>JAKEPQ010001025.1:2357500-3105000 GCA_024500445.1 Entomyzon cyanotis
ATAAAAAAACCCATAAAAGAACTAATCAGAATGATTAGAATGATGAACTTTACCAAGGCTGCCAGTGGAGCCATGGATTTTTTAATTCCAGCTAAGGAATATATCCCCAAAGCTGCAGTGTTTGGGTGTTGCTGTGTCTGATGTTGGTGGTGAAACCTCTGTGCTCCTGAATTCCTGTTGTTGGGGAATGCAGGGGTAGAGAGTGACATTAAACAGAGAAACAGCAACTTCCTGTCACCTCAGAAATTGATATTTTTTACCTCTTTATAAACCATGAGCTGCTCAGGACCTGCCAGAACAGCTGCTCGGGACCTGCTAGAACCATCTGCACCACAATTCTGTTTTGTTTTCTGAACCATTTCCCTTTTCCCCTCTCAGAGTGTGCCTTGCTGGTATTTTAAAATGCAGAACAATGTTGGAATCCCTGCCCACCTTTGTCATTTGGAAAGAGGACAATTTGTGCTGCGTTTTCAAGCACTTTTGCACTTTGTATTCCTATCCCCCTCCTCCCCCAACATGCTGCTCCTTCAAAGGAGCTTTTTTAGGAGCCTTTCCCCTCCTTTTGTAGAAAAACAGTGACTGCACCTCATGTAGAGCAGGTCTGGGGACGTCTGTTGGTCTGTGGATGGGAAATGCTGGGTAATTTAGCCATCCATGCCTTGAATGTCTTTTTTTCCCCACTATTAAACAACATAATTTATTTAGGGGCTTTTCTCTCCTTTTCTTTTCTTCTTTCCCTCCTCCTCTCCAAAGTTCATTGGCCAGACAGGGACAGTGCACAGGATCACAGACAGAGGGGACGTCAGGGTGCAGTTCAACAGTGACACTCGCTGGACTTTCCATCCCGGAGCTCTGACCAAGGTAGGTGCTGCCCTTGGCCTCCAAAAGCTGCAGAAAAGCCATTTCACCTGCTGGCTTGTGACACATTGTGTCCCCAGCGAGTCCTGAAGGACAGCCCTGCTGTTAGAAATTATCCAGTTCTATGAATTTTTGCATTTGTAAGTCCTCAAGGTAAACTACATTTCTTAATTTCAGCTTTTTTTGATGAGTGTTCACAGTAGATCTGCAGTACCTCATCCTTCTGCAGCTGCCTTTCCCTTGTGATGAACTTTTTCCCACTTTTTGTTTTTTCTGTTTTTCCTTGTTCTTGTGCCTCCATGTTGGTTTTTTGTTTGGTTTTTTTTTTTGCATCTTTGTCTTGCTTCTCCCTGTTTCTTCCGAATCTTTAATCCAACTCTTCTCATTTTGGGGCTGCATTTCTAAAGCTCACAGCTCTGGCCTTCCCCAGAGGTTTGAGGACTTTGAAATGTGGATTATTAGAAATAGAGATAATTAGGTATAGAAGAAGCTGCTGGAAGCCCACAAAATTCTGACCTGAGCAAGGTCACGATGCTAAAAACTCCCAATACCAATGGAAAATGCAGTGTCAGACTGTTTTGCACAAAATTAGTCTTCTTTAAAAAGTGTGTTTTGACACTGCTCCCTTCCTAGCCCAGTGAGCATCTGGCAAATTACCAGCACTGATAAACCCTGATTTCCCTTCTCTGTTTTAAATAACAGATTTAACTTCCTTATTAAAGTGAATTAAATCTCCAGTGCCAAGTCAGGTGTAGCGAGATGGACCAAGAAAACTTCCATCCTTTATCTGGTATTAATTACAAACAATTTGGAGGAAAAGAAGTTTGAAAACTGCCTGTTCCAAATTATTCCCCTATTTAAATGTGCACTTGGCTTAAAAGAGAATTGGACTGTGTTTATTTTGCAGCTCAATGGTTACAGCTTTCTCGTAGTTGTATTTCTATGTTGCAATGCTGTTTTTTGACTTGGTGTTGTGTTGTTTGTTGGGATTTCGGGGAGTGGGGTGGGAAGGGCTGACCACTGTTATTTTTTCGTGTGTGGCGTGTGCTTGGCTTCATCCCCCAAAAAGCTTATGACTTTCTTTTTCTTGTAGCTCAACACCTTTTGGGTTGGTGATGTGGTCCGGGTGATAGATGATATGGAAACAGTGAAGCGATTCCAACCTGGTCATGGGGAGTGGACAGATGAGATGGCACCTGTGAGTGCGCGCCAGTTCCAGTTCCAGGACAGTCCAGTAACCTCCCGAGCTTCCCCAAGCCCTTAGCACTTAGAGATGGGCTTGGATCCCCCCAGAATTCCTGCTGGGAACTCCTCCCTGCCCAGCCCCAGGTGCTGGTGGCTCTCAGTGACACCGTGGTGTCCACAGCACCCCGACGGGAAAAGAGGGAATGTGACAAAAAGGATTCAGCTGCCACCAACTCGAGGTTTCCATAACCAAAGTCCTCTTACTCCTTCCCTGATTCTCTGGAATGAGGCAGGGAGCTGGAAAAATGGTCTGATCAGCCCAATATGGCTAAAAAGTGGGATACAGGTGTCCTCCAGGAGCGAGTAAAGCCCAGAGGAAACCATCCCTGGTCCCAGTTTGATCTGTTCTTCATCAGCACCTCCCTCCCCAGCTATTTCCAATGTGAAAACCATGCCAAACCAGTGAGAGAGAAACTGGTGAGAACCCTCTGGTGTCCTCGAAGTGGGAGCTGTCTGCGAGTGTGTCACTTGTCCAGTGCTTCTTTTCACACAGCAGGAGCTGCAGCTTTGCGAAAAAAAATCCCAAAACCCCCTGGCTTTGGGTATGGGAACTTTGGGGAAAAAATCCTTTTTTTTTTTCTCCTTGCAGACCCTGGGGCACATTGGGAAGGTGATCAAGGTCTATGGGGATGGAGATCTGCGAGTGTCAGTGGGGGGACAATCCTGGACCTTCAACCCTGCCTGCCTGACAGCCTACCAGAGGGAGGAGGAGGCCAACCTGATGACCACGGAGAGTGCCAAGGAGCCCAAAAGTGAGGGACAAACCTGGGCCTGGGAGCTCTTGGGTCCACCTCTGTGGAGGATGGGAAAATCCAGATGTTCTTCTGAGGTTGGAGAGCCAAAGCCCAGCTGTGCCTTAGTGGGCAAGCAAAACTGGCCTTGATTGGAAAGTGCAGGATTGGAAATGCTGGGATTTAATGGGAAAACACGGAATAAAACTTTGCTGTGCCTTAGTGGGCAAGCAAAGCTGGGCCTTAGCGGGAAAATGCAGGATTTAGGACTTGGAAATGCTGGGATTAATGGGAAAATAAAGAGTTTAGGACTTGAAAATGCTGGGCTTAATAGGAAAATACAGAATAAAGCCCAGCTGTGCCTTACTGGGCAAGCAAAACTGGTTTTGACAGAAAAAACCCCAAATTTAGGACTCAGAATTGCTAACCATAGCAGTGCCCTGGGTTCAGCATTTGCCTCATCCCTGTTCTGTCTCAGTTCCCTGTCCCATGCTGTTTCCTGTGCAAGGACACTCATTTTGCAGGCTTGTGAAACATTCCCAGGTCTGTGTGTGGAACTGTTGTGAAATCAACAATTATTTGGCCTAATCCGCCCTGAAATCAAGTTTGGGATCACATGATGTGTGGAGGGGATTTTTTTTTTTGGTGTTTTGCACATCTGTTCATAAATTTTTTCGTGGCCTGACCATCCTTATTTCCTCTGCATGTCAAGACCGTGTGGGAGAGAGCACAGACTTGCCAGGATTTTTTTGTTTTCTTGCTGTTTAGATGGATCTCGAATTGTTTGCTCAAGTCAGACCTGAGGGAGAACTTGCAAAATTTTTCTCTTTGCTCTGCCTGGGGAGCTGTGACACCTCTGTCACCTCAAGCACTCAGAAATACGTGGTTACAAGTGCATTTTTTCTCTTTTTCAGGTACTTTGGTGACTGTCCTGGAGAAGCTGCTGTCCCAGAGGACAGAGTCAGAGCATGCAGGCTGCCTGGTCATTTGTGCAGCCATCAACAATGCAGCCAAAGTCCGGGAGCTCCTCCAGAAATACCCAGACAAGGCAAGTTTGGAAAGCAAAAATGGACATTTTTTGGTTTGTTTCTGCTCTTTAAAATACTGCCATAAAAGGGGAAAAGGATTTAAGAAAAAAGAATAGATTTTTCAGGTTTAGCGATGTAAGAAAAAAGAGTAGATTTTTCAGGTTTAGTGATATCTCCTAACAGTTGGAATATTATTTTGCTGCGATTTAGGGTTAAATTTCTCTGTTAAATGTGCATATTTTCTGCTTCTGGTTTGTGGCATTAAATCTGAACTAAAGTCCTCACAGCACCTTTCCAAAGCTGGCTTTTCCCAGATTTCCTGTGTGGCCACTGCAGCTGGAGAATGAGGGGGAGAGGGGTTTATCTATATGAAAACAGGAGCAGATATCAGAATATCTGCTGGAAGAGAAAGCCATGGGTTGTGTCTGGTTCTGCCTGTCCTTAGAGGACCTTGTAAAATCACTTTTTTGGAATCAGGAAGGAGAAAAGCTGCCCAGATCTGTGCAGTGTCTTATCTCATGTCTGACTGGAGGAGGGAACTGGGCTGGACTCGTTGCTGGACAATTCCTGTGCTTGCAGAGTGCCAAACTGTCAGGGTCACATCTCCTGAAAGCTCCTTCAGGGAGGGGCTCAGGGTTTAGGAACAGCATGAAAAAAGCACCACCAAAGTCTTTCAGCAGTGTGTCCTTGGAAACCACTGGGAACAAAAAGGGGTTTTGTTGGGGTTGTGTTTGTGGGGCTGGCAGGAGCAGCTGGGGGTGTCACCCAGGAAAAGTAGGATCGGGATGTTGAAGATGATTTAGTGCTTAGTTATCTGGTGTTTATTATAGTTCTTTATTTTTAAAGTTAATGAGGTTTCAGGGGATGGGAAGGAGGCAAAAATACTTGCAATTCTCAAATTGATCCCAGATAGGAAAGTCCCAAGAGTAAGGAATCCATTATATGATTAGTTCTTTTTCTTAGCCTTCTATTTCTACTCTAATATTTATATTAATAAATCAGCTATTTCTATTAGAGTCTTACAGAGAGCAGGCTGGATTTGAGGTTCATTTAGTGCCATTGCTAGGCAGGGCCAGTCCAGCTGCTCAGCCCTGTCTGCCTTGTGGAAATGGCAGAGCAGCAGTGACCTCTGATTCCTCCTTGCCCAAAGGACTCACCCATCATTCTGAGCCCATCCAGGGAAGTTCTGCCTGTCCTGTTTGTTCTCTGTTCTCTGACTGCTGCATAAAATCAGCTGCAGGAAAAAAACTCCTTCATTAACTTGTTCTCCTTGCCAGTCTGCTGAGGTTTTGTGCCTCCTTCTCCTCTCCTTAGCCTCCCACTGCTTTCAGGAGCTGCTTTGCCTTTTTTCCCTTCTTGCCTCGTGCTCTTCAGTGCCTTTAATTCCCCAAACCCTCATTGCAGCACTTGAGCCCTGAGCTCTCCCCTGCAGCCACTGCACCCTCTGAAGTACCTGCAGCAGCACAGCCCAGCGGGGTCTTGGCACCTCCAGAGCCTTATGCAAAGCTAATTTGATTTCCTCACACATTTTCCTCTCGGGAGGGGTGTTGTTGGCAGAGATATCAGGGAGTGCTGTGCTCACAGGCACAGAGTGATTTGGCTCTGCAGTTCCAGCCCTGGCTGCCAGCTCTGCTCTCTCACTTTTCCCCTTTGACTAAACGTGCTGTCCCTTTCCCCTTCCCAACTGTGCTGGGACAAGGTCAGCTGGGAGCTGCTGGACAGGGAGAGGAGCCAGCAGGGCGTGGACTTTGTGGGGTTTCTGGGCACAGAGTGTGGGATTTCTGGGCACCAACTCCATGGGATTTTGGGGTACAGACTGTGGGGTTTCTGGGCACAGACTGTGGGATTTCTGGGCACAGACTCCATGGGATTTTGGGGTACAGAGTGTGGGATTTCTGGGCACAGACCCTGTGGGATTTCTGGGCACAGACTGGGATTTCTGGCCACACACCCTGTGGGGTTTCTGGGCACAGACTGTGGGATTTCTGGTCACAGCCACCATGAGATTTCTAGTCTGTTCCACATCCAGTGACTCCCACCCAGCTCCAGCACCAAGACAATGTCATCCCTAATTTTCTGTGTCTCTGCCCTTCCCAAAGGTCGATGCCAAGAACCAGGGCAGGACTGCCCTGCAAATTGCCTCTTACCAGGGGCACCTGGAGGTGGTGAAGACCCTGCTGCAGGCTCATGCCAACGTCGACCTGCGGGACGACGAGGGAGACACAGCACTGCACTATGCAGCCTTTGGGTAGGATGGACATCTCCCCTCGTGTTATCCCTGATGGAAAACTCCTATCCTAGATAGAAATGGATGCTCTGTGGGAAGGATGTGTGTCTGGTGGAGGCTTTTTTCTGATTTTTATGTTGGGAATCAGCCTTTAAGCCTCAGCCCACAGGAGCATTTCTTCTACAACATCCATCTTTCCAGAAGGATTTCTAGCATGAGGTTTCTTAGCACAAGGATTTCTTATCCTCCGCAGTTAGGGTCAGTTCCATGCTAGGAATTTTCAGGGGGAATCAGAAAAAAAAAAGTGATAAGGAGATTTTAGTGATGGAATTCTTTTCAAGGGGATGGGGGAGGTGGTTTGCTTGACTGATATCAATTTGTTTGGTTGGGTTCTGTGAGTTTGTGTGTTTTCCAGAGCAGGGTGAGATTTTGAATTGTATCATCAGCTACCAGGGAAGAATTCATCATTAAGAGTGGGAATTCCTGTTGATTCAGAGCAGAGAGCACAACTTAGGAAGGTTTTGTTGCATGTAGGGTTTTTTTAACATGAAGAGTTAGTGGGATGAGGCTGAGAGGATACAAAACCCAAGTTCTGTTGCTTTGCAAAGAGAAAGAATTTACTGTGTGCACAGGATTGGATCTAATACGGATTTTTCCTTGCTTTTAAACCAGAAACCAGGCTGAGGTTGCCCGTGTGCTCCTGGCCAAAGGAGCCAGTGCAGACCTGCTGAACAATGCCAAGTGCACAGCCCTGTACATTGCTGTCAGCCAGGGATTCACAGAGGTGGTGAGGGCCCTCTGTGAGGTCAACTGTGATGTCAACCTCCCAGTAAGTTTGGGATTTCAGGGATTTGGGGCAGGGAGGTGTTTGGGATATTTTGCAGGGTTTTTTGAGGTGGAGAGATCCTAATTTATGTCTCACACCACTTATTGCCTTGTAGAATTTGAAAGTCATTCCCTTAAAATTCCCTGCTGTGCATTGCACGGGAAATATTCCTGAATTTCAGTGCCCTGAAGTGCCAGGTTTGGCTCTGCCCCTTCTTCATCACCTCAGCATTCTCTGCTGGATTCAGGCTTCCAGGGAGAGCTGAGCTGCTGTTCCTGTGTGTTGTTCCAACACTCAGAGAATGGGGAGATTTTTCAGGCAGGCAATGATGGTGCCTCTGACCCAACCCACTTTTAGGGTGTTCTGTGTGCTGGTGGGGCTGTTCTGTGCTGGGTCAGAGCTGCTCAGGAGTTTCAGTAGCTCACAGGGGGTTTCCTTGGAGTTCCTGAGGTTGGTAACCTGTGGGTTTTTTGGGTCTGCATGTGTAGGATGCCCAGGGAGACACCCCCCTGCATTACGCGATCACTCTGGACTACAAAGTCGTGATTGAGATTCTCACTGAAGTTCCCAACATAGACTTCACTGTCCAGAACTGTCAAGGCTTCAACCTGCTCCACTATTCTGCTCTGAAAGGCAACAAGCTGTAAGTGACCTTTTTTTTTCCCCCCATTTTTATGGTTTTTGCAGATGTTCATTGGTGCTGGCTGTCTAAGAAGGTGGGAGGTGTAGCTCTGGGTAGTTGGTCACACATTTCTTGGGTTTGCCCTCCTTCAGGCCAGAAATTCCTACCTCCTTTCCCCATCCCATCTTTCTCATGCTTCCCTAGGCTAGGAAATCTCTCTGTTTCTGGACAGTCTCCTCAGATGTTTGGGTTCACACTTGGAGGGACAGGAGAAGGTCTTAGTGAAGACTGAGAGCCTCTGGAACCCTTCCAAGGATAAATCTGCTCATTATTTTCAAAGCAGTGTGACTTCTCCCTGCTTTATTAAATGATAACTGAGAGCTTTTGTTGTGTTCTTCTAATTCAGTTTGTGAGTTTGAGGGACTGCTCTGCCCTGCTGGTGCTGCCTGGTAAAACATGGAAATTCATAACCCCTGAGCAGGAGAGGCTTCCTTCCTGTTCACTTAACTCTTCCATTAATTATTCCAACTAATTCTCTGCTCACCTCTCCAACTCTACAGAGCCATAAAGAAGATTCTGGCTAGGGCTAGGCAGCTGGTGGACTCCAAAAAGGAAGATGGATTCACTGCCCTGCACCTTGCTGCTCTCAACAACCACCTGGAAGTGGCTGAGATCCTCATCAAAGAGGTGAGGAAAAAACCAAAGCCGCCATCAAAAGAAGCTCCCATTTATCCCACTGCCATTTATCCAAGGCCCACACTTCCCAGCCACTCTGAGTCAAGGCTAGCACTCACAGGAATGTCCCTGTCCTTTTGAGGAACATTATTTGCCAGGCTGACAAGCAGGGGTTGGCATTCCTGGGGGGATTTTCCTGTGGCACGAGAAGGGTTTCCTGGCTGAGAACAAAATGGGTTGGAACTGGAATGTTTAGTGAAGATGCAGTGAGATTTAGGACCTCCCAGGCCCCACACTCCCCCTTTTCCCAACCCAGCTCAGCAGCCACAACTCTGGGATGCAATTCCTGCTTTTCCAGGGTCGCTGCGACGTCAACGTGAAGAACAACAGGAACCAGAGCCCTCTGCACCTGGCTGTGATCCAGGGCCACGTGGGCATGGTGCAGCTGCTGGTGAGCCAGGGCAGCGATGTCAACGCTGAGGATGAGGATGGAGACACAGCCATGCACATCGCCCTGGAGCGCCAGCAGCTCATGGCCCTCGCCATGGAGAAGAGGGAAGGGGATACAGGAGCCTCCCTCCTTTCCAAGGTGAGAATTCCAGCAGCAAGGGGCAGGAAAATGCTCCATTTTTAGCTTCTGTATTTTTCGTGTGTCTGTAGTTTTAGCGTGTGGCTCTGGACTCCATACAGAGTGCTAAAACTTCTGTTCCCAGCGTTTGTTAGACAAAACAATTCCTCAAAGTTGGAAATCTGAGGACACTTTGCTGCCTCAGAGCCCCAAAATATGTAAACAACAGTGAACTGGGGGGAGCAAACTTGGAGTAATTGAGTTCATCACCTGAAGGTGTAATTGGAGGATTAAGGCTCAATATGTTAATGGACAGAAATTATAAAGTGTGAAAAACTCATGACTCAGTGTCCATTTTGGGTGTAACCTCTCGAGTAGGCTTTGTCTGCCCTAAATGCACCTTGAAGACCTTCAGTAAATTTAACTGCTTTTTATTCCCCTAACTTTGTCTAGCCTCTGTTTTAGGTAAGTCCATCCAGGCATCAACAGTATCAGCTTGTGGGGTCTGAGGGTGAAGGAAGGCAGGGAAATTCCAAAGCCAATCCAGATGGAAACAAACCTTGCTTGTGGGAAAGCAGGAATAGATCCTGTGAGGCGATGCCTGAATTTACAGCATGAAACTTGACATAGTCAGACAACAACTCAGAGCTGTCTGATATTTTTATGAGCATTGTGCACTTCTTCCCTGAACATGGGAAAGGTCATGAATCCAGCTGCAGAGCCAAGGGAGTCTTGGGTTTAATTCTTCCCCCAGAACCACAGCAATCCATTTCTGTCTGGTGGCGTGGAAAATATGAGGAGAGCTGACCACAGCCACCCCAGGTATCTGCAGATGGACAGCAGGGTGAGAGGGGAGATGGAGCAGCCTGAAGGAGAAGGGGGAGGCTGTTACAAAGCCTGAACTGGGTTTCTCCATGCTGCTCTGTATCCATGGATATAAAGATCTAGAAATCACTGCAGGATAGGCTAAAAGTGCATAGATAATTGAATACACTGGAAAATCCAGCTTAGATTATTTTTTTAATTTATTTTGAAATGATCAGAATAAGTGAAACCACCCATTCCTCCTTTTTTAGCTGTTGGTGCTTGGAAAACTCAAAGCATTGCACTTCCATCCTGCCCCTGACCAAACCACCAGTAGCTGATGGCTCAAATTCCTGCGTGCAGAAATCCTAAAGAGGGATCTCTGCATGCCATTCCCAATATTATTTACAGTAACATCACATCTAAATGCTGTAGATTCCTTCCCATCTAATTTTACTTGCCTTGACCGACATGCTCTGGTCTTCTAAGTCAATGGAATATGTGAGTTGACTTCAAATTATTTGGGATCATGCACATCAGAATTTGGCTCTTTAAATAGCTGTCACTTCAGGCCCCATGCAGCAGCTGTTCATCAGTTCTGTGGTGTCCTCAGCTTCTTCCTTTTCACTCCCTGGAGAAGTCATTGCCCAATACTCTGATTTTCAGTGATTATCACCAGGTAGGATCAGTCTGAGGCACTCCTGACCCTGGAATGTAAGATTTTAATCCATTATTTGCATAAAGAAAAAAGAATTTTTGTGTGCTGCCAAAAAAGTTGTGCTTTTGAACTGTAAGGACGAGGTTTAAGACTGTATTTAGATTTTGATACAAATCAAAACAGAGGATCAGAAGCTTCTAATGTTGACAGAGTTTCTCCACATCTCTTAGCTTCAGGCTTCTGGCTTCCTGGGCAATGTGGAGCTGAATGTTGGGACTGCCATTGCCTGCTACTTAGCACAAGAAGGAGCAGATATTAATTATGCAAATCATCGGGGAAAGTCTCCTTTGGACCTCATTACAGATGGAAGGATTGTCCAGATTGTCAAAGACTTCTCACAGAAATTCAGGTAAATCCTGTCCTCAGGAAATCCCCCTGCAAAACAGAGTTTTCCCCAGCTCTGGTGTCACTTCAGCTGCTCCAGGAGTGATGGAGCATCCCTGGGACCCTCAGGATGTCACCCTGAGCACCTCCTGTTCCTTCTGGAGCTGCTCTGAGTTTCTGCAGGGGTTCTGTGAGGGTGTGGGCTGAGCTGGGAAGGGTTGGGAAAAGCAGATTAGTGTGGCTCTGTGCAAACTTGGCCTCTTGGCTTGCAGAGAGCCCCGAGGCCATTGGAGGAGTTTGGGCACTGAGGCCAAGAGCAACTCTGCAGAGTAACCCTGAGTTCTGCTTTATTTCCATTTGATTCTTCAATGACAGATACTTAAAGAGAGTGCAGCAAAAGTGTGGGCACCAGAATCTGCAGGATTTATCCCAGGGCTGGATAAACACTTGCTGTGAAGCTGATAAGAGAAATACAGCAGAGAAAATGCCCAAGGGAGAGTATAGCAAGTCAAAGATGGCTTTATCTGTGGTTCTGAGAAGCATTTGTTTGGAGTTTGGCTTTGCAAACATGAAAGCAGAGTTCTCTTTGATCCCAGGGCACAGCTTGGTGCTGTTGCTGCTGGAGGAGGAACCTCCCAGCAGTGCTACCATTGGCCATGCCTGTGGCCCACTGCCATAACAGGTGAAATGTGTCCCTTTAAACACCTTCCACAGGATTTTTTTCTGTGGAGGATGAGTTGGATTGAGTTTTTTTCCTTAAAGAATGTAATTTCTTTCAGACTGACATTTCTCCTGGTTTCAGGAGCTGATTGTGCTGCCTTACTGTCGCCTCCAAAAGAGCAGTTTCAAGTAAATATGAGTCCTCCCTGCTATTTTCCTTTTTTTTGGACAGAACTAACCAGAATCCCATCTGAGCTGTCCCCAGTAGGGCAGGGAAGGTTCCCAGCTTTATCCCACCTGAGCACAACATGCTGCTCTGTGGGCTGTTTGCCAGGGATCAACCCAGTGTTCTCTACTGCTGGAGGAGGATCTGGAGCTCGTGGCTCACATTTCCTGGCGGTTTCTCCTTGCAGGGAACAGCAGGTTTCTTCAGAGAGCTCAACCATCACCTGCAGCCTTCGCCGTGTGCACACCACGCCCAACACCATGACCAACCTCAGTGTCTCCAGCGTGGCAGTGCCCACTGAGTGCCTGGTCTGCTCAGAGCTGGCCTTGCTCATCCATTTCTTCCCATGCCAGCACAGCATTGTGTGTGAAGGTGAGCCCACCCTGCTTTTTTTCCCCCTTTTTTCCAATGTTTTTCCTCCCTGTTCTCCCACTCAGCCTCCCTGACAGAAATCCAGCTCTGCTCAGACACTGAGCTATTGTGCTGTTTGTGTCCTGAAGCAACCCCAGCGTGATTCCAGCATCTCAGACAGCCAAAGTTATCTCTGAAAAACACAGAATGTTCTGCCCACCTGCTGCTTGGGACTCCAGGCAGCTCAGCTTGGGCTCAGAGATGCCTGGCTAATTCAGAGGGAAAGGCAGATGCCTCAGCTCTGCCTGTCAGTGCTTCATCCCTCCTGAGGAGGATTTCCCTCTCCTCTGGCTTTCGTAACTCTTTGCATTTCAGCTGATTTAAGGGCAGCCTGCTCAGGCCTGTCAGCAAGTTTCTCTCACAAGGCACAGTGTGACCACAGGGAATTTGGTCAGGACTCTGTGCCAGAGCTCCATCCTCCTCCCCCAGAGCTGCTGGATCAGAGCAGCAGCTCCAGTGGCACCGAGCAGGGAGGATTTAAAGGTGTTGTGTTTGCTGCTGACCTGGGAAGATTAAACAGGGGAGCAGGGCATGGCTCAGAAAGCAGATAGTGACCTCATTGCATGCAGGAAAAATCCCTTAATCACCCAGGGAGGCCTCAGGTTGTTGAAAGCTGATGTTCTTGAGTCTGCTGTGGCCTTAATTGTCATCTCTCCTCGTGTCACCCGTGGCAGAATGCTCCAGGAGGATGAAGAAGTGCATCAAATGTCAAGTGACAATAACCAAAAAACTGAAACAAGGTATGTTTTGGGGCTGTTCCTGCTGCTCAGGGCTGTGGGGATCCTGCACAGTGCCAGTTTGAGGGACATTAGTGATTTGCAGTGAAATATGAGAATTAATTTATCTTGGCTTTTTTTGTGTGTGTGTCTGTTGCATTATCTACTTTTAGAGGGGAAAAAATGTCTTTTCCCTCAGGTGTCCCAGGCCAAGCTCAAGCTGCTTTAAAGTCTTAAAGACAGGACAGGACATTTAAGGGAGCTTTGCCTGGGCCTGCCTTGTTTTTTGTGCACTGAAAGCAAACAGCAGCTCCCCCAGTCTGTCCCACATGAGATGGTTTAACAGTGAAAATTTATGAGAGGGGGAAAATTACATCTTGTGCAAGCCTTGCTGAGAAATCCCAGTGCCTGTGCAGGGCTGGCATGAGCCAGGAATCCAGAAATCTCTGAGCTGCAATGTTTCAATAAAGCTCTTGAAAGCTTTGAAAGCTCTGACCCCTGCTCTGCCCCCAGACAGTACAGAGGTGGAGTAGAGAAAAAAGCATCACCCCAAGGCTTTTTATATGATTCCTGGGTGCAGATTTATTTGATTCTCAGTGCAGAGAGTTCAGTGTGAGTGAAATGAGGGGCAGAATCCCATGATTAACCCTGTTCTGACCTCTTGCTCTGCCCCTAGACAGCACAGAGGTGGTGTTAAAAAAAAATCATCACCCCGAGGCTTTTTATTTGATGCCTGGGTGAGCCTCAGTGCAGAAACTTCAGTGTGAGTGAAATGGGATGCAGAACCTCGTGGTTAACCCTTCTCTGACCCCCTGCTCTGCCCCCAGACGGCACAGAGGTGGAGTAGAAAAAAACCTCATAACCCCAAGGCTTTTTATTTGATTCCTGGGTGCAAATTTATTTGATTCTCAGTGCAGAGAGTTCAGTGTGAGTGCAATGGTGCAATATGAGTGAAATGAGGGGCAGAACCCTGTGGTTAACCCTTCTCTGACCCCCTGCTCTGCCCCCAGACAGCACAGAGGTGGAGTAAAACAAATCATCACCCCAAGTCTCTTTATATGATTCCTGGGTGATCCTCAGTGCAGAGCGTTCAGTGTGAGTGAAATGGTGCAATATGAGTGAAATGAGGGGCAGAACCCTGTGGTTACCCCTGCTCTGCCCCCTGCTCTGCCCCCAGACAGCACAGAGGTGGAGTGCAGCCCCAGCTCGGAGTCCACGGACCAGAGGAAGCTGATGGAGGAGCTGCAGAGCCGCTACAGGCAGATGGAGGAGAGGATCACCTGCCCCATCTGCATCGACGACCAAATCAAGCTGGTGTTCCAGTGTGGCCACGGCTCGTGTCCTGACTGCAGCAGCGCCCTCACCGTGTGCCCCATCTGCCGCCAGGCCATCCGGGAGAGGATCCAGATCTTTGTCTGAGGATGGGCGTTGCTCTCATTCCCATCCCAGCCCCATCCCTCCCTCCTCCCTCCCCGTTGGGTGTAGATGAGAAGTGCAGGTTGGGCTCTGCGGGGTTTGGATCGCTGGAGGAAGGAGGGAAGCACTTCAGGGATGTGCTGGGGTGGAGGAGGAGGAGTTCCCTCCACCGTGCTGCTCATCCCAACACCCCAAACCACTCTTGAGAGCTGCACAGACTCCCCAGGAGATGCTCCAGAGGCCTCCAGGACTGCTCCGAGTCCCTCCTCCCTCCTCCCTTGGCAGATTCCCGAGGAGATCCCAGGGATCCACTCTCCCAAACAGCTCCCTCTGAACCCTCTGGGCTCAACAGCAACGAGAGGCAAACCTGGATGTCAGGAGGTCCTAAAGACAGAGCGTGTGCCTTAGAGAAAAAGTAGTGAACACTGATTGGGGAAAATCTGTTACAACAAATATTTCTAACCTCTAAGTGACACTCTTCTTCCATTTTCTTTTTTTTCTTTTTGTTTTTTTGTTTTTTGGCACAACCGTGTGTTCAGAGACTCCTGAGCTTTCTATCCATAATGCCAAAGGCAGGTGTTAAATACTCCAATCAAAGTGTAAAGAAAATAAATAGTAATAATTAAGATATGAGGGGAGGGAAAAAAAAAAGGATTTCATTTTTGTTTCTTTGTTTTGCAGCAAAACTTAATAAAATAAAATATATATTTTCCTGAGCATTAAAAATGAATGTACAAACAGTAGCTGCAGTATGGATCCAGCTGTATTGTTTTCCAACTGAGTGAAGAATTATTATCCACTGAGTCATCCTGTAAAGTAAATTTTGGTGGAAGTGTGGCTGTTTGTGTGGGGGAGTTTCTCTGGTGACACAATGATGCCCAAACCTCCTGTTTGTTACGTATTGGAAGCAATATTTAAACAAACAAAACAACAAAAAAAAAATTCCTGTGTTCCTCTACTCTCTTTGTTCATTAGCAAAGAGGTGGCAGATCTTTCAAAGAAATGTTGAGCTGTGTGGAATGTGTGGTGGTTATGGGAATATTTATTACTTTATAACCCTGTGGTGTACTGGGAAAGTTATTTCACCAATTCCTGACTCCTAGAGATAATATTTATCAAAATATTCACTTGAGCATGTTAGAGTTTCAGTAGATTTTTTTTTTTTGAGCTGTGAAAATGGATCAGATTTAACCCCATAAAATTATTTGCCTCAGGCTTTGGAAGAGGGAGGGAAATTCTGTTTTCTCTTCCTTGATGAACCTGCACCAAATTTACTGAGAGACCATGAGACACGAGAGCTGGGGAAAGATCTCCCTTCCCTTCCTGTCCTTTTCCACCCTTCTCCTGTTGGATTTCCTGCTGGCTTTGGGATTTCTTGCTGGAAATCCAGGAAGTGTGGCCAAAACTCTCTATTTTACAGACAAGGTGAGACTGAGGGTGTAGAGAGATTTTTATAGAAAGGCAGAATCAGGTAAAGAATCATCTCTGCTTTATGCTCCCAGGATTTCAGGAGGATTGGTCCACCCACAAATGGATTAATAATATTAATAACTGCTAATTAACACAGCCCACCAAAGAGCAGCGATAAAAATATCCCCGCCCTGGGTTGCACTTCATCCTCTGTGTTTTGGGCAACATTTCTGCCTCATTTAATCCCTGAAATTCTGCTTTTTCCTGGGTCAGGGCTGCACTGAGCTTCAGCCTGGGCTCAGAGCTCTGTGCTAGCACAGCCCTGCACAGGCACTTCTGTGAGCTCACACTGACAATTAAGCAAACTATTCCTTTTTCCTTGCCAGCTGGAGCAAACCCCTGCTTTCAGCTATCCGTCAGACCGTGGATTTTTCTAGGAATGTCAGCAGCTGCTGATCACGAGGGCCTGCAGGGTACAAAGGGGGAAAACGTCCTTCAGTCCCCAAACATCCTTTTTCTCCCCCTCACAGCACACACAACCCTTTTTTTAGCCCATGACCCACTGAAAAAGCACCAGTTTTAAGTGCCATTCCCACAGGAACTGTGCAAGAATGTTGGGTTGTTGTTTTGTTTCCTTTTCCCCACAAGCTGGGAGCTGAAGGCCTCAATCTGTGAGTGCTTTTTAAAGGAAGGCCTGGGTGAGGCCTTGATTGCTTTCATGTGGGACACCGAGGAGCTGCTCTGCTAAATCCCATTCCCTGGGGTAAGAAATCACATTCCTTGGGGTAAATCACATTCCCTGTGGTAAAAAAACCACATTCCTTGGGGTAAATCACATTCCCTGTGGTAAATCACATTCGCTGGGGTGAAAAGTCACATTCCATGGGGTCAATCCTATGCCCTGTGGTAAAACATCCCATTCCCTGTGGTAAATTCCATTCCCTGTGGTAAAACATCCCATTCCCTGTGGAAAATCTCATTCCCTGAGGTAAAAAATCCCATTCCCTGGGGTAAAATCCCATTCCCTGTGGTCAATCCTGTTCCCTGGGGTAAATCCCATTCCCTGGGGTAAAAAATCCCATTCCCTGGGGTAAATCTCATTCCCTGAGGTAAAAAATCCCATTCCTTGAGGTAAATCTCATTCCCTGGGGTAAAATCCCATTCCCTGGGGTAAATCACATTCCCTGGGGTAAAAAACCACATTTCCTGTGGTAAATCCCATTCCCTGTAGTAAAAAATCCCATTCCCTGTGGTAAATCTCATTCCCTGAGGTAAAAAAATTCACATTCCCTGTAGTAAATCCCATTCCCTGGGATCAGTCCTATTCCCTGGGGTAAAAAATCCCATTCCCTGTGGTCAATCCTGTTCCCTGGGGTAAAAAAATCCCATTCCTGGGTAAATCAGTTCCTGTGGTAAAAAATCCCATTCCCTGTGGTAAAATCCCATTCCCTGTGGTAAAAAATCCCATTCCTTGGGGTAAATCTCATTCCCTGGGGTAAAAAGTCCCATTCCTTGAGGTAAATCCCATTCCCTGGGGTAAAAAATCCCAGTCCCTGTGGTAAATCTCATTCCCTATGTTGCATGTTATGCACAGCTCTGCTTTAAACCAAATATTTCAGCAACTGAGTGCAAAGAGCAAAGCCAGGCTGAGGTGACTGAGGGAGGGCAGTGCATCATGGTGTGCAGGGAATTCTGTGCTTTATGTTCTCCACAGCCTCTCCCTGGCCTCTGGAACATTCTGGAACATTCTGGAACATTCCTTCCCTCCTGACAGCTGCTTCACCGTTGTGGTTTGTACCCCCAGACAGCTCTGGAGCACAAAAATTGAGTTTTCCTCACCCAAATTTTCCTGAGATTTGATTCCAGTGAGGCTCTTCTACTAGAAATGATGGAAGAGAATTAGAATAACCAGGAAGGAGAAATAATTTGCTTTTAAAGCCTTTTTTCAGTGCCATGAACTGGCAAAACATGGAATATCCATGGATCCATCAGCTGATCCCACTCCAGCTGGGGTTTCACAGTGCCCTGAAGGTTTGCTTGGAAAATCCCAGCTCCCTACAAAGGACAATCCAGGTCCTGCTGCTCACAGGGAGGACAAAGCAGAGTCAGTTCCATGCCCTGCCTTGCTCCCCTTTCCCCATTACACCACATGGATTCCCTCAGTGTCATGTGTTCCACTGCTTTTAGACACAAACCAAAGCCAGGAATGGCTTTTTTTTTCTGCCCAAATATAGTCAGGATGACAGTTCCTGCCTGGAGTCCAAACCAAATATCTGCACTCCAGAACCTCTAAACCTCTGCAGAACCCTGGAGCTGCAGCAGCAGCTGGATAGCTGCCTGATAAAGAGTGGGGAATATTTTAATTTCATTTATTAGGAGCACTGCACAGCAAGGAGTTCATGAGGCTCCTTGCCTCCTTGCCTTGGGAGTCCTGAGTGCCTCAGAGCTCTCCTCATCTGCCTCTCATTGCCCTAAAAACTGAGGTTTGTCTTGGCCTCAGTGCTGAGCTGGTTTCTCAGCAAATATTTGGCTCAAATAATCCTTTTCAAAGCACTCTGCAGCCAGGGGTTTGGTGGGGTTGGACACGCTGGATTTCGGTGTGGATGGGCACAGGGCATTCCCAGGAGATGGGGAGAGAAAGCAAAGTGCTTTCCAAGAAAACAAACCCTGCTTTCTCTGCTGATCTGTCCAGGGACAACCTGACAGGGCAGCAGGATCCTGGAATGCCACAGAGGTCCTGAATCATCTCTGCAGCCCAAGATTCCCATTCAGCCGGCACAGGATAAATAGATCATGTGCAGTGTGGTCTCTTCCCATTCAGAACAGTCCAGTGACTCATGGAAAAGAGTTTTCTTGGCTGTGCTAACCTTTGGTAGCTGCATGGAGAAGTATTCAGGAGCAGTGAGGTCCTCAAAATGCACTTTACTAAAGCTCAGTGCACTCACTTTGCAAGGGGCTGTGCTGAGATGTGTTTTACAAAAACTTCTACTTTCTTTACGTTAGGACAAAGGGAATTCTTGTTTCCCTCAGGAAATCATGTGAATTCCCAGTCAGGCTATGCTGAGGTGTGTTTTACAAAAACTTTTACTTTCTTTACACTGGGACAAAGGGAATTCTTGGTTCCCTCAGGAAATCATGTGAGTTCCCAATCACGCTGTGCTGAGATGTGTTTTACAAAAACTTTTATTTTCTTTACATTGGGACAAAGGAAATTCTTGGTTCCCTCAGGAAATTCTGTGAGTTCCCAATCTCTGCTTTAAAGCTCAGGCTCCTGTGCTCCCCTTCACAAAATTAGGGTACTCAGTGGGTGCTTGGAGGGTTTCAGATTCTGCAACAGTGCTGGGGCTCTGAGACCCTAAAAGGTGCAGATAAAGTCCTGCCCTGGCTCAGGACTGGTGAGGCATTAAATTGCTCTGGGGGACTGAGCTGCTCTGGCAGGAGAGGTTAATGAAATTAAAAATAATAAAATTCAAATCTCTCCCCATCACTGAGTCCTCCTGGCTCTGGGAGAGGCAGAGGCTCTCAGAGCTGTTCCGTGACTGAAACTCAGTGTTCTTCCAGCTCTGTGTTTGATAATAATATTTGTCTTTCAAGCCAGAGCTGCTTTGCTGGAGGAGAGCTCTTGGCTGGAGGTTTCAAGCCCCATTCCAAGGCAGGCTTTCCCCTCAGGACTCCCCTCTCAGTCAGCCTTTCTGTTCTCATCTTCAGATTCTCAATTTTCGAGTTCAGGGACTCGAGGAGGCATTGATCAGTTGAGTTTCTCCCCTTGTGCTGTGACTGCAGCTCCAACCACAAACAGAGCTGCATTTGCATCTCTCTCTGGAGCTCCAAATGAAGGATTTTTTTCAGGGATTTTTTCAGAGTCATGCACAGGCACATCCCTTCTGCCAACGGTGCTGCTGGGAAAGGAGGAACCATCCCTAGAAAGCTGCAGCAAACAGCTGAGGGGAGCCAATTCTGCAGGAAGGAAAGCCCTGGGCTCTGGATTTCTGCTCTTCCTCATGCTTCCAGCTTCCCTTTGCAATTCTGTCCATTGCTTCCTTCCCTGGTACTCCGTATCATTTTCCTGCTGCCCTTTTTGTCGTGGTTTTCCTTGGTGAGAGCTGAAAAGGAAAATGGTAATGAAATTGTACACCCAGACTCGCTGGCCTTATTTATCTTGAGTTCTTTAAAAGCTCCAGGCCAGCTTTAGTCTGAAAATATATGAAACTGAGCAAATGTTGCAGCCTTGATGACGAACTAGGGTGGAAAAAATGCCAATTAAAAATTTTTCTCATTATTAAAATTACAAGGCTGTTCTGAAACCTCTCGAATGCCTCAGATGCCCCCATGGAATTTTTTCATGACCTATTCCCTCCCTGGCATTTGCCTGTGGAACTGGGAGGTTCCAGAGCTCCTTTTCCTCTGTCTGGGCAGAACTGGGGTTGAGTTCACCCCAGGACCAGACAGAAAAGTGTAGCTTTCTCTGAAAACCTGAGAATTTCTGAGTAAGCTTTTTAAAAGTCCTGAATTGATTCGAGCCTGGGGATGCCTTAAAGAACCTCCCAGATTAAGAAAAGTTGATAAACTCCTCCAAGGCAGCCTTTGGGACCCAAAATCAGTGTGATTCTGGAAACACCTGATAACCTGAGCACCCAAAAACTCGCAGATCCCCTGCCAGGTTTGATGGGAGAGAGTCTGGAGTTCATTCTGTGTGAGTTGTGAACTCCCCGAGCTGTTTCCCGAGCAGAGGAGCTCAGGCTGCTCTCCCACATCTCATTTTCCATCCCTCCCGAGGACAGCCCGTGACAAAGGACGGAGCATCCCCAGCGACACATTCCAAGGGGGTGATGTGTCCCTTCTGGATTCCTTTTGCTGCCCCCTCCCCCCTTTGTTTTCCTTTTTTTCCCCTTTTTTTCATTCCATATAGCTGACAACTGCAGATTTGCCCTCTGCTGCTCACACAGTTAAAGAAAAGAGTTCATGTCCACCCCAGCTTGTTTCACTTTGCTGCTGCTCCTCCGCCAGCCCAACTTTCAGCTGCGGTAACATGATCCCACTTGGCAGAGCCTGAGAGAATCTTTGGCACATTGGAAAGAGGCTTAATGTAAAGTCTACTTTTTTTTTTCTTTCCCTTTTTTCTTTTCTTTTTTTTTTTTAAATTTTTTTTTTTTTTTAGAGTTTTTTGCAACTCGGCTGGTTGTGCACAGCTCTGGCTGTGGCTGCAGGGCTGCTCGCAAAGGCTCCAAATGTGAGCTCAAGGATTTACAGATGCATTCTGTGCAGGGAATGTCCTGAACGCCTCTCCCATCTCCATCCAAAAACTGCTCAAGGACGACATGGATCAGGCAGAAGAACTTTCTGCAGGCAGCAGGGAAAGCTCTCTGGCACTGGACGAGAAAAAGAGCAATTGGTGGAGAACCACGGTGGGATTTTTGTGTGTTTTTTGTGTGGTGGCTCTGCTGGTGGTTGTGGAATATCCAGGTGGAGCTGCAGATCAGGAAATTCAGGTGAGGAGGAGGGATTTGACTCTCAAACACCTGGGAGGGGAGTGGGGTGTGAAATAGAGGTGCATGTGTGTTCTGGTTAGAGGGTGGAATCTAAATAGGTGGATATCTAAATAGATAAATATCTAATCTAAATAGATAGTCAGATCTGAGTAGGTCTATAGATTAAAAATATCTAAATAGGTAAGTAGATCTGAGTAGATAAATAGGTCTATAGATAAAAAAAGATCTAAGTAGATAACTAGATCTAAGTAGATCTATAGATTAAAAATATCTAAATAGATAAATAGATCTGAGTAGATAAATAAATCTATAGATAAAAAAGAGATAGATCTGAGTAGATCTAGAGACAAAAATGTCTAAATAGAGAAATAGATCGGAGTAGATAGATCTGTAGATAAAAAAAGATCTAAATATATAAATAACTGTTAAGGTAACCAGATGTGTTTAGGGCAGTTTGAACTCCTTTTTGCCAAGGATCCCTAAGGGAACTGTGCATCCCAAGTGGGATCAGAGTTCAGGCTGTGTGTGCAGCCTGAGAGCCAAACAGGGAATTCTCAGAGGGCTGGGGCTGCTTTCCCTCCGAGCTTTGCTGCTCCTGGGGATCCTCTGCCTCCCCAGCCGAGGCTGATGTGGCACTGCTGGCTTGGGATTTCTGGGGTGAGCTGAGCTGAGCTGAGCTGGGCTGAGCTGAGCTGGGCTGGGCTGAGCTGAGCTTCCCTGCTCTCCAGAGCTCCTGGTGTGGGATCTGAATTGGGACCTCCAGAGCCTCAGCTGCCTCTCTTTTGAGGTTCATCTTTTAGCAAGGTGTGCTGGGACAGCCTGAATCCAGGGGGATCCACGGCAGAGCTCTGGGACTCTCAGAACTTGAACTTCATTTTTACTTTTAGCATAGTTCTAGCTTCTAATTTTATTTAAAAAAATATTCAAGTACATCCTCTGCTGGTTTTTGTGTCTATAAAGATCCTGGCACAACTCCCCCTTTGTTTGCATCACATGTCAGACTGTCATTAATTGGTCCTAATTCAGAGTGATGCTCCTGCTTGGCTTGAGGGGGAACTGCATGGCTGGGAGGGAGAAGGGAATTAATTACAGTCATTACAGCTCAATGAAGGAAATTGCTGCGGGTCTGAGTGCACAGGGTGAATAATTCAGAGCAGGGGTGTTGGCCAGTGTCTGCCTTTATATATATTTAATATATAGTATATGTAATATATATATGCTATATTATTATATTATGTATTTTAATATAGTATATATTATATACCATATACAAATATATTAGGTATATTTTAATATAATTTATATATTATATCTATTTATATTTATGTTTACAAAATGAGTTTATATGCATTTTATATAACAATAAATATATATACTTTATTTATAATTTATATATATATATTTAATATAGATGTTGCTGAGAGAGACAATTGAATTCCTGCCCTTCTATTCCCTCCCAAGCATTGGGGGTGTTTGAGACCTTCAAACAGCTCAGGGGGTTTCAGGGCCTTTGGGAAGTGCCTTGGTGCCTCTGGAACCCAGAAATTGTCACTGTCTCAGCTCCAAAAAGGGATACAGAGCTGGGAGACTTCCAGAAAACCCTTTTGGGTCCCATTAATTTCCCCCCAGGCACGGAAAGGCTTTCCCAGCTGGAGTCAGACGTGTCACACAATTTGTTCAATGCTCTCAATGCTCTCCAGGCTCTCCAGAGCTCCTCTTGGCTTTGAAGGCATTTCAGCTCCTCAGCTCTGCTCTCCAAAAACCCTCCCTGCACAAAGAGCTGCCTGTTTTAGTCATTCCTCCAGATTTACATTTCTTCCATGGCCAGGCTGGAGAGCCATGGCGAGGAGAGGAGGAAATGAGAACTTTCCAGGCAGAGCTGCAGCCTCGCTGTGGCCAAACCTCCTCATTTCTGCTCTCCAGGAGGAGAGTGCCTCTTCTGGGATGCTGCAGCCAGAAAGGACCAGTTTTGTCTTTTCAACACCCTTGAGGCAGAACCAGCAGTGCTCCCCAACCCCCAGGCATCCTGTTTCACGTAGTTTTTATTCTACTGATGCCTGATGATTTTTGCCTTTTCTTTTCCACCTTTCTATATTTTCTATACCCTATTATATATTTTCTATACCCTTTCTATATTTTCTATACCCTATTATATATAGTCTCGATATCCTTTTATATATTTTCTGTGCTCTTTATACATTCTTTGTACCCTTGTCCAACACCCTTGTCTTTTTTGTAGCCATAATACAAAATAATTTGTATATTCAGACATAATTTTGGAGTTCTGCAAGGCAGGAAAAGCAAACATCCCCAGCAGGAGGCCAGAGAGTTCTATGCCATCACAAAACTTGAGGTTCAACCTTGGTTGAAACCTCTTTGGAACATATTTTGTACACTGGGTTCTAGCCTCATCTGGGGAGAAATTCTTTAGAATAAAGGGACATTACTTCATTTGTTAGGTTTCTTATGAGGGAATTCTAGACAGATATGTTAATTTGAAAAGTCTATAAAATTGTATATGTGTTGTACAGTGAGTGCACCTCGACGTGTTCCACCTTGAAGAGCTGCACACCTAAAATCCTATTAAAATCCCCAAAACAAAACCCTTTAACCACGTCTAATTCAGAATTCTAAGACCAAAAGTCAACACCACACAGTCCTAGGGTGTCTCCCATCTCCTCCAAACTCCTATTTTTTCTTTAAGGAAGATGCCACATCCTCTGTGCTGCCAGGAGGGAGATCCCCAGCCCTGCCCAAAGCTTTTCCTCGGGCTGTGGTGAGGAGCAGACGGTACACCATCACCCCAGGGCACCTCAAGTGGGATCACTTCAACCTCACCTACAAGTAAGACCTGCTTTTGGCCCCAAAAGTGCTCCTGGGGAGAGGGATTTTCCTGCTGGATCCCTGTGGCTGTTGCTGAGCTGCGTGCCAGAGCTGCTAAAGCACTCTGAAATGAGACTATTTTGACAAATTCTGCACCTTTTTCTCTGTAGTGAAACTGTTCAGGGTAGGTTCAGGTTCCTCACAACAGGGACCTGACTCAGAAGGTCATGACTGAGCATTAATTTGAGGATTAATTATTTTATTCTGGTGGTTTTTGAAGAGTTCTGTGTGAACCTAAATCAGCACTGAGGGAAGAGAGCGGGGAGAATAGTTTGAATAGAAATAGAATACAAGAAAACTTGTTTTCCTATCAAACCTTTGATATTTTTGGGAACTTTTTTGGAACTTCTACCTAAGAGTATTCCACAAATACTCTCTTGAGTCTCTCTCCCAAGTGATTAGGATTTTTTTCCAAGGAAATAACTTGTTTTCCTATAGATTTTTTTTTCCAAGCTAAATAACTTGTTTTCCTATCAGACCTTTGATATTCCCTGGAACTCTTTTGCAAGTTTTTCCTGAGATTATTCCCCATCAGCATGTTCAAATCCCCTGGAGCCCAAGTGTCAGGAACAAGCATTCCCTGCTGCTGGAATGCAGTTTTTCCCTTTTCTACCAAGCAGACTAGGAGATACCAAAATAAAAACAATTTTCCAAGAGAACCTATGCTGGAGAGAAGCAAGAAAAGCAGTAGTTAGCCCAGAACACGTAAAGAACATCAGGAATTCATTCACCCCTGCGGGGGTTTTTATCAAATATTTTTCCCATCCAGCTCAAGCCACTCCTGATTTGAACCTCTTGCAGTGAGCGCTCGAAACGCTGGAGAAATCCTTGATTGCTGAGAGCCTGCAAAAGTGAGGAGGGAAGGGCGTTTTCCTGAGGCTGTCCTGTGTGTCCCTGCAGGATCCTGTCCTTCCCCAGGAACCTGCTGAGCGCCAGGGACACACGCCGGGGCTTGGCGGCAGCGTTCCGCATGTGGAGCGAGGTGTCCCCGTTCAGCTTCAGGGAGGTCCCGCGGCACCTTCCCAGCGACCTCAAAATCGGTGAGTGGCCTCTGGGGATCCTGAGCTGGGGCAGGGTGGGGTGGGGTGGGGTGGGGTGGGGGGTGGGGGAATTCCAGCAGTTCCAGTGTGTGATGCAGGAGTTGGGATGCAGGAGAGCTGCGATGTGTGTTAATTCCAGCAGTTCCAGTGTGTGATGCAGGAGTGGGCAGGCAGGAGTTGGGATGCAGAAGAGCTCTGCTGTGTGGTAATTCCAGCAATTCCATGCATGATACAGGAGCTGGGATGCAGGAGAGCCCTGATGTGTGTTAATTCCAGCAATTCCAGTGCATAATTCAGCAGCTGGGATGCAGGAGAGCCCTGGTTAATTCCAGCAATTCCAGCGTGTAATCCAGGAGAGTTTTGCTGTGTGTTAATTCCAGCAATTCCAGTGCATAATTCAGCAGTTGGGATGCAGGAGAGCCTTGCTGGGTGCTAATTCCAGCAATTCCATGTACAATGCAGGAGTTGGGGTGCAAGAGAGCTCTGCTGTGTGCTAATTCTAGCAATTCCATGTGTGATGCAGGAGTTGGGATGCAGGAGAGTCCCAATGTGTGTTAATTCCAGCAATTCCATATGTGTAATCCAGGAGAGCCCTGATGGGTGTTAATTCCAGCAATTCCAGTGTGTAATCCAGGAGTTGGGATGCAGGAGAGACCTGTTGGCCTGTGTGGACTCAGCAGGGACTCTTGGAAAAAGTTTTATTATTTCTTATTATTTATTATTTCTCTGCCTTTAGCCAGGTGGAGAAAAACTACTTTTACAAGGAAATATTAATGTCACAATGAACACTTCCTGTGAATCTCGTGGGCAGGAAGGTTTAGGCATTTGCCAAGAATGCACCTTCAAATTCTGCCACTGGGATGGGATCCCACAGGTAGGGAATAAAAAAAGAACAAGAATCCACAGATTATTCCATAGATTGGGAAAGTGAATGCTGGAAGGGAAAGTGGCACAGCCAGGGTCACACAGAGCCAGAGGGCAGAACTGAAGGTGAAGCAGGTGAAGAATTCCAGGTGGTTTTGGGTTCAGGTGTTCCGGTTTTGCTGCTCCCACTGGAGCACTGTCTTTGCTCCATGGCTCTCTAGCTGCTCCTGACTTTCCTGAGGCCTGGAAAAGCTCAGTGCTGAGGCGTTTTCTGCTCAGCCTCAAGCCCAGA
This sequence comes from Entomyzon cyanotis, assembly GCA_024500445.1. Taxonomy (NCBI): domain Eukaryota; kingdom Metazoa; phylum Chordata; class Aves; order Passeriformes; family Meliphagidae; genus Entomyzon; species Entomyzon cyanotis. The sequence goes on from JAKEPQ010001025.1 coordinate 2,383,534, forward strand.
TGTCAATTCTTCCTGGGATTTCTGGTGTGTGTGAAGCACAGATTGATCAGCATTTCGCAACACTTTCCCCTCTGGTGCTGCAGCACATTCTGTGCCTCCCAGGGCTCTGTCCTGCCACCACGTGTGACCTCCAGGTGCCCAACTCCAGGGATTCAGGATCCACTGTGATCCATCCTGCTGCAGCTCTGACTCCAAGGATCCTGCTTGTTCACAGTGAAAATGGAACAATCCCATCCAGGGGGTTATCAGCTCTGGCCAGCTTCCCCCTCAAAAGAGAATTTCCACGTGGTGGTGTTGCAAAACGAGCTGAGCATTCCCTGTTGGAAAACAAATCCATTTGTGTCTGTTGGGAACAGCTCTAAATCCAGGGTCAGCCATGGCTGAGCGTTACCACCACTCCTGACATTTCTTGGCATTTATCTTTTATTTTGTGGCTCTGGAAGCTGGAAAACACCTTTCCAGTGCTCCAGGGGTTTCCTGGGCAGGCTGATCCTGCTGGATAACCCCAAACCTGCTCCTTTTCCCCCAGGATTCTACTCCATCAACCACACAGACTGTCTGGAGTCTCTGACCCACCACTGCTTCGATGGCACCACGGGGGAGTTGGCTCATGCCTTCTTCCCTCCCCATGGGGAAATCCACTTCGATGACCACGAATATTGGATCCTGGGCAACACCAGGTTCAGCTGGAAGAAAGGTAACACAGAGCACAGGGTGAATGCCTGGGGTTGAGATTTTTAGTCTGGGGTTTGCCTGATGTGGGGAAGTGACAGAGAGTTGGGATTGTCTGTGGGTTTGGAAGGTGTTGTTCCTCTGCTCCAAGGGACGCTGGGTGGTTCAGGGCTGTTTCTTGCTGGAAAGTGGAATTTTTGGATGGTTCAGCCACATCCTTCAGTTCAAATCCACGTTCTGGATGCTGCCATGAGGCTTGAGTTTGCCCTTCAGGCTCTGGGGGATGCAGAGGTCAAACAGGAGGATCTTTCAGACTGGAATACTCTGCTGACAGCCCCAGTCCCAGTTCCAGCTCAGGGCTGGGGGAACAGCAGGAAGCACTGAGTAGCATCACTGCTGCACTGACCTTCAACCACTGCAGTTCTCCTGGAGCCTGGCACTGCTCTGGCTCCTGCTGCTGGAAATTGGAAGCACATGGAAATTAATTGGCTCTATGTGGGCTGAAGCAGCTCCAGAGAAGATGAAACTGGGGCAGTGTTGGCTGTTCTGGTGCCGAAATATTTTTCACACCAGGAAAAATTCGGCGTCAGAGCTGCACACCAGTTGTACTTTGACACAACTCAGTTGTGTCACCAGCTGTACTGGTGTCACTTTGACACACACCCAATGCCAGTTTTTGGGTTTGGTTTCCCTTTCCCCAGGGGTTTGGCTGACAGACCTGGTGCACGTGGCAGCCCACGAGATCGGCCACGCCTTGGGCCTCATGCACTCCCTGAACCCCAACGCCCTGATGCACATCAACGCCACGCTGACGGGCAAGAAGAGCATCTCCCAGGATGAGGTGTGGGGAGTCCACAGGCTCTACGGTGAGGAATTAGAGCTCTGCTCTGCAGGGCTGGGGCTGAAGGGGCAGCTGGAGCCTGTGCAGCTCTGGTGGTGTCACATCCCAGCTCTGGTTTTGTGCTCCTGCTTCAGATCATTCCCCAGCCCAGCTCCGTGTTGTTCTTTCTGAGCAGCAAACTGACATTTCACCAAAATGGGATGGTTCAGCCTCCCCCAGCCCCTCTGACACCTCCTCTCCTCCTGTTCCAGGCTGCCAGGACAGATTAATCATGTGCCCATCGTGGGCAAAAAAAGGTTTCTGTGAGAAGCGCAGGAAGCTGATGAAGAAGCACTGCCCATCCACCTGTGACTTCTGCTATGGTACCCAAGGGCTCTCCTGGGATTTGGGGTGGGATCTGCAAGAGGGAGGAGGGAAAAGTCTGAATTTCACACCAGAGATCAGTGGACATGAGTGATCCAGCTCCATGCAGCACAACAGGGATGGGAATCTTGGATCTGAGTGCAGATCCAGGCCTGGAATGAGGAATATTTAAACATTTCTGGAGTGGAACATGAAACTGGTAAGAGAGAGTAAAAGACAAGTTCCTCTCTGGTTTGGGGAATAGCAAGGCAGAGAGGCTGCAGGGCAGATCCTGAGGCAGGGATGGGACAGAAACAAGACTGAGGACATCTCCAGCACAGCTGACAGAACAGGAGATAAAGGATGTTAATCACCTCATCCAGGCTCACTTTGTGGATCCAGATAAGGAATAATGCAGGACCAAGGCAATTCCACACGCTGCAGCTGTGGAATTAAACTCAGATAAATACCCACAGGCCTGGAGATTCCTGTATAAGCAATCCTTCAGCATAGAGGGTTTCTTTGGTCACATTAATGAAAGATGCAATCAGATAATTACAAACACAGCTATTCCACAGGCTTGTGCAGACCATGGACTCTTCATATCCTCCTCCAGAGCTGTGAAAGGACAATTGATTTTTATCCATCTCAGTTCACACACCACGAAGCTGTTTTTATCTTTGCACATCCATCGTGTTATTTGTCAATCCAAAAACTGCTCAGGAGGAGGAACTTTTAAATTAATACTTTCAAGTTCCTTCAATGATCATTTTGAGAGTGTTTTGGGGTGACAAAAGCTTGTTAACTTGTGCCATTTCCTTCTCTCCCTGGGCAGAATTCCCATTTCCAACGGTGCCTCCCACTCTGCCCCCACCCAGGACCAAAACCAAGACAGTTTCTGAGGGCAGGAATGTCACCTTCCGCTGCGGGCAGAAGATCATCCACAAAAAAGGCAAAGTCTAGTAAGTGCTCTGTCCCTGAGCCCAGGGCTCAGGAGACTTTACACACCAAAATCCATGGGGAAGGATGACAAAACAGGGTAAATAAGAGTGGAGTATATAATGTGGAGCTCAAAAAAAATTTATAAATATATATTATATATAAATCTAATTTTTATATATAGCACAAAGCTAATTCCTACCATCAAGCCAAATCTCCTAGACCATATTCTGCAAAACCCCTAAAATTTAAATTTACCCTTTCAGCTAATAATTAGTTGCATGTGACTAAAGTATGAACAGACTCTGGATGTATATAAAATCCATTTTGGCTCAAATCCATGAGCCATGAGTTGGTTTAGACCTGGGAAGCCAAATTCCCATCAACTTTCAGAGATTCAAAATTTCTCAGGATTGTGCTCTGCTAACCCTGATTATCCACCTGAAATACAGAGTAAAACTCAGCCATGTTTTGTGAAAGTCTCTACACTTACTCATCAAAATTAATTAGACATAAGCCCCACCACAAACTGAACTGTGCAGTTTAATTTCTATTATTTTTTTCTCCTGACAGCTGGTATAAAGACAAGGAGCTCCTGGAATACTCATATCCAGGTTATTTATCCCTCAATGAAGATCACATGAGCATCATTGCAAACGCAATTAATGAAGGAACTTACACTTGCATAGTGAAGAAAAAAGAAAGAATCCTCACTACTTATTCCTGGAGAATCAGACTGAAGCACTGACACAGCCCTGCAATGAGCCTTCAGCTCCTGCTACTTCTGTTCCCAATTGTTTCTTTGGCATTTTATATTTAATCTCCAGTACTGCAATGGAATTCTCCATCAGCTGCTTCGTTACCTTGGGCAAAAGAGACTCATCACTGGAATGGCAAACTCTTCCAGATTAGTTCTAATGACAAAGGATTTATCAATTATGTGCTGTACAGAGAATTAAAGCCATTTTTGTAAGAAAAGTGTCAGATGGTGCAGTTGAGCTGTGTGGGGCACTGTGAACTGCTGCAAAGCCCATTGGGATGGCAGGAAAAGGATCAGTTTGACACTCTCTAAGTATTTTTCTGCCATTTTTTTACATCCTGGTACAAGAAATTACAAGGCTAAGCCTTAATATTCCTTTTCTTTCACTTGTCAGGAGGATGAGATCACACAAACCCTGTTTTGCTTCTCAGTTCTCCATTTCAACACTATCTGTTCAATTATCCACAGAAAAGCTTTTCCCCCAAAGTGGTTTGTGGGTTTTGCTCTTCTCCCAACAGGCATTTCCTGCTCAGAGTTTGGTCCTTGAGGTGTCAGCAGTGAGTCCTGGGGGAAACCAGGATGAGGAAAATTGAGCTGGAAAGGGAATAATTCCATGTCACTCCCAAACTATGCAGTAAGGTTATGGTTTAATCCTTCACTCTGCTTTCCAGTGGGTCACTGAGGAAGCTTCTGGAATCAGGAATGGTTCAGCTGTTTCTCCCTGAGCACCAGGCAGGGCTGAGGAGAGCAGGGATTTGTGTTCCTCCTCAGGAAAACATCCAGGCTGCATTCCCAGCTCAGCCCAACCGCAGCACATCCACATTCCAGCCCCACAGCCTTTTCCCAGCAAAGCTCTTCAGAATGTACTGAAATTGATAAAATGTTTAGGGTTGGAGTTAATCCCCTGGCTGGCCTGAGGCCCAGCTGGGGTTGCATGAAAATGTGGTGTTTTCCAGATCTCCCTGTTCCCAAACAAAGTGACAGCATCACAAATCAGGGATGCTGAGATTCCAGCAGGATTCCTCCTCTCCTCTTTTCCCAGAAAGGACTGGAATGTTGAATTACACAACCACTAAAGATGAGCTCTTCTTCAGATGGAAAAAGGGACTATTAAAAAAAAAAAACAGAACAAAAAAACTTCCACAGAAAATAAAGTTTCAAGTCTCCATATTAAATCTTTCTGATTTATAAAACAATAGTTAAACTTGTTTTACACCATTGTAAATACATTTACAGAACAAAAAAATCTGGTCAGAGTATCAAACCCAGCCCAACTCTCTCCCAGGTAACAGGACACAAACCTCAGAATTGTCTTTTTTTTTTTGCCCCAAATATATATTCAGACACAAACAGTTTACTTAAAGTAAAAAATAAACTCTTTACTGTCACCAACATCCCACTTTGCTGCATGTGAAGCAATGAAATCCTTCACGCTATTAAACAATTGAAAATGTATTTTAATTCTACAAATTTACAAGGAAAAAAACAAAACAAAACAAAACAAACTCAACAAAAGAAAAAAAAACCCTAAAAACAAACCAGAAACTGTTCCAGGACTGTATTTCAAGTTGTCCTTTGTCACAGTTTGTGATGATCCTGGGGTTTTCAGGTAACTCCAGTCCTCTAATGGAATGCAGCAGTTAAACTCCACATTGATTTATAAAACAAGAGCCTTGGAATCTGTGATCATGTTTGAGTTTTTTCACAGGGAAAAACATCTGGTGCCCCTGACACAGAGAACAGAACTGGGGCACTCAAACCCACTCACATGAATGGTGCTTTTTTTTGGATTTGTGGGGCTTTTTCTCCCCTTTTTCACACTGAGTTCAGAACTTGAGGCTGAAGCCAGGTCCTGCAGCTGATGCTCCTTGGTTTGTGGTGGTCAGATGGAAACCTGTGTCCTTCAGATCATCATCACCCTGTGGAAACCAAGCACAGTTCATTCACCAGGGGCTGGGCAGCTGCATTTCCCTCTCCAGAAATCTAAACAACAAAAATAATCTAAATATCTTGAGGTGAGAATCAAATCTTTGATTTAGTGGAACCACAGCCAAGGGTGATGCTGGGTTATTTATAATCTTTAAATGTTGCCATGTCAAAAGTTAGCTTTGCTAAAGGCAGTTGGAGTGCTCCTAGTTTCTGTACCCACTTTTGTCTGCATGAGAAGGAGAAAAAATTGGGCATAAATAAGTGTAAACTCCACTTATTGAGCACCTAATCAAACACATACTGTACATCCTCCATGGCAATGTCTATACCCTGAAAAATCAGGGCTAAATAAACTTTCTAAATCACTTAAACTGTAAACTAGGCACAATATTGCACAGTGCCATTTCAGCCATGCTGAGACATGGAATCAGTAATAAGAATTTTCCAGAATTAGGGCACCTGAGATCTAACAAGTGTGAACAGTACAAGACATGGAAGTGGTGATAAGAATCTTCTAGAATTAAGACCCTAACATGCCATACTGTGTGAGCAGAATCATCTGGAAAGATGGAAAAGATAAGATACCAGACAGATATCTATCCCCACAGACAGAACACCAGCCTGGCCTTCTAGGAATTCCCAAAGACTACAAAAAGGAGGCTGTTTCTATCCCCAAGATCTGTATCATTTACCAGGCTGTGGATTTATTTCAAAACCAAATTTAACAACTTAGCCGAAGGTGTAAAACAATAAATACTTTCCACACAGAACCTGCTCTGCACTGGGATAAACAAGATGTGATTTCCTTCTGATTATGTCTTGAAATTATGATTGTGGGAACAGATGAATGAGTGATACTGTCCTTTGGGAAGAATAGTGGGAAAGCTCATGGAGTGTCCTTTCCATGGCAGACCAGGGGAATCTCAGGATCCCAATAAAGCCCCAAAGAGAGGCTGTGGAGCTTCCCCACACTCACCAGTGGCTGTAGCCCAGCCTTGGTGTCCCTCTTGACCCTCTGCACTGGGATAAACCAGACATTATTTCCTTCTGATTATGCCTTGAAATAGCGATTGTGGGAACAGAGAAATAACTGATTCTGTCCTTTGGGAAGGAACGGCAGGAAAGCAGACCAGGGCAATCTGAGGACCCCAACAAAACCCCACAAAGCAGCCCAGGAGAGGCTGTGGGGTTTCCCCCACTCACCAGCTGGCTGTAGCCCAGCCCTCCCTCGGGGGGCCTGGGGCTGGTGCCCCTCTTGACCCTCTGCTGCTCGCTCTTGGCTGGCCAGGTGGGGAACATGGAGGGGTCGATGGGCAGCGGCGTCTCGCGGAAGTACTCGTGCTTCAGCCCGTCCTCTGCCGTGATCCTCCGCGCTGGGTAGTAGGTCAGGAAGCTGCAGAGCAACCAGGGAGGGAAGGTTTAACCCCAAATTGTGGATTATACAGGGAAGAGGGTGAGAGTTTGGTGATATTTAACACAGAAGTCTGGCACTGGGTGTTGCAGTACCATTAGGTATAATGCTGCTACTGATATTCAGGATAATTCTATTAATTGGGTACAATTTTATTAATTGGGTATAATTCTATTAATTTGGTACAATTTTTATTATTGGGTGTTGGGTACAATTCTATTGATTTGCCTTAATTCTATTAATTGGGTACAATTTTATTAATTGGGTATTGGGTCTAATTAGGTATTGAGTATAACTCCATTAATTTGGTATAATTCTATTATTGAGTATTGGGTACAATTCTTAATTAATTAATTAATTGGGTACAATTCTATTAATGGATGGGGGTGTGGGTATTGGGTATAATTCTATTAATTTGGCATAATTTTATTATTGGGTATTATTCTATTCATTGGCTTTAATTCTATCAACTGGCTTTAATGCTAAGACTAGGTATTGGGTGTAATTCTATTAATAGGGTGTAATTCTATGATTGGGTATTGGGCTTAGTTCTATTAATTTTCTATTGTTCTATCAATTGGGTATTGGATATAATTCTATTAATTAGGCGTAATTCTATGACTGGGTATTAAATAAACAATAAAGTATTTAAACACTTTTGTATTTAAAGAGAAATTTTCGACATTCTATGAATACACCAGGCACTCCTGTAACACAGCCTAACTGCACAGCTTGGGGATGATTTTTTTCAACCTTTCACAACACAGAAACTTGTTTTCCTGCCCACATATTCCCTGGAAATTGTCACCCACTTGTTCATGAGGTCAAAGCCCTGGTCAGAGAGCAGAGCCCCAAATCTCTTGCGCAGGTTGTTGTAGGGATATTCCGTGAAGGTCATTTTCTTCACTGCTGGCAGCTCATTGTAACCAGGCCAGATTTTTTCACTTGGAGTACCCAGATCCTGAAAATTAAAATATCTCCTTAATAAATTCAGAGTGAAATCCTTGACTTATTCATTAGGGGTTGTTGGGAAGAGAAACAGACAAAACAAATAGTGGTTTTGGGCGACTCAAAGTGTTGTAAAGCTGATTAATTAGGTTTTTATTATGGCTGAATCTCTGTCAAAGAGAAACAAACACTTCTATTTTTTATTACTATCTCTAAACTCAGTCAGAACTTCAAAAAAAATTTTTTAATTACCTTAAAAACTTTGTTGATCTGGTCGATTTCTGACTTCCCTGGGAACAGTGGCTTCTGTGTCAGCAGCTCCCCAAAAATACACCCCACTGACCACATGTCTATGGCTGTGGAATATTCCTGGGAAGAAGGGAAATCAAATTATACCTCAGAAAAATCAGGAAGAGATTTTCACTGGGTTGTTTGGAGGGTTTTGGGGGTTTATTTGGGGTTTTTTTTTATTCCACCCAGATTTTGGTTATCAGCAGGGAACATTGCCAGGACAGTGCAAGTGCCTTATTCTGCTCTCAGATGTCACAGATTTTTACAATAAGTTACAAAGAAATTTAAAAATCCAGCTGCCAAAGATGAGTTTACCTCAACCCATGAGAAATCCCAATCATCATCCCAAAGGACAAAAACCATCTGTCACCCACCCAGCCTCTGTCTGGGCAAGATGGAAGGTTTTCAGCTGTGCCATTAGGAGGAATAATACTGAATATTCAGCATTTCCCCCTCTGAGTTGATAAAAACAACCAAGCATGCTCATGCTTTGTTAATAATTTATAAAATACAATCAGCCAGGGGAACAAGGAGAACTCACCTTTGCTCCAAGCAGCAGCTCTGGAGCTCTGTACCACAGAGTCACAACCACAGGGGTGTAAGGCTTCAGGGGAGATCCATATTCCCTGGCTAATCCAAAATCTCCAACCTGAAGGGAAAACAAACAACATTTCCAGCACTGTTCATTCTCCATCAGTGCCACACTGGCCTTTGCAGAGAACTTTCCTCAGCTCTGGCCACAGCTGTAACTCTATGCAATTCTGCAGCACAAAATTTTTCCTGATTTCCTCAATTTTTTTCCTGAGTTTACCTTTAGAATGCCTGAATGACTGAGCAGCAGGTTGGAAGTTTTCAAGTCTCTGTGGAGGATCCAGTTGTCGTGGAGGTGTTTGACTCCTCGCAGCAACTGAATCATCAAGGTCTTCACTTCCCCTGGAAGGAGAAAAAAAAAAAGCCAAATGGATTTGAGATAATAAATTTTATAAAATTTATTTTAAAAACCAAACAAACAAATAAATAAATAGTATTTTTAAAAATTTGATATTTAGTTTTTTGTTTATTTGGAGAACAGGGAAGGGAGCAGGAAGAAATGTTAAACTAAAAGTACATTATAGCCTGCACCATAAAAATGTGTCCCAAAGTTACACCCACAGAGCTGCCAAAAAACCAAAATTCATTTGGGCACCTGGAATGCATCCAAATTATGCTCAGGAATTATTGTCTCTCATAGGAAAGCAGCCAAATTTAAAACTCAAGTGTTTTTTTTCCAGTTCAGCACAGGGGAAAATCCCCCAGTTTGACCTCTGAGCAGCTCCACTGCACCCCAAACACACAGACTGGGTTCCTCAGCAGGTTGTCACCACCAGGATCAGGTGTCACCACGGATCAGGTTTAACAGAACAAACACCAAAAGCAAGGCAGTCTCAGTTCCAAGGAGCACAGGACAATCCAAAGCAGCACATGTCACTGCTGCCAGCAGGGACACTGCCATTTGTGTTGGCCACTCGTCCAGTTTGGAGAATTTTGGGACACTGTGGCAAACAGTACCTGGCAGGAAAGGCTGTTTCATTGTTTCCATCAGGCTCTTGAGGTCGTGCTCCACATAGTTCATCACAATATAGATTTTATCCATATTGCTGCCCACGACAATCTCCTGCAAGGTGGAAAAAGATGATCAAAACCTGCACAAGGTGTTTAAAAAGCATCCAAAATCAATTTTAGAAAGGTACTGGCAGGAGGATGAAGGCTACCATTGGTGAAATCATCAGAAAATGTATTGTTTTCTATTAAAAACCAGCTCATTTTTGCAAAAATCAGATTATGCAGACAGTGATGTCTCTATAGCCTTATGAGTAGCAACTGTTCATAGAAACAAACTCTGCTCATGAGGCATTTAAAAGCCAAGAGAAATATTTGAACAATAAAAGTACTTTTGCCAGAAAAGATTGCAGCCTTACTCTGACAGTGACAATATTCAGGTGTTGTGCTTTCAGAATTGTATTTATTTCTCTCAGAGAAGTAATGGGAAATCCTTCCTTTTCCTTTTCCATCTTCAGTCGCTTCAGAGCCACAATTTCATCTGCAAAGGGAACACATTTCCCATCACACAACCAATAAATACACATTAACAGGTTCCCCAGTCCTCTCTCACTGATTCAATATTTAATTAACTGTGCTGTTTTGCCTTGAAAACGAGCAGCTTGCTGGTAAAGAAGTATTTTAAATGGATTTTGTTAGCAGAACCATAATTTGCACCCAAGTGCAGCCCTAAACACCCTGAAGAAATGATAAAAACTGATACCCACCAGTTTTTTTGTCCTTTGCCCTGTACACCACACCATAAGTTCCTTCTTCAATCCTGTTCAAACACTGGAATTCCTCCACGCTGCGACATCCCTGACAAAACAGAGGGAAAATATGTATTCCTCCAGCACCTGGGGGAATGTTCTGGCCTGAGTTTTTAAAAGGACATGAACTTCAGCAACTTCATAGGTAAAATTTACCAGAAGAATTTAACTATACACCACATGAGAAAGGTATCTTTGGGGTTTCTTTTTCATAGTTTCTAAAGGAATCCTGGACAGAAACTGTGTTTCAGCACATTAACTAAATTACTTCATCAAGTCATCACTCATTCACTTTGCATAGAATAATCTGAAATTTCTGCTGCAAAGGCAAAGGCAGCAACTCAGCACCTCACACTGCCACCTTTCACATAATTTAATTAGCAAAAATCTGCTTTTTGTTCATATTTTTACACTTTGCTGATGCCTACATAAACAACCAGTTCCTGTTTATGGTAACAGAACTCTTCTCTCCCAAGGATCTATTTTCAGACAGCAATACCAAGATAACAGATATCAATTACACAATTACATTCTGATCCACATTTAAAAGGGTGAATCCCTTACCTGGAGTGCAGGAAGATATTTGGGAAGCTCCTGTTTCAGCTCAATGGGGGAGGAAGCTGGTGAATCAGGAATATATTCCCCTTCTGTCATGGCATTGGAATGAGGAGAACCTTCCCCAACCTCCTCCTCCTCCACCTCACTCCCTGCTGAATCTCGGTCAAATCTTGACTCTGTAACTTTAAAAGTCAGAATCAGTGGTGGAAAGAGGAGCTGTTGGGAATAATTACACTCAGCTTTAGGCAAATCAAGGTGGTGACACTGATCACTGCATCATGGAGAAGCCAAATTTCTCCCCTTGGCAGAGGTGATGATTTCAAGAGCTCATTTACAGTCATGGATATGCAGTTTTCAGTGTTAAGGCAGCAGGTCAGCTAAAGAAATCTTTACACCAGAATGAAAGAGGAAACTGACCCAGGATGGCTCATTCTGATTGCAAAGCTTTTTTGATGAGGGGACAGGATAAAACAACCCAAAATGGAAAAGAAGGAAATGTCAGCTCATTAGACTGATTCACTCTAAAAATTGAGCTTGGAGCAGATTTCATGGAATTTCTGTGTTTGACATGAGAATGGCATTTAAATCTTTTAAATATTTGCAGGACTGGATTTATTTAGCTGCAAAATCTCAGCCAAGCAGTTCTTTAAAACAGTATTTGCATTGTACCAACTGGGATGTGGTTTCCATTCTCCCGTTCCTCCTCTTCGCTCATTTCCTCTTCGCTCACCTCCTCTGCAAAACAGAATTAAGTTTAATTGAATAAACTGCACATTTCTGCAGCTCCTTGGGAGGCAAATCCCTGCTGGAATCCTTTCCTGTCTCAGCAGGATTTCTGCACTGTCAGTGACCAAACACTTCTGTTTCACTTGGACAGCAAATGCTTCCAACAGGGAACACAATTCTTGCCAATTATCTGGGAATTGGGATGTGGACAGGTAAACAAATTATGGGTATTTGCTTATTAAGTCTAATTGATTTTCAAGAAAAATACCCAGAAATCAGAGCCTGGTTTTGTGCCTTTTCTTTACTAATTAATGACAAGAATGGCTGCATGCAGACTTCTTTACTGAACCTTTATGATGTTCATTCACTTGAAAAAAAGATCTGAAATTTGCAACTGAAAAGAATTCCGAATGACAAAGACATTTGTATTTCCACCCCTCAGAGAAGTGCAAAATTGTGCTCTGCAGAGTATTTGCTGTGTCACAGAACCACTTGGGGAGACAAAAAACAGCTTTCCTGTTTCTGATCTGGCTTTTAGATGAAGAATTGGTATTACCTCTACACAAAAAGACAGAATAGGACTTGTACTTGAGTTTTTTCTTTCTAGTTATCTTGACCTGTGAGGTCTCAGCCTAGCCTAGACTAAGAGAAAAGGAAATTGTTCAAATAAAACCAGCACAGGATGAGAAACAAAGAAAATCCCAGCCCAGTGTGGGTCTGCTTTGTGATGCTCACCTGCTGATTGCTCAGACACCTCCTCAGAATTGCTGCCTGTCTCCTCCTCCTCCTCCTCTTCCTCTCCCTCCTCCTCAGAGCCTTCACTGCTGGACTCTTCCTCCTCCTCTTCTGAGCCTGATCCAGATTCTGTGCAGGAATAATCAAACACACAACCAAGCAGACACTTAACACCGACAGTGCTTCCTCAGCAGAGAAATTAATTCCATCTAAACAATTAATCACAGCTCCTAAATTGCATTTAATCACCTGAGGAAGACTCTGCTGAGCTGGTTTTTCTCTCACTGTCACTGATGTCTTGCAAGTCTGAAAGAGGATCTCTCTCTTCTGGTTTCTCTTCTTTCACTGCTGAAACCATAAAAATTAAAAACACAGTGCTAATTGAGTATCAGTTCCAAGAGTCTGAATTCCCAGGTAACTGCTTCACTTTCTGCTGGCATTAAATCAGTGCTGAACATTCAGTATTGGAAATTCAGAGCACTAAAAAAAAAATAAAATAAAATTTCACACTCTGCTCGATGACAAACAGCTTTTCTGAATTGCAGTGGTGCAGGACCAACAGCCAAAAATATGGAATATCAACCTGTTTTTTTTAAACATGATGTGTTCCTAAGCTCTTCTAAGATTTATTAAAATGGGGGGGAAAAGGGAAAAAACACCATGGTGACAAAAATCACCAGGACAGTGTCCCTGCAAAATGGTTAGTGTCAGTGCTCACTGCTCCAGTGCAGACTCTCTGATCACCATGGAAAATCCCAGGTGGTTGACCAGGCAGGAGTTTCCCAGGATTTGCTGCCTGCCTCCACCTGGAATTCCAGCTGATTCCATCCTGCTTGGAGAGGCTGCATTAATTCTCACATGTTAACAAGGCAGACACAGAGCTTTCTTCCTTCAAACAAAGGCATTTTTATGGCACTTGGGCAAGTTCTCTGCCTCCACAGCATTCAGGTGGGACCATTTGCTGGCTTGGAAAACAAAATGCACCATCTAAGCAGAACACTGCTTTAAGAATTTAATTTCTTCTGCAAGGTGACAATATCAGTGATGCTCCCACTGATCCCTGTGAGGTAACTTTTTAAGGTAGCTTAGCTCCTAACCCCAAATCCAACTGGAGCTGGAGTAACCAATCCCTTCTTTAACTTTCAAAGGAATTGAACTGCAGGATCGATTTTAAAAATTCAGTCAGCTGCTTCTTTCACCACTGAACGGGGTAAATTCATTTTAAAACTTTTCCAATTCCTACTCCTAGCCCTAAATCCATTCCATTTGTCACTCGTACACCTCCTGCAAAACCAGCACTGCTTTACAACAGTCCAAATGCAGATATTTGTGAAGATCCCAGAGTCATGCCAATGCGGCTGAGGTGGACAAGGCTTTGAACTGAGCACCTGGGATGTTTTTTAGGACTAAAAATGAAACCCCAGCCCAGCTGCTGCTGCCCCCCAAGACAGTGTAGAGTGGCAGTTGCTACCTGGTTTCCTGCTCTCTCCTTGCTCAAGCTTGTCTCTCTGCTGGCGCAAAGGGCTGCGACTCCAGGGTCTCATTTTTACTTTGTCTCCATATTCTTCCCTCACTGTTCTATGGTGTGCAGAAACTAGGGAAAACAAAACCACAAGAAATTGTTACAGCTGCCTAATTGAGAGTTGTCCTGTCTGCCACAGCCACCTGATTGGAATGCTTTGCATTTTTTTTTTCTGCAGGGTTAACGGGGAAGAGTGGGAGAGGAATCTGCCAAAATCTGGGAGAATGAAGGATTTTGTCTAAAATAAAATATGGATTTGTACTGCTTAGAGGAAGCTGCTGCCACGCTTGGGAAACAGAAGCAAGCTGCCCTGTATGTTACACAGGAAACACCCTGATTCTAAAGCATTAATGCCAGAGAAAGAAGTGGAAGATATGTAAAAGAATAAAACCAGCTGAGGTTTAGAAGGAGCTGACAGAACATTCAGAACAATAAAACCAATCAAATGAAAGGCTATGCACAGATTGAGCACTATCAGCATCAAGCCAAGCACAAAAAGGAGCTGTTTGGTATGAGCTGAGCAGGAAAGAAAAGCAAAAAATATGGTTTGCTCTGCTATTCTTGAACAACCTTTGTCACCTGGTCACAGGAATGGGCTCTGATTTTTACCTCTGAGAGTTGGGACAGAGATCCTTTAACCAACAACCATCTGAGCTTAGATTGCAAATACCCCACATGCTGTGCAAAAGGGTTCATGTGCAGAAGTTCAACTGTTCAGGCACCAGATCTTCCCAGCTGACTGTCACTACAGCATTTTCCATAGCTGGAGTACTTACATCACCTCTCCCCACTTTGCAATTTATTCCCCCAAATCCTTAAAATGTTGAAAGCAGAGGTGTGAGCCTCTATCAAACTGGGTTAGACTCAGAAAATAGTTCAGACCACTGGGATTGTGCTGGATGCACTCAGTGTCACCTACAGAAATGTCTCTGTAGGAAACCAGACTGACAGGGAGAGGCAAAGACTCACTGACTGATCAACCTGCCAGGGTATTTTAGGCAGGTAACATCATCCCATTGCTTTATCTCCCCATGTAGAACTTAGATTTCCTTTTCCCTCCCATATAAAAGGCTCCCCACTTCAATTCTTTAAAAATTCTGGCACTGCCCTAAGTCAAAAGCACTTTCTATCTCTCCACTCCAGCCCTGTATCAGCAGATAGGAAAGTGATAGAGAACATGAAGAATATTTATGCAGAGAGTGTCACCTTCTCTCCTGGCTTCTCTCTCCTTCCTCCTCTCCTCAGCTCTCCTTTCTCTCTCCTTTTGCTCCCGTTGCTCCTTCTGCTGCTCCCGGATTTTTCTTTCCCTTTCTCTCTCCAGTTGTTCCAGACGATCTCTGGAAAATAATTCACAAGTTCAGCTCCTGAAGGGAAGGAAATCTGGTTTGCTGCAACAAGCCACTAACCTCAACTTCCTTACCAACATCCCCCATTGTGCATCAGTCAAAAAACAGGTGGAGCTTTTCAGCTGATCCTTTAAAAAAAACAAGTTTCAAAGACCCACACCAGGAGTTCTCTACCCTTAATGAGGATTAAACCAGAAATTAAGCCAGTTTAATTAATTAACCCCTTGATACTATGCAACTTTTTTTTTAGGTTGGGAAAAAGCTCTAAGACAAATCAGGTTTGCACTT
The DNA here is from genome assembly GCA_024500445.1 of Entomyzon cyanotis. Taxonomy (NCBI): domain Eukaryota; kingdom Metazoa; phylum Chordata; class Aves; order Passeriformes; family Meliphagidae; genus Entomyzon; species Entomyzon cyanotis. Next base: position 2,399,190 of record JAKEPQ010001025.1, read on the forward strand.
TTTTTTAGGATGGAAAAAAGCTCTAAGACAAATCTTATTATTATAGTGAACCACTGGCAGTGAATTCACCTGGAATATCCATGGTGATGAAGCACTTAAAAATAATTAAAGTGAAGAACACATGTTAAACAAGAGATTCCCAGGAATATATACAAATTTTCACTGTGGAATTTTTTGGTCATTCCAGCACAACAAATGCTCAGAGATAAATCAGAGGAGGCAGCTGCTCATCTCCCTCCCCAGGGGAGGCAGGGATGGATGTACCTCTCCCTCCTGGAATGCTCCCTTGCCATCTCTCTCCGTTTCTGTCTCTCCCATTCACGCCGGGCTTTATCCTGCTCTTCTCTATGTCTCTTCCTACGCTCATGCTCTCGTTCTTTCTCTTTCACTCTGGCATGTTTCCCTTGAACAGACAGAAATCAGTTCCTGAGTGTCACAGGTCAGAGGATTCAGCGCTCTCGTTCTCACAAAGCACAGCTAGAGAGGGGGAAGCCAATGGGAATCTATTGCCAGGAGCTCTGGGGTTTTTTTTAAAGGGAAAATGCTGTTCTGGAAGGGGGCTGGGAAATCCAAAGTCTGGAAGATGTTGCACAAACACTCAGCAGGAAACAGCTCTTAGCAACAGGAGGACAATGGGAATTTCTCTAGAAAGGATATTTTGTTCCTTGCTAGGTACAAAGATCAGAGGCCTTTCACTCAGTGAAGCCAGAAAAAACCTTATCAGGCTTCAAGGAGTAAAAGTGACCTCAGTGTCCCTGTCCCAAAGTGATTTCTGTCCTCACAACCACCCCTGGCATTCCCACAAGGGCACTAAACACAGCCAAAGAAACAACAAGAGTTTAAATTCCTTTGTCTGATCCACCTGACATGTTTTCTTTAGTCTGAATTATTATTTACTCTCCTTGAAGCTTCCCTGGGGAAGCTCCCAGAAAGCAGAAATTTCCAAGAAGCACCTTCTGCAGAATGACTTCTGTGCCTTCGTTTCTCTTTCCTCTTCTCATCTTTCCTATGGTGAGTTTTTTCTTTCCGGGACATTTGCTGGGGTGGTTTGATAGCCAAGGAATCATCTTCTTCTCCCCTAAAAGGCAGGACAGGAATAAACTCAGGGAGGTGACAGATGCTGTCAACAGACCAGGAGTTATTTCCTCTTTTTTAAAAATATTCCCATTTTATTATTTAATATTGGATTTCCAGAACTGGAACACAACACTCTGTTAAATCTGCTTCAAAAAGTGTTCTCTAAACAGGATTTGCCACATCTGCACACTAAAAAAAATTAGATTTTTCCCTTCAAATACTGAAACCCTCATCTCAGGACTTCTAAAGGTTCATTTCAGTAATTCTTCCTCTCTTTTTTTCCTCATTCTCACCTGTCTTCCATCGAGTCTTCCCTCCTGTAAGGTGAGTTCCTGATGGTGATTTCCATGCGATGATCTCTCAGCTCCCCCTCTTCAAGAGAATCCCGCTTGGAATCCCTGTCATCTGACTGAGGGAATCACAGGAAAAGGGAAAATTCTGTTTATTTGGATGTCCCAAAATGAAAAAAATTTAAATATTGCTCAAGTTTTCCACTGCTGGCTCAAAAAATCCAGCCTCACGTGGTCACCACTGTAAAATCCACTAATTTATGATAGCAGTTTGCAATTAGAGCTGAACTGCTTTAATTCAACATTAATTAGACAAAATTAAACCTGAAATTAATCCTCCTGATTAAGGAGGATTGCATAAATTACTGTGTGGGTGTTCTTTCCTGAATTAATTATTTTGTGCATAGCTGTACAAAACCAACCAGCAACATCAAAGTGATTCAAAATCAATGATTTTAACTCATTTTTCTAGAAAACCTTTCAAGGTTATTCCTCAAACTGCAACTCCCAGTTAATTACATTAATTTATTTATCTTCTCTGACCAATAATTATACCAAAGCACAGTATTTAATGCAAGGCAAATGAAATCTTCACAAAGCATCATATTTTTGTTAAACTTTGGAATTAAAGATCACACAGAGAAATTCAGCTGACAGCCTTGCTCTCACCAGAAAATCAGGATATCACTGCATCCCATTAAAATCCACTTTTCCATTAATAAATCCACTCTTTCCACCCAAAGTGAATCCCAAAGGGCAGCTTACATTTTTCATACGTTTTATTTCTGCCTTCTCCTCTTGCTCCTTCCTTCGCTTCTTCTCCTGGAGAATTTCATCTAAAGTTTTCACTTTCCAAGAATCCTTTTCATCACCCATTGGAGTTTAAAAACAAAAACACCCTCTGAAAAAAGGAGGAGACATTCACAAATTTCACACAAAAATCTATTTTACACTGATTTTTTCAGTGCAAACGCTTAATTTTCTATATTTTTTAGTAAAGACAGGATGGAGTTACTTATGGTGAACCAGAAATACTTATTTTAAACCCAGAAGTTTTAAACCCAAAGGAATAAAGACTCTGCTATGAGCTCAGGGAGCTGTTGGAATGCACAGAAAATACAGTTTATGGTCAAGGTTTGGAGTCACACATTCAATAATGACCTGAGACCTCAAAGAAATTAAAAAAGCTTCGAGGAAAAGAGAATATCCAGGGATATCCAAGGAATGCAGAATTGATGGGATATCTGGCAAAACTCCTGAGATAAGGGAGAAAATAATCACTGAGGAAAGGTGGTACTGAGGAAAAGGTGACAAACAAAAGTAAATTCCAGCACGACCAGCGACCCAAGAAACCCCCAAGGCACGAGAGGAGAAAGGCTGAGTGTGGCAATAATTAGCGTGAGAAGCAAGAGAATCAATAATAAAAGACAGTACTAATTAACAAGAGAACTATGCAACTTAGAGCCAACGAACGCTAATTCCTTGGTCTGCTGGAATATATGAACAGCAAAGTGTGATAGCTGGGGTTTGATTTGCAGAGCACTGCGAGCACTCAGCTCTGAGGTAACTCATCCACATCGCCCTGCCGTGGGTCATCCCCGGCTCGCCGCAGCGGCGGAACGAAGCCGATTTTAGCTGCAAACACCGCCCAGCCCGGCCCGGCCCTGCCCGGTACCGGCGGTGTGAGAGCTCCCATAGCCCCGCCCGGCGCGGTCCGAGAGCTCCCACAGCCCCTGCCCTGCTTGGTACCGGCGGTGTGAGAGCTCCCATAGCCCCGCGGTCCTGCTCGGTACCGGCGGTCCGAGAGCTCCCACAGCCCCTGCCCTGCCCTGCCCGGTACCGGCGGTGTGAGAGCTCCCATAGCCCCTGCCCTGCCCGGTACCGGCGGTCCGAGAGCTCCCACAGCCCCTGCCCTGCCCTGCTCGGTACCGGCGGTCCGAGAGCTCCCACACCCCGCGGCCCTCACGGAGCGCTGCCACCCTCAGGCCCGCCCGGACCGCCAGCGCGGCCGTTCCTCCGCCCGCCCTGAGCGCTGAGGCTGCCGCACAGCGCCGAGAGCCCCGCGGCGCCCTCCCGGTGTCCCACAGTGTCCCCACAGTGTCCCCTCAGTGTCCCCTCAGTGTCCCCCACTGTCCCCTCAGCGCCCCGCGCTCCCCCAGCCCCGCTCACCGCCGCCGCCACCGGGGACTGAGCGCCGCGCGGGGATAACGCGTCACTTCCGGCCGCCGCCGCGCCGCGATGACGTCACTCCGCCTCGCTGATTAACGATTCACGTTAATGAGGCGTTAATTAACCGGTTGCTGAACGGCGCGGCCGGCCCGCGCCAGCAGGGGTTAATTAGTTAGCATCAGCAATATTCTCAGCGCTAAATACAAAGGCAGCGGGGTGGGGATGAGGCGCTGTCGGCACAGGCCGCGCCTGCAATTCCTCATTAAAATGAACATTTAATTGAATAAATTAAAACGATTAAACGCGATTAAAACCGAGGCGCGCGCTGGGAACATCCCCAAACCTGCCCTTCCTAAAGGGAAAGGAGCTGAGAGTTGATTTAGTTATAGAAACAAGGGAGAAGGTGACACAGACTGAACAGCAAAGTCATGATGTGCCTAATTATCCATTTGACTGGAAATAATGACAATTTACAAACACACTGGGATAAATGAGTGGCTAGTGAATGCTGGCTTTATGAATTTAGCATTCATAAGTGATCAGGTACGGTGTAAAGTAGCACTTGGATAAAATAGAGTCGAGTAGAAACAAATTTAGAGTGAATTATAACTTTGTAATAGTTGGAGTTTGGTAGAAATGTGGTGAGAAATAGATGGTGATAGATGTGTTTGGAACTGATGAGCCACAGAGGCAGAGATCAAGAGGGAAGGGAGGAATTAAAAGAAAGGAAGGAATAAAAATGAAGGAATAAAAAGAAAGGAAGGAATAAGAAATGCCCTGAAGGAATGAGGAAATAAATCTCATGCATCCCAGGAAATCTGTTATTTACAGTCACACCACCAAAACCTGCAATTCCTAAATAGAAATGAGCTGAGAGTTGATTTATTTGTAGAAATAAATGGTGAGAAATAAGGGAGAAGGTGACAGAGACTGAAGAGTACAGAACAGAAGAGTCATGATGTGCCTAATTATCCATTTGACTGGAAAATAATGACAATTTACAAACACACTGGGATAAATGAGTGGCTAGTGAATGCTGGCTTTATGAATTTAGCATTCATAAGTGATCAGGTACGGTGTAAAGTAGCACTTGGATAAAATAGTCAAGTAGAAACAAATTTAGAGTGAATTATAACTTTGTAATAGTTGGAGTTTGGTAGAAATGTGGTGAGAAATAGATGGTGATAGATGTGTTTGGAACTGATGAGCCACAGAGGCAGAGATCAAGAGGGAAGGGAGGAATTAAAAGAAAGGAAGGAATAAGAAGAAATGCCCTGAAGAAATAAAAAGAAATAAATAGAAATAAAAAGAAACAGACCTCATGCATCCCAGGACATCTGTGATTTACAGTCACACCACCAAAACCTGCAATTCCTAAATGGAAATGAGCTGAGAGTTGATTTATTTGTAGAAATAAATGGTGAGAAATAAGGGAGAAGGTGACAGAGACTGAAGAGCACAGAACAGCAAAGTCATTATGGGGCTAATCGTCCATCCCTCAATTTAACTGGAAAATAATGACAAATACATCACTTTAAACACCTTAAACTTCACCTCAGTCCCTCAGCAAGGTGTGGGATTTCAGGGATTCACATTTTAAGGGAGGGGTGCTGTGATGTAAAATGGAAATGTAAGATACATGTAGAATAAGTCAAATAAATGTAAAATGTAAAATAAATGTAAAATGTAAATGTAAAATATATGTAAAATAAATGTAAAATAAGTAAATGTAAAATAAAATGTGAAATAAATAATCTGAACAGGTCGTCCTCATCACTATTAACTGGGAGAAATGCAGTGACAGAAACTCTAAAAGTTCCCAAAAAATGGATTTTCTGGCCAGCAGTGCTGCTGTTACCCAACAGGCAGAGCTGGGGTGTGACAACCTAGTGAATTCTCAACAAAGAGCAAAAAGCTCCTTGTTTACACAAGAGCAAAGATGATTTACTGGTCTGACTGGAGAATAAAAAGGTTTTCTAAGTGGCCAGTCAAGAGGTTGGTTTGTTTGATCTGAGCAAAGCAAAGGCCAAAAGGAGGGCAAATAAAAATAAAAATACAGGAGATCAGCTCTGGAACAGAGAACAGGATGTTGTTCTGGCACAGAGAGCTTCCCCAGGTGTTAAAATCCCATTCCCAAATCTTCTCAGGGCTGTGTTTTGATCACAGAAAGGCAAAAAACCTGCTGGGTTTTCAAATGAAGCATTAAATTTTCAAATGAAGCATTAAATTTTGAAATTAAGTGTTTAAAATGAAGCAGCTGATGGTGGCTGGGATTTCTCAGAGCTGGGATTTCTCTCTGTCACCTAAAGCAGAAATATGACACAAACCACACTTTGTTTTCTTTTCTTTCTTTCTTTTTTTTTTGCAGTTATACTTTCAAAACTCTCAGTGTATTTGGCAGAAAACAAACCAAAACAAAAAAATTAAACCACAGAGCTCCACGCCACAGTCCACAGCTTTTATAAAAGTGACAGGAGTAGAAAAGCAACAAAATACCACAGACAAATCACATACACAAGGATGAAAAACTTGGCATTTCCGTCCCTCAAGTCTCTGGGCAATCTGCCCAGGTGTGGAAATGGAATTACAAATGGAAATTTGTAATTATGTAAATAAAAATGTAACCATGAGCTTCAATTTGACAGGAATTCTACTGGTAATTTCCTTTCAGCCACTATTTTTACCACAAAGACCACTATATATCCATGCTACAACCTTCCAGCAGTGTGGAAATTATTAAAATCCACTCGTTTTGACTTAGTTTTGTTCCCCAAAAAAGTCCATTTGAATGTTTTTGCAGCTACATGTGTGCTTTTTTTTTTTTACAAAAATTAATGACTGTTCTGAAGAATTCTGAAAAGGAAAGTTAACTTTTAATCTTTGCTCTACCACAAAAGCAAATTTCCTTTAAAAAAAAAGGAAAATTAAGTGCAGCAGAAATAAAGATTTGCCTCAGTTTATGGTTAGTATTCCTCCCGTTTGCCAGAGATACCTCAGAGATTCTTTACATAATCAGAAATTAGACAAATATTTTACACACAGGTCAGACTCATAACCCTGAGTTTCTAAAAGGCAACCTTTTGTTGCACTCTTAGAAATAATTTAAAAACACCCCATCCTTTTATTTCCTCGTAACAGAAACACAGAATAAAACAAAAATAAAATAATAAATTGGGTTTTTTTATGGAAATACACAGATCCTGCTTCCTTTGTCACCACAATTTTCAGTGGTTTTTTTTTTCACCTCTAAGCAACTACAAGTATTTAACTCAACACTCCATTTACACAGGGGATGTGTGTGAATACTTGCATTTCCGTTTTGTCAAATCCGTGATCAGAATACAATATTTCCACGTTAAATCTTAGGAGAAAAACCCCTACAAATCCTCAATTTGTAGTCAGCAGGAGGTGCTCCCCACTGCTCATTTCCCACAGTTTGCTCCAACCAAACCTATCGAGTTGTTTGTTGGGAGACAAGGAGTTCCCTGTTGGAATCATGGAATGTCCTGAGTCGGACCCACAGGGATCATCCAGAGCAACTCCCGCCCTGCACAGCCACCCCAAAATCCCACCTGGTGTTGTCCAAGTGCTCCTGGCAGCTTTTGGGGCCCAAAGAGCCCTCAGGGCTCGAGCAGAGTGGGACAATCCCCTCCTTGGGGCTCTTGGAATGGCAGAGGATGCAGGAAAAGCAGAGCAACAACTGGGAATTTCCACGATGGACCAATTCCACCCCTCTGCCAGCAGAATCCAGTGATGGGGCTGTTTTCACATTGTGTGGATGGGGAGGGAGACAGGAACTGTTTTCCCACCAGACACTGAAGTTCTTTCACCAGCACAGCCTTGGACATGATTTGCAGTTGAGGAAAGACAGCAAAGCCCATGGTTTACCACATTCCAGGTCCTGTTTGGGGCTTTTCTGGATCCTTCCCAGGTCCTTCCTGCTTCAAATCCTGGGCTCAACCCACCAGGAACTCAAAGGAACCACCAGATCCAGGAAGATTTCCTTGGAGCCACACTCAGGTGGAAGAACAAACAGCCCCATTAGTTATAGGGTTCCAAATCCTCAGGGATCAGTGGCTCAGTGTCCTCAGCTGGCCCTGGCTGGGGCTGTGGGGCTGTGGCCAGGCTGTGCAGGGTGTCCTGCTGGTGCTGCTTGGCTTTGTTGTAGAGCAGGACCCCCACGGTGACCAGGACAGTGCCCACGGCTGACAGGCTGGTGATCTTGTTGCCAAACACGATGATGCTCAGCCAGATGGACAGGGCGTGCTTGACGGTGCTGGCGACGCTGCGGGGACAGGGGGGACATCAGGGGTGGAGGGACAGGGGGGGAGGGGTGGAGGGAAGGGGGGAGAGGGAAGGGGGGAGCAGGGAAGGGGGGAAGAGGGACAGGGGGGACAGGGGGGAAGCAGGGAAGGGGGGAAGGGGGGACAGAGGGGTGGAGGGAAGGGGGGACAGAGGGGTGGAGGGAAGGGGGGACGGCAGGGGTGGAGGGAAGGGGGGACGGAGGGGTGGCAGGGAAGGGGGGAAGCAGGGGTGGAGGGAAGGGGGGAATAGGGAAGGGGGACGGCAGGGGTGGCAGGGACAGGGGGGGACGGCAGGGGTGGCAGGGACAGGGGGGATGGCAGGGGTGGCAGGGACATGGGGGACGGCAGGGGATATGGGGACATGGGGGACAGCAGGGGACATGGGGGACATGGGGGACAGCAGGGATGGCAGGGGACATGGGGGACAGCAGGGACAGTGGGCACATCAGGGGTGGCAGGGACATGGGGGACATCAGGGGTGGCAGGGGACAGGGGGGGACATCAGGGACAGGGGGGACAGCAGGGGACATGGGGGACAGCAGGGGACATCAGGGATGGCAGGGACATGGGGGACAGCAGCTCTGCCACATCCCACAGCCAGGCTTTAATGTCTGCCTTGCTGCTAAACACCACCTCAGACTCCATTTCCAGTCCTAACCATCCTGTGATTTCCTTTATTCATTTTATACCTCGTTTTCCTTGCTTTTCAACACCACCTCAGATTCCACTTCCAGCCCCAACAATCCTAGGATTTCCCTCATTCATTTCTGTTCACACTTTTAGTTTTCATCTTTTTTAAATACCTCAGATTCCATTTCCAGCCCCAAACATCCTGTAATTTCCCTCATTCATTTCTGTTCACAGCACCTTTAGTTTTCCTTTTTTTAACCCCCCTTAACACCACCTCAGATTCCACTTCCAACCCCAACCATTCTATGATTTCCCTTTTTCATCTCTTTACCCACTACCTTTACTGCCTGGTTCCCAAGCAGAAATACTGAGCAGGAGAAAAAAGAATAGCAAATAGTGTTCCTGACCAAAAAAAATATAAAATAGTGCTGCTGAGGGTTTTACCTGAAAGTCACAGGAGAAATTTTCCCCATCAAGGCATAGGCTGTGACACTCTGCAGGTGGAACAGAACTCCATCGATCAGGAGAAGGATCACAATATCCTGGTTGTAGCTGAAGCTTCTCCCACTTTTCCCAATCACAGGCACGTCCTAAATGGGAAAAAAAGAAAAAAAAAAAAAGAAAAAAAAAAAAAAAAGAAAAAAAAAAAAAAAAAAGAATTTGAGAGTTTAGTTCCTGAGAAAAATATAAAAATTATTTTCCACCCAACTCATTATTTTATAAACAGAGATAGTTTTATATTTCAATTTTTTTAGCGAAACAAAACCTAAAACAAGACAAATCTAAACCTAAATACAAGACATTAAAATCCTGTATTTTTCTCAAAAAAATTTGCTTTCAGAGAGTTAATATACCTGTACACCATATGAATATCAACAAAAAAAATCAACAAATATTCCAGATTTTGTTTGCAAGTCTAAAACTTCAAATGCATGGAGACAAAATGATGATTTGCCTCAAAAATCCTGAGATAAACTCAGGCTTTTTGGATCAACTCATGTCTATAATAAATTATTTCTTTTACATTTTTCTACTCCCCCAATCTCCTGCAAACATAAGATGAAGTGAAACAAAAAAACCCCTAAATTAATAACAATGAATTCAAATTACCATGAAAAATATCCAAGCTGGAATAAGCATAACCACAGCAGCAGCACTTGTGTAGAACTGAAGCTCTGGGGCTCTATAAAGGAGAAAAAATGTGAATAAAATAATTGAAAGCTTCCTTTTTCAAAGCAAAGGCAATGCTTTGTTCTCAGAGACTGAAGCTAAAAGGCACAAAAGACCAAAAGCAGCTTTTTATCTCATGGTAAAATACAAATCTATTGTTAAAGGTGGTTTTTAGCTCAAGGCTTCACTCCTGGTTTAAGTTTCATGGTTAAAATTTGCTTTCTGCACACCCAACAATGATAAGGATGATTCCTGAGTGCAGAATAAAGACTGACTTCTGTGGAAAATATGATTTTTTGGGGGTTTGCTGGGAGCTGTAGGTGATTGTGAAACTCCAGCCAACTGCAGTGGGAGCTCAGGGAGTTTTCCTTCCCTGATAAAATGATAGAAGTGATCAGATTTCCACCTTCTGGTGCAATAAAATGATAAATATTTGGTTTCCTTATACAGACCAAATAGAACCAAACCCAAAATATTTGGAATACTTACGAAAATCTGTATTTATCTCCACTGAGTAGTTTTTTGGAAAAGACATTTTGCAAACTGGAAAAGAAAAATAATGAAAAAAAAAATATCACCATTTAGCTGTATTTTAGTTAGGAAAAATCAATCAATTAATCCTGTTTCTCTCAGATGGGTAAATATATTTTCTACAAGTAAAGAAAGGAGTTTGGTCTAATGAAGTTTTGTTATTTAATCTCAACAATGCTCTCAGATATGAGAGAGAAAGTGAGTAATTCATTAAAAACGCATTTTCAATCCCAACTTCTAAATGCACTGTACAGAATTAACCCCATGAAACAATTTTCTCTCCATCTACCAATAACTAAATTTGCTTTATTCCACCCCAGAGCTGTTCTGTGCCTCACCAGTCCATGATGTTGGTGGAGAGAGCTGCAGAGAAGCCCAGGATGTTGAAGCTGATTTCTGTGGCTGTGCACAGAGCCAACCCTCCCATCACAGGGATCAGGGACAGATTCACCAGCAACCCTGCAAAGTGAAAAGTGAAACCTCAGTTGCATTGCTGCACTTTTAATGGATCTAACCCCGTGGGTTTGGAGGGGATTTGAAATTCTGAACAGCAAAAAAAAAAAAAAAAAAATCACATTTGGCTTCAGTTACTTAAAGCCACAATATTTCTTGACAAAAAAAATAACAACAATCCCCTTACACCAAACCCTTTTTAATTCCAGATACTCATTGTGTTCAGTCTGATTTTTCCAGCTGCATTTATTGTATTTTAGTGAGCTTCCATTGGGCATGACCATTAAAAAAATTAATAAAGAGAGAGTAATTAAATTTCATTTCAGGATTTACCAGTGTATTCCCCCAAGATCATCCGAGACATGATGACAGTGAAAATAGGAGCAGAGCTTTTCACAGTTTCTGCAAATGAAACTGCCACATTCTTCAAGCTGACCAAGCCCAGGACCACTGTTGCAAATCTAGAGGAGAAGAAACATTAGAAGAAATTAATAAAATATTAAGGAATTGATTAGTGCATTAGAAGAAATTAAAATAATGCTTTAAGAGCCACTCTTAGCCATTCAGCACAAAAAGAGCTGCACTAGAATTTCTCCTGCACCTGCAAGGTCAGATCTGTTTCTTTCAGCTTTGGCTTCAACATTATTTATTCAAGGCAAATAAAGGCACCCTTGGGTAATTGTGCAATTTCTTTGGCTGTAGAGTGGATTTCTAGAAAACAAAGTTCACTTTTTAACACTCCAAGCTTCAAATGACCATTTTTTCAGCCAAAGTTTTCAACAGGCTCAGTTAGAAAAGTGAAAATCTTCTGAGAAACAGTAATTCACCAAGGAAATTTCATCTGCAGTTATCCATCTTTAGTGTACATTAGATATGCTACATAATTACCACAGTTTAAACCATGAAATTAATTTAATTTATCATTTATTTGATTATTCGTTATCAGAGGAAACAAAACCATGTATTCTTATTCCCTCCTAGACCACAAACTGATACTATCCCAGCAAATATTGACGTTTGAAAAGATAAATGTGAATAGCCTGGATCACTTTGGAGGTAAAAGGCTGGTAAATACTAATACACTAAACAAACATCAGCCTCAAAAGAGAGCAGGGAGAAAGTAAATGGAAAGAGAAGTGTGCTCTGAAAAAAATGTAAATGTGATGGGAAGGTAAATAAGCCAGAAAATTGAAATCTGGGAAAAGGAACAACAGGAAATAAAAATAAGATTATCCTGCGATATTTTTTGGGGGTGGAAAGGTGAATCCTCCAAACACTTTCTCATCAAGAATGAAGAGGCAGAGAGCCATGAAAACACAGCTTTTGTTTAGAAAACCACAAATATTAGCCTAGGAAATATCAGCCAAGAGAATTTACCTCATTAAGCCAACGAAGAGCATTATCATGATGAAATTGGGAGGGTAGGAGATGCGGGTTTTGTGTTGGTAAAGACAGCAAGGGACAAACATTTTGATGCAGCCAATGAAGGTGGTTGAAAGCATTTGAACAGCACCTGAAGGAGGGTGAGAGGGGAAATAAAGTCAGATCAGAATAGAGAACACAACAAATCAAACAATGGGAGAACATTTCTTAGACAAACTTGTGTGCAGTTAAGAAATCACTGTCTAGGTTTTATATATTCTCACAAAAGCCCTTTGCTTGTGCACTGATCAGCAAGGCAGCACAATAAACCTGGTTTATTAATAGTAAACCAGCACAATAAAGATATTTATAAACCTGGTTCACAGATAAACTGCCCTTTGTTTGCCCCTTAAGAAGTAAAAAAAAAAAGAATTAAAATGGTTGTGGGATAATGCAACCATTTGCACTGAACAGCTCTGGAGACCATCAACAACTTACTCAAAACTTTACTTTTTTGAAACCCTCCAACACAGAAAACAAACAAACAAAAAATCAGTTTTTTTCCCCCTTAAAGCTCCTCTACAAGCAAAATTTCATCTTTCAGTGAGAGGAGGAAAGGACAGTGTCAGAAACCACTTTAAAGCCTTAAAATCCCAAGTTCCCAGCCCCAAGATCCCTTCTAACCAGGCCTTTTGCACTTCAGCTGAACCATTCTCTCCCTCAGCTCTATATGGGATGAGCTGGTATTGTCAAATCATAGGATCATGGAATATCCTGAGCTGGAAGAGACCCAGAGGGATCATCCTTATCCCTGCACAGACCCCAGAACAATCCCACCCTGTGCCTGGAGGTGTCCAAACACTCCTGGAGCTCTGGGAGCTGTGACCATTCCCTGAGGATCCTGCTCCAGTAAAACAGATAAATCTCTCCCTGGTATTCAGGTGCAAGGAAAGGAAGAGTACCTAGCATGCTGGGCTCTCCCTCCAGCAAGGAGAGAATGTATTTGTTAAGGAACAGAGTGCAAAAGCTGAAGAAAAACCACAAGGTGAGGTAGATGAGAGCGTGGGAATTCCAGATGCCCAGGTCAGACTCGATGACTGTGGTCTCTGTGATTGTGATTTTCAGGACATTCTCCTCTGGCAAACTGTCACTGCGAGCAATCACAAATTTCTCACTCCTGTTAGCAAAGAGGGAGCCCAGATGGAAGAGGGATTTTCCCTTTGGTTTCTCCTCCAGCTGGGCAGGACTTGGAGCTTCCTGTGTTGGGGAATTTGTCACAGCTGCCATGGTGAGGTGGAGGAATGAATATTTGTCCTTCACACAAAGCAACACTGACACAGCACTTGGCAAAACAGAAACAGCACGTGGTTAATGCTTCATCTCCCAGGGGCCTGGAGAAGTGTGCTTGGTCCTCCAAAGAGCATCTTGAGGGAATATAAACTCCACATGCTTCCTTATGTGGGCTGTTCTGGGTTTGCTGCCTAAGAGGGAAAAAAAAGGGAGAATTATGTGTGATGTTTTACATCCCTGATGCAGGGAAGAGAGCACATTGTGGAAAATAAAGAGACTTTTGTAGTCTTTCAGGTTGGGTTGTGAACTCCTCATGTCTTGATACCAAGATTAGGCACCAAGAATTTATCTCACATGTAAGAGACTTTATGTGTTTTTAAGTTCTTTTTCCTCTAAAGCACCTCAACACAGCCTTTCCAATTGTAAAATTTGGAAATTTCACCATTTTACCCTAGGTTTTACAATTTTCCCTAACTCCTCTTGCAGATTCTACAGTGTCTTTGATCTCAGTCTGTCTTTAAAAATTACCCAACCCAGCAAACCCAAGCAGCAGCCTCTGCCCTTAGTACTCATTAACTTGTTATCAACTAGAGTCCAAGAGAGCAATCAATAATCAAGGGCTGGAACTCCCAATAATCACAGTTATCCTGGTAAATGTATCCAGGTGAAAAAAAAGTAGGAAAATATGTCCAAGAGCTTTCCAGCGTGGTTATCTATTTAATTACATGTGAATAATGCAACCTTCCTCATTTTGCCATACCTTGAATTCAGTATTAAGCACTTCTTTGCAATTCAGTATTAGCACTTGCACTAATTCTTGAAGCCTTTTTAACAGCAGTGAAAGGCAATAAACCATTTGCAACTACAGCTTTTTTCATTCACAAATTACACAAAATGTGGCAAGTTAGAGTAGCAGAGGAGAGAGAACAACAAAACCACCCTGTGATCTTTACTCCTCTCATAATCAACAGCAAGAGAAATACAAGAGTTGTAACAAAAGCTGCTACATCTGCCCTGATTTTGTGAACAATTCACAATGTTTTCTTTTTCAAGATTTTATTTTGAATGCTTTTTGAATGTCCAGTGTGGCATCTCAAATAAATCACAAGGAGGTACTAAGGAGTTGAATATCTTGCGTCAGTCCCAGTCTCCTGCACAGCAGCTACTTCACAGAGAAATTTTCCATTCCTCACATTCTCGAGTTATTACAGCCATGCACTGAAGATTTCCATCCCTATCCCCTTATCTCTTTCCATTTTTCCAGGAATTCCTGCCAGCAGCACACTAAAGTACAAGATCCTCCAACACAATCACATTAAACCACGTACTTGTGGTAATTCAATTTAACACAAAACTCTGAAAAAGGACAGACATTCTCCAAGAGAATTTGTTAAGAAAAATGGATTCTTGGCTCCTCCTCCTTTTCAGGTCATTAAAAAAATACCTTTCTACACGCAAAAATAGTTAATTATCACTGCTTTTTTGGTATCTTTCATGTTTATACAACTTAATTAAAACCAAGACAAATTAAGCACAACCAAAGCTCCACCCTCGGCAGCGCTGCGATATCAGATTTGATATCACTGATTCCACACATGGCAGGAAGCAGAACAGCAAATAAAGAACAAAACTACTCTCCCCTAAATTACTGACCTGCTGGCTTAAATCAACTGGAAAGTCTAAATGGGCTGAAAGAGTTCTCCATCTGGAACTAATTGAGTCTTCCTCCCTCAAGGCCAACCAGCAGCTGATGTTTACCAACAGATGAAAACGTGGCAGTGGTTGGCAGTTGTTTCTCTTGGATTACACACAAAGACTCAATCTTCCAGCTCAACTGAACCAGCAGCCTGCAGTGCCTTCACACTCCTTGTATCTTCTAGAGCCCTTAACTGCACTAGCAGTAACAATGTATTAAGCTGGAAAAAAATATCCACAAAGAATTTTTTAAAGCCGGCTCTACACAAAAAGAAACTAAAGCTCAAATATGTTGCAAGGGTTTGGGAAGCTAAGGCTGATTTGATCGTGAAAAAACAGCTTTGTGTCCAACCCTTCATCTGCTACACAAAAGGTCACCCAAATATTGCTCCCAACGCAGCAAATGCACAAAATTCAGCACCCTGAGCAAGCTGTGAATATTAACACTGCCTCACTAATGGCAACGAGAGCATCCAAGACGTTACAAACACTATAAATACACCAGCAGAACTATTAACAGATGCCGTACAGAGAAGACGCTGAACTAGCTCAGCACTTTATATATAGTTTATATATTTTATAGCCGGAGTGGCACTCCAGCTGTATTTCTGCTCAGAGCCTTCCCTCCGCATTCCGAACCGGCTCCCTGCAGGCTATTCCTATTCCTATTCCTGTTCCTGTTCCCATTCCCATTCCCTGCTCCATTCCCATTCCTATTCCTGTTCCCGTTCCCATTCCCATCCCGTTGCCCGCAGCATCCCCCGCACCGGAGCGGTTCGGAGCCCCGCGGCCCTTCTGCCCCGGCCTTCTGAAGGGTCCAGGGGTTCTTCAGCACCGCCATCCCCCTGCCCAGGCCCGGCTCCGATCCTCCTCTGCAGCAGCGCCCGCCGCTCCCATCCTCCTTCCCTCCCATCCCTTCTTCGCTCCCATCCCTCCGTCCCCGCAGCCGCTCAGCGCATCCCGGCCGGCACCTGGGCGCTCCCCGCTCGCTGCTGCCGCAGCCCTGGCGCTCCGGTCCCGCCGGGCTAAGCCGCCCATCCCATCCCATCCCATCCATCCCACCCATCCCATCCCATCCCATCCCATCCCCGGCGCTCCCGCGGCTCCGGTCCCGCCGGGCTAAGCCGCCCATCCCATCCCATCCCATCCCATCCCATCCCATCCCATCCCATCCCATCCCATCCCATCCCATCCCCTGCGCTCCCGCGGCTCCGGTCCCGCCGGGCTAAGCCGCCCATCCCATCCCATCCCATCCCATCCCATCCCATCCCATCCCATCCCATCCCATCCCATCCCATCCCATCCCCGGCGCTCCCGGAGCCCCGAGCCGGGCGGGGAGGCGGTCTGGCCGCGCACCGCCCCGCCGGCCGCACGGGCAGCGGGCTCGCCCCTTTGTCACCGCTCGTTCCCCCGCGCCGGGGAGGCCATTTTACCAAAACCACGAGGAAATAAAGCAAAAAGGGGTTACGGGGCACGCACAGCCGGGTGGAACCGCGCAGAGCCCCGCCGGGCGCTTCGCTGCGGGCCACCCCTCCATGGAGGCGGGCGGGATCCCTGAGGGGACCCCCGGGGCGGAGGGGCGGGAGCGCGGCGGCCCCGCCGCCCGGGAGGATCCCGGGGAGCTCTTCCCGCCCGCGCCGGGGAAGTGACGTCCCCGCCGGCCCCCGGAAGAGCTGCCGGGACCCTCAGCCATGTAGGGCCGGCAGCCGGGGCGGGACGCGCGGCCGCCGCCATGGACGGCAGGTACGGGCGGGCCGGGCGGCACCACGCGCGGTGCGGGGGTGACACCCCGCGCTCCCCGTGCGCCTCACCTGGAGGTGCCCATGAGGGGGATGGGGGGGTGCGGGCGGCTCCCCCCGCTGAGGGGTGGTACGGCCCCGTGACGGTCCCGTTGTCTCTCCCACAGCGGCGCCGCGGCCCCGGCGGGACCCAACCTGCCCAACCTCACCCCGCGGCACCGGCAGCTCATCCCCACGCCCTGCGGCCCCGTGAGTACATCTGCGCTGGTCTGCGCAGCTTACCGCTGTCCTCCGCGTTGCTTTGCCCCGGGGGGAATGGAAAAAAACGTGTCTGAAATCCGTGTCGGGAGTCAGGGGGATTGGGGGGTTCAGGTGTCCACACGGCGAGGTGTCACAGCGCTCCTCTGCTGACAGAATCACTAAATTATGGAATATCCTGAGCTGGAAGGGATCATCCAGTCCAACCCCTGGCCCTGCACAGACACCCAACAATCCCACCCTGTGCATCCCTCAGAGCATTGTCCAAACGCTCCTGGAGCTCTGGCAGATTTGGGAATGTCACCATTCCCGGGGGAGCCTGGGCAGTGCTCCACCACCCTCTGAGGGAAGAACCTTTCCCTAAAATCCAACCTAAATCCCTGTGAGACAGCTCCAGCCCTTCCGAGAGAGCAGAGATCGGCACTGTCCTTCAGGAGATGCTGCAGCCCCTCAGCTATCCCCTCAGTCTCCCCACTCCCCTCACTCTCCCCTCAGCTCTCCCCTCTCACTCTCCCCTCACTCTCTCCCCTCACTCTCCCCTCTCTCTCTCCCCCTCACTCTCCCCTCTCTCTCTCCCCTCACTCTCCCCTCTCTCTCTCCTCTCTCACTCTCCCCTCACTCTCCCCTCATTCTCCCTTCTCACTCTCCCCTCATTCTCCCCTCTCTCTCTCCCCTCACTCCCCTCACTCCCCTCACTCCCCTCTCTCTCCCCTCACTCTCCCCTCTCTCTCTCCCCTCTCACTCTCCCCTCTCTCACTCCCCTCTCTCACTCCCCTCACTCTCCCCTCTCTCACTCCCCCTCACTCTCCCCTCTCTCTCTCCTCTCACTCTCCCCTCTCCTCACTCCCCTCTCTCACTCCCCTCACTCTCCCCTCACTCTCCCCTCAGTTTCCTCCACCTGGACAAGTCAAGTGTTAAATTCCTGTGAGAATGTTGCTTCACCTGAAGTATTTTAATAAAAGAAAATAAGGACCTGTCCTTACTGAGAATGCTGACGCTGTCTTTACGGTTTTCTAAAACTGAAAGTCTGGGAAAATGTTATTTCCGTGCTCTGAGGTATTGGCAATCTCCAGGTCATGGATTATAACACTGAAGCCTTGTGAGGCACAAAGACAGGCTGAAGGTATAAACCAGGACAATCTAGGCTGAGATTAATTAGGAAATAAAGTCAGACTTCTCCTTTCCTCAGCAGTTTGGGTGTTTCAGTTCAATTGCAGGGTTTCTCTTCCTTTTCCCAAAAGAAACCCTGAACTACCTCATTTACCCTACTCTCCTCAATGTGTTTTTTAGGAACAGCAACAAGTTTATTCTGCGTGATGTGTTGAAGAATTTTCTCCCTTTACAGATAAAACCATGTTCAGAGCTCTCCTTCCCTGTGAAGATCTACTTCTGTGTCACTATTTTGTCCCTGCTGAGTGTCATTGGCCTGACCATAGAGACACTGGTCCGCCAGACTGAGGAGGATTTCACCATTTCCTTTATTCAGCTGGTGGGAGTTGGTAAGAAACACTGTCTGGATGTAGTAAATAATGAAAATAATACTGAAAATAATGAATATGATGATGATGGTAGTAATAATGATAATAATTGAATTATTAATATTGAAGTTTCTTATGTAAGAGATACTGAATGTTCAGCTATGCCAGAAAACTCATCCATTAATTAATGACCAAAAAAAGAGGTTATGTTCAAGTTTGTGCAGATTTCTTTGGATTTAGCAGCTGAATTGGCAAAACAAGGAAATACCATCTTAAGACCTTTCAGGTCTTTCTGAGGTCATAAGCATGTCCAGAAAATCACATGATTCACTTTGTAATTTGCCAGTCATTTTCCCTTTTCTCAGTCCCTGTTAAGGGCAGTGAAAAAGGAAGTCCATTCACTGTAGTTTTATTTAGAGACACCGAAGTTATTATTTAATTTGAAAATTTGTACAAAACTGTCCCCATGTCCCAGCATAGCCAATGTGGATGATTTGATGTGTGGAATTAAGGAAGCAGCACTCTGGAAAAAAAGAAATTTATTTTTACTTTGGCTGTGGTAAGAATACCCTGCCATTTTTAAAGGGTTACTTCACAAATAATTAAAAAATCTAACTAATTATCTCATTTCTTGTGTGCTAAACACAGCAGGGAGTATTTTAATTATCTGACTGAGGCTCCTGGGTAAAAACAAAGACCGAGGAGCCTCAGGGATGCTCTCATCTTTCCACTTGTGGCTCCAGCACACTGAAAATTTCCCTGTCTGAGGTGGCACTGACATTCCCTCTCCTCCCCAGTGTTCTGTGTGTATTATGTGACCAGGGGGATCCTGCAGGAGAACCGCCAGGAGCTCATTGTCTTCGTGCTCTCCATCCTGCTGGTGATGTTCCGCTCCATCATCAACTTCACCGTGCTCCCTGCTGAGCAGAAGCCAAAACTCCTGGTCAGTCTCCTGCTTTTAATCAGCTTTTCCTTCCCCCACAGCTTGGGTTTGGAAATTCATCCTTGGGAAGGCAAGATTATCGATTATAGTTTATTTATATGAAAAAATTAATTATGGATCTATTATATATCACCACTGATAATGGAGTCAGGCTGAATTATTCCAGCTGAACAACAAAATGTGCACACCCATGATTGCAAATCTTCTCTGAGCTGTTCTCTGAGTTTCCTTATGGCAGCATCCAAAAATAACATAAACATCAAAGAATTACACTGGATTGCTGCAGAATATATCCTTCACTTCACCTCCTCTGCTTCAGATTTCCCTCTGTAAAATGTCTGTCTGAAGTCACATAAATCTAACCTGTGGATAGAGTTGGAATCCCCAATCTATAGGCACAGGCACAGCCATTACCCCAGTGCTCCATAAATACATTTTTATGAGGAAAATGGAAACAAAGAGATACAGTGCTGCACTCCAGATTATCTTGTTTGCATTTCATAGCAGTAAAAATTAATAAAGGATTGTGTTGTAGGCCTTAGTGAGTTCTGCAGTTAAACTTCCACTTGCTGTGCTTCCAGGAAGTTCATCCTTTTATCACATATTTATCACAAATGAAGATGTTTCCTTGCTGTGAAGTCATCAAAAAATTACTCTTCAACAGGAGAGGCAGCAGCCAAGCAAGGGAGAATGGAGCAAAGCAGCCTTTGCCAGTTCAGTTTATTTATCAATGTGACATTTAGTTAAACACAGTTATCTGCAAATAAATAAGTAAATTGGGTTGGTAAGGCCAATAAGGAACAGGCATGAAAGAAATACAGGTTACTTTTAAGATGCACAGCCAAGTCATCAGTTTAAATATTAAACAAGAACTTCAAAGTAAAGCCTGGTATAAATGTGAAAAGAACTATTAAATAATTTTTTTACTACTCTAACTGTAACTTGGATTATTGTAACTCTGCTTTCTGAGCCACAATCATTTCTAGTTATGAATATTTTCATATCAGTGTAATTCTGAAGGACATTTTGCCACTTGAGCCACCCTTAAAGCAGCAGACATTTAGTGTGAATGCCAGCAGAGTGGATACAACCGAGACAAAAACCTGTGTTTCTTGGAATTTTACAAGTCCAGCATTCAGAATAATGCAGTCCCTGCTGGAATCAGTGGGAAAGGTTGGTTTGTTCCAACAGGAAGCTGAGAACCACAATCTCTATGAAGATTTTGTCACTCCTGTCTTTATTTCCAGCTGGATTCCAGGTGCCAGCCTGGCTGTTCCATCCCTGTTTCTCTCCCCTGCAGGCTCGTTTTGTGCTGATCCTGCTGGTTGGCTCCTTTGATGTGATCTGTGCCATCATCCTCATCCAGAGCCAATCCATGATGGCATTCCGGGTCGGGGGAGCCCTGGAGAGCCTCCAGTCCCAGTACTTCATGCTCAACCTCTGCTTTTCCATGCTCACTTTTGATCTGCAGGCACAGGTACAGCGCTCTGACCCCCAGATCCCCTTTTCCCTCTTATTGATAATATCCTGGACTAGCTGAGCTGAGTTACCAACTTCCAAGAGCAATCCTCTGTCTTAATAAATTAATCTTTATTAATATTAACTTAATAAATGGTTGTATCTCCAGGTGTTTGCCATTGCTTAGCTAAAATCCATAATGAATCAAAATATATTTTATCGTTGTCCTGTGCAAAAGAAGAACTGAAACTTATTTTTGGGAAGTTTATTCCTAGAAAAACAATTGCAACCAGGAACTCCTAAACCAAGAAAGGTTATTCCTTGACATCTCAGCCTCCAGTCTCCAGCTTTCCAGCTGGCTCCTGCACTTGAGGAGATGATAGTGGGATGGGAGAGGAGAACGTGACCAACAGGGCAGTGAGAGACAGAAAATGAAGTTATAGATGGGGGAAGTGAACTCAAGATCTGTTACTTCTCTAACTACCCCTTGTTCTTATTTACTTCTGCTTTATTTAAGCTTGACCTGCTCTTCCTGTTCTTTTTGGTCGTTATTATGACATCCAGGGAAGCACCTCTGTCCTTATTTCCCACTCCATGAGGAATCATTTCAGTTTCAGACCCATGCCCAGCTCGCTGCTGCAGGCAGTTTGTGTCAGGTATTTTTTGGTGAGGCTGCAGGGTCTCCAGCAATGATTTCACCCAAACTTTGCCTCCCCAGCTGTGCCTGTGCATCCTGCTGATCAGCCTGCACGAGATCACCCTGCTGCACAACATCATCTCTGCCACTGGTGTGGTCTGGGGCTGCCTCAAGGTCACCGTGGGCATCATCGCAGTGAGTGTCCAGCTGGAGGGGACAGCTGGGGGGACACAGCCCCTGGCACTGCACATCCTCACCCTGAGGGATCCCCACAGGAGGGAGGAAACCAAAGCACCAACAGGACTGAAGCCAGGTTTTGTCTAAATCTTGGCTGAGCCTGCACTGAGCACAGAGGGGAAACAATGTCACATTGTCATTATTTCCTTCTGAGGGACATTGTTTCAGTCTCAGTGCTTGATCACTTTAATGAAACAGGGAGGATCACGCTGGCTTCAGTATTTCTACCTCTCTGCCAAGGCTGGGTGAAACTGGGAGCAAACCTCCAAGTTATTACCGTGATACAGACACAGCAGGGCCTTAAATCCTTAGGAATCCACACCAAAAAGATGAGGGGTCCTTTATTTAGGGCATCTTCTTCAAAGCTCAGGGACTTTCCAGGTTAACCTAAAGATTTGTGAACTTCAAATGTCTTTTTTTGCATGTCAGTCACACTGAACCTCCTCTGAAATCTTGAGCCTCTGTTCCAACACTGATTGCAGAATCAGGGCCAAAGTACATCAGATAAGTGAGTTTTTTATTACCAGGAAGGAGTTTAGGGGGTTTTGGGGGTGGATGTTGTTTTAGGCTCCTGGGGTGTTTGCTTTAGTCGTTCACACAAATTCCTGACAACTGAAATACAACTTCCTATGTGTTTTGATGGCTTTCCATGCTAAAATTGTGCTTTTAAAATACATCAGTAAGTCAGGCAACAGGTCAACATACTGACCATTGCAGAAGGATCGATTTTGGGTTTGGGGGGAATCTGGTGCTGATCAGATGCATCCAATCCAATCCTAACCCTGGCACAGTCACTGCTCTCACCCCCAGTGACTCAGCTGTTTCCTCCCTTTGCTCAGACCTGCCCTCCCAGCTCAGGGCAGCTGCAGTCCCTTCCTGCTTTCACAAATCCCAGGGTGAATTGTGAAATTTAATTCTCCTGGCACTTAAATCCTCTTGCTTCTCCCACATTTCACTCCTCAGTGACTGCACTTCTGTGTAGTAAAAAGAAAGGTGGAGAAAAAGTCATGGAGAGCTTTCAGTCTCTTAGCAAAGAAAACATTTTAGAGAAAAAAGTGAGTGTACCCAGAGAGAAGGGACATCATCACTCCTGGCCCAGCTCAGTGGAAAACAGACTGAATTTCCTGGCAAAAAACACAAGTGGAGAGCAAAGCTAAGACTGAGAACTTCGATTAACCAATACCTAAAATGCTATGAAAAATCAGCTAGATGTAGATTTTTTAAAGTACATAGCAACAACTTGTAAAGCTGTATCTCATCTCATTTTGCAGATTTTAAAAGAGCTGAAACCTCTGGTGTGGATTTTTCTGATTCAGAATGTGCCTGAGGTGGTTTATCTCATCTACCTGCTCTACACGGTAAGGGGAGCAAGGCTCTCATCCTCATCCTCCTCAGGCCCCAAGGCTGCTGCCTCAGCCCTTCCTGCAGCTCCTGCTGGATTTAGAGAGCAGCAGGCACATCCTGGCTCTTTAGGATCAACTTTTCAGGACAGGGATCATGTCGAGTTACTCTTGAACTGATTAGAGGGAGAGGCTCTGGAAGTCTCTGCAAAGAGTGATCAAGAAAAGATGAAACAAAATCTTATACAAGATACACAACTGAAAAATGCCTCTCCTCCTGCCCAGGAAGTCTCAAGTGGTGCCAGAGCATTTGACCAGGGCTCGATTGTTGTATTTTAAAGAATTTCTTAGGCAGCAAGCCCAGCTGTCGATCCTGATGTAGCCAAAACAATGCAGTGCAAGCCCAGCAACTCCAGTTTGGGGCAGTTCTTTGGCACTGTAACAGTGATAAAGCCTTTATCAGTGAGCACCTCCCACACCATGTGTGAAAGGAGGGGAGGAGGGAGGAGGACAAAGGGAAACTAGGCTGTTCATCCTGGGCAGGGCTGGAATGCTGGAGTGGCCAGTGTTTCTCATCCTTCACATCCACAGCCCCCAGACACAGCCACCCCCAGCTCAGAGATCCATTTATCAAAGTATGCAAACAAATCAGGCTCTGCCCATCATTCCAGGCCTGTTTGAGCTGGCACAGCACAGCAGGACCCCACATTGTACATCAAATAATCTGAAAACTTATATAGCTTTAAAGTAACCACTTGGGTTTGTGCTTTTTTTCTTTCCCCCAATTACCACCTTGTGACTCCTCTCAGAAATTCAGTGCTTGGTTGTGTGTTCTGCTGATGGTTTCATGTCTCCTTTTTGCTGCAGGTGATAAGGGAGTGGGGCAAAGGCAATTCTTACACGCTGGAAGCTGCTTTCATCACTGGCTCCTGCATTTCTGTCGCAATAAAATCCGTTCTGTTCTGGGCATTGGTTCATGTCTACCGCAGCTTTGGGCAGGGACTCCGGGAGAGAAGTAAGTAATTCCCAAAAATTCACTGGGAAGGGTGGAGCCTGTTCTGTCACAGTGAAATAACCAGGAAAATCCTTAGGGATGGCCGCAGTAAAAGGGAGATCCCCAATGACAACGAGGAGTTCTGCAGCCTCAGAATTCCTGGGCTGACAAAGCTCAGGAATTTGGGTGGAACAGATGTGGGTTTTTTCTGAAGAAAGCTGCTGCTGTCCAAAAAATCAGAGCTGTGTGAGCAAATCTCTGTATGGCACTTGTAATTTTTCTATCATATTGTATAATAGAGACAATGAAAGGACCTAGAGAGCCACAAATTGAAAGAGCCCAACCCTCCTGTCCGTGCAGCACCCTGAGGCACTGCAGTGCTGACTGAGCTCCTTCTCTTCCCACAGTGTTTTCTTCCTATGGAAGGATCGACTCCTGAGCCCTGCAGCTCTCACAGTGAGGTCACACCAGGGAACTCCTGACCAAGGACCTGCCTTCAGGGTGGAAACAATGGGTCACTTTCCCAGGGTAGAGGAAGTTCAGGAAGATGTCACAGAGCTCTTGGAGCAGTGCAGGTGGGACAGAGCTGAAAAGGCAAAATGTGCTCAGAAAATTCCCAGTTGATCCTCACTCCTGTGAGTTGTGCTGCCAGGACAAGGCAGCTTCCATTCCTCCTTTTCCTGCTGCTGCTTTGGAACCACAGGGGTTCACATGTGCATGAGTGGGGAATGCTGCTCCTGTCGATGCTTTCTGCCTGGGTCTGCACAGACATCATGAAGGAAATTTGCACTCCCCTCCTCTGTCCCCAAGTCTAGAAGTGGATTGTGCTGCCATCATTTCTCAGCTGGAGCTGCTGCTGAGCAGGTCCAGCCCTGACATTGCTTTGGTGACAGCTGTGTCCCCTGTCTGGGACTCTTCCTGCACCTCTAGCTTCAGAATATTCCAATATTTTTTTTTTAACCCCAGCTACACATGAAAATCACTCACTGTAACCTCACCCCTCCCTCAGTGTAACCAAGGTGTCATTGCATACCTGGGGATTGTTACAATTAAGCCTTTAATATTGGAATTTAAAAGTTTGGTATTTTATTGACTGGAACCTTTAACTACTGGCTATTTTTTAATAAAGTATAAGCACAGTTGGTGTGTGGATAATTATTTCACATGGTTTTCACAGATGTCATTCTCCCATGGGAAAAAACTGTGTGGCAAATCCCACACAATTCCAAGCAAGTGATTGTGTATTCCCAATTTTATATTCTACCCAGTCAAAGGGCAAACTGACAAATCCAACTTTACAAAAAGATTTTATTGAAAGGATTGAAAAATACTTTGTTTCTCAACAATATTTAAAACCAAGTTTTCAATGCGTTAACAATATGTAACAGGATTTTTTTCATCTTTTAAAAATTCAGTACACTGCTTTATTCCCTACTACACAGTTGGTAACAACTTCTTCAATTTTTACCAGAGGATAATTTTTTTTTTTAAAAAAAAACCAAATTAATTTCCCAGCTTCCACTTTGGCCCTTTGCAGATGAAAGGACTTGTAGGTACCACTGACTTACAAACCCTTTTATTAGAAACTCTTAATCAGCAAACCCCCAGTTTTAAGCACAGTTTAAACAAGTTATTCTGAATAAGCTACATCAGCAAAATGAGGTTTTATTGCCAATAAAGTGAGGTGCATTTCAGCTTTCTTCTGCTTCAACTCCCCCACACCTGGAGCAGTTAAAATACAGAACTCCAGGGCTGCTCCAGCCTCACTCTCCTGCAGTTTGCAGATTAAAAGCCTTGGAAAGGACTTTGTACACTCAGATAAACTTTGTGATGTTTTAATACAGCAAAAGCAGCTGATCCAGGGAGAATCAGGGCAGCTTTCTGGAGGAAAAGCAAGGACTGAAGTCACTGAGAGACTGCCCTGCCTGGGCTGATCAGCCACCCAAAAACTGGTTGTTCTCAGCAGGAATTTCCTACAAGCAAAGCTGCAGCAGCCTCAGAGCCAAGAATGCAATTGCAGCAGGTGAGAAATTGAAAGAATAAATTTCAAGCCACCCCCTAAAGTAGATCTAAAGTTGCTCAGTACACTTTGATTACAGATTGCATGACCTGTGCACTCTGAAAATTAAAAGTTCAGCAATTTAGTCAAGAATAGCTTTACTATTATAAAAAGCATAAATAAAAAGTGCTGAATATAGTTTTATCTTTAAAAAAATACTAGATAAGGCTCATAAATCATTTCACCTCTGCAAAATGATTTCCACTCCCCAGTGTGCCTAGAACTGCTCACTCTCCACTCATCCACACATTTCTCTAGACACCATACCCTGTTCCTTCTCTCAATTATTGCATGTTTAAATAAAATAGTTTCAAAGCAAAAGGCCTGACACTTCTCTAGTTCAAAAAGTAACCCAGTTATCAAATAACTGAATACTCCACTTAGGAAACCCGTAAGCAGCTTTAAAACAGTGATAAAACAATTACTACAGATTCAAGTGAAAGAGAAATCCCAAAAGCTCTCTGGATATTCTCCAAGATATCCCAAAATCCGTCTGGTTTTGACCGAATCAAACCAATATTCTATTTTACAAAATGTACAAACCACGTATTAATTTATATGAACAAACTTCCACTGCAATTTGAATCGTTAGCCAAGAGTTTGCTTCTCTTTTCTGGAGAAGTGCTCTGCATTGAATGAACTCAGCCCAGGGCAGCAACCAAAAGGGATGAGACATTATTGAAACCATCAGAGGACAACAGGTCAGGCAGAGTCTGGAAATTAACCATTTCCCATTTCCACTTTGGACCACATAAACAACGTAAGACAATCATGAAAAGAGTTCCACAGAGATTTGCACTCCATTCCCAAGGAAATCCCACCTCAAGCAGTAAATTAAATTAATTCCTTGGCAAGATTCTGCCACAGGCTTACATTGAACAGCTCCTGTCCCTTCCTTTAATGACTAATGCAGCAAGACTGGAAAATGCTGAAGTTTGGATAAGATGATCATGAGACTGCACCACAGAGAACATAAATGTAAACATTATCCTTGGGTTTGTTATTTTGCAGGTAAATTACAGTACAAACCCTTTTTTTTTTCCTCCCCAACCAGTTCTTTCGTTGGGGTTGTTGTTTTGTTCTTTCATAAAAGCACATACGATAAAATATGTACAGAGACAAGTTAGAAACGTTTGAAAGCATCTTAAAAAAAGTAAATGTGAGACTTAGAATATCTTGAGTGTGCTGAAGGCACCGTTGCTACTCCATTGGGAATGTGTCCTCTCGTTTTTCCAGCCCACCAATGCAGAATCCCATCCTGGATTACTCAGCACCAAGAGTTGGAAGGAATCCATGGAAGTTGAGGGCATTCAGGGTCTAGAATAGGATATTTTCTTCAGGACAATAGTGGAACTATAATACAGTAGCAATTGAAGTCCAGATTCTTCTTGAACATTTGGATTTTCTTTTTAAAAAAACATGATAGTCTCTAATGCTACCATTTATCCCAGGGAATCAAACAAAAATAATAAGAAAAACCAACACATGGATGATTCCCACCAGGAGGAACTGCAGAGCTATGAGTTAGCTCAGCTACAAACCCAGAGAAACTTATAATAATCAATGCTCATCACTGCTGTTTGTGGGTATTTCCACAATGCTGACAGCCAAGGGTCAACCACTGCTCAAATGGGCACAAGAGAGAGAAATGTATATATAAAAAATATATACTTTTTATTACTAATTCCATCTATGAATAAAAAACATCCTTTGTGGGTGTTTCTTTAGCGTGTCACACTCGCAAGTAAGAAAGTATTTTCTGGGTATTTAAGATAACAAACAGGAGCTATTTTTTTTTTTTAAGAAAATTTCTCAGAGCCTTTCTATTCCTAGTAGTGTTAAATGGAGTTACAAATCTACCAAATGAAAGATTTTAATGCCACTTTTCTGCTGCCACTTTCCCCTGGTGTATCTACATTCAGCCTACCATGGAACTGGTAAGTTAAGAGGTTACAATCAGATCTGCAGATGTGGTTGTTGATACCAATCAGGAATAATCCACCCTCAGACTGCTCATCTGGAAGGAAATTCACACTGGATTAAAACCATCAGAGCTTCCACTCCTGCTCTTGGGGGACAGGAAGGAGCACAACCCCTCCCAGCCACAGGATTTGAGGGATCTAAACCACAACCACGAGGCAGGTCCGGGGTTGTGCCACACCAAGAGCTCCAAAATCCAGCAGAGAGGAGGGATACTGCCCCATTCCATTCCATTCCCACGAGTCCTGCAGGATGCAAACACTCAGAATTCCTCTTCCTCCACGGCGAAGTTGTTCTGTTTCTTGCGCACATTCCAGTGCAGGCACTCGGCCAAGCTCTCGAACCAGTCGCTCACAGGGTCCCGGAAGCAGATGGAAGGGAGGGGATAGCAAGAGGTAGTGATGCTGATACTGCAAGAGCACAGCACAGTCAGCCAGGGCAGCAGCAAGCAGAACAAAACCCAGCCTGCTCCCCACCCAGCACACCTATGGTGTCAAACAACAGCTTTCTGTCATCACACAAGGACCAAATTAAAGCTGGTGTCAACTGAGCTTGAAATAATGAAGAGCTCAAATGAGCTTTTTAGATAATAAATAAAACACAGATGCTCTGTGGACACTTCCTGTGACACAGCTTTGATATGATATCCTGCATCTTGCTGGGCTTCACATCACCCACACAGGGGCAAAGGAAAACCCAAGGAACCACCTTGGCCTTTCAGCTTTCTCACCTCTGAGAATTCCAGAGTGTAACCAAGGGCCAAACCTTGTGTTTGAATCTTTACTGGGCTACTGAACTACTCTATAGGTGATCCAAGCTCAGAGGAAATCACACCTGTGTTACACCAGCTGGACATTTTCCTTCATGGCAACTCATGTGGGCCAAGAGGAAAAAGGGCATCCTGAATAACAAACCCACCAATCTCCTTCCCACAGCTGCCTTTAATCCCCTCCACCAGCACCTACTGAACATAAAACTGAGCAATTCACACCCTTCTGCTTACTCAAGGCAAGAGCAAGTGACCACAACCCCTCCCAGTTAACCCAATTTAAACCCCAGTGTTTCCCAGCAGCTCTGCTCACAGGCAGCTCCTGTTGGTTTATATCTTCTAGAATTCCTAAGATTTATCTTGAAGTTAAAATTTACAGTTTTCTAAAGATATGCCCATCTTCCTTGCCAAGCATGCAATGTTTACAGAGCCTGAACATTTCACTTGCTTTTATGGGAAGATCTGAAGAGCCCAAGTTAGAAATTAAATCCTTTTAGTGCAGTTTGTGTTCTAGGAGGTGTTAGGGTTTATAAAAGCTCATTTCTTCACTGCCAAAAACCCTTTTGGCAGATGTTGGAGAACGAGGGAGCTGCATGAATCAGGATTTTCTATACTTAGAGATAATACAATCAGGAAAAAGGCTTGACCTGTCTCCATGGCATATTTCCTGCCTCTTCCTTCCATCAAACGAAACCCACGCCGTGTTCCTGGCATCTGGGGAGAGCATAATCTGGAAAACAGAAATGGGCTCAACTTCAGGTCCAAAACTCCAAAAAACAAACACCTCCTCCATCCTCCCTCTGAGAGCAGAGCTGAGGCTTTGGAACTCCACAGCTGCACTGGAATTCCTCATCTGTCCATGGCAGCAGTGCAGGAACACCACTCAAATTCCAAACCTTTCTTTGAGGTTTGGTTAATATACATGTATTTTTCTATTTGAAATAAATCCCCTTTTTATATTTACAAGGTCTAACCCACAGAGGCCTTCCAGTAACATCCAGTTCATGCTTTAATTCAGTTATAGGAGTTGACTTAGCTTCTCTTTCAATAAAAAGAATGAAGTTAATCCAGAAAAATAGATTTTGATACATAATGACTGTTAAATTGAGAAAGTTTGGCTCGCTTGTAACATAATTCCCAATAAAAGAATTAACTACCACTGGCCAGTAACGCCCACTGACATGAAGGTAACTGTGGGCTGAGGGCAGTGCCATGAATAAACATTCAATTTATGCTGTAAAACAGGAACAAAACGTCCAGCAGACACTTATTTCTCAATGCTAATCCTCTAACACCCCTAGGAGAGTCCTTCCAAATTAGCTCTCTTCCTACTTAAGCAGGCTGTAGGTAACAGAGATAAAAGGAGAAAGGAGTTGGTTCTTCCTTGCACAAGAGTATTTGCCCAAAATGCACCTTATCTATTTTATACTCAGCTATTAAATGCCTTTTTTTTCAAGACAACACTGACAAACAGTGAATTGCAGATAATGCTACCAATATGTACTTAAAATCTGCAATATTTCTGCACAAAAGGAGAATTTTTTATTCCCTGCAGCACTGAACATTTACAGGCACTTTAGCTGAGACTACGTAAAATTTTGTCAAACGCAAACGTAGGAATTCCCATTTCATAGAATGTTACAGAGCTACAATCCAGTAGGAAAGGTGTAAAGTATTCAAATTCTTTTAAAGAAAGACACATTCTTGACCCAGCCTTGGTCTGATCCTGCTCAGATCAGGGTGAGGAGTGAAAGGAAGTGAGAGAAAGCAGCAGCCACACAGCACTTCCCACCCTCCTCGCCCGGCTCACATTCCCACTCACACCACGGAACATTTTAATTTTACAAGGAGAAATAAAACAACAGAAGCCAACCTTGAGTTCCACTCCAGCAGGAACCACGATGGGTCTGAAGGACAGGGAGTGGGGGCAGATGGGGGTGATCATGATGGCAGGGACGTTGGGGTGGATCATGGAGGCTCCGGCAGCCGCGGCGTAGGCAGTGCTGCCGGTCGGTGTGGACACAATCACCCCTGGAACAGCAAACAGGGCAGGAATATCAGCACTGGACACCTCTGTGGGACACCAACAAAGCCCAGCAAACAGGGCAGGAACACCAGCACTGGACACCTCTGTGGGACACCAACAAAGCCCAGCAAACAGGGCAGGAATACCAGCACTGAACAGCCAGGGATGCTTCTGTGGGACACCAACAAAGCCCAGCAAACAGGGCAGGAACATCAGCACTGAACACAGGATACCTCTGGGAGACACCAACAAACCCCAGTGCTGGGAAAATGAACCTCTGCACTTGTGTTTCACAGCCCAACACACACAAAGTGGGGAACTCCCTCCTGACCCTGCCACGGGGTTTCAGAAGTTGCACAAACTTCTGCAGCTCTGGTTACACAATTTTGTAACAGTGACTTTCATTTTTTTTCTTTAAGGGTAAGAGCTTTAGAGATTAACTCCAGACGTTTGTGAGATTGTTTGCCTTCAGCGAATTCCAGATACCCAGGCCAACCTTTTCTGGGCTATTTCTTGCCCTTAGCCTGAAATATAATACCCAAAAAAAGAGCTGCTTGCCCTCACAAGCCCATAAACAAAACCTTTCAGCACCTTAAAGCTTCACTGTGGGAATAAACACACCTATTCTTTGCACACTCGTGTTTGCTGCCAGCAGTGAACTGAAGCTCTGTTTCCATGTGAGGAAATCCTCCAGGAAAACAGCAACAGGCTGTAGCTGAGCTGGGAAACCATCCCAGCACACTCACCATCTCCTTGCACTGTGGTTATCAGGTGTCCATCCAGAAACACATCCACGTTGGACAGGTAGGAGGAAGGGCCACGATCCACTACAACTTCATTCAGGACCTGTCATGACACCAAACATTACTCCAGCCTGCAACTGCTGCCTTGGCAGTGGAATAAATGTCAAATCAAAACATTTTTTTTCCAGATCTCCTAAAAATCCGTGCTGATTTAATAGCTGAAAATTAAATTCTCTTTACACTTCTGCCCTATTGAGCACCAGCTGAAGTTTTGAGATGTTAAGAATTACTTCCAGAAGTTGGTCACTAACAACATGCAGGGTTTTTCCTCTCATTTATAAAAATCTTTGGTGTATCTCACTTTAGATCTATTACTTTGTTTTCAGAATAGAAGGAACACTGGACTCAATCTTGGAGAACTTTTCCAGCCTAAATGATTCTGAGAAATTATTTCGACAGCAAAGTACAAGACGAGCATTTCTGACTGCACAAAGTAAATCATGTGCAGCAATTCCTCAGCATTTAGAGCATATTGTGAGTTGGAGCAGCAAGGAGCAGCCCCACACTGCTGGGGCAGAGTTTTAATAAAACAACTACAATTACATTGTTTTAATAAAACAACTACAAAGTTACAAACAATATATTGGTTCTTTTTGCTCGTTTTGCCCTCTGACCTGATATTGCATAATTTGCTTGCCCACTTCCTTCTCCAGGTTTGCAGACACAACTCCATTCTCCTCTATCCCATTCTGGACTGTCATTTTCTCCCTGTGCTCCTTCACCACCTTCACTTTGAGTCTGCTCCGGAGAACAAGGGCTGCGTTGCCTGCAGGTGGAACACAGGGAAAACCACACCAAAGTGAAATGCTGACACAGGAAATAAAGCCCAGGAATGACTAACCAACTCTAGGAAATGCCATCCATCTATTCCTGAGCTTTCATCATTCCCACTTTCATTCACAACATAATTGGCTACACTTGGCTAAAGCTCAAAACTGATTTTTGGCAGTAATGAGCAAAATCAAAGTCGAATTTCAACCCAGTCCCTTCCCACTTCTCTCATTATGTAAAAAGAAAATTTAAATTTTACATTGAAAAGATTAAGATTGGAAAACACTGTCGTGATCTTCAGTAAGACAAAAGCTAAACTTAAAGAAAATTAAAGCATTACAAACATGTATTAAAAGCCAACATATTTTCAGGAACCTACTTTGGATGCAACTCAAATAATCTCATATTGAATAAACAAAAAATCTACTTCCTCAAGTATTTTATTTGCCTGACTTCTCAGTATTTAAACACTGCACTTTACTTCTATGTTTAGCTGCCCTTTAACATAAATTCTACATCATCTTACATTTATTTACTCCACAAATTATTTCTTAGCCCTTTTCCTCTACAGAGAGCAGCACTGGATGGGTCAATGCAATGCAAAACTTCTGTTAATTTAAGATCACATTTCTGTTAATTTAAGATACAATTCTCAAAAATTTAAGGGCCAACTTAGAAGAGTTGGTTAAGAAAAAGAAACAAACAAACACCACACCTCATCCCCTTAAATTTACCTTCTATAACCTGAGTGACTTGGGACTGAAAATTCTCAAAATTAAATGGAGTAAGAAATCCAAGGGATCCCAGATGAAAAGCCATAACTGGAGGGACACTACCCTATCAATAAAGAAAAGAGTTTTAAAGCTACTCAGTCAAAGCAATTCATATTTCAGCTAATTGCCTGTAAATATTGTGACTATTGATGTAACTTCAACTGTGCTCAATAAAAACAACACATTTTACATTCTTTTCACAAGGCAGAGGGTAAAAAAGAAGGAATGAACAGCAAAGGACAAATGCTGAACTCAGTAACAATGGGGGGAAAAATCCCACTTTCAAATACTTCAAAAAGAAAAGGTTTATAGGTTTATTTAATATTAGAACCAACCTGGAAAAGGGAAGAAGCATAAAGCAAGGTCCCATCTCCTCCCAGGCATATGATAAAGTCTATCTGATTGGAGATATCATCATAATCTAGAAGCAACATTGAAATAAAAAAGTCTTGAATTAAGTTGTATCCACAATCTTAATTTCCTAACAAAAATTAGGAAGAAAACTTACAATTTGCACCATACAGACATTCACTCACAAATATAATAAAGCACAGCTAAGGTGTAACAACAACTGTTTGCAAAAGACACTTTAGTTTTACAAACCTGACCCAACAACTAAGACAAAAAATATATTACAACTGTCCTTTCAAGAACTCATTTCCATACCTTCTCTGAAGGTGCAAAATTTCTTCTTCACTGGTCCAAAATTCTCATCATTAGCTATAGCAGGGTCTTCCAGTACTTTTTTTTTCTACATACACTATCATGTTGTTCTCCTGCAGGGAGAGAAAATAAGCTTATTAGTCACCTCCTAACAACACATTTGACTCTCTCCATCATTTCCACTAATTTAAGACAGACAAATAATATTTTTCAGTAGTGTTCTGCATCTGCTGGTTGTTTTTAATGTGTGGTCTGATCTTAATGAGGATTTTGCAGCATGCACAGCCCATTTGATAAATTAAACTAAAGCCTGGGATATTGATTACATGATACAGCAACATTGCTGTGTTTGCTCAAGGCTTAAAGGTTTAAGCTTTTTATATCCCATTTCCCATTATTTAGAACTGGAAACAGAAGGGAAGTTTTTACTTTAATATTTTTAGTTTTAAGCTCTGTATTTAAGGTACTTCATACTGATTTTAAGCTCTGCAATGAATTTTAGTACATGCAGTGGCAATGTGTATAAAGATATGTCTGTAAATACAATTCTGCACAGAACCAGCAGCTGTAAATTCATTTTCTTACCTCAGTCAGGTACACACAGAGCTCTTTGAAGGGCTGCAGCAGACTGGCATCACGGATCTTCTTAATCACAAGGACACTCTTGGGAGGTTTGTTCCATGTCAACCGCTGGCTTGCTGGATCCTGAATGTGCCTGGGGGACAAAAAACCCCAAATATCACCACATTCTGGTCTGACACCTTTCTGATCTGCTCAAGCCACATCCTGAAGCACCACAAAAGCTCTCAGATCAAATTATTCAACTGACTGACACCACAATGATGCTTTCCTCTATTTTGTTTTAGTGCTGACCCAAAGGAGAAACATTCAACCAGAGGATCAGAAAAAGCCACAGCATAAATTTTTTCCCCATCCAATATTCTGAGTCAAACAGCTCAATGTAAATTTAAAATTCATTTTTGTGCTTATATTTGATACAAAAATATAGCAGAAATTAAAGGTTAATGCAGGACTCTAATATCAATAATGCTGACAGGAATTAAAGGTTGCAGCACTGAATAAACCCAGAACCAGGATCAACTTCATTCAACAAAAGCCTGTTTCAGCTGTACTCACCAATTCCATGCAGTTCTACTGAATGAAAAATTATTCATAACTTGCTTTAAGATCTTCATGTTTCCTTCCAGGGCTCAGGCAAATGCAACAGCTCCAAAAAAAATAAAAGGCTGAGGCTCTTATCACTTATTAATAACTACAACCTCAGAAGGATTCATTTTTCTCTGAAATTTTTTTTTCTTCTATTAAAGATTTCAATCAATTCCAATAAAAAGTGAGGCTTTACAGAAAAATCCTGTGTAAAACTTGTGTTCCAGATCCTCAAGGCAAGATTTCATAAGGAAAATCTCATTTAAAAAAAAAAAAAACCAAACAGGTATTTGACCTCCCCTGCTCTCAAGACCACAAGCCCCTGATCCTTTTTTTTTCCACTGACTATTCACTCAAATCTGCTCATCAAAAAGGAGGTTTGCAAGCTTTAGTGCTGCTGGTTGTATTGAAAGAGACACCAAACCTTCCCTGCACATAAAAACCACGATTTTCTGTCAAATAAAAATCCCCCCTGCGAGGAGAGTTTAACCAAATTACCAACTGCACAAGAGAAAAAAAAAACACCAACAGGGTTTTGCTTGTTTTTAGAAGCCGCAAAACCTTGGGTGTAGTAAGAAAAATAATTTAAAATTTGCTTTTCAAACAGTCCTTCCCACCTCTGCTGCCCAGCTCTGCCTGCCCAAGCTTTCCCTGGCACAATCCTGTCCCTGTCCTTATATCCCTGAGCTGGTCCAGCCCCTGGGAGGAGCAATTCTCCAGGTCAGGTGGGTAAACACAACCTGGGCTGGATTTCAGCTTCGCTGCAGCACCCCAGGGCTCCTTACAGCACCGGGGGAGAATGAGGAAGCTCTGAGTTACAGAAGGGAGGATTTTGTGTCACACTTTCCCAGGAAAGGGTTGGATGTCACCAGGAAGGTTACTGGCTGCAGAGGGAAAGATTAAGACAAATAAATATTGACTCGAATATCTTACTTTTAACTGGAAGAGCAATTAAATAAAACTTTTTTAAAGGGGAAGAATCACGGAATGGTTTGGGTTGGAAGGGCCTTGAAGACCATCCAGGCCCACCTGCCACTATCCCAGGGTGCTCCAGCCTAGCCTGGGACACTTCCAGGGATCCAGGGGGCTCCAAAAATAAGGAGCACAACCTTGGCTAAACCCTGAAATTCCTCATCTGGCCAAGTCAAGACCCCATTTATTAAATACACAATACCTGCCATAGAAAGCAACACTTTAGCCACCCAACCTACAAAATTAAAATGTTTCTTTGCCCACTAAGCAGAAACAAGCCCTTATTTCCACATTTATCAGCAAACCTGCCTGAACTGAAAGTACCAGAGATCAAACACAAAAACTGAAAGTACAAATTCATTAATTGATTCAACCATCATCATCAAGGGAGGGAGAAGGCTTCCCTCAGATTTCACAGCACGCAGAACAATTCCTCTTCCTTCCCTTGTGGTGCCCAGAAGAATTTTTATTGGGTTGGAAATATTAAGTGTTGCCATTTTAAACATCAAACTGTGCATTGCAGACCAGGCCAATTTGGCAATGCTGACCCCAGGGTGGCAATTAAGCACCATGAAAACCTCAAAATATCAGGTAAAATACAAACAGTGCTGATTGGGGGGTGAAAAAGCAGAATTAGTGGAAAAGCCAAGTGGTTTCTTTCCCACAGAAGGAGCACAGTGTCACTGATGAGATGAATACTCACATAATCGTTTTAGGATTCTGCAGCATGCAGGCCTTTGGTCCAAACGTGGTCACTGGGCATGGTCCGTGCAAGGAGCGAGTTCTCCTGAATGCAGAGAAAATAATCAGTGAGTGAAAGAGATGTGATGACAAACTGGGGATATCTGGCTGCTCAAACACCAAACCCAGTGCTTTGAGCCAGCTGCACAAAGCAATACAGGGCAAAGTGCATTTCTTAAACCTACGTGAGAGCTTCCCAGGCAGGGTAATTTTACAGATTAGTTCTCACATTTCAAATGTCTCCATCAGTTCCTAAGTGACACAAGTTTCACTGCTGCAGGCACAGCAACAACACTTTTATTCTGTGTTTCTTGAAGCCCTACATCTTATCTAAAAGCACATGTTTTTAGAGTGACTGAATCTGGGATAAATACACATAAAAATCTCAGTGAGTGCTCTTGCCCTCACTAAGGGCAGTAATGTACATACACTGGGTTTTTCAGTGTGTGCCTTGACAAGCATTTACAATGAGATCTCCAACACCTTCGGATGTTTTTGGCATGGTCAAGTCACAGTGGTGTGTGTCTTGGTCATTTAAACACCCTTAATAAATGAATCAAACAGAAATTCTTCAGCTCTGAGGTACATGGAGATTTATATCTGCACTATCAGGCTTCAGTTTTGAACAGGTTGAAAAAAACTGCAACTTCCCTGCATTTATTTCTCTAATAAGATCTTTGTGTTCAGATAAACAAGAGCTCTGAGGTGCCATTTATCCTCAAAATTGAAGTCTGCCAGGACACAGGGTTACTCCTGGCTCTAGGATGAGATTATCTGCAGCAAGTCAGAACTCTGCTGCCTCACCTCCCTCCCACCTCCTCCAGCAGAGCTGGAAATGGGAACAAAACTTGCTCAAGTCATGGAACTGTTGAAACATTATGTGACTGCTGTTAGAATTATTCCATTAAAGAGAAGGGGGAAACATGCCTTTCCTGGGCTTAATTCAATTACATATTGCTTGGCAGTAACAATCATCACTGCAGTGCCTTCCATTGTGTGTTAAAAAGTAGCTCAGACCAGCCTGATGACTCACTGCTAGAGCTAAAAAAACCTTCAGAAATCTAATAAAAATCAAACCCAGATCACAGGTTAAACATATGTATATAATTACGGAACAGCAACATCTTCTTTGTTCCCTGCCTAATAAAATATGCGAGTCGAAGATCTGAATTCCAGTAACAAAACCAGAAATTGTATTTGTTTTTCAACTGTTTTCCCATTTCTAAGTTCAGGCATGACTAGCCAAGTCAGATAAGAGCATTGCTAAGTGTTTTATAAAGTTTTCCTTATTTATTTAAACAGAAAAGTGAGCAAGGACTGACATAACAAGAGATTAATGTGTGTGCCAATATGTGTCAAAGGGATGATAAGTCTCTATCTTCTTATGAACAATTACCCTTGGAATCAGGAGAGTTAAATAACAACCTGGCAGCATCACCTCCCACTTCTTGCTCCACTCCAGCTTCTCCCAGATAACTGTAATTTTTGCCTTCTTCCAAGGCAGGTCATTATTTGATGCCACTCCCAATAATTGGCCAAATTCTGTTCCCACATGAGGCATTAAAAATCCACATCTGACCTTCATGACATCCCAAAATTAAGCCCTAATTAATAACTAGAGCACATTCTCCCTGAGATTGCACTTGGTTTTACTAGTGCTCAATAAAGTGCTTTGGTGAACAGAATTAAAAGTTATTCACAGCCAGGCTGCCTTTGCTAAGAATGAGCAGCAGCAATGCCCTGGAAATTATACATCTTTTAGGGAGATCTACTTATCAGTTCACAGCAGCTGGGCAGCTACCTCAAGCTGAACACCACAGAGGAAGCCTGAGAGCAGCACTTCCTGACAGCCTGCAAAATGCCTTGAGACAATTTAGCTCCAGATTGAAGACAGCCAGTGAATGAGTGCAGAGCATCCTAATGAAGTAAAATCTCGGAAGCAATTACCCTGATTCAAACCCACAATGGACAGAGCACTTCTGGTGGAAAAAGTAGCTGTTTAGCTAGAAAACAATACATAAAAATTTAGAGCACATGGTCTTCTGAACAGGTTGACTGAAAGGTTAAAGCAGAGAAGGGGAAAACCACCAGTTTTACAGCATGATTTAAATATCAAGCCTTACGCATTTTGACCATACACACACCACCAGAGCTACACCAGAGCACAGCCCTCAGAAAACACTTCCCAAAAGCATCAAATTCACTGAACTACACAGGCAGAGCAGGTAACCTAACTAATTTTCCTAACCTTTCAACCTCTCCAGACCACAGCTTTTAGTTTGCCTCCCTTCACCATGAAACCACCCCCTGCAACCTTCAGCCTCACCCGTAGGTGCTCTTGCCTCCCAAGAGCATTCCTACCAGCAAAGCAGGAGCTCTGGACAGGAATTCCATCTGCTGAGCAGTTCCTCCGTGGCTCTGGCTGTGCTTCAGGGACTCTCACAGCACAAGGAAGGTGAAGTTCTGCCGTGCTTCCCACAAGATCAAGACGCGGCGCTGCCCCTGCCCACTGTTCAATATTTACAGCAGGTCCAAAGATCACCGAATCAAAAGTTCTATCCACCCTGTCCACATGACAAGAGCCTTGCAATGAGATCAGAAGGTTGGCTCCAATCAAAAAAGGGTGTTTCTCATTGCTCTGAAACCGTCAGCAAACACAAACTTTTCGCTGCCTCACGCATAACCTAACACAGGTTTTTAACACACAGCGCTAAAGCTCCGCCTTGAGCTTTTGTCAAAGTCTGAGGAATTGTCTCTACTGTCGACTGATCATTTTTTGAGACTATGAGCTCTGCAGACACCTGTTTTGACAGGCCATGAGATTCTGATTATGAGTTTGCTCTTAGTCAACTCTACACTTTCAACTCCCCTTTGCTTTGAACCTTCCGAGGTACACTTTAAGAATCCCTCACAGCCATATCAAAACAAAACCACTAAAATCTAGTTAACTTCATATACTTTTGCACAAAGGGGAAGAACCAAGGGCCTTACCTGAATTCTTTGGTGCTTCCAAGGGCTGGAGAAGCCGACAAACTCCGTGACTTGGCTCGTCCCCTGCTCGTGCTGCCCCACTCCTCATCGCCGTGACACGCCGAGCAGTGGTAGGCAGAGTCTGAGCTCCCGTCAGCCTTGCTGGCACACAGCTTCTCCCGACTCATCTCCATCCTGGAACTGAAGGAACCTCAGCTAGAGAGAAATTCAATCCCTGGGATGGAGAGAGAGAGAGAGAGGAGGAAAATCTCAGTTTTCGCAAAGGTAACAGATCCTTCCTTAAAATTCAAATTATTTTTAGCTGGCGCAAAGAAAACCTGAAGCTTCGCTATCACAATCCTTAAGCTCCCTCTTCTCTCAGTAGATTAAGTGCTGAACATCAAAAAATTCCTGGAATTGTCCAGAAGATGAGCATTGCTGCCGAGGTGAGATGGTGGTTTGAGCTGTTCCCCTGCTTTTTGTAGCTCCTGCTCTATGCTCAGCACTGCTGACCAAGGTGGAGTTTTCCCAGTGTCCCCATAGTGGTTTTTAAAATTGTTTTTTGGCAATTAAAGTGCTTTAAAGTTCCTGGAAGAAAAGCTGGAGGAGCATGGTACACGAAACACAGAGTTCACAGACACTGATAAACACTTTTGCAAAGAATCTGCGCAACTGGAAAGTTTTTCAAGGTAATCAGAAAACCCTGGAATGAAAAATGACCAAGGGTGTTCCCAGATTGAGAAGAGGCTCAGTACAAAGTTGTTTCAAGACCAGCACAGATTTGTGTCTTCAGTTATGCAAGAGACAAAATTATTATTATTAGATATTGGAAAGAAAGAAAAGTTTTAAATACATGCCAAGGAATCTGGAAAAACTAAGACGTCTCCTATTGGGTGATACACATATTGGACAGATAAAACTGGAATACTCTAAAAGCAAAAAGAAAAAACCCTGTCAAATAATGCAATGGAAATAACCTTAATAAACCTCAGCTTTTGAAAAAAACAGAGGTTAATACCAAGCTGAGGAGAGACAAAAACAAGCTGCAGGACGATACCCAAGTCCTTAACTCATTTTTGACAAACTGGGGAGATGGTCCAAAACAAACAGGACAAAATAAGCACAAATGTGCAGTATTTCAGTTCCACGAACAACCAGCACAAATGAAAGATAAACAGCTGGGGAGAGCACAGCTTTGCAGAAGTAAAAAAAACCCCAAACTCGAAACAACTGCAGAAGTTCTAGAAATCTTGTGTGCAAGTTCTCATCACTACTTGAAGCAAGCAGAGAAGAAGTCTTATCAGAATATAAATAGAAACCAACTTCCAGTGTATGAACAAACACTAAACTATAAACAAATAGTATCCAAGTGAGTGCAGTGCAGAGGAACAGCACATTCCTCAAGTCAGTTGATTCCAACACAGGGGGGAAAAGTTGGTTCAATAAAAATTTGCAGATGTTTTTTCCAACAGTTTCATCGCTTTGGATGAATTCCCCACCTCATCCTGCAGAGAGGAACTAAACATTCCTGTAACTATTAAAAAGGACTATGGCTCTGGGAAATTGTCACACAATGAGGATATCTGGGGGGAAAGTCCCCAGATGGTAGCAATTCCCACAATTTCACCAGCATCCCAACTTCCAGACAACAAAACCATCAATAAAATGCAGCTGTAATTTTAGACACATTACTAAATTAGACAGAACCACCACCTAATCAAATTAGAAAGTACTTTTGCTCCTGCTGTAGCTTAGGCTTACCCGAGGAGAGCAGCACTACAGAGCGGTGCAATTACTGCCAGCCATTAATAATTTATAGCATCCTGCCCTTGGAAAGGTATCAATGTTTAGCTGGGGGTTACTCATTGCTGTGTCACCTGTGACCAAGACTTGGGA
The DNA here is from genome assembly GCA_024500445.1 of Entomyzon cyanotis. Lineage (NCBI taxonomy): Eukaryota > Metazoa > Chordata > Aves > Passeriformes > Meliphagidae > Entomyzon > Entomyzon cyanotis. The sequence goes on from JAKEPQ010001025.1 coordinate 2,440,835, forward strand.
AACAGCCATTGCAACACTCTTGTAATTTTTTTCTAGCTAAAATTAGAAAAATGTACCTCTATTTTTAGGCAATTCAAGCTCAATATATAAATGTTGTGCCTGTTAGTTGAGTAAGGGAGGCAAAGAGCAATAATTTATGTAATAAGCAAGATGTGTTTCCATGTGACTTTGATTGAAGAATGTTCATCTGACAGATGCTGACAGTAAAGAAAATCAGATTAGCACAAAACTGGAAGTAAGAACTGTACAGACCTACTAAATACAGCCTAAGAACTTGATATTCCCTCCATGTAATACTTTCCAATTCAGGATGTTTTAACTACAGCTTACACCATGTACTGTTTAATTAACATTCCCTCACAGGACCTTTATTGAATAAGCAGACCTGACATAAGACAAAACTACCACTGAACAGCTTCCAGGATTGGATCCAAAAAACTTTTAAGCACATGGTAACAAATTGATGAAAAGGCTGCTCTGTTTTAAATCATGTCCAAAATAAAAACAACATGAGAAAAACAAGTGTTTAAATGTCCAGCATTGCAGAATGAAGGACAACCGAGAAAGTGTCAACATCTAATATCAAATATCTGTGATGGTGACACAGCAGCCAGGTGAATCACCTCTCACATGTATCCAAGTTCTGTTGTACTGTGATTTCTCATTTTTAATTTCACTGAACATTCCTGTGCATCAAAACTTCCTAGGATTTCCTAAAACCATCTTTATACAGAAGGACACAATCCCATGACATCCCCAAAAGGAGCACAAGGCTGCAAATCACCAAGGGATTGAATTTTATTTTATAACGAGCATGCTTGTAAGCTGTTATTTCGTAACAAACTTTTCCTGTCAAATGCCCTGCCCTAAATCATCCTGGTTAAAGGATTACTGCAGGGTCCATCCTGACAAAGTCCTCACAGTGTTTTAACTCACCTCCAAGGCTGCAGCATATGTAGAGATTTCTTAGAAGCTATATCAGTAATTCAAAACTCATTCTGTACTTTGTTATCAACTTTCTCTTGTGGCATAAGGGTGATAATGTTCTATCCAAAACTGGCATCCCTTTTCCCACTGCTACAGAGCTTGATCACTGAGTGGAAAAGCACTGTGGAGCTTTTTTTTTGTTGCATTTTGCTGAAGAAAGCACTCCAACAGAGGTTACATGCCTGTGACTCCATCCCTAAGGCACTAAACCCCCTCTCACACACACAAAAAAGAAGAAACAACTCTGGATTTAGTTTAGAACTTCATATTCCAGCGTGCACGGAGAAACCCAAAATCCGTACTAAAACCCAGCAGTCTGAGAGCGTTACAATTTTAGGTTTTGATTACACACCCCAACGCTATTTCCACCCAAAACCAGCCGGTATGACCATCACGTGTCCACGGGCAGGCAAAACAATTTAACCCTTCCTCTCCGGAACCCCGACACACCCCGAGCACTGCACGGGGGACACTGAGCACCCAGAGCAGGGGGACAGCAGGGGACAGCAGGGGACAGCAGGGGGATGGCGTGGTGTCCCTGCGGGAATGGCCATGGGGATCCCGCCGGGGGTGACAGAGCCACCCCAGAGCCTGCTGAGGGACAGCGTGCGGACACTTGGGACAGCGGCCCGAGCGGGGACAGGGAGCCGGGAGGGGACCCAGGGGGGGACACACACCGAGGGGACCCAGGGACACACACCGGGACAGCACCGGGCGGACCCAGGGACACACATCGGGGGACCAGGGAACATCGGGACAGCACCGGGCGGACCCAGGGACACACATCGGGGGGACCCAGGGACACACACCTGAGGGACACAGGGACACACACCGGGGGGACACAGGGACACACACCGGGGGGACACAGGGACACACACCTGAGGGACACAGGGACACACACCTGAGGGACACAGGGACACACACCGGGGGGACACAGGGACACACATCTGAGGGACACACACCGCCACACACACACCGCCGCCGGGGCCGCCCGCTCCGCTCCCCCCTCAGGGCCGCCCGTCCCGGCCGCGCTGCCCCGCGGGTTCCCCCGGCGCCCCGACTCACGGCGTCGCTCAGGGCCGAGCCCCGCGGCGGAGCTGGCGGTGCAGGGCGCGGTGCAGGGCGCGGTGCAGGGCGCGGTGCGGGGGCGGGGCTGTGAGGGGCGGCGGGGCCGGCACGGCTGGCGGGGCTGGCGGGGCCGGCAGACCCTGCGCGCCTCCATCGTCCCTCCCCGCCGCCCCCGCGCAGGCGCGCTGCAGCCGCGGGGCCAGTGCGCAGGCGCGGCCGGTGCGGCTGGCGGGGGGAGCAGACCCCGCGGGTTGGTTAGCGCTAATTAGCGGTAATTAGCACGGCGGGCTCGGGGCGCTGGGGGTGTGTGGCGGTTGTCTGAGTGTGGGCGCCGCATGGGGTTGTGCCCGCGGTGGAGGTGCCAATGGGACAGGGGCATGGCAGGAACAGCCATCTCCTGCTTCAGCCATCGCTCACCTCCCAACATCCCATCGCTCACCTCCCAGCATCCCAGCACACCTTCCAGCATCCCATCCCACACCTTCAGCCATCGCTCACCTCCCAGCATCCCAGCACACCTTCCAGCTATCCCACACCTCCAGCCATCGCACACCTTCCAGCAATCCCATCCCACACCTCCAGCCATCGCACCTCTCCAAACATCTCACACTCCCAGCCATCTCACCCCTCTAGCCATCCCATCTCCCTCCATCCCACCCCTACAACCATCCCATCTCACTCCATCCCACAGCTCCAACCACCTCCTCTCCAGCTATCCCATACTTCTCACCTCCAAGCATCTCACCTTGCCAACCATCTCACACCCCCAACCATCCCATCTCGCACCATCCCATCTCCCACCTCCAGCCATCCCATCCCATCCCATCCCATCCCATCCCATCCCATCCCATCCCATCCCATCCCATCCCATCCCATCCCATCCCATCCCATCCCATCCCATCCCATCCCATCCCATCCCATCCCATCTCTTACCATCTTGCCTCAACCTTCACTCCTCTCAGGGCAGCCCAGACTGTCCCATCCCCTCCTCTCCATCCGCCTTTTGCCCTCCAGCTCACACCACGCCCTGTGCCGAGGGTGTGGCTGTTGGCACAAACTTCTCTCACACCCTGCTTGCATCTCCCTACAATACCTGTCACGAACTTTTACCCTAATCTGGCCTTTCATCATCGGGTTAATACCCTGTCTGACACAAAACTGTTCGACAGCACACGCCACTTAGTGAGGATCGCTCAATCTCAAATACACACATGGAGTGCTGAAATGTAGGAAGCCTTTTTCCAGTCTGTACTTGATCAGAGAAAACAAAAGGTTTCAATACCTTGAAATCATCAGGAGCTCTGTTACAGACTTCAGCAGAGGTAGGATCGAGCCCCTGGATAGTTGCCAACAAGGAAACGATTCTTCAGTTATCAAACCCATCAGGTTTCATAATTTTCAAATTGCATCTTCAGCCAATGCTGCTTTAAAGAGGCCACATCACACATGAAGCTCACTGGATAGATCACACGAGGATGAATCCACAAAATAAGGGCAAGTCACACCATATGAGAGAGAATGTGGCAACTGGGGACTTTTTTTTTCTTGTTCCTTTATGTAGTAATTTATTTTTGAGGAACCAGGGAGCTGTAAAAAACTGATGGTTAATGCTGAAACGAACTTGAAAAGGAGGAAGCAGCTGCTAGATGTGGGAAAATACCATTGGCCATGTTACACCACTCCTGAAAGTACAGGATTTTGAGTTAAAATTTCTTTTTAGTCCTCCTTTCTGGAGGCCAGCAAGTGAGGAATTAAGGCAACAACACACAGTTCTATGGGGTGAATATTTCAGAGCCTCAAATATCTTTAATGTGCTGAAAGGGATTCTCAAAGTGCCAAGGGACACCAGAAGATGACACTAGGCAGGAATTCAACTTTAGGGAGACAAAGCATTGCTCTGAAACCTGCAGTGAGAAACCAACCCAGGAGTGATGCTCAGACACAGAGCACTGACCAAGGAGCAGATTCTCCTCAGAGCTAGCCCTTGGGATGGATTCTTCCAAATCCACCAGGGTGAAAGTGATAAATCCCCACTGCAGCCACACCAATTTACATCGGCTGCTCCAAAATAAACATTTCAACCCGCAGGTTGCTCTTCCCACAGCGCAGCGACTTCCCCTCTGTTGCTCAATATTTTGTAAGAGGCCTGAACCCTGCAGCACGAGGAGCACTTATCCCTGGTAATTGGTGGAGATAAGACTGCTAAGCAGCTGAGCCTGTCCTATTTATAAAAGGGCTGCAGTTAAAACAGCAGATCTGAGCTGGGCAAGTTCAGCAGCGACCTTGGGAGCTCTGCTTGGGTGGCAGGGTGAGTGTCCCAGTCTGTGATAGCTCGTCCCTCCACAGACTGAAGGGACGTGAAAAAGAGGAAAAGAGAAGAGTTTTAGGTCCCTTTTCAGCCTGTCCTGCCCAACATCACAACCACAGCACTGGAGCTCAACACTAACCCAGGTTGTGCTTCCTTTCTCCAAGGGATGAAAATAAGGAAAAATGTTGGCAGTAACTTGAGGAATGAGCAAAAAAACATTCTGCTTTTTTTTTCTGCTGGGGCTCTCAGCTCCTAGAAATATGGAGTTAGATTAGCAAAAAAGATAATTTAACAAAAATGCTGTTGTTTGACAACTTGCACAGATGTGCCTGAGACAGAGAGGCTCTGTTCAACCTCCACCTACACCCCAAAGCTACCTCCAGCGGGAGGCATTTCCACCGAGCAGGAAGCAATTAGCAAATTGTCTCTATTAACATCTAACTGGGTTGCAGAACATAGTTCTTACCTCTCAACCTTAATATCAAACAGCCTCTGATGACTCAGAATTCCTGAGGGATCACGAGAAATGAAAAGGTACCACAAAGGCTAAATTCTGATGGAGATGGTGGCATGTGAATGTGACAAATAAATGATTTCTCAATGGTCACACACTGACATAAACACAGGGAAATGCTTTTCATTATTCAGGCTGATTACCAACACCTCCAATCGTTATGTAAATGTCATTGTCCCAGTTTTGAGGCTGAGCTACATTAAATAAATCTGAGATAAGCGATTGGGAATGTTGGCCCAATAGCCACACTCCATCCCCAGATCATCCTTGACACTGTCAGGGTAGGACTGAGAGCAGGAAAGGAAAGTTAGGTAACAGAAGTGGAGAGATTTTGGAGAAATGTAACATGAAGAAATGCATCAAAATATGCAGCCAGGACTTACCTTACCAGGACAGGTCTTGAAGCAGGATGAGGAGGAGAGAGAGACTCCTGGAGGATGGCTTGGGGTGTTTCGGAGGTGCTCTGTGACTAATGGAGTCTGCTTTTCTGCCTTCAAAACAGATAAAAACAATCACTTTCCCCTTTATCAGTCTTGTCAAGACTGTAATCTCCCTGACACAGGAAATGCATCGTTGCATGAGGCTCAGAAGTGTTCTGAGTTTGAAGGGTTTCCACTTGTAAATAAAATAATTTAAAAACTGGTTTACTCATCACACCATTTCACTGTTCCCAGAAAAACTGGGGATGCTTTTGAGGAAAGATTCTGGTTCACAGCAGACCTTGATTCTTTTTAGGAAAGCAGCTTGATGAACTGGAAAATTTAAAAGCTTCTGGTTGCTTCAGTTTCCCAGAGGCTTCTGCAAGCTCAGCCCTGCAGCAGTGGATTTTAAACCAAGTTCCCAGTGAGATGTGCAGCCCAGAGGAATTAATTCTCTTTTCTGTGGGATCCCTCTAAAGCCAAACACCCCTTAAACCTTTACCAGGCTAAACTTTCCCATTGGCAAAGTCAACATTGTCTGCAATTCTGAGTGGAGAGACTGAAGGGAACTGTGAGGAAAACCTCTTGGTTTTCTATAAAATATTTTTGCTTTGGGGAGGTGTGGGAATTGCAGTTGTTTCCTCCCCACGAGCCAGTGCCTCCAACATTTATGACAGGAAGACAGGAGAGATGTCAGAATTCTTTACAGAATTCCAGCTCTCGGTATTTCAAGGAAATGGGCTTATTTGTACCACGTGGACTATCATCAGAACACACCCCAACAGCATCACAAACTGCTAAAAGATACTGGAATTGCCACTCCAGCCACCAGTTGGCCCTTGATAGTGGGGGGACTGGTTGTTGTGGGGCTTTTCCTTGCCAGAAGTCACCCAAGTCGAGCGAGCAAGATAAACACCCTGCTGTAAGAGCAGAGGAAGTTGGGTCACCAGCTTTCATAACTGCCCAGACTTTGAAAACAGCCCTGGGGGTGACAATAAAAGAGTGAGATGGTTCCTCTGCACTGGATTGCTCTTTGTTATCCGGTGTCACCAGGCAGTGGCAGCTGTGGAATGGGCTGAAACAGCACCAGGCACATGTTCAACAGGTGACAGGAAAAGTTAAATGGCCAAACCCTGCTTTTGTTGCTGGCAAGGGAAAGAATTATCACTGCAGGCTCTGGACAGGTGGGAAATGTCATGTTCTTGTTCCAAAGGGCTCAGTAGGACCAGAGTTCTTGGAGTACTGCAAGCACACAGAGCCATCCTTGCAGGGAGGCTGATCCTCCTCAGCTCACCAGGAGTAAACACCAATTTCTGCTCTCAGAGCCACCAGGGAGCCAATTTGCAGCTTGGTCATTACCAAAAATTTCCTTGCAGCCCTAAGACGCTGCAGTTCTGAGTTCAAGAGCTTTGTTGTCCCCAATCAGCAAAGTCACTGACTGCACCTCTCTGTGTGGCTCTGCTCCATTGAGTCGTTGGCTTATCAAACACAACAGCCTAGTATGAAAAGCTAGTTAAAAACCCCACAAAACAGTTCCTGGGTTAAAAAAGTTGCCCATCCTCTGTTATATTTTCTTGTAATTGAGGCTCTTTATTCCCTTCTTCAAGTTTGTGCTGCCCTGTGAGTTATTTGATAGCACAAGAAAGAATTCTGACCAGTGACTTGATATTACCAGGACACTTTCTAAAAAAAAAATTCTAGTTTTCTTGTTGAGAAACCTAAAATCTTGATGAAAGATCTTCAGAATTAAGTGCCTGGATCCAATTTGCTATCTTGTTTTTCACCAAGAGGAGAGTCAAACCAAGGCCAGTGCCAACACAATGTGGACTTGATGAGACAGAATTAATGCTTAATGAGAAAAATAACCTCTGCAAAGGGAAAAATTAAATTTAATTCTGAAAACAGAAAGATCAAAACAGTTGGTATGATCAGAACAACACAAATGCAGAGGAAATCAGTCTGGAATCCAGAAGCTTCAGCGCAAGGTAGGATTAATTCTGAATATAAGCCTTACATCACACTCTTGTGACTGTCAAAAACAGAAATGAAAAGGGACTGGTCTCTGCCAACTTCTGGTTCATTTGCATCAGAATTCTCTATAGCCCAGCATTATTAACTTCTTCTTTTCATGTATTCAACTCCCTTGTATTTTGCAGATGCTCCGATCACAGATGCATTTGAAACCCTTCCCATTCACCCCCTTTGTTCCAATTCTCAGAAAGGTGATGCAGATATACTTTGCCTCTGCACAAAAGGAAATATACCTACCCAACACCCCATATTAAAAGAACAGCCTGCACTGTAGTTAAATGATCCTTTTTCCTCATAGAAAAAAGCAGGGTAATTTTTCAGATAAAAGAATGACACACTCAGGAGCTCTGCACCTGCATTTACAATAGCCTGAGTGAAATTACTGGTCCTGCTGCCTCAGACAGAAGGCTGAGAGTAACTGTGGCCCCCAGTGAAGCCTCTCCTTTCCCCAAAACATTTTATTAGAAGAAGTACCAGAAAAAAAAGTTCTTTTCTGGTAGGACGGATTTGTTCTCATGGTTACTAACGAGCTACACTTAGACAGCTATTTACCTTCTCTCTTCATTCACGGATGGTTTTCCTAATTCTGTGGCCAGGCAGCTATTTAAAAAACCTGCAAAAAATCATCCAAATATCATCCAAAATAACATCGATGCACATTGCCCTCTCCCAGCAGATGTCTCCACCTCATTCCCCATCCTTAACTCCCTCAAAAATTGTAGTTTTTTTTGAACCTAGCAGATACCTTTTATTTTCCTGCAGTTTCCAATTTCTCCCTCTACTGCTGGAGAAGAAACTTTTTTATCATTCCCAGTCCTGGCAGTGCTCACGATCCCAGATTCCCAGGTGCCGTGGCTGATCCCAAATCCTGCTTCCTCTTCCTGTTTTCTCCCTGAGCATCCACCTGTTGTGAAAGCAAACACTCAGGAAGCAGGTCAGCAACGTCACCTTCCCAAATCCCCAGGAAAACAGCACTTGGGGATCCCTCAGGAGGTCACACATTCCTCAGGATGTTTTATCCCTGTCATGCCCAGCTGTAGCCACCCCTCAGGACAGAGATGCTCAAGCCACGGGGACTCTGTCACTGCTCTGTCCCCAGGGCAGCCTGAGTTGGGGACAGAAGGTGCAGCTGCTGCTGCTGTCACAGCCCTAAACCCTGCTCCAAACCCTACACAGAGCTGGGCACTTCTTGGGGTGTCCTGTGCAGGACCAGGAGTTGGACTCCTGACCCTCTTCCCACTGAGCCTATTCTGTGTTTCTCTGAAATCCTGGGAATCAGGGAAGAGCTGCTGTGAGAACGGCAGCAGTGCCCTCTGCTGCTTCTGGGATCAGCCCAAGCTCTTCACTGAGGGTTTTAATTAAGCTCTGAAGGTTTTCATTAAGCTCAGAAGGTTTTCAAGCACCAAAGGTGGACCTTTCCCCTGAGGTCAGTAATGCTGTTCCAGCACCTCTGTGAGAGCACAGCCAGGTGAGTTTTGTCTTTCCCAGACAATTTTAGGTCATTTTTAGGTTGGAACACACAAAAAGTTGGGTTTGCTGCTCCTTTACGCATGCAAAGATTGATTAGCAGAGAGGAAATAATTCCTCCTCATCATATTACATGTCTATAAATAATACAGAAAATTCACATTTCGCCCTGTGAAACCTAAGAGGGTCAGAAGGACATAGCAGGAGGTGTAATGTAGGTTTTATAAAAATATTGTAACTATCCCCTGACAAGAGCAGCTGTACATCCCCAAACCACTGTGAAAAACGTGCTCTGGGGGGATCTTTCCTGCTAAAAATAATGTATGGGGGAAATGCTGGTGTTTATTCTTTGTGTTCCATCAAAGTGGCATCTTAGCATGTGCTTAAAGCTCATATATACCCCACAAAGCCACCGGGACCAGTGCCATATATCCCTACATGATATATATATATATATTCATAATTTCTCCTCTATTTTTCCAGCCAATATTTTGGTGCCTCATTTGCCCTCGGGCCAATCCTAGGCGTCGAGACTCTTAAATTTGGTTTGTGGACCACTGGGACCAGTTTCCCGGCCAAACTGGGCGCCAGCACCAGGTGGCAGCAGAAGCCGCATCCCGGTTCTCTCTCTCTCACGGACACGTTCTCCAGAAAAAAGGCGAATTTTGTCCCTTTATCCAGCGCCACAGTGGATTTGGTGAGGTTTTCTGGCTCCTCATGGGAGGATACCTTGCCAAAAGAGGCAAATTATTGATCAGGAGCAGTTATTGATTGATTATTGATGAGCTGCATCGTGCCCTGCTCTGTTATCTGTGAATAGAGATGTCCCAGCACAGGGCAAAATCCACAGCTAAAAAGCTTCTGATGAAATTTAGGGTCTTGTTCCCTGCATCTCATATTTGTTCCCTTCTATAAAATCAGGAAGTTCAAGCCTATTCAGTCGAACATCCCACTGAACCCAAAATTTCAACCTAAGCGACCAGAAATCAAATTATTTTGATATAGTTAAGCTGATAGTTAATTACACAGTTATGACTAGGTGCTGTAAGTCTGCCCCCAAACGTCCTACAAGCCCAGGAAAAGCAGCATTTGATGTTCACAGCAGCTGAAGAGCTTCCACCTGACCACTCATGCAAGGCAAGCTCCTAAATAATGCAGGGCACTGCTGTGAATTAGTGCTTAATGCACTGCTCAGGATCCCCAGCCTGGGTTTGAGCCACACAAATCCCATTCCCTTGCAGCCTGTTTCACCACTGGACCCCAAATAGCTCTGGATTAATGATGGAAGTTGCTGGGTTTGTGACATGGAAAAGGAGGGAGAAGGGGGAGAGATCCAAGGCGTTTTCCCACGTGATGAAGTTGCACAGTTATGTAATTTTTCAAAGAGCCCAGACAATTATTTTATGGTTTGGCTTCCCTCTGCAGAGCTGGGTGTCCACACTGCATGGGATTAAAGCTTCTCAACCACCACCAAAAAACCAGGATTGAGTAGGAGGGATTGGCTTAGAAATCCCTGTGCTAAAACTGCAGAGGATATCCCGTGGAGAACTCATCCAGACAGCTCCTGAGATGCTCTCGACTGGAATAAACTGTAAAATTAACAGTATTTGTGCTGTCTCTGGCTCACACCCAAATGTATTACAGTTACAGGAGAGTGATTAAATCCTTTTTTTGGGAGGTTTTGCCTTTTTAGCTGGAGAGATGCAGGAATTGCTTTGTCAAGGTGGCAGAAGGGTTCAAATGGGCACATACAGATTTAACAATGCATTTCTTACCGGAAAAAAACCCAAATGGTTCAGGTGAAGAGGCTTCTTTGCAAACCTCACCCTGCAAAAGCAAATAAGCTGCTGCTATTGCCAGTGCTGCTGCTTCCCATTCAAAATATTAACAGTGAGGCACTAGAAGCAGTGTATGAATAAGTTGAATTATTCAGAACCATCATGAGGACAGCAGGGTTTTGGGGTTCTCAGCAGAGGTACCTTAACTGTCTGTTTCCCAGCCAGGTTTCAATGGCTGGGGTTGGTTCAACTGCCAAGACCTGACAGAATAATTAGGACTCTAAAGGTGAATACAGCTGATACACCATGAAACATGCCCAAGAGTTTGGATTTATTTTTTAGTGGAGGATGAGAAATTAGCCCTGTTAATTCAAGCTCTACAACTCGGTGAGGAGCTTTCACTTTCCAAGGATCAGAGCTGAGGTCAGAGGCTGCCTGGCTCCCATCTGGTATTTCTGGTTAAGTTACTCTTGGTGGATAGAACAGTGACAGGCTTCAAAGAACAGGAATGATCCTTCTGCTTATGAAAAGTTTAACCTTCAGTTCTGATAAGCTGTTCCTTGAGGTCTATCTGTAATTGCTCCATTTCCTGCTGCCACGTCTGATGCTATCACTTGATTGAAGTAAGCCATGGGAGGAGGGAGATAGAATGGCTCAACAGGACCAATTTTTAATTCCAACATCACTTTTTAGAGCTGCCACTGACAGACATCAGCCTGGCCAAAGAATCTCATTCATTTTTTTCCATGCTGAGAGGCTCTTGGCTCTTTGGATTTCCTTTAGAGTTCACTCAGAGCTCATTCCTTGGGCAACTCTGTCACCTGGGACAAGATTTGCCAAGATTTCAGACTGCAGTGGGTTAAACATGTCTGATGCAAGAGGCAGATGAAATATGGAATTGTTCAATTAAGTGATGCAGTCATCCTTGGCAAAGCTCCCAGATCTCTCATTAGTGCAAACTGGTGTCCATCACTTCCAGAGCTGTCACTCCTTGAATACTTATTGTTCATTCAAGGCAAGGAACAGCAGTTTTATTTTAGCAGTTCAACAGCTCCTGGGCTCTGAAAAAACCCTGAGGGGCCAGAGGGAAGGTGGAACTGATGCTCTAAAGAGGAGCTCAATGTCTCACCTTACAACTCCCCCCCTCCCCTGCTTTTTGTTGCTTTCAGGGTGGAAGGAACTGTTAAATTCTTGAACACAAGAAAACCATAAATTGGTATGAGGTTGGATTTTCAGTGATTCCAGGAGAAGGGAGGCCTTCAATTCCAGCTAATACCATCCACTGTCATTTTTATTTTCCCATTAGCAGAAGGTGAGATGAACTTTGGCTTCCCAAGGTGAAAAAAGACTCTCAGGTGCCAACAGGGTGTTCTGAGCACCTTCTGTGTGGAAGAGAACACCGAACAAAATAACTCAGAGTTATAAAGCTTGAGTAATTTTAAATGTCAGATGTTGTCTCCCATTCACTCTAAATCCTGTCTGCCTCTTCCCATTGGATTAAGCAACAGCTCCAGGGAGCCAAGGATCAGACATGATTATTCCCATTGGACCTTGTTTCAGTTTTGCTTATAATATCCCAGGAAGTAAATCAATAAAGCAAAGATAAGGAACTCTGGTGAAAAATCAATGGGAGCTGAGATAAATATATGCAGTTACGTGTTATTCCAGGATGACTCACCCTGCCAAGCACCAGCCAGGGTAGGAAAGGAGCTGCTGCTGCTGCTGCCTACTGCTCCTCACTCAACATCAATCCTGATTTTGCAAAAGAGAAAAAACCCTGAATATTAGAATTCTATGCATCTTAAAATATGTTTAATTTATTAACAGGGGTTTGGAATGCATGTGATGGGTTCTATGAGGTGCAACAGGAGTGGGGGTGACAGCAAAATCCAAATTTCCACTGCAAGGGACTTCTCTGGCACAGCAGCACAGGGCAGGCTGAGATCAGCACAAGCATCCTGCCCATCAAAATATCTTCATTAGGGACTTCAGATCCCAATTCCTACCTCAAGCAGAGGAGGAATGCTGAAAAGAGCAGGGATTTGGATCAGGGCTGTGACAGAGAGTGGCAAAAATTGTGAGAGGGAGGTCAGGAATATTGGGGGAGAGGGGCTGGAAAGAAGTGCAGGAAATCCTTTCTAAATATTGGATTTAAACTTAGATTTAGAGCTGTCCAAGAGACCCTGCTCCAGTTAACTCTGCCTCAGTCTTAACCTCTCCATCTTCACCATCTGAGGTTTTTACATAAAACACTGGGAAAGACAATCCCTCTGAAAGTAAACATTAGGAAAAGCTTGTTTTGTTTGTAAGGCCTTATGGAAAAATCCGAACACATTCAGTGGACCCTGGAGACGCAGGAAGGAGTGGTCCTTGTGCAGAACACGAACTGCAGCCAAATTCAGCCCAGGCTGCTTTGTCACACGTTTTCCCTGCACTGACCACCCAGTCCATGGGTTTTGTACCACCAGATGGAGCTGCACCGTTTGTGCTTCCAGACAACATTCCCGGGAACTCAGCATTTTCCCATCTTCAATGCCTTTTTAACAGATTTTTGTTGTTGTTGTTAACCCTTTTTAACAGACTTTCCCCTTCCTTATCTATTTTGCCATTTTAAAATCTGTTACATCGAATAAACTTTTCATTTGGCACTTCCAGCTCCCCAGCTGATTCCCTCTCAGGGTCAATCACATCTCACTGCACTCAGCCAGAGCAAATGGCTTATGAATAATTAAAGAAGGAAGATTCTCTTTGTTCTATTTTATGACAAAATTGTCTTGGGTTAAGCCAGGAATTACTTGAATGAGTATTGTGCAGGGCCTGTATTCCTGAAGGGCGAGTTTTGAGCAGCCAGCTCTCCAAACAATGAGTTCACTCTGGTTTTGTTCACATTTCTATGGCTTCTGTTTTTCCCAGCCAAGTGAAATACTGGATAATTTTACAAATGCAGTTACTATCCCTTATTTAAAAATACTCATTGGAGAGTTTTTAATATTGACATTAAAAGAAAAAGCTGAGCAGACAATCTCAGAATTACTCAACCTGGCTTTCCTTTAATGAACTTACTCTGAATAGCCCAGATTATCAAAAGGAAACATCACCTCCTGATCTGGGACCCCACAGCTGATCAGTATTTGAAGCTTTCCTGCTTCCACTGAATTGATTTAACCCACAGTGAGTGCTAGAGGAAGAAATTCTTCCCTTGCCTGCACTAGCAGGTTACAGACTGAGCAGGCAAAGCCCAGCTCCAACTGTGGCCCTGTGGCCAGGCCAGGAATCTGCCAGTCATGTTGCACCTCCTGCCAGGAAATGGGAACTGCAGATTGTCCCAGCAGCATTTCCTGGAGAGAAGCTTTAACCCGGGCAGTTAAGGCTGCACAGCCTGCAGGCAGGTTGGGCTCCAAGCCCTCAGCTCTCCAGCCCCAGGGATTCCCATTCAGCTGCAGCTCAGGCTCAAGGGGCAGTGAGGACAGCACAGCACCCAGGAGAAGAGCAGGAATTTTTTAACTCCTCAGGTTCAGTGGGCCAAAGTGATGATGTTTAAAAAGCAAGGACAAAGCCCATCTGGCAGCTGCCATGCAGGACAGCAGATGTGATTCCATCTCTGGGAATTGCCATGGGACAGAGCCAATTCCTGCAGGAGGGACAGGGAATGCACCAGGCATCCCTGGCCTGAAAGAGGGAAATGGAAATCCAGGGTTTGATTTTTTCAAACTTCCTCACACAGCCCTAAAACAGAACAAATCCAACTTTTCACATACCTTGGAATGCAGTGTAAAAAGACCAATTCAGCTCAGATTGAGTAGCCTGATGGTTAAAGCAGAGGTAGATTTTCAAATATTAGATAGAGAGAACATGCCTATGCAAAAATAGCCAGCTGCTGTTAGAACTTGTTCTTCAGTCACTTCTTTTATTCCTTCCCCTCCAATCTGAATTCATGGTTACACCTACACCAAAAGGTGTTAATCATAAAACCACACAGGATCCTGACTTGCTTCAGACCAAGTCACACAAAACTCAGCATGGCTGACAGCTTTTATTATTCTTTATTTACTCTGCCACTTCCCAGAAACCAGATTATTCTATTTTTAGCACCTATAGGGCATGATTCAATCTGTCATTTTAAGTGTGTTTCACAGCTGATTTAAAACACTCCAGGGGACTTAATGGTCAAAAGGTAGAATGCCCAACTCAATTTTTTTGTTGTTGGTAGTAGAACCTCAGCTCTTTTATTTAATTCACTAAGAAATTAAAGGCCATGAGTGGCACAGAAAATGCTAAGGATCTTTGGGTCTCTTCCTCCACTCCTTCCCTGGAACTCCATGAGATAATTCCAATCCCATTCTCCCAGATTTGTGTTCTCCAGGTCATGGAATTTGAACCAGAAATTCTGCCAGCAGCTGGGGGAAGCTGTTCTTTGGAACCACATCCCACAACTATTTCCACGTCAGAATCTTTTCAATGCCTCCAGGAAAAGCTTGTAGGTAAAATCACATAAACCATTTGGATTTGGGTACATCCTGAAATGAAAGGCATTCAAAACCCAGAGTTTTGGCCCAGAGTCACACTCAGGAGTTCAGTGGTGCTCCCCTTTGCACACCCATTTTTCTCCAGCTGCAGCTCTCCGAACAACTGAGCACACAAAGACTGAGAAATGTTTAAATCGAATAGAATTTCATATTTAACATGAAAACAGGAGTAGTAAGAGGCAACTGCAACTGTTTGTATTAAAAAAAAAAAATCACAAAGGGCTGCAAATCAGCCTCTTGACACAAGAAGTCACTGTCTTGGCAGGTATTTTATTGCCAGCACAGGCAGGACACAGAAATTTAACACATGGATTGAGATTAAGGAAGGTAAAACATTGATTTTATTACAGACTAGGCAGAGTCACATATGAAACATCCGTTGGAATAAAAATATTCCACAAGTGGGAAAAAACCAAAAACCAGCTACACCATTTGGAATTGGAAA
Source organism: Entomyzon cyanotis (assembly GCA_024500445.1). Taxonomy (NCBI): domain Eukaryota; kingdom Metazoa; phylum Chordata; class Aves; order Passeriformes; family Meliphagidae; genus Entomyzon; species Entomyzon cyanotis. The sequence continues at coordinate 2,456,378 of JAKEPQ010001025.1, forward strand.
CCACTAAATCTGAATTCCCAATTTTAAGCATTTCCAGCCATGAGCTACTTACCAGTCCTGTGCAGTCCAAAAGCCCAGTGCTCACAGTTAGTTAATGGCTGCTGGTTAAGTAATGTCACCATCATATTTTCCATACTCCCAGCTTTTAAAAACCTCTCCATTGAGGCTGAGAATTTCCATGTTTGGTATGAGACCAAGCCATGGCATTGCAATTTCTCTTGGTTGATGTGAAATGAGGGAAAATCCACTTTTGTTTAGGTCAGAACAAGAGATGGGACTTTACCCACTAAAAATACAAAACAAAACCCTCCAGTCAACTGAGCTGTTGAACCAACTACTTTTCAACACCTCGTTTCAGGAATCTGCTTCTCTGGGAATTAAATCCTTTTTAAAACAATTTTTACATAAAATTGTGCCTTGTGGAGACTTTGTTCTTACTGAGCATGAAAATAACTTCTTACCCTGTCAATCTAACAGTGACAACAGAGCTGCTGTGGTCAGATCCTCTCCTGCAGTAAACAAAGATGTTCCACTCAATTCTTTCCCTATTAAAGGACACAAAGGTTTTAAAAGTTACTCAGTGTTTTGCTTTGATTTCCTGCTTCAGGTGTTCCACTCCTCTTGCACAAAGCATTTTTGTGATGTGCACCACGTGGCTCCATGAATTTGGAGTGAAGTGCATATTCTGCCCAATAATTAACCATGAACCATTTAAAAACACCAAACCATTTGTCTGTGGACAGCATTTCCTCCTCTCGTGTGTTTATTTCACAACTCAAATCCTGCCAGAAGATGTTTTCTGCATGTTGAACAATAAGCTGCAAAACAGATCAGTCAAAACTCATGTCAAACTGCTTTATTACATCTTAAATAACATTACATTTTAATATAGTATCTATCTTGCATCCAGCTTTCTTGAAGTACACTGACTTTAAAATTAAATACAAAAGGTGAAGAGGGATACAGGGCGTGGAGAAAGCTCTACAGAGTAGTTTCATGAAAGAGAGTAAGAGGGAACTCATCTTGTATGCCAAATCCAGGCCTAACGCACAATTACAGCACATTTTTGTACAGAATGTTGCAGAAAAAACAAAATGGAGAAAAGCTACTACTGCTGCTAGGAAGGAGCATTTCTGGATACAGTGAGAAGATAGGAAAGTTTAACAGAACAATCTGCTGTCCAAACACTGCTGCTTTTAACATTTTATTTGAAAAGAAAGCCAGGAAAACCTGCTCATTACAAAAATGACTCTGATCAGATGCAAAGGACTCATCCTGCAAGAGGAACTGGCTGTGAGGAACTGATTTATAAAGAAGATGGTCTAGGTTCCCTCCTCCCACACCCCAGAATCTTTGACAGCGATTGTTTGAACAGGCTGTTTCTTTTTTCTTCTTTTTTTTTTAAAAAAAAAAAAGTGACTTATCACGCTACTCCAAAACGTGCATAGCTTTGTACTGGAGTTCTTCATAGATTTATGCACAGAGTAGCAACAATAAATGAATACAGCGACAATGGTTACAGTTTTTAAACAGGTTATTTCTTCAAAGAAAAAACATCTAAGGACTTAGTCCAATATGCACTTTTTAGCATTTCTACAGCATGCGATTCTAAGAGTAAACCCACCCAATATGGCAAACAATCAAAAAAGGTTTTTTTTTTTCTGTTTAACTTAGAAAGTTCAAGATCATTATTTTCAAAACATTGATTTGTACATCATTTCATACACAAAGAATTGACTCAATACCCAAGTGTAGGATAGGTCTCTTTTGAAAACAGAGATTCCTGGTTGTTGAGACTTATAGGATAGTGTTAGGATATATAAACTGCCCTTCCAAGTGGACAAAACCAAAACAGATTAAAAAAATCAGTGTGGTGAAAAAGGGGGGCAGGAGGGACCAAGGATTGCATTTGTTATCCATAAAAGGTGAAAGGATTCTTTAAACAAGCATTCATTACCTTTTACAGCATGTGCTTGGTTACCTTACTGCTTAACATTATCCTATATATGCCAAGTTTTGTGCAACAATTATCTGTGATACTAGAAAATAAAAATAAAAAAAATTAGGGACTAAATTTACAGCGTTAACAACCCCCAGGTGCTCTGGGCTAGGACTCCCTTGTTTTGCTCAATTAAATACATAAGGAAATGTATTTAAAAAGGAAACTTGAAAAAAATCCTGCTACAAACATGACTTTAAAATTTGCAAGTGTGTGAGATAAAGTCCTTAACTTCAACTTGGAAACTACAGTGAAAGCTAACTGTTTCACAATTATGCTCAAGTTTATTTTCTGGTCATGCTTTTATGATAGTGTTTCGGTTTTTTTTCTTTTTTTTAATTCTCAAGACAAAAAAAAAAAAAAAAAAGAAATGGTCCCAAAAGGAATGCACAATTTCATTTTGCTTACAACACAGAAATTCTTCTTGGAAAGGTAATTGTGCTCTTCATTTCAGCAACAGGAGACGGAAAAGATCTTGCCCTTTGAAGTTGGGGAGGATGGGGGTCCGAGTTAGTATGGTTGGATTGGATATGCTATCGTTTTTAATTTTCAACCGTTGGAAACTTCTTCCAGTCGTGGAGTCCGCTGCTCTTCTGGCACACAGAAACATTGGGTGAGAGTTGCACTTTGCTAAACTGCAAACAAGTGGCAAACTCTGCTCTCCCCACCACTGACACATCCAGTCATTATCCCACCCTTTCCCAAAGACGTTTATTTACTCAGAAAACCCACACAGGAAAGTGAAGTATGTCAAAAATAGGCCACCAGGAAAATGTCAGTGCATACATTAAACTAATGGTCTTCTGAAACACCCAGCTGTCTGGTTTTTTTACTCAGTGACTTTCCTACTCTGAATGAAAAGCCTGCAGCACCAAATAACAGCACTGCTGGGAAAAAGCATTCTGGACCCCAAAGCAGCCTTGAGGAGCTGGGTACTTACCTACTTCAGTTCCAGATCTTGAGGAAGCTGTCCCATGACCCTGTTGCCACTGCCATGCCATCATCAGTCACACCTAAGCAACTGACACGGTTATCATGACCAGCAAGGACACCTGGAAATGGGAAATAGAACAAATAAATGGCATTATTTTGATGATTTCCTGTCTTGGTTCAAGTAACACCAAGGCATGTTTGGATCAGCTAAACTATACAGTCAAAACCAAACATGGCTGGAGTTTTTAAATGCCTTTGGTTTTACAAGCACAGACTCAGATATGGGTGGGTTACCAAGGGGGTAATTCTATAAATGCGTTACTCCAAAATTTTCCTTCTATATTCCCCATATTGTGACCTTTACTGGTCTCTCATGAGCTGTGAAGTGACAGCCCTGAATATTCTGACAATGCCACAGCAATAGATGTACTATAGCCATGCACAGCTTTGTTCCTCACCACAGGGATAAAGATCAGCTAAATTTGACAAAAATTTTTAATTTGTAAAATATTCTGTTTTAAAACCAGAAGTTAAACCGAATTGTGTTATGAACTCTAAAGCATTTTTCATCCCATTTTCTCTTATTACATTCACAAGACAAACTCCTCCATACAATCTATTTGTCAATATGGAGATCTAATACAATTCAATTATAGCACCATTAAAAAAAAGAATTGAGACACTAAACAGAAAAATTAAGGGAGACAACATTTTCCTCTATCCCCTTTAATTTAACAGTTTCAAGGAGGTAAAAAGAAAACCTAATTATGTTCAAGCTCTTTCCAGTCCACAGCACTGAGCCAAGATATTCTTGATGGACTTGAAATTAATCTTTCTTCATGAATTAGTGCTCACAGGACTCTCCTCGTTCTACCAACAATAGTAAGTGCTGCAATTTGGTAAAACAAAATCAGCACCAAGAACTCTTAGAGACTTGTACTGAACACAGAACCACAAAGGTGTTTAATACAGAAGTGGCATTATCAGAAGATACAGAAGTGTTTAATATCAGAAGTGCCAAATCTGTCCAGCAATCTGAAGTCTTGGGACACTTCAATATGCAGAATATTTGTTCTCATCTTCTGTTCTGATGAGAATAATGACACATTTGTGGCCTAATTTATACCTTTTTTCCCCACAAAAGTTTTCACTTTAAAGAACTAAAGTTAAGTTATCTTCATCTCTGGACCATGAATTTCATGTTTGTTTCCTCAAAAGATAAAACTCCACAGTCTCTGTTGTTTTGCTGGTTGTCTCTACAACTACTGCTACAAATACCAGGAAAAAAATTCTTGTGTATAAATAGCAACATTAATGTTGAATTGCTTTGAATAGTTAATGCATAAACAAAGCCATAAAGTCTAAAAAAGACTATCCCTCCACCCCAAGCCTTTGTTTTTAATGGCAATCTTCCTGTTCCCAAGCATCCATCCTTGTGCAGGATTGCAATGGATTTGGAACATCACTGGGCAGCCTGAAGAGGTTTTCACAGAGCTCTGATGTTGAGACAGTGAGTGCTGATAGATGAGGTTCAATTCACACATTCAGTATCACAGAACCAGAGGTTGGAAAAGGCCACCGAGTCCAACCTGGGGCTGATCCCCAGCCTTGTCACCCAGCCTACTGAGTGCCACATCCAGTCCTTCCTTGGACACCTCCAGGGGTGAGGATCCCAACAGAACACCAACAGCGTGTTCCCAACATTCACACCAAGAGCCATTTACCTGCTCTATCAGCTTTCAGCGTGTCCCACACGTTGCAGTTGAAGTCATCATACCCAGCTAGGAGCAGGCGGCCACTCTTGGAAAATGCTACAGAGGTGATGCCACAGATGATGTTGTCGTGGGAATAAACCATCAGCTCCTGGTCGGCCCGCAGGTCGAAGAGCCGGCATGTGGCATCGTCAGAGCCCGTGGCAAAGGCGTTGCCGTTGGGGAAGAACTGCAGTGGGGGAGGAAAAAAAACCACAAATGGTTTTAGGTTTGGTTCCTCTGCGTCACAGCAGAAAACAGCAAACAAGAGGATGCACCTCTCCCCACCGGGCAAACTCCTCTCTTGGCAAACCCATTAAAAGAAATTAATGAATGAACACCCTGTTTCCATTCACCCCAAGTTCCAAGTAATTCCCTCAGCTCCACAAGCTATTATTTGAAAAAACTTAAATAAATAAGCTTAAAACCTAAATAAATTATTATTTAAAAAAAAACCCTGGCAATACTCATCATGCTAAAGAGCAAAGAAATCTCAAATGAGACATGAAGCAGCTCCATACACAGATGGCATTGATGTCCGACTCGTGGCCGGTGAAGGTTTGCCGGCACATTCCTTCTCTAACATCCCAAAGTTTGGCAGAGGCATCGCAGGCACCAGAAACAAAACACCGGGCGTCGGGAGCAAGGGACAAACTCATCACGTCTCCAGTGTGCCCAGTAAATGTGGTTGTCTGCTGACCAGTTTCTATGTCCCAGAGAGCACTGGAAAGAATAATGAAAGAGGTAAAAATCAGAAGGTTTGTGCTCCTTTATAAAGTCTTTGTATCACTGCTGTAGTAGAACTACAGGAAGTATTAACAAGATAGATATTGACAACAGAAATAAGCTTTTTTTGTTGAACTACTTGGCTGTTGCAGGACAATTGTGCATAAATACCATCCTCAATTTTAAAACACCGGGGGGAATTAAACTGAACAAGAGTGCAAAAAACTGATGATTGACACTCAGGGCTGTTCACACCCAAAGTTCTCCTGCCATGGCTGTTACCCAGCACTACTACAGCTTCATTTGCAGCAGCAGTGGTAAGGCTACAGCAAAAGCTGAGCCAGCATTTCTCATTTTTATAAACTCACAGAGGATGAGTAACTTTGTGAATTATGTCTGATCTCAAAGCTGCAAGTCAGCCAAATCGCTACTACAGTGATAATTAAGAGTCTGCAAGGATGACAGAACACTAGCACCTCCTTAAGAAGAGGCCTAAACACTTTAGGAAGTCAGGATTTTTAATTTCTGTAATTTCTCAGCAAACCAGACTCATCAGTAGCAGGTTTAAACCAGGCAAACAAGAGATACCTGGACTTTGATAAAGCCCTTTGAAGCTTGGTTGAACTGAGGTGATGTCAAGCAGAACTGCAAAATTACTACAAGAACTCCTGAGGCAGCTGTACTCTCTTGTAAAAAGCATTATTTTAACAAACCCTCTCTTATTGTTTTGTCATAGTGTTTTGGTTTTCCTAAACATCAACACATATTCAGAAACATTTTTTGTTTTAATCCCATATATATATATATTCTAAAGCTACTCAGAATCAGTGGACTAATAAACAGGCATTCAAAGAGACTGACACTGTGTAGGAGAGATATTTATTAGAGCACCTTTGCTCTAAGTGCTGCTGCTTGGGAGAACTGCAATGCTTTTGAGAATTAGATATAATGGAAAAATCTATGAAAAAAAGATGGAGGCCTTTTTTAGTTCAGAAGCCAGTATTTATGAAGACATACACCTACATTCTCCTCAAAAAACCCAGCTATTGTCACTGTGGAATATTTTCTAGGACCTCTTCTGAATAACAACATTTATTACATTTTGTATTAGAAATATCCAAACATGACTTTTTAAGTAATAAATACTGAATACAAAAAGAGTTTTATGGAAAATCATTAATCTAATGCAGTTATTTCTGAAAGCCAATTAGTTACATTAAGGGAAAAAAAAATATCTCAGAACATCTTAACACAGAATTAGGTCAGGGTCTTTCAATCATGGGCATAAGGAAACAACCAAAGCTCACAAGAGTTGAAATTAGCAGCAAAAATGACATTTGAGCAGGAATCACCACAGTCTTGTGGGGGATAAGGTTTATGAAGGACAAAGTTTCCTTCAGTCCCAGAGAATGGGTTAGAAAAGCCAGTGCTGTCCCAGCTTACCAAGTGGTGTCGCCAGAGCTGGTGACGATCTGATTATCATCCAGGAAACGACAGCAGGACAAGTAGCCTGGAAACAGAGGGAAAGGTGCACAAATGAGGCCACAGATCACCCTTCACAAGGCAACTGGTTTGCTGAGAAGCTGCTTCCTCCCTCCTGAAGCTGCAGCAAGAACCACTGAAGTCTAAAATGCAACACATGATTTTTGTATAGGAATTTGCAATGTTTTGCACAAAATGTGGTTTGGATCTTTACAGGTAACTCCAACCCAGCCAGAGGAAGGGGAATAAAAATGGGGAATCCACTGGCCAAGCTGGGAAGAAATACAAGTGAGCCTGTACTGCACACACTCAACTTTCTTAGAAAGTGGATCTCAGTGTCACTGCATCCAGCAGCAACAAATGCTGATGACCTCAACTGTATCAGACAACCACTGAGGAAAAACAAACATTCCTGGTCAGTACAAAGACCTGAGCATGGACATTGGATGTTTCCCAACAGTGGCATCAAAGAATTTCATCTCAATGCTCTTGAAGCATCTTTTTTCCTGAAATCCCATCTGCCAAACCATCAATGGAACCACTCTGATTACAAAATCAGCCTGCCTGCTAACCACCTCCATTTCACAAAGCACAAAATTCAAACTACAGCAAAACACGAAAACCTGCAAACATCAACTTCCAGCTACAGGTTTTGCTCAATTCTGCAGCAGAAACTGTTTAAAAACCATTTAAAAACATTTTAAACCAGGCAGTATGCAGCTAAGGTCCTGCCTGAGGAAAGGAGTGTATCTTCTCAACTAGGAAATTATATTTAATGGATTTTTTTTTGAATCTTCACTGTGTTTTGAGGTAAATCCCTCACCTGTGTGCCCAGCGAGCTCACGGCTGACACGGACATTCCCTTCACGAGTTTTCAAGTTATAAATGGAGCAGATGTTGTCAAGCCCACCACAAGCCACGTAATTCCCAGAAGGAGCATATGCACAAGTCATGACCCAGGAGGAGCGCAGGGGAATCGCATGCACCTGAAACAGAGACAGCCACGGCCATTCAGCTGCAAAAATGGATTCAGTGATGCACCACCAGGAAGTTTTTCACCTGTCTCTCAAGACAGACATCATTTTTTTTTTTGGCAGAACAGCAAGAAGGAAACAGCTGTTTTGAGTATCAAACTATTTTGAGGGTAACTTGCTTGTCAGAACAAGTAGTGACGTAATAAAACCTCAGATCTGCTTTTCCTGAATCCAGTTTCATCAGCAATTTTGGTAAAAAGTGAATTATTTCATTTCAGTGCTCTGATTACTATTGGTTTATTATAGGTTCAGGAAAATATTGACTTCCAAGCACAGTCAGCAAAACTGCCAATTCCAGGCTTAGATGCTGTGAATGAACAAGTAAGGAAATCGCTGCTTCCACTGCCATTTAAATCCTTCTTTGGAAACCCACTGCAAGCAATCAAGCTTCATATTTAAATAACTACCCTATGTTTCCTTGTCATTCTCTGCTAAAAGAACTTTTTTTAGATAATTATAGAAGCTAAACCTGTTCTGTCTTGTTAACTCATTGAGATCATCCTTCAAATTTGTTCATCAAGTTTTTAGGAAAGGGCTGGTGCTTCTAGACATATAGTGATATTTCATGCAATATTAACAATCTTCCTGAATTCCTTAAAGAAAGATTTCATTAGAAGCAGAAGACAGTAATCAGTGACCCTGCAGCAATCAGCAGTTAAAAAACCCCAACCCTGTCCTAAAACCACAACCACCTCATTTTTGGAACTCTTCTACCAAGGAACTGTTTGGAATATTCACTTTGAGCCATTTTATTTTATCATTAGCCAAAGATCAAATTGATGACAACAGTGTTACTTCCAGTGTGCTCTGGAACTGCCAAAAGAATATTGTATGGATTAATTAGCACTGATGTAAGAATTGAAGATACCAATATAGAAATCATGGTATGCAGTGATGATTTCACCATCTTTAAGTAGTCACAGTAATTTAGCTGACATTTACCTGCAGGCTGGGGAGGATGAAGGTAAAAAGGAGAGGATTTATTTTTAATTTGCAAGCCATATTATATTAACTTTTTTGTAAAGTTATGCCATTTGCTCCAGTGCATTGGTAACATTGGTTTTAATGCTATCATGAGCTAAATCAGGAAAATTTATTTGAAATAAAGCCAGAAGCAGCTCTGTCAACCTAACTAAGAGGGGCTACATGGGAATTGTTGCCAGCCCTGAAACAGTGGCTATAATCAGAAAATACCAATCAGTGGCCATAATCAGAAAATACCAATCACTGTCAAATGAAAGCAAAAGTAATCCTGAACTGCCTCGTGTGATTGCAGCCACAAAGTGATGACTCATGATAACATGTCAGGTCTTTCAAGACTTCACTGCAGACAACAAATTAATATGGCTATGCCTTAATCTCTGACCCTTCTGGTGCAACATGCTCATTACTGCCTGCTCTCTGTTAATCATTTTAACTGCAGTATCAAAACAAATCAAAACATTCTTTAGAATGAAATCTTTCCTTGTTCTCCATCTGTGGTGCATATTTCCACACACTGAAGACAATGCTGTGTTCTTTACATACAACTTGACTGTTTTGGAGAATTCAAAATCTGGATTTAGGACTAGGAAAACTTCCTTCTTCTGCATTCACAACTGAATTACACAGCAATGTATCAGCTGACCTTACCTTGTTTGTAGTATAGCTGTCCCAAATTATAAGTTTGCCATCCTGGGAGGCACTAACTAGAAGCCTATTGAGGAAACAGGAGGGAAACACAATCATTGTGGGCAGGCAAGGAGGAACACCTTTGTAATGAATTTTACAAAAAAGAGAATGAAAGAAGCTGATATCAGTGTCATTTAGTTTCTCTTTAAATGAATCAGTTGCTAACAGGAAGCATTTAAGGAAAAAAGACAGCTGATATTTACTCTATTTCCACAGTTCCTCAGAATTCATGTGGTACCACTGCAGTATTTTTCACACAAGAAGACAAGGACTGGGATTTTAAAATTAAATGTAAATTTGGATTTGATGTTAAAACAGATCTGGATTACAGAACCATGGAGGAAAATTGTGGCACGCAGTGTTTCTGAATTCTTTTGGTTATCCAAGTTCTCTTAGAATTAGTGATCCCCATGGTCCCAAGAACTGTGCACTCAATTCCTGCAGAGCAGTGAAGCCACAGGGCCCAGTTTGGCACCCACCTGGAATCAGTGCCCCAGTGCATTGCATAAATTTTGGCCAGGTGTCCCCGCAGTGTTCTCCTAGTGCGCATCTGGATTCTCCCCACTGGGTCGATGTTGGCTGTGATCTGAAACAGCAAAATGGCACACACTGAGTTTTTCCCCTTCACTGTTCCTCAATTAACATCTCATACACAGTTCCAGTGCAGCCCAAAGTCCCACATTCTCAATATTGACTGATTTTATTTTTAATTGCCCATTTAAATGTAATGTCATTTTAAGTTGCATGTCTTTATCACACGAAGAAAGCAGCCTATTGCATTTACAAACATTCCCAGAAAATGTTTTGTTTAGGTCATATCTCCTTAGACTTCTAGGATTTCAGACCTTTGATCTGGGTTTTCTCCTCCTGCACAGATAAATGTGGCAGACATTGAAGTAGTTTAACCTCAGCAGGCCTTATGGTTCTGATTATCAGGGTGACAACAGTATTGCTCCCAGCTCCAGAGCAGAGCATAATTTTCCATTAAGCAGCAGAAATCTGCCCTGAGTCACTCCAAGAAACCACTGCTCAAGGCCACTGCTCTCAGCAACTGGACAAACATGTACTTATTTCTGGAAGAAAACACCCAAAGGCAAAAAAAAAAAAATTGTTACAGGAGGCAAGACCAGATTCACTTGCATTCACCTTTTTACACCACAGCTTCTTTTTGTAAAGGAGACAAATTTTCTTAATTCCTGTTAAACTCTGAAATTCTCACCTGAGCCAGGGTGGCATCTGCACATGCTTTCCTAGCATCCTGCAAGAGAAGGAAATTAAGAGAAATTGGATGAAGTTCTGTGCATTTCTTTCTCTCTGTTTTGTCAAGCTGATCAAGCCCCCTGAACCCCAAGTTCAGAAAACATTTGTGTTATCACCCAGACAGGACCCATCCTAACTGCAGCATTAACATAATACACTGCCTGCTGTCAAAACACATTGTGCATTTAACTTTGAAATTTCTGCTTCTTTTGGGAGAAAGGTAACATGACTTTCACCACAAAGACACTCAAGCAATGGAACTGCTTGTCCAGACTGGCTGTGCAGCCTCCAACCTCAGGAGGTTTTTAAGATCTAACAGGACAAAGCTCTGACTAACATTATCATTGACCTTATTTTAAGCAGGAATTTTTTTAACATTAGTTATGGTCTGGCTCCGAAAAACTTCAGTAAACATTCATTTTGATCAGCAATTTTGTGCATCGCTTATGTAACTATTATTTTCTAAGCAATATAAAAGACCGAAAAGTAATTTTCTCAAGCAGTCACATGTGCTTGCCCTTTCTACATTAACTCTGACATTGGGGAAACATTTAAAGCATCATTTCTGTCCTCCTCAAGACACATCATTTGTGCTGAGGCACAATACATACTCTGATTTGGTTTTTCAGTTGCTCGGCCTCCTGGCGTAACTGGTCAAGCTCGCTCATTTTCCTGTGCTAAAGGTGTGCTCCACTGCCACCTCTGAAACAACCAGAAATCTGAAACACAGGTGATAATCAGGAGAATTAGGAGAAGGCATCGTTTGAAATTACAAGTCTTTTCATCCACTTCAAACAGCACTTGAAAAAAAATGGCAGATTGATTTATAAATATTGGAAAACAGGTGAAAATGTGTGTCTGAAATCTTCTTGGAATAAGATGTTACCACAAATGGATATGCTTTGCTTCCAGCCAAAGGAAATAAAATAGAATTTGGGCTTATTTCTCTCCTCTGGGCCTCTTGTTTCTTTTCTTTTTTTTTTTTTTTTTTTCCATTAGAGTGTTTTTGATTCATTTTTGGATAAATTCAAGTTGCCCAAGAGTGACTAAGCAGGTAACATCAATTTTAGATGTGGAAGTCAGAACTTCCCTGTTGGTCTTCAGAACAGAGTAAGGAATCCTCCCAGCAAAGAAAAAGGATTTAGACTGACACTAGCACCTGTAAAATGCTGTAAAAAATGTCTCCAATATCATGGTTATGAAAAATGCTATTCTGATATGTGGATAAAAGGAGATCACTCACAAATGTTGTTCAGGGTTTTACTTGATAACTGCTAAACTGTCTGAGATTCCAGAGCAGATTGTAACATGAACATGCTGTCAGGGTAAAACCAGTCATTTTCTGCAGCCTGGCTTGAGGGGAGGAGTTAGAGAACCCACAGCAAACAGAGACTTTTCCCCTCTAAGCCTCTGCTTTCCCAGAATCCATAGGCACCAAATTACTCACATGGATTTTCTAGAACCAGCAAGACAAATGCTCTATAAAACATCACAACCACTGGAACAACCTCAACTTTTGCCTAAAGAGTTGCTCAACTATTGGGCTGATCTCCAATGTAATAATCATATGGATATTTCCCTTTAAGTGTACAACTTGTCTTTAAAAGTCTCTGTTCCAGAAAGACACTGCTGGCATTTTCCCTAGCATTCCACATCTCCAGCTCAGCTGTGCCTAAAGTTTTTGTTTTAAAATCTCTGCAGCTTGATAGCAATGGAAGATGCTGAAGAAACATGCTGATGAATTTTATCTTTTATTGCAGGACAAGATAATTGGTTCCAATTTCAAATACTACACAGAGCACCTGGAGTTTAGAAATTAACATTGATAGTGTGAATTCAGAACATTTTATTAGCCAGAATTGACCCTTTAGTATTAAATAAAAGAAATGCTTTGCTAGCAGCTTTACATATTATTCTGTTAAGATTTAATCAGCTTATTTATCTTTGTAAGCATGTGGGTTTTGTTTTCCTCTTAAAGCCCTTTCCAAGGAGAAAGAGGAGGATAACTTCCAAATTTTTATCCAGTGACAATAACAGAGAACATACTGTCAAGGTAAATTAGAGCAGCAGAACAAACGTAAGAAAAAAAAAGAAAAGAAAAGAAGTTTGAAAATAGTTAAGACTTCAATATTCCTTAAATATTTCTGTCCCCCATAGCCAGACTTAGGTTGAAGCTCTCTCCATAGTAATTATTCCAAACTGAAAACCTCAAGGAACAGATGCCAGATCTTGTCATAGCATCGTTTACAAATTTTTCCTCTTCCCTGAAACCCACAGTATCTTAGAAAAGGAATTTTAGTTGGCTTCTCTCCCAAAGCTTCCACTCACACAGCTTCAAGGCCCTTTCACTTCATTGTGAAACTGGGGCTCTTCTTTCTCTGCTGGTTCCAGGGTCATCTCTAAGCCCCTTTAAGACTGCTTGTTCAGCTCAGCCCAAAATCCAGTTAAGCCAAAACCCATCTGAGTGTTTTATTATCATGCTTTTCTTTTGAATGCTCTTTTGTTTCCCAAGATGTTTTGTTCATTCTCCGTCTCAGACAAACACTGTTGAGCTGGATCTCTGTTACAGTTTAATGTCTGCAGTTCACACACCTGGTGAAACAGTAATGCACTGCTCTTGTCTGAAAGGAATTAAACTCTGAGTAAGTTTTTAAGAATAAATTGTAATTTTTCAGATCTTTTACCTTTTTCACATCCAGTTCTGCCATTCTCTAAGTTAATATATAAGCCCATTTCCTACTAAGCAAATACTGACCACTCCAGACAAAGAATTTAAAGATGGTATCATTCCTACTTCAGAGCAAAAAATTCCAAAACTTTTGTGTTCTGCTCAAGGTCACAGCAATTCACTGATGAGATTGCAGTAAAGACTCAGGACACCAGAATTCTAGCTGCAGGTACAAGGAACTACACTGAAGATTTTACATGCAGCTTTATTTAAAAATACAATAGGAGGAATAATCTCTCACGTCAGTCAGAGCAGATATGCTCTCCTTAAAATAGCACCAAATTATTTCTGCAGAATTTCTGCACTATGCAAGAGAATTCTCTTGCATCTAAATGAAACAAAGCTTCTTTGCATGGAATAGAGAGAAGCCTAAGGAGATGAACTCTTATCCTAGGAAAAAAGTCATATGGAGAAAGTTCACTTTTCCACCTGCAGCACCTTGGATCCATCTAAGTTCCTATCTTGAATATAGATACACTTTTAGAATTCCAACTTAGCCCCTATGCATCCCAAGCAATTCCAAACTCTGAACTGCCTTTTTGTCAGCATCCATAGGAATTGTTTAAAGCAGATTTCCACATTCTCTTTGTAGTCTTTGTCGTTTCAACATCAACAGGAAGTGCTAATTCCTGCCAACACGACTGAACTCACTCACTCAGGAAATGACAATCCTAGAGCAGCCAAGGGCATTAAAATATAGGAGTATTCTGAAGCAAACTGTAAAATTTATGGGACAAACAGCAAACTAGCTTGGCTGTGCATCTATTTCTTTCCTACTAAGTTTTAGACAATTAAATCTATGGTGGAAATATGAGATCTGTGGGAGGAAAAAAGGCCTCTCATGTCCTTTTTAGCTATACTGTAAATCAGAGCTTACTAGTCTCATGTATTGAAAAAATACATCTTTAAAAGACCAAGGACATCAGGTAAGGTCAGAAGAATGTATCAGGAAAAAATGTTTTCATCTATTCTAACTCTTGATACACGGGAAATTTTTACACAGATTTATTTGTATTACAGACGTGGATCATATATTGAACATCTCTGCTTATCACAAGCAAGCACAATTGAGTATCATGAAGTAATAGATTTTTATTTCATGGCACGTTCTAAAGGCATTTAACCCCATTTAAAAAGAAGGTTTCTAGAAGAATCTGTAAGATTGATGTGGATGATGATTCCATTTCCAGGCTTTTGAAAGAAGTGACTGCATTTCTAAACCAAGCAAACCTCAGGAAAAAAAAGTCCCTCCTCAAATTCCACACTCCTCTTCCCCAAATTATCCCCACAGCTGGGCAGAAACGGGTAGGAGCCAAACTCATGCTTACCTCACCTTCTTTTGAATCTGAGTGTCCCTGAAGGCAGCTTCTCAGCAATAACACATTCACTTTCCTGAACTCCCTCAAGACCTTTCCAGGGCTGAAGTGCTTAAGTGTCTCTGGTGTAAGCTTAATTCCCCTAATCCTGTTGACCAGTATACCTTGTGGGTAATTCCCTTCTTGCTGGGGATAACAATCTGTGTGTGCACTTCAAGGCACTTCACTATTCCCCACTCCTCCAGATGACCCAAGTCTCTAATCTCTAATTACAAGTTACCCATAGAAAAGTCACTTTGTTCCTCTGTTTCTCACGCAGGAAAATCAACTGACTTTGTCTGATTTGTTACTTTCCATAAATGATAAAACTTCACAATTCAGCTACATCAAAAGGATTTATCCTACCATTTATGTCAAAGGAACAGCTCAGGGTTTGCTTTTCTCTAAGTGACATGAGCTATATTCCTGTGTAAGAGAACAGTTAGGTATGTCCAGTCAGTCAGTTGTGTGTCCAAGAGCTTTGCACTACATTTTTGAACTGCAGGAAGCCTTACAGAACTGCCATGTGCTTCCTGCAAATGGAGAAACAATCAGGATCCCAGGGTAATAATTCTTATTTAAAGAATAAGAAGTATTCACTCACTGCTCAGAAAACAATGACAGAAATATTCAAAGGCTAAGGAAGAACTCAAATTCACTCATTTAATTTTAACAACTTCAGTGTCCTTTCCACAGCTCAAGCTGTTAATCCAATTAAATCCAGTTACTGAAACCAAGGTATCATTAATATCCTCACATTTATTTGTAGCCTGATGCTTGCCCACGTAAGAGAAGTGGGAAGAGCTGAGTACAACCCATCCAAGTTGTATCCAAGCATAAATTCTTCTGTTCAATATTGTTCCTCTCTCAAATTCATTTGCTGGTAACAGTAATGAAGCAATGCTAACTAAAAACTTTTTTATTTAATTTTCTTACACCATTCCTATTAAAAAAGAGTCTTCCAACCTTCCTTCCTTCTCTCTGTCCTGTGAATAATCTCTACAGATTAAAAGGAAAAAAATCCCACATTGGAAATCACAGCTATCATTAAGTCAAATATTTAGAATTTCTATCCCCTGATGGTCAAACTTTGCTTGCCACAAGGTATTTTTAGCACACATTACTACTACCAAAGCCTAACATAATCCCACCAAGCCACTGGTAACACAGAGGGTTTAAAGCTAAATTGTTCATATTTTACCCAAGCACAGTAATTTTCTAAGGAGGTTTAGCAAATCCCTTTTCTCCCACGAACAGCCTGTCTGACATTTGTTCCCTCAACCTCTTTCCTGCCAACACACATCGCTCCAACATGGATGAAAAAGCAAAAACATTTGCAAAAACAGAGCCCAAACTTTCCAGCCTTAACAAGGAGCTCACAGTATGGCCACCAGACAGCCCCAGAGCAGGTCATCTGATTAAATGAAGCTGTGCTAATCTATCAGATACCAGAAATCCTATTAGCAACATGCACAGCAGCTTGGACATTTTCACAATGACAAAGGAATTAGACACAACTCACTGTTAGTTACAGTGAGCTGACGTCACGCTGGCTTTGAAAAGCTGAAGGTTCTTTTTGTTTTCAGAATATAGATTGAGTTCTTAGTTTGCTTTTGTTCAGTGGAAAATACAGTAAAATGGTAATTGCTGGTGGAATAAATTTGAGGTGTTCTCTCTCCCATTTATATAACCTAAAACGGAAGGAAAAATTCAGGGTCCCTTTGGATCTAGAGGGAGATATGGGTGGAGAAATAAAGCCTGCTGCCTGCTTTTTGAAAAACAGGTAAATATCTAGTAATTCAAATCAACAAATACTTGGCCAATTAGCAATGTTCCTCACAGACTAAGGAGCCTCACAGAAATTCAGATTACAGCCTGGAAGGTAATGAAGATTTCACTGCTCCAAAAATACTAGTAATAATTACAATTACACAGAATATAAACTCTGAAACTTTTAGGTTCTGTTTAAATAATACTGACACATCGAAAAGAACATTCTGACAAGAGCCACTTTGCTCAAAAGAAATTTGGCCTTCTTTTGTCAAACATGGTGGAGAAGTAATTTTTCATTCATGAGAGAATGACTATTCTCATCATTTTATTTATTACAGCTCCCTGCCCCACTGAGATGAAACAGTTTCATCTGTGGTCTCCCTCTGCTTTGCCAGTTCCCTCTCTGACAGAAGGCAGGCACTAACATCTATTATTTAGCAGGTTTCCTGGCCATTTTAAAATCCTTCCTGTTGACAAAAGAATACACATGCTAAAGCAGAAAACAAGTACTTTAGGTTTGCATAGATTAACAGCCAAAAATCTGAATTAACCACTTTTTAAAAATAGGATGTTTTTCAAGAACTAGGAAAAAAAAAAATTTTTTTCTCTACTTACATTTTCTCTCACTACAGTAGAAAGCCAACTTCTGCTGTCAAACATGTAAATTCTGGAAAAAAAGACACCAAAACCACAATTAATGTAATTATCACGAAAGAACGCAGATTTCTCAACAAATCTAAGAGAAATTAAACTACTATCAAAGAGCAGACTCTTTCTGCTAGTTACCTTGAGCAGCTGGCCTGTATTCATGAAGGAAATGGGCAGTTTTAGTAACAGTAACACAACCGAAAGACGTGTTTGTGTCAAGAAGCTGATTTTGACATTCTTTTCCCAAGAAAACTCTTGCAATCCTAAGATCAGTTCTCCTGCCCTAGTGACAGAAGTCCATGCTATCAGAGAATTTAGGATTATAACAAAATATAGTCTCACTCATACAATTTTCACTGTACTGTGTAGAGTTCCCCCCCACCAAAAAATCAGCATTTTCAACGCAGTGGAATTATTTCTGCTCATTCCTGTTCCTGAGGTACATTTGCCTCCTAAGCACAGTTAAATATCATGATATCTATTTTATCAAAAGAAGTTACATAAACCTCCTACTAACGAGCTCAAGTGAGAGCACAGCACTTTTCTAGAAAAGTTACAACTTTAAATCACTAATGACATTACAAAGTACAAAAGGAATTGACACATTAAATAACTCACACACTTGCAGTCTGGACAACTGCACTCGTTTAACAAACTGGCTTTGCAGAAAGGGGAAAAAAGTATGAAATTTTGGAACAATTCTTCCCCTGGCACCATAAAGCAGTATTTTAGTTCACCCCAAGATGTGAAACACTGACAACCATTTATACATCCCAAACATCTGGATCTGGCTCTGTCACACACCAAGACAAGGGCTGGGGGTGATGTCAGGGCACACCTGAGTGTTCAAAGCCACTCTGTCAGGACAGGTGAGATTATTCCGAGCACAAAGCAAGAAGGTACTGAAGCAAAACGACCTGAAATCAGAAAGCCAGCCTAAAAGTCCACACACCTTCAACTGCAATCTCACATATAATGCATGTTTCTGATTTTACAGTTCACTACTAGCTGGGGAATTTACAAACCACTTCAGTGTCTGGTATGGTGGTTAAGCTACTTAGGATATGGATCATCCTCACCCAAGCTCATTTATAGATGAACAGTTTAATACTGTGATTATGAAACCATCACAGAGTAAGCAGTTTTGTTTGTCACTGCCAGAAGAACACACTTTGGGACATAAAACAGTAATTCACACTTAGAGGCTGAACTCCAACCCCCCAGACACAAATACATGACATGACCATTTCAAGTTCTGCAAACAGAGCAACTCCACTCAACTTCCAGAAGTCTTGACAGGAAAAAAATTTGCCCCCACTACAGAGCTAATGAAATCTCATGAAATTCTGAAAGAATTACCTGAAATGTAAACAAGTAAATTTATGCTGGCACACTAACAGCACACAGAATACACAACAGCAAAGGCCAAAACACACACCATTACTGTCCTGTGCTGCACCCTCATTAATGCAGGAGAGGTGTTGCAGATTTCATATGCCTTCTGCAAAAAAGAAAAAGAAAAACAAAACAAAAAAAGCCACTTTAACCAGCCTGCAAGAGGAGGAAGGAAGCAAACCAGCAAACTTTTCCACCAAGCTGATTTGATTTTTCAAAGGGTTAAGTATCCACTTGAGGATGCTGAAAGCACCCTGCGATGCTCGCAGAATGCAGTCCTGGCAACGGAGATATTTTCAATTCTACCTTAAAGATGGAGCTCATTTAAGGACAAAAGCAGACAAGCTACTCATGAAAAAAAGATCTGCATTGCCACAAGCTTCCATTTTTAGCTAAAATGTAGCCTGGTAAAAGCAACATGAAAATTAGAGGCCAGTTCATTGGGTGCACCGCAGCACTGGCTCAGCAAAGAGTTCTTGTAAAGGAGCTCCACACGCTGCCCTGACAGCCCTGCTGAGCACAGAGCTGGAGGTCCTTGACACCAAAAAACTGTGATTTCAAAAACAGGAGAGAACAAAAAGTTCCAGAGAACACTTGGAGCATGGTTCAAGTGGTTAAACCATCACACCAAAGCACCTGGAGGTGAGCCAGCCCTATGCATGGTTGGTGTTCCTGGTGTCCCCACATGCCCACAGCTCCTGCTCCAAGAGAAGAATCAGCACAGCAGTTTGGACTAAAAAAAAAAAAAGTAAAAAAGTGAAAAGCATCACCATTTTCTGGGTGAAGCTTTCCCAGTACAAGTACTCAACTGCTGTTAGCCCAATATCCTCTTTTCTTTACAGGTATTTAAGTTTATTCTACTTGAGCTGACAACCCAGCCCAAAAATTTATCTAAACTCCAACGTATTCCAGATACAAATCTACACATGAAGAAGACTCTCCTGCAGAAGAGACTACAACTTTCTTCATGAGGCTGGAGAAAGCAGGGAAGAACAGAGGTAAGGAAAAAAAGGACTTGGAAGAGTATGGAAAGCATTTTGAATTATTTTAACATCAAGGGAAATCTGATGAACAACCCTCCAAAATGAAGCAACTTCCTAAGCAGATTAAACACACTCACTGCACCCTCTCCAAAGCCATTAACCACATAAACACATTCTTCTCGTGACCTATGGATTCAATGAGAGACTCCAAACCCAAATATTCTGGATGTTAATTCCAACCTTCTCAAGACTGCTTTACACACACATTGACTTGATGCCAAGGCTAATATTTGAATTGCTGCTAAGGCATTCTAGTACCTAAAGCACAGCAGCAATTCATGCACAGCCTGATGTGGAGGCAGGCATTAGACAAGATGCTGAGGATCTGACTCAAACCCTGGGATGAGGTTTACCCAGGCTTCCCAAGCAGTTGTCCCTGCTGTAAGAACATGGAGAAGATGTAAGAACACTGAGAGATGTGTTCAGTGGGGATGTAATCAATGTATACACAGGTATTTCAGTGGCTTTATCAACATGGTTTAACATGGGTCTCAACCAACACTGGTAAAAACTAGTTTCCATGACCATTACACCACTTGAATCTTTCAAAAGTCTTGCATAATATATCCTCCTGCAAGAGCAGCACATAGGACTCTTTGATTCAAGGCACTTAAACAAAAATAACTTCACTGAAAGGAAAAAAAACCCCCAACAAACCAACAACAAAAAACCTCAAACCATCCAAAAGCCTACTAGCAAACCTCATTATTACTATTAAGACAAACCAGCAATTTCAAGTGAAGTTACTTTGCTGCTCTGCACCCCTGAGCCAGCAGGGATGGCTGGATGGAATCAGCCAGTTCCTAATTTAGCCTGCAGATGCTCCTGTTCAGGTGCCCAACATCATCACCACTGTGACTTACCATCTACAAGGCAGATAATGTCTGTGAAACCAGCAATTGCAAGTTGGTTTATTAAAATAATTTCTTATAGTTACATAGATGATTATTATCACAGAACAGTATCTTGATGGCCACGAGATTACACCACCTTGCCAAATCACTGCCAACATCATGAAATTCCAATGTGCCACCAGGCAGCAGTAATTAGAAGTCTCAAATATAAAGCTTCCAGACTACTCAGTACACAAAGAACTCCCAAATAAACCCTATCCTCAGTTTAATGCCTTGGTGCTAACTACCAACATGAAGAGCTGTAGTAGACGTCTGGAAGCTTGAAGGATGTTTGGTATCTGCATGTGCCCCTCCAAGAGTTAATTCCAGCTCAGACTTTCCTTGGGGAGTGCAGACCTATAGTCCAGAAAGCCAAGTCTTTGCTGTCACCTCCTCCAAGGGCAGCTTTGAAGTACAACCTGGAGAAGTATAAAATAATAATTACAAATTCATAAACCTAAATACGCTCAAACGAACGGATACAACTCCTCCTTTATTTGAAGTCTCCTTTCTGGGAACCATCTGCCACGTCTGTAATTTCCAAGCACACCAACTCTGAAAAGCAAGCAGTACCTTCCTAACAGGTTTGCCAAAGAGCTCACCCTAGCAGGGACAACAGGAGATTGTACAACTCCTTCGAAAACTTCCTGAAAGCACTTGTGTCGTGCAAGGCCAGCACAGCTGAATGTTTCTGTGGGAGGTATTGGCTGCTTCTTGTGCTGAAGAATTGCCAAGTTCCCAGCTGAAGCAGTCGCTGTGCTCACTAGACATTTTTCCATATATTAGTGGGAAGTGCACACAAAACAAGCATCAGGTTGATCAGTGTTAATGCTCATCTTGCAGCAGCCACATTGGCTGGCTAGAGAGCTCACAAATTTCCATTTTCAATATAGCGTGTGAGTAAAGTAATTATTACACAAGCTAAAAATACCTGCAAATTAACAACCTGATTTCACAAATGCTTCACTATTACCTATAGCTCAATACAGAATTACAGGCCCCATTTCCAGGGTCACTGATGTTGAGAGTTTTTAGAGCTTTTGCTTGTTTTGTTTCAAGTAGAAGAACTCCATAAATGCTTTCCTCCTGAAGAAACTTGTGCACTTTTTCTACTTTGCTTCATGGATCTACAAGACTACATTAGGAACAAAAAAAAAATTCTCATTGCTGCACAGAACACAGGAAAATTGTTGGCTAAAGAATAAAGGTCAGTTCCAGGGTCCTTCCAAAGTTCTGGCCACATTCCTTCCTCCTGTAACCTCATTCACACAAAACAGCACATACAACAGGAAAAACCAGGCATAACAGACCTCCACGCAGCAGCCTCTAATCAGCCAGCATGGCCTTCCACCAAACTGCCTTCAGTGAAGCACTGAGGCAATTCACAAGTGCCTCACTGCTTCAATTTGGCACTTCAGAATCCAAACCCCCCACAAAAAAACTAAACCCCCAGACCAAACCCATCCACCATAAACAGCTGCTACTATTCAGAAAAAAAAAATAAAATTGAGCTTTTATTTCAGAAAATTCAGGGAAGAAACAAAATGTGAGCAAATCTGGAAACCTTGAAAGCCCTTGCAAAACCCAAATTCAGCAAGGCGCTTTCACATTCAAAGTCCCAAATTGGAACTACTGTCTCAGAGGAATGGTGCATTTTTGTCTCCTCCAAAACTGCTACAGGATATGAATAATTCACCACAAAAGTTAAACTTCAACGTTCAAATTCCTCAATATGCCAGAGGTTGTTGCCACACGGCAACACAACACAACACCTACTGAAAGTCACCAAAATGCTAATCATGCATAATCCATCAGCTCTTGCTTGCACGCCTATTTCCAAGGAGTCATCCCTCCCTCTGTTGAACAAGTCCTTGAAAATAAACCTTTTGGATCGTTTGCCACTTTCTCAAAATAGCAGCCTAACAAGCAGACAACAATGCTAAGATCATGGCAGGACACATGACTGCAATAAACAGCTCTGATGTGAAGTGGTCTGTGCCTCCTTCTGCCACCAACATTGCACAAACTCCAGCTGTCTTCATGGAAGACAGAATCCCATGTTGCCAAAATACTCACATTCCCTGATGCTAATCCCATGACCTACATTTAAAAAAAGAATCATACTGATGCAATATTTAAGCATAAAAATCTGGACTGTAACAGGTCACTTCATTAATCCTTTCTAAATGCATCTGGAAGCCATGTGCATTATTTTAAAAAATCATTTTAATATTCTAGGTACAGTGGAGAATTTCTGTAAAAAAATAAAAAGACTGATATTACTAGTTTAACAGATGCCTAGAGGCAAATACTTAAAATAACATTTTTTAAAAAGAAGGGTCTTAAGAGATCTTTGAAGTAGTTCACGAATATTAATAACTCTTGGTACCTCAGTGACCCAAACCCAAAGATTTCCTAACTACATCTCATCTCTTCTGTCTTCCTCTCAAAGAAATTCCCATTTACGAGCATTTTCACACTTCCTGATAAGAAGCAGGCATGGAAAATTAACACCTCTTAAGACCAAAAAATACTGGTATTTAGTGTAAGTTCTCAACAAACTTGTATTTATTAAATAAGTCAAGATTCTAGATTTTATCCTATTTATCTCTATGCAGTTAGTCCTTCTGAAGAGGAACACGTTTATAGATAACCTCATCAATTTTATGCAACTAGTCAGTCATGGTTTTGGCTGTCTTCTTTCCCAATCTTACAATTTTAAAAGAAAAAAACCCAAAACAACCAGAGTAAGTAAAAAACTTAGACCCTGCTTGTGCATAAATTTCTAGCTACATTTATCAAGAAAATGTCACTGAAAATTGTCACTTCCTCAAGTATCCCCTTATCCAAACTCAAGCAATTTTGCTGTCACACACTATTAGACATCTCCCTTCAGACTGACAAACAAAACACAGGCAGCACTGAAGGAGAATATATTACTATTAATTAACCAACAGAGAAATGACTAAGCATTTATTACTAGATGCTTCTATCTGCAGAGCCCTATAGCAACTGAACAGTTGTTTCTTACTTCAACAATTTTCATTGCTTCCTTCAACTCCTTTTACCATGAACCTCCAGTTTTCACTGATATTTTCACTTCATATCCAAACCCACCAGAATGGATGTTTACCTAAACAGGGCAGAGCACAGGCGCCACAGGAATATTGCAGTCTTGCTTTAATAATTAATAATTCAGGTAAGACTGCAATATTCCTGTGATATTACCAAGTAATGCCATGGTATCAGGACATGATCTTTTCAGAAAATGTGTGCTCTCTCATGCCTGTCAGCTGAATCTATAGGTTTGGGGTGGTTCACAATCCAAGCCATACAGAGAACATTTTCTCCCAGAAGCCAGAAATGGAAGCACACAGCTGTAGGAGCAGTTCACAGTGTCCCAGTGTGACAAATCAGTGACAGAATCATTACACAGCAAATGAAAACATCTTACACACCTAAATAGATATATATTGTTTCTTTGCAGTAGAAATCAACATTAAAACCATGTTTATTCAGGTATCAAAACAAGTTTTTAATCCACAATTTAAGAACATGCTTATAGTAAATTGCAATCCTATTAAGAAACATAATTCTTGAGAATTCCCATTAAGTATCCAAATATTGTCGTTTGAAAGTCACTTCTGGGTAAGCCAATTTTCCAGTAATCTTCAGTTCATTTTCTGTGATTTAAAAATACTCAGGAAGTCCTCACAAAGATTGATGTACTCCTCTATCAGGATGATGTTCTGCTCAAGCTCTCCCCAAATATTTCCCAGTAGGTGCTGAGGAGAGCCCAGCGTGTGGCTGGATCACACTGCACTGAATTCACAGGCAAATAAATGAATGGCGAGATGCAAAACCTGGCAGAGGCACCTCCTGTTACCAAAATCCTGAAGATTACAATGAAATCCATCAAGTGGATCAGCTGCCCTGTCAGGGATTAAAGTGTAAGAGAACAAGTAGGTTCCAAAAGCCTCGACGGGATTTCTCTCAGCTCTGCCTGCAGACACATCTGCCTTGGAATGATCTTCACCTTGTTAAAAATTGTGTGCTGGTTCAGATATTACCATCAAAGTGACAGCAGTAGGTACATTAAGATCTTCACTACAGTATTTATTACATTAGAGGAGGAAATGGGCTACGTGATCACTTATTTACAATACAAAAAGCCCCCAGAAACAAAACCAGCGGAATAGACATGAAAAACACTAATAAAAAAAATAAATCAGTAAGACTCTGCGTCCTCATAAGCACAGGAAATCAGCAGAAATCCCCATTATTGTATTTTGTATTTCCATAAATTTTAGCTCCACTATTTTATCAACAGGAGCTGAATCATCCATTTCGTTCTACATATGCCAGCGAGTAAAGAGTCAATTGAGTCAAAGGAGAGTCAGCTGCTTCCTGTCTACACCCTTTTAAAAAATACAACCAACTTCCAGAAAGCTACGCTTAGCAACACTGCTTTTTTACATCCTTAAAAGTAAAACCATTAAAAAACAAGGATGACCAGCCAATCAAATGGGCACATCTCTATTCTTGATCTAAGGGAGACATTTGCAGATCTAAAGTGATCTTTTATGGACAACTTTGCTTCTGAAAAGCATTTCCCTGATCTGAGCACACAGGCACAAGCTGAGAATCTCACATGTTGCCATGTCTCACTGCACCAAGGCCCTCAGAACACTAATGAGAAACACTAATGAGAAACACACTGTGTTTCCAAAGCAGCAAGATAGTCCATATTCTATCAAACCTCAATTGTGCTTCACCGTACGGATCAAGAGTTCCACCTAAAATGCCTTTCATTGTCAGCATCAAATCCTGAGAGAGCACTTCAGGGATTCTTCTTCCTGCTCTGCCTTAGAAAACTCAGAAAAAGCAAGCAAGCTTTTACCGTATTAAGCTTTTATAAAGTAGAAATAATAAGCAGAAAAAAAATCCAAGAGAAGCAACAAAAGTAACCCCATCTTAGAGCCGGGCTGGCCGTGAGTTGATAACTACCTTCTCACCACAGCTGCTGTCACATCTGCCCCAACAAAAATAGGGGAGTTAAGACATTGGAACAAACCATCTGCTCCTTTGTGCCTCTGCTACACAGGCTGTACAAAGCCTCAGAGATCAGCTAAAAGAAAAATATTCATTCTTCACAACTGTGTAAAAGATCTTTATCCAAGCCCCAGCTAGAAAACAGAATACATTTAATTCACTGAAATAAGAATTTAGTGTTCAAACAGCACACTGATCTTCAGTAAGAGATTAACAGAGCACTGTTAGAATAAGTTTAGCTACACCATGAAAAACAGCTGCTTTCCAGCACCAGTCTAAAGATAAGAAGCATTTCAGTGGACCTTAAAAGTCAACAAAATATATTATATGCATATAGCAGATAAAAGATACTCAGTAGAGATTAAAATATGGCATGACTTCTGTAATCTTTTCCCCCAAAATAGACTGAGCAATACTTTGTTCTCTAGCCCCACAATCAACATGCCCCATCTTTAATCAATGTGCAAGCTGCTCCATTAGTTTTGATAGCAATGATTTATGCCCTGAGCAGCTCATTGATTTCTCCCAATAATTGCTGTATTTTGATATGTACTGTTTGTACAAAATAAGGTACAGAAGAACAAGAAAAGCAAGGCTGAGCCTGAAAAGTCGAGTAACACAGGAGACCTTGAATCCATTAGACTGAGAAGTGGTGTTCGGAAACAGACAAGGCAACACTGCTCAGTGCTGATATGAAAGTACAGCCCAGGGCCAGTATCACAGCAGAAAGCACAAAGGTACAGCAGGAAATACTTGCTTTCACCCTTGGACATTCCTCCTCCCATAGGATCTGAATTAACCCTCTGAAAACTTCTGGCATTAATCTTTAAATATTGGTTGTATTCCTGGAGATGGTATCCATCTCGTTAGGTGATCGAAATATAGAGGAAAACGTGGTAAATAGAAAAAGAAATAAAGTAACACCAAGGAATTAACCAAGAAAGACAAAACTGAAAACATCAGAAGACAATCCCACCTATTTTATGGGAAAAAAAACCTGCAAAGTAATGCCAAACCAGCAGCCGTGAAGGTTGGTTGAGCCCTGGAAGTGCTGAGGTTGTGCCCTGACCCCAGAGCTCAGCACAGCCCCTCTGGCCAAGCAGCACGGGGTGCTTGTTTGGAGCTGCTAAATGCTCACACCCACTAACTGCTGTGCCCAGAACAAGTTCCCCCCACCCTACAGCAGCAGTGAGCTCTCAGTAGGATAAACCACGGTACTTCCTGAAATGCTGAACTTCAGTACTTCCTGAAATGCTGGAGCTTCATCTGTCCATAGTCAGAAGAAAGGAAGAATTCGAGTTGAACTAACCAATCTGTCCAAAGTGTCTATGATATTTGAGTTTCTACACACAAAAAACCACCTCCCCAGCACCTCAGGCACCTACTGAAGACCTCACTGCTTTGCCAAGATTTAAAATTTATCCAATTGTTCCTGTTCAGTCTTATTTCCACTGAGTACTACCCAGCATTTTCAGCAAGGAACTTGCACAGTAGGTTTTCAGGCGCTGGCCAGATAATATCTGACAGCTGCAGTGAAATGCAGGACTTGGTAACCTGCAGCACAATTAAACTGCCATAAGCATCAAGCAGCCTGTTCTTGATCTTTGTACAGACACCACCTTTGTTACACAGACAGAGTTCTGCCACTTCACAGAGAACGTGCAACAGGAATATCAAACATATGTTCCAACAAAGACAGCTCCTTAATTAGTACACTATCAGCTTATTTCGAGCACCAAAGGTTTCAGCAGACTATCACATCTACTTTGTTTTTCTAGACAAACAGTGAAAATTACCACACCACCCTCCCAACACATTTGATAGGCTATCTGGAAAAAAAAACAACCAAACCAAAAAACCCCAGAGTTTTGGGAACTAAAATGATAAAATCCAAGATGATAAAATCCATAAACAGGTTTCTTCTCAGCATCTTGAAGCAGGCATAGGCCTGCTCTGTTTAGCCCTGTTACTTGATTTACCAGAAACAAAACACACTAAGTTATGTATTATGCAGTTATAATGTATGAGATTTTACATACTGAAACCTAAGTTTTTTATTTATTTTGAGATTCAAGCATTGTTACATTTGATGCATAGCTGGAACTACTTGGTGTTAACCAAGATGTATCAGCTAAAATATCTAAGTCCAGTTAAAAAGAACAGAACTTCACAAAAATGACTAAACCAGACTTTCTGCACTGGGTTTCATCACAAAGATATTACTAGAAAATATCAATCAAACTAAGAAATAAGTTCAGGGACTTCTGATCAGTGCTGTTGACAGAGTGAACATTTCTGCCTGGCCTTACAAATTTCACTACTAAAGGTAACCAAGCAGTAACTTTTAAGATTTCCACATCCACAAAAAAGGTGTATTTATACCATTTTCTGTAAGGTTTTAACCTTGGAATGTTGACCCACCTCCCATCCCTCATTTGTTTGGGTAAATCCCTCAAATAATCACAAAATTCCCAAGAGTTGAATTCTGATTTAAGAGATTCAATTCCTCCAATTCCAGGAGAAATCCACGCTTTCCACAGACTACAGCAGGGCAGCAACAGCCCAGGCTTGCAAGGCACATCTGGACAGATGTGCACAAACAGGAATGTGATCACCACCATCTGTAAGCTCAACATCCTGCCCAGCCACCCTCAGGAAAAGAAATCTGTGAAAATATCCCATGTTAGCACAGATGTGCCAGTGAGAAAGTCCTTACAGTAAGGAACACCCCATGAATACTGGGCACGTGTATTTCTGTTCCCATGGATGTTAAAATCCAATTTTTAAGCACACAATTAAAAACTCTTCTGTCAGAGCAGCACTGGAAATTTCAACATTTCTCAAAAATAAACCAAAACCCACTCAGCTTGTCAAATAACTTCATGGTTTTGCAAATAATTTTAGATAACCTCTATTTACTGACAGATTTTAGTAAATCCTGAAATGTCAGGATAAACACAAAGCACATGTGCCTGAGAAGACTTTTAAGACGGTTCCCCAAATGTAGCAAAAAAGCCAGAAATGCAGTAAGAAAATCAAGAAGTATAGAATGAACAGCTCACCTGTAACATTTAAGCAGAAAGTCTTTTTCTTTATGAAAGAAAATAAGTGGCATCAGCTGCTGTAATTAAGGTTACTGTAACAGAAGACAAAACAAGGCACAGAACACAAGGCTTGGCTTTCCTGTCACTGAAGGCCAACACCCACAGCTGCCTTTCTCAAAGTCATACAGAAAGCCTTGAAAATGTCTTATTTCCTCATCCCCAGCACAGTTTGATGTTATGATGAAGATGAGCCAAATCAGCACTGATATCTGAACTGGTAAAATATTCCCTATAGCTACTCTGATACAGAGCATGCAGGAGTTTAGATGGAGCTCTGAGTTTCCAAAAAGAAGTATTTTGGTTTTACTTTTTTTTCCCCCCCTTTGCTGGGAGAAAAAAGAACAAGCTTAAAATAGTGACAAAAATCTATACATAGCTTTGAATATAGGACCACGTTACATAAAGCTACAAAAAATTATCTAATCTATCTAATTACAGATAATTAATATTTTCTTTTTTTGGGGAGTGCTGGCAGGCATTACTGCAGTTTTCAAGAAGACATCAAAAATATTCTCATCTGAAAAAAACATGATAAACATAACTGGCATGAAATTGTAGGCAACCCTTTTTGAGATCAAGGTAGAAACACACAGAAAAAATATTTAACTATCCACAATTCAATTAATCCTTATAACATCTAGAAGGCATTTCTCTTCCAAACATAAAACCTTTAGAAATTGCAGTGATTGGATAAGCTGGAATTCTGCTTCATCAAATTAATATACATATTTTTAATGAGGCAGTTTCAGGCAAACTTAGAGAAATTAATTACATTTCAAATTAAAATGGCAACTAGATTTATAAACAGCCTCCTTCCCTTCACTGTATTATCTGCTACTAATTTTTCCCTCATCAAGTTCTAAATACAATCTGTGAAAAGAACTCCAAGACTTAGCGTATCTTTACCACCTTCAATTGCAGAGCTACCTTAGAGCTTTGTCTCCTTTAGGCTCCCTCAGATCACCTTCCTCAGGTCTTCAGCCTCATTTTCACTCATCCATTATTAGGATTCCAAAATAGACATAGCATAGAAGAACAAATTTTAACCCTTCAGTCCCACCAAATGCAGAAATACTTTAGAAATACTCTTCCCTTCATGACAAAAATACCTTGTTTTTAACAATTCTTAATTACCTTTTAATATCTGACAGAGGTAACATTAATTAATCCAAAGCCATGTCTCCTAAACATCTCCAACACCTTCTCAAGTATTCCTGTTTTAAACCTGAAGTTATTTGTATTGGATTTTAACAAGACTTAAATCCAACAATATCTCAACATTTGCTTTTTAACTGCCTTCTCCAGCCCTTATTCCTGTGTCCTGTCACACTCCCCTCCACCCCAAATATCAATAACCAGGTCAATGTGGAACATCTGCATGTATCCTTATTTTCTGCCACTAAATATCCTGGAGAGAACTTAAGAGTTATTATTTCCAAGGCTCCCTACAAATTACACTTCCATAATGGCCCCCAAAAAAGTATTTTTTTGGCTAACACATAAAAAAAATTTCCCATGTAGGCATCTAATTGCAGCACCCCCACTAAAACTGAGCGTAAGATATACATAGCAAGCAACACCACATCTTGGCTGCTTCCAGATGGCATCCATGAATATTGTCATTACTCCCTAGCTGGGTTCAAGACAGAAAATTCCTGCTTTTCTAAGAATATACTGGGCAAGGCAAACATCACCCCCTGTAACCAGTACACTCCAACCCCCCAGACAGGCAGAAATATTCCATTGTATTTTCAGAGACTAACAGATCACAACACGTTCTATATCACTCTGATGAATGCAATGGATGAATATTTAATACAAATTAATACTCTTACAAGATATTAATTGCAAAGAACTCATTTTAGAAGGTCAGCTGTTAAAAGAAGAGGCCATGAAGATCTGATTTTAATGTTCACTAAATTATTTTTAAGCGTGAATTTCTATTCCAAGGCTAACCACCTCCTTTCTCTCTACTCAGAAATTCTCTACCACTTTAATAAAAATGCAATATTCTGCCTCAAAACCTATCTTGGAGTGTCCATATTTCTATACTAGGAAGCCTTCCACAGTAATTTACGTTGATTATTTTGGCATCTAAAGTAAAGGTACTGCTTATAGCCAGCTCAAAGCTTTTAAAAACCTCTTAATGTTCTGCTCAACTACCAGTTGGCTCAAGTATCTATGGATTCTGCATATATTTCTGTTTGGTGAAAAACAAATCCACACTCACAAAATCCCCAGCACACTGGACACCCTGTGAAGAAATAATAAATTGAGACACTATGTTAAATAGAAACATAGGGGCTTGGGGGTATTTTTGTTTTTTATCATGACCTTGGCTAATCCTAGTTACAACTTTATCAGTGGGGAGAAAAAAAACATTTTGAATGGAGTATGTATTCTTTTCATTTTCAGTCTGCACTTGAAGCAACCAAGAGACTCCCTTCAAAAAATGTCCACTTTATCTTCAGTCACATGCTTAAGAAACATTTCATTAATGCAAGCAAGCTGCTTTCAAGGTTATATTTTTTTTTTGCCACATAACCAGTAAAATCCTGCAGAAAAAAAACCACCCCATCTAAAATTCTGGCATGACCACAGGCATTACAGACTCCAAAGACAACTCACCTAAGTGCAATTCAACCACTGGAATGTCCAATTTCCCATTTCAACTTGCTGGTAACAAAGCAGCGCTAAATGCAATTTCTGAGACAATACGGTGTGCCATATGGCTAAAACTGGATATTAAAATTGAGAATATCAATTACCAATCCACTAATGCTGTGAGCCAAAATCCATGGACAGTAAGAATTTAATCCAATTCAGCGCCTAGAACATGAGCTGAGCCCGACGTAGAGGAGACAAATCTACCGCTGCTTTCACAGAGCGCAAACAACTCCAATTTTTTTATTGCAGTAACTAGAAAACCAGCTGAATGTAACACTTGCTGAACATCCCTAACCACAGCTCCAGGCCTGGTAGGAATCTACAAAAACAACAAAAGTTTCAGATGAATTGGCATCTGGTTTCACAGGGATTGAGAAATCATAACTAAGTTACTATTTAAGAAGAAACAGTTTAGTTGTTTTCCACATGACCAAATCGAAGCCTCCAAAGCATCAGGAAGTTACACAGGGCAGCCAACGTCTTGCTTAATTCCAGGAAAAGGCATCCTACAGACACAATATATATTTCTACTGTAATTAAAGGACCTTGAAATTGCATTAGTTGAAGTATTTTCTTATTCTAAGTAATCTAGTTTAGTGGTTTAAGTTTTAAATTTTTTTATAGCTGTGGAGTGTTTCTTTTGGGATGATATTAAAGAATAATGTCACACAAAATTCTGTACACTCCCTGCTTATACACAACTTCATTGCTTCCTTACACAAGAATTCTCATTAAGTCCAAATACAGCATCTCCAGATTTCCATGAGGCATGGAGGTGATTTAAAAAACTGTTCTGCTAAGATTTCCTGTGGAATTTTAATTTACCATGTTGTCAAAGATTTCATGCTAGGATGCCTGCTACGTACTGACTTAGCAGCTGCAAGGACTCAACAAGGATAAATGTAATTTATCTTACCCAAAACAGAATCTCACTTCACTCTGCTCCTTTCTGATCCTGTACTAAAAGGCCAAAGTAGTAACAACAACAAAAAAACTGCACAAGTAATTTCAAATTCAACAGGATATTAACATCAAATGGAACTAACAGTTTATTTGACAGTATTCTTAATTAAAAAAAAAAAAAAAGTTCTTGAAACACCAGAGGAGTAAAATGCACTCAGCTAATTTCAGCTTTTTTTTTTTTTTTTAAATTTTAAAAAACACCAGCACCACAAACCTCGACTGAAAATCAGCTCTTCTGCTTCCCAGCTTCCTTGTGCATGAGCTACAGCTGGGCCACTAAAACAAACTAACAAATAACTGATTATATATTAAGTCATAGATAAACAGTACTAAAATGTTTGATATTATCAAAGGTTTGGAGGTCATTTGAATACAGGAGACATAACAAGCATTTCTTATTTTTCTTGCTGGGAAGTGTATTGTTTTAAGCCTGAGTCCAGTATATCAAACATTAACCAAGCTATTTTATTTAGGCTACCAAAGTTAAGGAATTTGGCACTATAGTGAAATATCACAAAAGTTACAAATCAAAAGTCCATTTTTCTTAAAAGATACTAAAGAACACACATAAAAGGTTTTAGAAATTGGTATTTGCATTTTGAAATAGACTACTTCTGAGATACAGAGCTGTTTTAATATCCCCCAAACCCTTTCTTCCTCTTGCCCGTTAAAAGAACAGTTATCTAGAGGATGGCAGTAATTCTGGGTCAGAAACAGCCTTAAACCCTCCACAAATTGTGAGTGTTCTGAAGCAGACAGGAGACTCTTTTGTGTCACAGAAAGACACCTGTCTGCATGGGCTCTGAGCTGATGATCACCTGGCCAGCACAGACCCACGGCCCAGCTAAGTCTTGGTGTACCTGTGCTCTACGGTTAAAAACTGATTTTTAGCAACAGGCTACATAAAAGCCAGGAACATTTTGGTGGTGTGAAGCAGACACTGCAAGGTAAAAACGAAAATTGTGTCACCCTTTTATTCAGTTAAGAGCCTATGTGAACATTTCAATAAAACTATTTACTCCTCCCACCTAGTTCCTATCTGGAGGAGCTCACAAAAATTAAGAAAAAAAAAACCCCACAGATTTCTCACAGCAATCTTCCAAATGCTCCTCCTACCCCCACCCCAGAAGAGAAGAAAGCAAAGAGAACGAGAAAGTAAATCTAAAACACAATTACGAAATAAGATCTAGTTTGGCAAAGCTGGGGTGAGGAGGAGTTGAAAAATGAGAGCTGCCTTGCTGCAAACGCCATCTTGTTGCAGCTACTGGGCCCAGGCACAGAGAGATCCATTCATTCACAGCAAAAAGAAAATCAAACACACACCCTGGCTAATCTGCAGCCACCAAAACAACTACACTATTATCACCCTTCTCCTTCGCCTCTCCTAAAGCTCACAAGGGAAAGGAATAAACCCTGATCTATCACATTTAGGATGAATTTAGGTATTAATGTATCATCTTCATTTCCCTCACACGTATTTCACATACACATCGACAGCATTTTGTCTTGATTCACATCCTTCTGTCCAGCTTAAAATATGGGATAAATCTCTCACGATTAGGTACAGATATCCTACAGCATCAAAACGTTTAATTTTTCAGTCTTAAATCACCTCTCCAAGTTGAGCCAACTATTCTCAAAAGCTGTTTCAATAATCACTTAAGCCTTACATTTACAGTCCTTTCCTCCTATTTCCTCCTGTGGAGACAATACATAATAACGTGGCAGTCGGCACATCCTAGAAAGGATGCCGGCTTTAAAACGAGTCCCAGCCATGACTTTGTTAGAGAATAATGAAATATCACATTCGTTAAAATTTCAGTTCATCTTCAGCAATGATAAATTGACATCTTACAACAACCTCTATATCATTTTGATTTTCTTCTGGACAAGATTTTTTTTGTTAATAAAACGCCTCATCTATTTCCTATTTACATGCAAGGCTTTACACATCCTCATTTCCTACAAAGCTGTGGGATTAAAAATCCTACACGTTCAATACCCCTTGCATGGATAAAAAAAATTAACGCCGAAATCCTTTCGATAAAAAGCTCGGAAAGGAAATAATACTTTCAACAACATTTCCAAGGAGAAAAACTCCATCTTCCTATTGTAGCAAACACCCTCCATGATCTTCGTTATCGCTGCTACGGGCACACAAAAATATGCAGCACCGTAATACATGGGGGAACAAATATGCGGTTTGAATCCATGCTCGGTTCCGGTTCTAACGAGAACAAAACCTTCCCTAGCCCTCCCTCGCCCAGCACGCCCAGCATGAGCCCCATCTGCGAGCCCTCGGCTGGCTGGGGGTGCTGAAAGCAGCCTTACCCTGTTTGTCTCACCCCCGGCTCCTCTTAATCAGTTTTCCACCATTACAGCAGACACACCATGGCTTTTTTTTTTTTTTTTTCCTCCTTTCCCTTGAATCTCTCTCCAAATATTCCCTCTGCCGGCTGGATCGCTGGGGAAAACTCGCCTTTTGTGTCTTAAGACAAGACCCCAAAAGCGTCTAGCAGAGACCACTACAGCGTAATTATAATTAAAAATGGAACCCCGCAAGATCCGAGGTCTCCTCCCTTTTCGCCTGGAAGCCTTGGAGAGGGAATCAGTCCCACCCCCACCTTTTTCCCCTCCTCCTCCAGCTACAAACACACTTCTTTTTTAGGGGAAGCTGGAGCCCCGAGGAGGTGGGAAGCTGAGCGGGGGAGGGGGGCTATTTCCAACCCCGCCATGGCGAGGGTCCCCGAGAACGGGGGCGATGAGGAGGCGGCGGCCCCGGGGGCCCCCGGTGCGGCGGCGGAAGGGGAGGACAGGCGAGGAAAGGAGAGGGAAAGGAGAAGTGCGGCAGGAGGAGGAAGCGCGGGGGAGGGGAAGGAGCGGGGCTGAGGGGGAGCCGAGGGAAGATGGCCCCGGGGTGGGGCCGGCCGGGGCTCGGCGGGCGGGAAACGCGTTCTGAGGGACCCCCGCCCTCCCCGCATCCCTCACACGGTTACCTGCCCTCCCGGCCGCTGCTCATGAACCGGGCCGGTCCGTCCGCCGCCCGCGGTCCTGCCCGCGTCCCGCCGGCCTGGGGAGGGAAGGGGGGCGGAGGAGGAGGAGGAGGCGGCGGCGGAGGAGGAGCGGGGGAGCCGCCCGCGCTGCGCCCGGCGGGTCCCGGGGAAGGCGGCAGAGCCGAGCGGGAAGGAGGGATCCGCGAGGGAGGGGGTGTCCCTGGGTCTCGGCTCCTCCTCAGCCCGCTCAGCTCCCCGCAGCCATCGGGCAGCGGCAGCCTGGGCGCGGCGAACCTCCCTCCTTCACCTCCTCCCTCCGCCCCGCCCGTGCTGCCCGCCCGGGAAACCCCGGCTCGGCTCCCGCCCCGCCCCGGCCCGCCGCCCCGCGCAGCCCCGCCGCTCCCCGCCGACCCTCACCGGAGGCTCCGCCGCCCCGCCCTGGCCCCGCACAGCCCCGGCCGCCGCGAGCCTCACCGGAGGCTCCGCCGCCTCCACCGGGCACCCGCCCAGCGCGGCCGGGAGGGAGGGCGGGCGGTGCGCGCTCCCGGGAGCCTCGCGGTGCGCGCTCCCGCGCGGGCAACGCCCTTCGGCCCCTCACGCTGGCGGCGGCCGCGCGCTTCCCGCCTCCCGCCCGCGCTCCCGCGCACTCCCTCCCCTCAGCGAACAAAGGGCGAGGGCGGGCGGCGGGCGGGGGGGTCGCGGCCGCCCCGCCGGCCCTGCAGGCCGAAAACGGGTCCGAAAGAGCCGGATGGGAACAAAAAGACACGAAACCGAACCCACAAACGGTGTTGTTTAAGCTCAGGGCTGGGAGAGGCAGAGCCCCCTCAGCACGTTAAATGGGAGCGCTCTGGGCTGCCGAGCGCAAAAGGGCGGGAGAGAGAGCGCAAGGCCTTAAAATGCTGTTCACAAGAGGCTGGCGAGCTCCAAATTCCTTCATATCATCGTGTGGAGAGAGACTGCGGGAGCTCGGCCTGGTTAGTGTGGAGAGGGGAAGATGGGGGATCTCATTAATGAATAAAAATACCTCCAAGGGGTGTCAGAGGAGGGTGCCAGACTCCTCAGTGGTGCCCAGTGACAGGATGAGGAGCAATGGCTGTGAACTAAACCAGAAGTTCCGCCTCAACGTGAGGAAGAGCTGCTTTCCATGAGGGTGGCAGGGAGCAGCTGTGGAGGGAGGGTGTGGAATTTCCCTTTCTGGAGACATTTCCAGCCCACCTTGACAGATTCCTGTTCCATGTGCTCCAGGTGACCCTGCTTTGATCTCCAGAGGGCTTTTCCCACCCTAACAAATCTCTGGTTCTGAGATCTTTCCCTCAGGAGCTTGACAAGTAGCAATTCTGTAGCTTACAACTGATTTTTTTCCAACTTTGCTTATAGAGGAACTCACACAGGCAAAGTTTCCAGAGCCTTCTTTTCATATTCTCCTCCCAGCATCCATCACTGCTCTGGAAGGGTTTGCATGAAAGAGAAAGTAGGAAAAAAAATTAATAAGGGAACATAAAAATTGCAATTTCTGTCTTACAGACGGGGCCTCACATAAACTGTGCAGGAAACATGTTACCAAAATGGAATCATTTCACACTGGAACTCATATACTGAAACCCTAATTAATATTGAAAAGTAAGTATAGATACAGTATTGCATCACTTTTCCTCCTGGTGCAGGTCTAAATCTGGGTTTTTTCCTCAATATTTATTTATACCTCGTGAAAAGGTGAGATTACTTGGCAACTGAAATAGGTTTATAGTGAAAAGTAAAACAACCCACAGCATTACAGCCAATTTTCAATTAAAACCTATCCAGCAAGGATACACTGTAATAAAGTAAACAAAACCCCCTACAAAACACAGCAAAAAAAGCTTCATAAATATTTTTTCTGCAAACTCTTCCCCCAGTAGATTCTTGCTTCCCTAGAATTTAAACCGAAGTGTTCCTTCTGTCGTGCTTTCTGAAGGGAGGTGTGGTTACCTTTAATTAGTAAGAGAAAGAGCAGGTTTGCCAATTAAACTGTAGGAAAGTGGGTTGGCTATTATTCAGGTTGTCTGTTATGAAAAACTATTAGATCCTGGTGTGGTTAAGCCTTTGATTTTTTAATAATCAAATGTTTGTTTTTAAATAGCCTTTATGATGCATTAAAGCTTTAATTCATCACCCCAAGATTTACAAATAACAAAATAAGAAATTTACTGAAATTAGAATAAATTATTCTTGAATTACTGTCCCAAATGGCTTATATTCCCTCCAGTAACCATGGGGAAATTTCTGTTCTACCCCTGAAATGTGGACAGGAATTAGGCTATTAAAATCTGTGGAACCACATTGTATGCAGATGGGGATGTCAGTGTTCTTGAGGCTAGAGATTCATCCAGCATCCCCATCTGCAAAGTACTGATTAAATCTAAGTGCTGAAGAAACACCACAAGTTTGTTAGATATTTGCAAAGTGGCCAACAGATTTCAAAAGCAGTTGCATGCAGTATTTTAATCATTACATCTCAGGGAGATTTATAGTAGGCAAGTTGCATGATTTTTTTTTTTTTTAATTTTTGATTTTTTCTAGAGTAAAGATTGCTTTTAGGCTTAAATCTTAAAGATTTAAGATTAAAATATCCTTTTGGGAATACACCATGATTTGTGTGGAAAAGAAAAAAATAATCACTTAGTACATTGGGGGGAAAAATTGAAAGATTTTAAAAAAATAAGAAAAATCCTTGTTTTACAAAGGCAAATTTCTAAATATGATGAGATTTTGTCGAAAATTTTCAGCTAGGACTGGATTATACAGGAAAAAATCTATGTAATGAACAATAATAGCATTCTGAGGTTGATAACAAATAGTAAATCACTTTTTTTTCCTTGAGAAAATAGCTGCATTGAGATTTTATTATTGAACTAGAACAATTGTAGTGTGAATTAATTATATCATAAATTGCATAACTATAAATGATATCATTACAAACTAATGCATGCTTTTTTCCCTTTGCACATTCTTATCATCCAGATACTGCCTTTCTTCCTTGTATGTCTCTTACATGTTTTTGTTGGTGGTGCAGTTCTAATAACTAAACATGGTTGGTTTTTTTTTTTTAAATAAAATACGCATTCAGATCTTCTCCTCTCATAGGAATCTCTGATTTTTTCTTGCATTCTAATTTTTATGCATTCTCTGTTTTATGAGATCTAAAGAGCATTTCTGTCCACAGGTCTTGTGCTCTGCCATGTCTTCAAATCCATGGAATTTGGGTAAGAAAACTGGGTCAGTCAGAAGTGTTTATAGCACATATACACACAACTGATGCTTTCACCACACCTATCCTTTTGTAAAAGTACAACTGTTGCAATAGTTCCTGTTTCTGATCCAGTGACTGAATATCTTATTCTCTGGTGAGAAACACAATTGATGTACAGTTACACTGCTATTATGGGGAGGGATCCTGAAGATTGGAAATGGTTGTTTACAGAGGGAAGAGTTGTTCCAGGTGGGGTGGGTAGGCTTTGGTTTGGTTTGTAAATCTCACTGGACAAATCAGTTTTGCTGCATTTAAAAACCTGTCAGAAGAATCCCACATTGCTGTGTGCAACAAGGTGGTTTATTCTGCTGTCCTCATACAATCCTGTGCTGGAAGCTACTGCACAGGCATTATCTTTGTTTTTTAAATTTCCATTTTTAATCTCAGTGTTTTTTGTATGGGCACACAGATCTATAAACTGCCCTAGTTTGTAGGGCTCAGTGGATGAGTGTGCAAATCACCAGAAATAAGTGGACTTACCAGATACGAGTATATCTGTTTCTATATGCTGAAAAAATACCGTTTGTAACTAAAAGTTTAGCTGAAAATACCTGTGAATAGCTGAAGATCTGGTATAGATAATTAAAAATCCCAAATATTATGGGGTTTTTTAGGTCCACTTTGAAGTAACAGTTTTGTTCCTGGGTTAGAGCTAAAGCAAAACCCCTGTGTTAAAAGGTTGCTCCATAGCTCTCTGTTGCAAAATTTCTTGCACCTTTTTCTCAATCAGCTGACATTAACCCCTTTGTAGGGAGCATCCTGACTTTGGGCAGTTTCACTTCTTGAAGTAATTAATTTTTGCACACAAATAGCATTGCTGTAATCAAAATGTACATATTGTTATCTGAGTGAAAATATTACATGATTCTTATGGTAACTCAAGATGCTCTTGGTCTCTGAAAGAAGAACTATCACCAAACAGGTATAAATTATGCTTTCTCAAAAAGGGTGAAAAATCAGCACTTCTCAAAATTGCACAGCTCTTCAAATGGTATAAAAATGCTCCTGAAGTAATAAAGAATTATGTTTTGCCTCCTTTCTGTGTAACTTCAGGCAAGTGTTTTTAATAGACTGACTCAAACCTTCACCTCATATTCCAGAATCACACCAGCACCATTTCCCATTCCATGATATTTCGTCTGCCTTTGCATCCTTTGATGGCTGTAGAGTGCATTCTGTCAACCCTGGAGAGATCCAAGGAGATGCTCACATGATTTTGAATTAGTTTGAAGTTCTCCATTTGGTCCCTAAAGCAAAGCAGAACTCTTGTTTCTCCTGACATTGCACCAAAATTAAAGGAAGCTTATACAATGTTTAAATTTCAGCTACACTTCAATCCTGAGTCTATTCAAAACTCTTTTTTTGACTATTGTTTTATTTTTCAAAGCTTTATTCAGAGCTGTTCCAACCTGCTGTTACTTGCCACTTCTTTAACAATTGGATGACAATCATCACTGCTACCTTCTGAGGAAGGACCCAGGTAGCAGAATATCAAGATCATTCATTAGAGAAAATAAATAAGTAAAAGCAAACTGAATAGAAATCCTCAGTGAGGCCAGGCAGAGCAAAAAGTAGGAGTAGCTCAGTCTCCTTAGTTACATTCTGCATTCTCACAGTTTCTTTCAGTTTCCCTATTATTACGGAACAAAAGAGTTATTTTAAACTTCTGAGAACATCGCATAAAATTAGCAAAACTGTGCTAGTCTGCAGAGAATATAATTGACAAGGTTTTAAGGTAAGGGGAGCTGGTTTTGAGAGTCTCCATGTCAATTAGGATGAAAAGGCAGGAAAGTCCATACCACCTGAATTTCTAACTAATAGAGTCATGGAAGATGATCCTGAACTCCTTACGGAGAGAATTAGGATGGGTGAAACAGGTTCAAGAACAGTTAATTCACAATTGTTGAGAGACTTTGCAAGTCACTTCAAAATCCTTTGGAAAAATCCATTGCTGTGTAAGTGAAGTAGCACAGTTGTGAAGGTCCTCAGCTTTCCTGGATATGTTACTAGGAATATATAATCATGTCTGGCTTTGAATATCTCATCCTCAACAGAGGCAGGATTGGAACAGCACACACTGGGCTACATGTCCTAAAAGGCATTATCTCTAGTTCTGTTTTCTCACAAATTCTAGTCCTCTTTCCTTGCAAATTCTGGTTTTATTTCCAGGTAAAAACCTTGTTCCTATTGCCTTGTGACCCATTAAAAAAAATCAATGCCACAGCTATCTCTGACTTCAACAATAACACAAATTTATTCCTACTTCCTGTGTTTAGCATAACTTGAAGCATTTTACAAAGCCAAAAAAATATCAATACTGTTTTCTTAGACGTTGGAAGCTGATGCAGAATGATGTGAAATTATTTAGCCACCAACACCCAGCACTGTATGGAAGGAAGGGAGATGAAATGTTGGGGTTGCTTGAACCTGGATCTACTAGATGTTCCTTGCAGTGAACACATGATTTTATAATGTGATACAAATACAGAATTTTGTAATCTATATGGATACTTGTTCAACAAAATGCAGAACTTCTCTGCTGGGAGTAAGCTCTGTTCTGAACTTTCTTTTTCATCTTCCAATCTTGAAACATAAAGAGATGTCTTAAGGTTGGTCTGAGCATGTTTATGCACTTAACAAACACCAATCCTCCTTTTTTTTTTTTTTTTCACTCTTTATACAAATCCATATTAAGAGAACCAGAAGAATAGCTTTGAGTGCTTTTTTTCCTACAATCAGGATTGTGTCAGAGCTCTTTTCCATGTGCTGGGGATTATTCTGGTTTTCCTTTGTATTCCTCAGGTATTTGTTGCAAGTTTACATTTTTTGCTGTACCTTTAAACTTGCAAGCTGAAGCTTGGCTTTTAAAAGTCCTTTGGTACACCTGGAAAATAATATAATAGCAACAAAGGGAATTGTTACAATAATTTTAGAAATCAGGTTCTGCAGTGTGTGTACACACATCTATAAACACACAACCAATTGCACACATGTAGGTCTTCCTTTCAGTAACATTTGGTTTCATGAATGCTGATCAAGCAGTTTGAGTAAAAGCTTAAAGCCTCGTATCTCCCCATGTAAAGCCTCATATTTCCCCATTTAAAGGGACTTTCCTCAAGGGGTTCATTGAGCAACTAACAGCAAAACAACTGGGACCCAGGAGACGCTGGGAGTTCAGAATCCACACTGAGAATTCAGCCTAGCTACTAAGCTTTCCATGATGTCAGACACACCAGACCTGGGGTGAAATTTGAAATACCTTTAAAGGCAAGAAAGAGAAGGAAGAATTTGCTTACCTGGCTGTGTGTCAGATTCCCATAGAGCTTCCATCCCATCCTTGACATGGCAGTTTGGGAAAGTGGGCACAGGTTTGTGTCCTAGGGAAACTGCTGCCAACCATTTCTGTTCTCTCAAAGAGCCTGAAGGAGAACTTCAGTGCTGCTGCAAGATTCCAGAATCCAGAAAATAAAAACTGCAGTCATAAAACAAAAATATTAATGGTCAGGGGAATTGTACCACTATCCTTGGAAAATCTGTGAGAAGTCAAAGAAAGCCTAACTGCCATAGAGAAAAGGGATAAGGTGTGCTTAGAAAGTTCAGTAGTCATTGATTTAATTGCAGTAGGTAATAAAGTGAGTAGGTTCAGTGATGGTTACATCCTGTACTCCAAAAACAAGTATTTCTTTGGGACAATGTGCTGGGACCAAGCAAAATACAGTTCAGTTAATGCTCAGAATGAAAGAACTTGCAGCCAAGCTCTACACTTCTATATCTGAAAGTTCATGTCCTTTGAGCAAGGGGCTGGGTTCTAAATTTACAAAAAAAGAGAACTTTCCTGTGACCTCTGGGATCTGTTACAGTAAATATCCCAAATCTCAAACCATTTGTCAGCGAAGATCCTGATTCTACAAAACCCTTTCTTGTGAGGACCTGTTAAAAAGAACATATTTATAAAATTCATGTTTCCAAGCAGCAAAACAAAACATATATAAAGTGTACCATCTCTTAAGCCACTGCTCAAGAGAACTGACAAAGTACAAACAGCCAACAGTCTGATTTTCAGAGGCTGAATGAATGTTTTAGTAAATAAACAGCATGTGAAAGTTAGTTTTTATACAAAGACAATTACATATAGTGGAAAAAAAATAAGTCCCTCTACATGTATATTTTTGCTTAGTTAAACCAAAATATTTGTTGAAGAAATAATTTTGATGGGAAATATTTTTATAAACCTTAAAACAGAAACAGGTTTGGACTGAAAAGTTCTAAAGAGTCAAGAAATACATTAAAAATAGATACTTGACCATAAACCACCTCCTTTCCTCAATGTTAACATTATCATGAACAAACACAAAACTAGGAAGAAAACCCATAAAACCCCAGCGTTCTCCAAAAATCTCTTACTTTTCGCTCACTGAACAAACTAGTTTCAGACCTGAGAATAAAATCTACTTGTAGGTGATTATTGTGTGTTGAGTTTTGATGCTTGATTAAAGCCACTTTTGCTCAAGAACTGTAACAGCTGGAAATCAGCTTTTATATTACCCCATGAGCAACATGAAATACCCATTTCTCACCTAAAAAAACTGAGCAACAGAGCCCCAGTTGCCAATGTTGCCAATGTGTTGCCAATGTGTTGCCAATGTGTTGCCAGTGTGTTGCCAATGTGTATTGAGGTGGAGTTGTGCTGTTGATTTCTGATGTTTATTATACCAATCCAATAAAACATGAAGGCCATTGGGCTTTTGTGACTTCTGCCACAGTGGCACCAGTAGGGAATTGCATTGGTAATGCAACAGCAGCAGAAAAATCTGGATTTCAGGTTAGGGGTCCTAGACTGCAAGTAGCTCAAATTCCCCACTAACTTCAGCTTAGGAACATCCTAGAAAAGATCCAGCATTATCAAGCTACTATTCAGCACTTAACTAAAATAGACAAAAGACATGGTGACAGTTTTGAAAAAATTGACTTACAGCAGGATTTTGAACATCTTAGATTACTGGGTAATATTTCAAAGAATAGTTTTGTTTCCTTTGAATTTAATATTTTTAAAAGGTAACTGAATTATTTCAATTCATCACATTCCCACCTTTTATTTTTTTTTTCCCGATTATGGGCTACCATCATAACGTATCTACAAATAATTTAGTTTGTAAGGGATTCAAAAAGAACACCTTAGAGAAAAAACAAACCTTGAAAACCAGATAATATCAGTACCACCTTCCAGTATTAGAAATATAATACCCAAATGTATTTCTTACTATTTAAAACATGTTTAGAGTTTCATTTATTTTTACGATCAGATGAGTCAATTT
This sequence comes from Entomyzon cyanotis, assembly GCA_024500445.1. NCBI lineage: Eukaryota > Metazoa > Chordata > Aves > Passeriformes > Meliphagidae > Entomyzon > Entomyzon cyanotis. Next base: position 2,500,452 of record JAKEPQ010001025.1, read on the forward strand.
CAATTTTTTCATCTCCCCATAGTTCCATACTGGGGTTTAAATCCTTGTAACAAATGTAATACGAATAAAGATGAATGACATTTTCAGTACTTTTAATAAAACCTCTTTCCGCTGCCAAAATTAATGTTGGAGTCAAAGCTAAAAGCACTCTGTGGTTTCCTAATATGCACCAGTCAGCAGAAATGCATCCAGAGACATCATCCCCCTTTGGCATTTGTAATTGATGCAACTCCTATTTATTATTTATTAATCTCTTACTTTGAGCATCTGGAAGGGACTGAAACCCAATGACTCTTTTGCTCTTCTGTTTTCTCATGAAATAGCAGGTGACTCGTGGGTTTGAACTGCCCAGAGCAACCCACTGCATTGGGCAGCGAGGTGACTCCCCTGGCTGTGCTTTCAGAGTGTGGCATTTTTCCAGCCTGGCGGGAGGCTGGACCTTGGGAACACATGTCTCCTGGGAAAGCTGTCAGAGAGGAGCCAAGGGCAGTGTTCTGCTCTGTCTGCATGGGCTGCCTTGGGTTATTTTCTGCACTTGCTGAGCCTGTGCTACAGCTAGAGCCAGATCTGTGTGTTTCTGTCTGGCAGCGAGAAGTGAGGGGAGATCTTGGGAACAGCGAGACTCCATCCAGGGGGTTACTGGAGCTCCCTGTCCTGTTCCCAGTACCACTGCCCAGAATAGCCCATGCTGGGGCTCTCCTGGAGGGGCTGAGCCATGCTGGGGCTCTCCTGGAAGTTCATGTCCTTTCAGCAGCGGCCTGGGTTCTAAATTTACAAAAAAGAGAACTTTCTTGTGACCTCTGGGATCTGTTACAGTAAATACCCCAAATCTGAGGGCTGAGCTGTACTGGGGCTCTCCTGGAGGGGCTGAGCTGTGCAGGTTCTCTCCTGGAGGGGCTGAGCTGTGCAGGTTCTCTCCTGGAGGGGCTGAGCCGTGCAGCTGCTCTCCCCTGTCCCTGCAGCTCTGCAGCTGTCCTGCTCCAGCTGTGCTTGGAAGGTACTGCAGCAGGTGCTGCCACTGTTCTCTTCCCCAGCGGAGCACGTTCTGTTCAGGAGATGGACTGGTGATGGAATAACCTCTGCTTGGTGGAGCTTAGTCACACTCTGCAAGAACAGCCTGCTGGGTTTGCTACACCAGGAGAGAATTCCTGTAGGGAATACGTGCAGTGTGCACTGGTAGCAGAGCCACTCATCCCAGAGAGAGCCCCACAGGTAGATTCCAGATCTGGAAGCATCATGAGCTTCATCAGTGCCTTGCCATAGTGCAGTTCAGTGCTGGTGAGTGCTTCACTTCATGGCATTTTGCTCCTGGTGTCCTGGTGAGGATCTCTGCACACAGATCCACACATCCTGTTCCTGCAGATGTAGCTCAGAGGTCTCTAACATTGTGCCATGCTCAGACATTGCCATTCTTCCAGCAAACTTCACAGCAACTTCCAACTGTAATGCTGTTCACATTTTTCCTGCCTGTTTTAGTTTGGGGCTCAAACTGGACAATTGGACTGCAAGCTGTTTCTAGAGGACACCAAAGCCTAGATAAAAATCTAGGAAGTGAAATTAGCCTGTTATAATTAGTGATAGTTTAGGCATTGACTGAATCCAAACCTGGTTTTCTACAGTTTGTCTTAATTTTTAATTGTAGCAAAGTTACATGATGGCCAAATTTTCTGCCTTTGATTGATGCCCACTGTCACCAGTAAGAGTTTCAGTGTGGAAATGAGATGAATGTCACTAAAGGTCACTGTGTGACCCTTGTTGATCATGTTTGCTGAGGGACTGGGTGCAGCAAAATACAGCTCATCAGTTGAGGATATTTTGGGATTGAGTGTTGTCACCAAGAACCACTGGTCTGTGCTGCTTCCCCTGAAGGCTTGAGCTGAAGGTGTTGGCCATAAACTGAAACTGCTCTGCAGTCTTAGGAGTTTTCACTTGCACTGGCATGGCTGAAGTGAGTTCCCTGCTATTCTGCATATAAGGAGGTAGAGGAAGGAAATCTGGAGAGGAAGCTGAACTTCCTGCGCCAGAGATTTTATACTGGAGCCTTCCCTGAATTGAAGACAATGCAGCCACAGCTTTAGAAATGAATCACTAGAACTCAGACATGCAGATTTGAAGAAAGACCCTTTTCCATCCACACCTGTGGTTCGGGGCTCATGTCATAAAGAACAATCTGACTGATTTTTGGGCCTAGCAGTTGCCTCTCCCATCCCCCACCCCATCTCCAGACGGATGAGAACCTCCCTTTTTTTTTTTCGGTTTCATTTCTCTGAATGTTGTTTCAGACTCAAAGGAGCCAACTTGGGCATCAGGATTAAGCACAGGTCCATGGGTAAGTGACTGCACAGAGATACAAAGGGAAGAGGCACCAAGGGGTCACCTGAAGGGAGCAGGTCTGAGCACACAGAATGGAGGGGACAAGGAAGAAGGGCTGCATGTGGCCATGAGGTGATTAGACACTTGTACACACTTGCACTTTTTATGATTTATAATTATAAATGGGTGAAGAAGTCACCAAACTAATTTCATAGATGCTCAAGTTATCCTTATCCTGATTTTTTGTGTTGTCTAATTACATTGATGTGTTACCTGGTATCTTTGCACATTGATTAAAGCTTGGAGATTTTGGGGTGTAGGTTTTGTACCCAAAATTGTGGCATATTGTAGGAAATCAAGAGGTAGGAATCAATGAGAAACTTTGAGATTTCATTATTATTCTGGCAGAGCACTGAGCAGTGGGTTTGCAGTATCTCTAGCTACAATTCACAGCAGATTTTTCATCAATAACCATTTTGATTGAAACCTGGGAGAGCAAGGCCATGCTCTGATGAAATCCAGTTTTCTTGTTGGTGACAATGAGATAAACTAGAGAAAGGAAGGGAAATCTCTCTTCCTTTAGTGGCCTGGAAAAGCATTATTCTTTATGTTCTTTTTTTAATCCAGGCAATTTCCTGTGCTTCTAAAGCCTGGTCTCCCAAAGGAGGGGTATTTCTATAGCACCTTCCACCCCAAAGCTCCATTCAAAGCAGCAGGAAGGTGCATTTGTTTTCCCTGCTTTCCAGCAGCTTCTCCATTTCTGATTAAACAGTTCATGTGGAGCAGAGAAGAGTCAGCCAGGGCAGGAGGCACAGGGAGAGGCATCCAGCTCTTGAGGGCTTCACGCTCTGCTTTCTGCAGCTCTTTGTTCTAGGCCCACAGTCAGGAAAAATCCACTAAACAGCACACTGGAATTCAAGGGAAATTCCTGGATGATTTAGACAAGTTGGAGAAAAGATGGAGTTAAATATTTGGATGATTAAGGCGTTGAAGCATCTGACGTATGAGGGAAGGATGAGCAAGCTGGGAGTCTTTGGCCTCAGGATGAGGTGGTACAGGAGGGATCTATAAATGGGTATAAATACCTGGGGGGGAAGTATAAAGACAGAGACAGACTTTTCTCACTGGGTGCCAGCTTGCAAGGTAAGAAGCAGTGGGAACAATCCAAAATACAGGAAATTCCACTCAAACATTCCAAAACCTATTTTCACTCTAAGGGGAGTCAGACAGTGGAACAGGTTGCCCAGAGGGGCAGTGAGATCTGCAGCCTTGGAGAATTCAGGGCCAGAGTGGGCAGGGCAAGCTGCTCTGGTTGGCCCCAGTGTGCAGAAGGGCTGGATTAGGGAATGTCCAAAGGCCCCCTCCAACCTCTGTATCCCAGAATTGTTTACCAGTGGAAAATAGAGGCAGAAACATTGAAATTGGTACCTGTCTAGATGCCCAGGATATCTGTGGCCGAGCTGGAATCTGTCACACTGCAGGATGTTTCTTGATGGAAAGATAACCCTACTCATTATCCAAATTTTCCCTCATTATTACAGTGGAAAATAACTGAACATACGCTTTTTTATTTCCCAGATGGCCCAAGTCATTTGAATTTCAGGATTTTACTGCAGGTACGGTGGGCCTTTTATCAAGAGGGAAAAGTTGAGATGTGAAATAAGCAAGGAATAAAAGCACACCACTGTTTTTCCTCCAAACAATCTCACTAAATGTGATTGCCGCTGTGTGCGTTGGCCTTGCAGCCTGCCCAGCCGACCTTCAGAGGGGCCACTCTGGCTCACTTCCCCCATCTGCTGGGAGCAGGCAGCTCAGCCAAGGGCGGAGGAAACCTTCTCCAAACACACACGAGGTGTTTATTTTTATGGCCGTCTGCTTTGCCGGCTAATCACAGCTCTACTGCCGTCAAACCCAGCTGGAGTGACCCGATGTGCAGGGCAGAGCAGCTTCTCCTCTCTTCTGCGCAGCAGCCTGGGGTCTCTGGCAGCTGCCTGGCAATGGTTTTTGGGGAAAGCAGCATTTCCAGCCCCATGGAGCTGAACAAACCTTCTTGCCTCTCTCCCTTCGGCATCTTCCCGTAGTTAGGAATGTTGTGATGATATCTGGATGAGGCTCTTGAAGTCCAGGGCTGCTTCTAAACCTCACATTTTGCCCAAGTTTCTTCTCCAGATTCGCCCCTTAAGAGGGGGAGGGAGTGGGGAGGTTTTTTCCTGCACTTCATGTCCCACACAAAGTTCATCATGCTCTGACTGTACCTGTATTTCAATGTGACAGCGCAGCCCACGTTCAATGTATTCATCCTCCAAATTCTGTGCGAGAAAAGGCAGTGCCAGAGCCCTGGTTTTACAGACCAGTGGCATAGGGGAGGTCTGTGACAGAAAAGTCGCCAAACTGGGCTTCCCAGGTCAGTACTTGGACCTCAAGACTTCACTTCCTTACTAGTGGAAGGAAGCAGCTTATGCCATAAACTCTTAGCATGAAAAGAGAAAAAACAATGCACAAATAAGAGCTTGACATCAGGCTGTTCTCTTTTGTTTCCTTTTTGAGCTACTTGGGAAGGCAGGGGGAAAAGTGAGTAAAAATTATGCACTTTAAGGCAGATTCAGGCATTTCTAGGTTTGAAATAGAAATTGATTTTCTCCTTTCTCTGAGTGCCCAAGGTCAGCTTTGTTATTCTAAAAAATTTGAAATAACTTTGAAAGTCTGCATTCTTTTCTACAGGCCCCTTTTTCCTTCCAGTAAGATAAAAAGAGCTCTGGCATTTTCTATTCTAAATTTTGACTGACCAGAACAAAATGTTTTCCCAGCAATGTGAGTTTGCACCTAAGCCTTTTTTTGTGCATTGCGTTTGACCTTAGGATGTAGAATTTCATAAAACATTTATTGTCTTCTCCGGTTTTTAGAGCACAATTCCCCTGTGATGCTTTGTTTTCATCGTCTGCTCTGAAAAGGATTCCAAGGCTTCTCTCGCAGTTTGAATTTTAATTGTGGGTGAAGGAAAGAACCTCTGCTACTTGCAGCAAAATTAGTCAGTGTCTCCCTAAGCAAAAAGAGTTCCAACAGGTAAAGAGGATTAGAATCAGAGCCAGGAGACAGCCAAGAGTATGGAAAGTGGTTGAGGCAGAGATGCTTTATTCCATAAATGAGCAGATTTTGCACATGTCCGAGTGTCCCACTCATCTGTACTGGCAGCAGCACTAATCCTTTTCCCTGAAAAACTGCTGCTGATAAAGACAAAATGCAGTTAGAAAAAAAGCCAACCAAACCTTCTGAGCTATGTGAGGACAGTGAGGCAGACAAAGGCAACTGCGAGGCAGACAAAGAAATGTTTTTTCTCTGACTTTTCCTGTATCCAGACCCCACTGATGCCTCAGTCTGGATGCTGCAGGTTTACCACTAAATACTCTCCAAAGATTATAATGCATCAATTACCAAAGCCATTCTAGAGGTACTACTTTACTTACATTGTTAACGAGCTTGGCTATAAAGGGATTTGCAACCTGAATTTCATGACAGAGCCAAGGTATAATTTGCTCTGGGCTATAAAACCCATGAATTATTGAGGACATTTACTTCCATGGCTGCGTTTTCTCTCTGAGCACAAGTGCTCGTGCTGAGTGCATGTGTGTGAGAGGAGAGGCAGTGATGGAGGCTCCAGCCTCAGCAGTCCATCTCCCCAGCACAGCCAGCAAAGAACAGCACAAAATAACTGGCAAAATGATCATTTTGAACAAATGAGAGAAGAAAAATTGCATGCTGAACAGTGCCAAACTGAGGACCAAATATAAATCACAATTAAAAATGCACTTTGGGTAATTACAGAGAGGGGCTTTTCCCTTAGAGATGTCACAAAGCTTGTGTGGATATAATGGGACTTGAATCGATCTAGGGATGGTGAAAAGCATCAGCCTGATAAATCAGAATTCTTAGGTCCTCCATCAGGCCAAGCCTATAACCTGCTGTGGGACCAACCTCCCACCTGGTGTTCTTTTTAAACCTGATTTCTTATGGAAGCAAGGCTTTGGCATCACAGTCAAAGCCATGTCCTGCTTCCCCTCCTTCTGCTCTGCACACCCAACTAGTAACTTCTGAATCCACTGACTAATTCCAAATAAAGTGACAGAGAACTGTAGGTTTCAAAATGTGAAGTTCTGTTTAATCAAAACAGAAGCTGTGTGTAGAGATGAGGGTTCTCTTCAACCCTCCATTGCAAGAAAGACTCCAGTATGGGGTCACCCTTAGCAGGTCCTGGAGAAGGCAGATCACAAGAAAGACCTTAATAATTTCCTAACTATGAGGGTTACAGACCAAACTGAGCTGCTTTTGGTGTGCGAAGGAAAATCTGTGTTCCTGAGGGCTGATTGGGTCAGTAGTTGGTGTTAACAGTTTCTGTTTGAGTTGATGAACCACATAAGGCAAGAGCCTGGGCAAAACACGAGACTTTTCCTTAGGTGTTAGAAAGGAAACACCAGATTATACCCTGATTCTTAGGAAGTCACAGACATTTGGGGTTTTTCTTGGGGTTTTGCATCTCCTCTGACCAAATGGACCTTGCAGTTTGGCAGGTGCCGAGGTTGTGCAAACCGAGGGCAGGGCTGGGAACTCGAAGGGTGGTGATTGTTCCCCATCCTCCTCCAGGCAGCTCAGTCCCTTCCCGAGGCGCTGCCGATCCTCTGCACACAGCGAGAAGTGAGGGACTGCCCTCTTGTGTCAGTCAGATTGTTTCCTTTGCTGGGTTTGTATTCTCTATTTGTGAGTGAGAGCTCAGCCATTTCCCTCCAACACCTATTCCTTCTTTGGAAGGGCAGAGGCTTTGTTCTGAGTGCTGTGGAAAGGTTCAATAAATAAAAATACATCTCCTGTATTTGTGATCTGGAGACAACCAGGGCTGGGCACACATTGCCCTTCCAGCCAGAGACATCCAGATAGTTACCATGGGTTATGCCCAGTCTCCATCTTGACACAGATAAGAAAGGCAGAGGAAAGAATAAAACAGGAGAAATATAATGAAGGATGACAGAGAGGAGACATAAGAGAAGTAGATTTGTTACACCAGTCAACCCTCGTAGTAAGTTACATGCACGTTAAATATAGAAGCGACCCTTCCCTGGGGAGCCAGACTCACGGACAGCTCACACACACGACTGTGTAGCAGCATCTCGGGCCTGTGGCTGGCAGAGATCTTCATTTTTAAATCATTAGTGCTCATTTCCAGGGCAGTTCTTGCAGTAATGGTTGTCAGAGAATAACAGTCTTCTAAAAGCTGTGCAGGCTTTTGTGCCCACCACTTGTACTGCCTGTTAATGACAGACACCTAAATTTATGCTACATTCGCTAATAGCACCGAGTGCTCAGGCTTTGGTTGCTGCTCTTATCCCAGAGCAATGAGCCACGCTGGAGATTGCTCATGTTCCTAAAGGCAGCCAGATTAGCACCTTGCTAAAGTGGATTCAAAGAAAATCGCTACTCAGGAGTGGACAAAATTTGTACCATTTGGAATATGGTGGGCAAGGGAAAGGGCTGGCATTAAAAATCTGCCTCTGTAGCCTGTGTTTTGTCTGGGCTATGACTGCAGTAATCAGCTTCAAGCTCCCAGCTTTAAAATGATGCTCAGCAGTTATCCCTCTATCAGTACTTCATGAAGAACCATCCCTAAGAGTAATTTCTTTGGGCTTTTGCCCATCCTGTACTGTGGTATTTGTGTCTCTAACTTATTCTGGATGGCTCAGCACGAGCATGTTTTGTGTCACCCTGCTCATTCCTGAGCTCGTCCATGTTCTGAACTGGTAAAAGCTGCCAAGAACCTGTGATTTTTCTTTCCTGTGCTGCCTGAGACCCTGACACCTGAGCAGATAACAAAATATAAAGGCATCTTTGAAACATTTGATGGATATTTAAAACACATCAGTAATACTGAACCATGTATGCAAGTCTCTTTGGAATTAATGCATATTTTATCTGGAAAAAATAAATAGCAAAAGGAACCCACCCACAAGGCAACTCATCTTGCAAATAGAAATGGAAAGATTTACAAAACCTCAAAAACAATCCCTTTGGGTCTCATGACCACCACCACAGAAATGTCATGTTTCATCTGTCTCATTCCCTGTGTGTAGCTGTGAAACAACACAAAGCATTTCCCTCCACACTCTCCTGTCCTGGCTTGGCATCTTCCTGCTCCTTGAGGAACATCAGCCCTTGTGCAGCACTTTGTCCTCAGCAGTTTTCTGGACAGTTGATGCTCTCAAAAGAAGAGAAACTACAGAAGCTGTTCAGGGTGACTTGTTGGGATTCCCCCTTCAACTCCAGCCTGGGAAACTTCTGCTCTAGAACAACTTCCTGTTTGTACTGCTCTGAGTGTGTATTCCCAAGGTGGCAAAATTCTCCTGACCTTTTTTATTGCTGGACACAAGGAACAATTTTTTTTTATCAGAAGATGAACAAGCATTCACGTCCCACTTTTACAGGCATTTTTAAACTGCTGCCCTTTTACCTCATTTCATATCCTTGAAGAAGCTTTACCAGGGGATTACAGCAGTCACAGAAAACATTTCTTCTGACAGATCATTACAAGGGCATGAGAAGAAACATCTTTCCATCATAACCTACTTATAAACCCCAATTCTTCAGTCTTCCTTAACTCTTACAGTCCTTCCCTTCCTTTACTCCCCCATCTGAACTGAGTCAGATCTGTGGCTGCTCTTTTGTGGCATCTGCTGAATCTTCTGAATTTCCCTGTGTTGCTGCATCTCTGTTGATTGTGTCAGGTGGGCACTGGCTGGGATTCAGCCCACCTGGTGTCACCTGTTCAGGGATGTCATTAAGTTTCTGGTTTATCTGTGCCACTTGCTTTCCCATTTGAACAGCTTCATCATAGGAAGGTGGCAAGTCCATTGCATAGAGGCTGTAAGCTGGAGGGGACACAGTGTTCTTATCCATATCCACAAATACCGAAGGAATCTGGACACTGGGAGGGTACTGCCATGAGCTGTAGGCTGGGAAGAAAAGAAATGAAAAATAAAAATTAAACTCCTGCATGGAACACTGATATATAAAGGGCTAGTCCTGCTTTTTTTCCAGGAAATTTCAGACTTCTGTGTTTTCAGAATATATGCACTGTATACCAAAGCTGTCCATCTAGAATCACTCCTGGTCTTCCCTGTCCCTCCCTGTGTCACACTGATGTCCTCCCTTCACCTCTCTTGCCCACCCTGTGGGGCTGGAAATTGTTCTGGGAGTGTCCTGGGAAGTTCCCATTCCTGCAGGGGCTGCACACAGAATTCCAGACACACACTGAGGAGCAATGCACCACTGGCCAGGTGACTCCCAGGGGACACTCACAGGTCACTGTGCTGTGGGCAGTGCTGTCACTGTCGATGCCAATCACTGTCAGGTCACAGGGGTGCCGAGGGAAGGTCTCCACTGGAAGGCTCTTCTTCCGGCAGCAGAATTTGATGCAGCTTGCTGAGACCCCACAGAGCAGGAGCAGAAACACTGCCAGCAAGAGCAACCTGAAGGAGGGAGGGAAAACACCATCATCCCACTGCTTATGTTTTACTTCTCCCAGAGCAGAATATAATTTCACTCTGAATGGCTGGAAGAGAGGCCAAGCCTCCTGGATTTAGTTCCGAATGGGTGCTCAGGAAGGAGGAGCAGCAGAGGGTGACAATCCCTGTCCTGTAGAAGGGAGTGAGCCGAGGACAGGGCAGTGCCAATCCCAACAAATCCCTGCTGGAAGCTGCCCTGTGCAAACAGCCAATGGCCAGCACAGCTCTGGCTATTTAGGAAGAACAAACAAGCCCTTCAGTTCAACTCTGGTGCACTCAGAAGGGAAAGATGACACAGCCCTCGATGAATGCTGGACCCCACCTGACACCCAATCTCCCCTGGCCTCATCCAACCCATTCCTCTGGCAGCTCTCAGAAAGAAGAGAAACCCTTCCCTGATCCTGCCTGAGAAGTGTTTCCATTGCCTTACTCCAAGTATTGCTCCTAACAACTTCCAAATGGTTCTTGGTTAGTAAGATTAAAAGCCAACTTACCAGACATACCACAGACTTGTCCAATCAGACATGTTCTGAGGGCATCTGTGAGGGAAGGCAGATGATTCACTGATTTAAACAGCACATGTGTGACAGGGAATGCACTTCCCTGAGGAGGGAAAGGGAAAGCACTCAGTAAGAGTATGGAGCAAAACCACTTTAGATTGTTCTTCACAGTTGTACCATTTCTCCAGATGAGAACATGCAAATACTCCAACTGTAAAAGTTGTTTCTGAATCAAGAAATGTTTTTATTGAGTGGTGCTTTTCTCTTGCTTGGGACAGAGAATGACTTGTGCAGGATTCCCAAAAAACAAATCAGTGTTATTTAAAGGCAACTGAGATGAGGTGTCTCTTACCATAGGCCTGTCTGAAAATGCTGGTCTAGACAACTGCCTGCTTCCCCCACATATTTTTAAGTTATTTTTCCATAGCTCCAATGCAGCCAGAAATGGCTTTTTTCAGCTCTATAACAGTACAAAAGGAGGAGAACAGCTCCTGTTAAATTTCAGGAGTGCAGCTGCCACAGCAGGGTTGTAGTCCTGAACCTCCTGCAATGGATTTCATGGACCAGAACTACGGTTCTGACCACAGGAGAGGATCTGCAAACTGTTCAGAAGTTGGCACTTCCGAGTCGTCTTGGGAGAGGACCATTCACCTCAGTCTACAGAGCAAGGGCAGCCAAGTGAAAATTGAAGTTACTGACTGTCTTAGAGATCACAAAAAGAAGGTGGAAGGGATGGCCATCAGCAAGTCACCGTTCTGATGTGCAAATGTCACTTGGTCACGGTGGGAAAGGTTCGGGAACAGGCAGTGGGTTACTCACCGGGCAGAGTTGTCACGGTTGTTCCCAGAACAGAGCGATGCCTAGGAAAGGGGGAAACCTCAGCAGGTGGCCAGAGGAAAAGCGCTTCTTCTCCCTGCCGCATGTGCTCGGGAGCTCCAGCGGTGCGGGCGAGGGACCGTGAGCGGGACAGCCACAGCCGCTGCTTCAAGGACACGCTGAAAGGGGACACCGAGCGCTCGGGGAGCCGCGGCGCCAACCCGTGCTGGGCAGCGCAATAAATAACCGGATCATCGCCGGGCGGGGCAGAGCCGCGGCGGGACAGGGCTAGGAGCAGGCAGGACCGCCCCGCCCGGGCCCCGGAGCCTCCGGGAGAGTGGGGGCCAGGCGGGGCAGAGCTGCCCGGCTGCCCCCGCAGCGCCCCTGGCCCTGACCCTGTCCCTGCTCCTGCCCCTACCCCTGCCTCTGTCCCTGCCCCAGCCCCTCCCCAGCCCCTGCTCCTGCCTGCCGTGAGCAGGAGGTCAAGGAAGCGATCCAGGGGAGACAGCTCGGCTTGCAGAGATTTCCCCGCAGCGATTCGGGACTGTGTGAGATGCTCTCACCGAAATACAATCCATCAGGTGTGCCAGCAGCTGGACACACACCCTGTGCCTGTGCTGTGTCAGAGAGACTCGAAGGAGAAATAAAGGAATGAGAAACCTGGTATGAAATACATGACTCAGGAACTAATGTTTAGAAGAGCAGATAATTTCCCTTTTTATAAAATAGTCTTGTTAAAACACGTGAAACATGACTGTAACGGTATTGACTGCTCTTTAGGATGAGTTTGCTCCAGACTATTTAACTACATCAAACATTTCAAATGTAGAAATTCCTTATCTCCATCCATGAGCCTTTTGTTGTGTTCTTCTCCCTGTCCAGCTGAGGAGGGCAGTGATGGAGTGGCTTTGGTGGCACCTGGTGTCCAGCCAGGGCCAGTTCAGCACAATCCCAGGGGCAGCCACTCCATGGGGAGCACCAGTGGACACAACACCTGGGAAGTACTGGGTGATATTCCCTATTTTTGATTCATAGAGCTCAAACCCAGTGTTTCCAGGCTCAGCAATGGCATGTGACAAAGTGACTCCAGTGCTTTCCTGTGCTCAGCGTCATGGGGGCATTGCTCATGTAGGAAACCTGCATTCATACGTGTGAAGCAATCGCTGAAGTCACTTTTGGAGAAGCAGGACATGAATTAATAAGATGTGTATGACACTAGTGCTTACTCTCTCACTTTGTGCTTTAGAAATGAACTTGGTTTGCTTTTAAGGATATAAAGATCATACACAGGCATGAATTGCTCATCAAACCAGAACTGCATCAGCACCACGAAGTTCATGTTTGCCTTTAGATCTAAGTCTGAAAGCACAAGTTTGTATCCAGGGACACAAGGGTGATCATAGTTGCAAAACTCAGTTTGAAAGCAAAATGGCCACAAGTGCAGTTAGAGGAGCAGAAAACTTCAACATCTAGGAAATGCAAAAATATTTCTGAGATCACATTTCCCATATTGTCCTCACAATAAGGGCTCCATCCCTACTGGAGTCCTGTAATATGGAAATAGAAATACCAGGTTCCATGTTTAGGATCACCTGGCAGTTTTAATGCTCAGTGTGCTATGGCTGGAAACATGGAAACTTTGACCAGTGAAACCCAGAACCTTATGCTCACTTCAGTCCTGTGAAAATATTGATCCAAGTTTTGCAGTCCCAGGAATGCAGGTACAGTGGATGACACCTCTGCTCACCATGAGCTGCTCAGTACCAGCAGTGCCTTCAGGTGGTGAGTGGCTGCTGCTCCTTGCCCAGCCTAACCCTGTGAGGGCACCAATGTCACTGTCTTTACCTGCATTCTTTCATTTTTTACTTCTTTTCATCCTCTGGATGCTTTTTCACCATACCTGAGCTCTGTGAAGTGGAAGATTCCTAAGACAGGGATGTTGTTTCCTGGTAGATAATGTAACACTTATTTCCAGCACTCTATATGGTTATCATAACCAGAGTCTGGAAATTAATTTACTGTCAGCCATCACTTTTTGGTTTCCAGGAGGGAAATCTGAAGGATCCTCACACAATGGAAGTCCACAAATTAGGTGCCTGAAATAGCTCTTCCACTCCCACACGCTGTGCCTTTCCTTGCTTTCTGAGAACTTCCCTGTCATGAGGTCACTGTCGAGTGAGCAGTGCTATGCGCAACAGTTTCGCTTGATGTAGTGGGATTTACTCACCCCTTTGGGGCTGCAGAGAAGCAGCACACCAAGTCCATTGTCCCCAGCTCCAGCCGCCTGCCCAGCTGTGCCAGCAGCAGCACCCAGGGCCTCCAAGGAAGGCAGAGCTGTCTCTGGCTGGCACTGCCACCCCCAGCTCCTCCCCAGCCCAGCACACTGGGATTGCTTCAGCATCTGCAGTCTTCAGACTGAGGAGTTAAGTGACTCCACAGGCACTCGAGCCATGATTAAATGAGAGCAGATCTCAATGGATCAAACAGACTGGCTGGAAAAACAAGGAATCCCCTCAGCCCTGCCACAAGCCTCCTCTGTCAAAGGGGGAGCCTGGTTAAAGTGTTCACTGTGACAATTGCTTCCCTGCCTTTTCCTGCAGTTCCTAGCTCGTTGCCACAGGGACATTTACAAATAACGTTTCTATTTTCTGATTGCATCATCTCAATCAGTGATCTAACAGCTCCAGGGGCCAAAGGGCAACACACCCTCAGAGTGGTGGGGAGGGAACTTTGCCACAGACTTGTTGTGACTCAGGAAAGAGTGTGATACATGATGTACAGGATTTTCCTGTTTCTAATGGCTGCTGACTTCCTGCTCCCTCCATTCTCCATCTCTGCACTTTCCCTGAGCCAGCTGCTGCTTCCTGACAGAAGTTACACCTGCAGGGCACTCTGGCCTCCCCAGAACAGGAAGGATTCTGCTCTCAGCCAGAACTCAGCAGATGGCAAATACAGAAATACAAAGCTCCTGGACAGCCAGGATCTGTGGCAGGAGTCAAACCATATCCAGGGAACAGCACAGGAATGTTCCCCCTTGACCATGTGTTATCAGGCAGATTTGACTGCACATTGTGAAAATGACTGCCCAGATGATTTGGAGGAGGCTTGAATAAGAAACTTTATTGTGGTCTTAAAAGAGAAAAAGTTTAAAATTTCCCAAATCCTATAAAAAGCATCTGAAATTGGAAAAAGATAGAAACTCACCTATGTGGATGTAAACCTGACACACCTCCTGATGGAATGCCCACCTTTGGGAGACACGGGATTAACAGCAGGTGTAGCTGCTTGGGCCCCTCAAAATTCTTTCTTCTACCACAAGACTATTGTCACAGAGTCAGCTGGAAAATGAAGCTACTGGCACCAGAGTTTACAGAGAACTTCGGGGGAACAGAGCAGAAATATCACAGAGCCCTTCCTTCCTGTGTCCCTGCTCCCCTCACGTATTTGTAACAATCTCAAAGTCTTCCCATGTTTCACCAGAGATCCAGGGATTTCCCAGTAATATAACCTCCATCTTCCTTTCCGTTTGGCTTGGATCCCTCAGTTGGTGGGAGAAGATGCAGACACAACTCTTGCCTTGAAGAGAACTTGGTACAATTCTGTAATGTCACCTTTTACAGTCAGGAGGGCTGACACAAGCGGGGGCTCACTGGTCTGCAAAAAGAACCACACATAAAACCAACCTGGTGGTTTGGACATAGGAGGCATGAGCTGATCACCTTCTAAACTCTCTATTTCCCACCTTGGTGTCCAAGGCAGCAGTTTTAGCTCCAGGTTACAGGTTACAGCCCACTGTGCTGCCTGCTGTCTATCCCCAAGTGATGCTCATGCTGCAGCCAGTGAGGTATGGCAGTGACTCAGCATTCTGTCCCCGGAGTGCCACAGACGCTGTCACCACGTCACAGCCATGGCAGCTGGGCACAGCAACAAACAGCAGAGCTCCCAGGGAGGGCTGGGAGGGAAACAGATCCTGTCAGCCCCCAGTGAGTGCTCAGTCTTGTGTAAGAACCAGAGGTTACCAAGAGGCACCATGTGGGCTGGGTACACCCTGCCAGGAACTGTGTTGCCTCTTTCTGCATGTGATGGCAGAAGTATTTTAATTTTGGAACCAGCTACTCATTCTGCCATCCCACACATGGGGAGTCAATCCCTCCAGTCTCCATGAATGCCCCAGGAGGTGAATCAGGAAGGGCAGTCACAGCCCTGTGGAGTTGTTGGGACATCATATCCAACCTCTACGGTACAACGAGGCACAAGTAGCCAGGGCAATGGAGTCCTTTGGGCTCTGGAACAGTGACTTGGAGCAAGGAATTCCAACTTCTCTGGGATACAAGTGGCTCACCCCTGTCCTTGTCACCACACAGCCCCATGGGACAAGCCCTGGGGAGGCTCCAGAACATTACATTGTTCCCAGCTTCTGTTCCCATAGGGGTGTTTGTACCATCCCTGCTCCTTCAGGGACTACACAGGAGCTGTCACCTGGCTGTGTCCAAGCCACCTGTGCTGCCCACAGCCAACACCAGCTGAGGGTGACACCCCAGCAGGAGCCCTGTGTGACACCCGACAGGACCTTTGTGTCACACCCCAACAGGAGCCCTGTGTGACACCCCAGCAGGAGCAGTGGATCACATGCCAGCAGGACCTCGGTGTGACAGCCTCCCGGAGCTGTGTCCCCGCGCGGGCTGTGGCTCACCTGCAGGTCGGCAGGTGGCACCCACGACACGCCGATGCGCTTCAGCTGCCCTCGCTCCAGGGCTCCCTTGGGGCTCTCCAGGGCGAACCCCGCCTGCTGCAGCTCCGGCACGCTGTCCAGGCTGAACTCCACGGCCTGCCACGGACACACGGCACAGTCACAGCACTGCCCCTGCCAGTCGCCTCTACCCTTTGAAACTCCAGCTGTCCACTGTGATGTTCATTGTGTCGCCTTGTCACAAAATACTCCATTAAAATAACGCGAGCAGTCAGTTCTGGGCTCAAAACTCTGTACTTCAGAACTGGGGATGCCAACTGCTAAATTAAGTTTGTTGCTGACACTATATGATAATGCTAATTCCTTATATTAGCCCCTGACTAATAATCTTTACAAAACCAGTCATACTTTTATAATGTAAAATTTATCAGAAACCCTGAAAGCTGCATCTTTTCATTTATGAATTTGTGAATTTCAGACAGAAGGCACGAGCAGCCCTTTGCACACTGTCAGTATCCCATACAGCACCTGGCACAAACCTGCAGGTTTAATTTCCCTCACCTTCTTGGCTTCCAGCAGAGGAGTTTCCATGGCCCCGACTGTGAGCTCTGCCCTGGCTGGCTCTGCTGAGCCCTCCACGTACTCCAGGAGCAGGAGAAGGGACCTCACTGTTTCAGAAGCCTCTAAACAAACAGCAACCAAGTCAACTTCAAAACAGTCAAAACAGAGCCTTTGGCAGTTTGGAACCAACACAAATTGCACCAGCATGGTTCAAAACAAAGTGATGTGGCAAAGTCAGGAGTTGGCACAGATAAAGAGATCCTTCTCACAGAGTTAGTGAGGAATTAAGGAAAAGGAGGGTTTGGATAATTTGCAATTGCAAACTGCAATTGTTACTTGTTTATCAAGTTCCAGGCTCGTTTTCTAGCCTATGGCACACCTCTGTGTACTTTTATTTCTACTTGTGTGTGTGAGCTTGGATTTATTTACAGCTCAGGAGTCAGGAGCTGTTTGCATCCTGTCTCTGAACATAGATCCTCTCCCAAGAAACTAAGGAAGAGTAACTTCAAACCCCTGAAAATTTCATAACAGGACAAACAGGAGAATCCAGGATATGTGATTATATATGAAATAATTTCCTAAACATTGAATACACATCAGAGAAGTGGCAGAAAGCAAATGCATCTTCATACTTTGTAGTGGTATCTCATTATAATAGCTTTTTGCCAGTAAGTTGCAGAGATGGAAGATCATCATTAAGACAAAAATGAAGAGAGAAACTTTCCTTAAGAGAAAGTTTCCTGAATTTTTTGTGTATTATGAATATACCATAATGCTTTTTTTTCTGATTCTGAAAAAATTGTCTTTACTTTCCATTTTCTTAAAGGAAGAGGAACATTCCCATGTCTTATCTCTCCCTGTTCCATAATAAACAGAGGTGGCACTTTACCTTTCTTCTGTGCTTTCTTTGATGGCACAGGTGAGGTCACAGCCAAGGACTCCACAGGCACATCCAGGGGAACTCCTCCCTCCACAAACATGGGGTGATCCCGGGCTGCACCCTTCAGGAGGATCTCGTGGGCTGTTTGCTGGGTGAGACACAAAGTTCTGCATGCAGGTGACAGCTCAGGTCACCTGAATGCCACTGGCACCTGACCCAGCAGCACTAGGAGATGGTGACATCACCTCCCATGTGAATGATCCCAATGATCCTGGGTCCTAATCAGGAGTTCTGCATCTACCCCTGCTCTTGCCCACTCTGGCACTTCTGTTTTAAACAGCTTTTCATTCCTGGGAAATGTGCCTCAGGAGGGGATTGGACAAACTATTTATACAAAAGCCACTGAAAGAGGCAAAAAGTTTGTGAACCAGGATCAGCTTCCATTCAGCTTATCCCGATGTGCACTGCTAACTGCAATCCCAAAGCCTGCAAGGAGAGGAGCAGTTCCTGCTCAGCCCCAGCCCCGTTTGCAGTGCTGCTCGCTGGGCATTAGTGGTCACTCTGCACCAACTTTTGGTGTCCTGGCAGAGGCCCAGGGCTGCCCGTGGCGAGGCCACCTGCACATCCGGCCGGAGCGTCCCAGGGCTGCTCTGCAGATGGGAACTCAGCACTGAGCGCCGGCAGGAGCTCCCTGGTGCTGCTGCTCCTGCCAGGCCGTGCTTGGCAGGTGGAGCTTCCCTCTCCCCTCTCCCCTCTGCTCTGCCATTAAATGCTCCCTGCAGGAGCCCCTTGGAGCTGTGCTGAGCTCCCATCACCTCCTGACCACGCCGAGGCTGATCCCAAGTCACTGTGGTTGTCAATTAATAACTGAATATCTGAACCTGAAAACAGTCAGAGGGCACCAAACCTGCCCTCTCTTCCCTCCATCAATTCACCTAGTATTTAGACTGTCTTCATAATCCTGATTGTCTCACCTTGCCAAAGAGCACAACCTTGAGACGGTCGGAGTAGTAGAGACTTTCATGATCAGGACTGAAAGTAACAACAAAATCCTGGCTCTTCCCAGCTTCAATTTTTCCTTCTGTTGGAAAGACGCTGAACACACTGAAGCCACTGTAGTTCTGTGTCCCTGGTAAATAAAAATGAGGATAGAGAAAGGAGGACAGCTCTGTTTTACTTCTTCATAAATTTTAAACCCATTTAATTTTTGTTGGAACAGCAAATAAATAAGAGCTGATACATGGGTTTGCAGCAAAACAGGGTGTTAAAAACACCAGATAAATCCATCCATCAGTGTGATCCATTCCTCTCCAGAGGAACTGAAGCAGCATCAACAAACCCTTCCTATATTCTGACGTGTTTTTGCAGAGATGGACATCTCTAAATAGAATCTTTAATAAGCAATTACTGTATGGGTTTATTTAGATTTAAACACCAATATCTCCTTACTTGTGGGTATTTGCTCAGGCTGCATAAATTTACAGCTCTCCATATTGAAAGAATTGCTACAGCTCCTACTGGGGAACAAAATGAGGTCTTTAATTTCAGGGCTGTGATGCCCCAGGTTGTGTGGATCTAAGAGGACATAGCAGTGCTGCTTTACACCTCCTGAGTGTTTAGCAAAGGAAAAAGAGGAAATAAAAGAAAGTTTACCAACAATCTCTGTTCTCTGCACAGAGGATGTCAGAAAGGATGGGATTTTCTGCCGATCTCTGTCCCGTGTTGGTGAGAGCGACTCCAGTTGTACAGAGAATTGCAGGGTCAGGCTGGAAGTGTTCTCTATCTGATGGCATTAATTCACACAACAGCATTTGCATTAAGGAAATTGATTGTCAAGCCTGTAGGATCCATAGTTTGCAAAGTGGCTGAATTTATTCTGCTGCATTAGTGCAGCTCTGTGTCCTCAGATGCCACCAAAGGCACAATTAGTGCTGCCCATAATGTGTCACACCAACCCCCTGCCCTCCCCATCAAATCCTGGACTTTGGTTATTGCCATACTTGGACAATTTCTGGGAGGAGACAACTTATGTCATCTTCCTCCTTACAAAACTCCTGCTGTGTTCTGCAGTTTGGCACAGAGGGTCTTACCTGGACTGTGGAAGTCACCGTGTCCCTGGCCAGGACATATCCCATGTCCAGCACCTCTCCCACAGAGCAGACAGTGCTTGGCACCACCCCGTGCCCGGAGAGATGGAGGCTGAGCTTGGTTTTTGCCACCTGGATGTCCAGAGTTTCCAAGAACTGCCCAGAGAGTGTGCCTGGATTAGTCCATCTGCTGAGGGAATCCCCACCCCTCCAGCTGACCCCTCCCAAAGGGCCATCCCACATCCTGGGTTTAGGGCACAGACAAGAGCCAAACACTGGGACAGGGAACAAAGGTTTTGTCATTATTGCAGAGCCTCCTCCCTGTCAGTAACACGTGTGTTACACACCACTCACATCTCTCCTCTTTTCCCCACTGCTGTTGTATCTTTACTCACCCATTTCTCCTCATTTGGACAAAAAGAGATGACAAGGGGTTTGCTTTCACCTGGCTCAAGCATTCTAACTGCCTTGACCAGCACGAAGGGGCCATTGGGATTCAGAACTGAGAATCCCAGCTGGAACAGTGCAACTCAAGGAAAAAGGTTCATAAAGATTGAGAAAAAAGATATGAGAACAGATTCTACATATTGTTTATACATCTTTGGTGTGAACTAAGCATCTGTAAGCTTTTGAGAGATCAATAACTCAAAGAAAAGATGAGCTTTAGTGTCCAACAGTTCCTCCTGCAGAGGAGGAGGATGAGCAGTAGGCAGAGGCTGGAGGATGAGCTCACATGTTCCAAACAAGGATACTTCCAGCTTCCCTGGGGAGATATTTTCTATTGTAATTCTCTTCATTAATCTGAGTCCTATAAGGAATGAAAACACTTCCCAAAGTGAGGATGCTCATTCCTGCCCTCCCATTCCTCCCCTTTACTCCTGCTCCTGCCTGGGCCAGACACTCATCCCATGTGTGGCTAAGGCACTAGTCAAAGCTCACCAAAATGCTTTCAGATTTGGACAGTCACTTCTGGAGCTTCCAGTCCATGTTTGGGCATCAGGCCTGTTCTTTCAGTGCCTCAGCTAGCCAGAGGCTCCTTGTTTTCA
Organism: Entomyzon cyanotis; assembly: GCA_024500445.1. NCBI lineage: Eukaryota > Metazoa > Chordata > Aves > Passeriformes > Meliphagidae > Entomyzon > Entomyzon cyanotis. Next base: position 2,520,892 of record JAKEPQ010001025.1, read on the forward strand.
ACCTAAATACCCACTAAAGGCTCATTTCTGTCCTGACTTTTGAAAATGCAGAACTATTTCGGAAGAACTCTCTGTCAGAGAAAAACCACTCCAAACTTGAACTCCAATTCCATACCTACAGAAACATCCCCAAAATCAGCTGTGTTGCTCCCCGTGTCAGAAGTGACCAAAACAGGTGAGGCTACAGCAGGGCAGTGCAGCTCCAGGTACAAGGTGTTGTGAGGGCTGCAGAGAGAGCAAAGGCATTTAGGGAGTAAAAGGTACAGCTTTGGGATCACAGGGATAACAATTATTGTCAGGGATCTGCTCCTCTGCCAGGTGTCACCACGTGGCTGTGACAGCACAGCACAGGGCTCGGTGACCAACTGGGTCTGTGCCTGAGCAGAGATGAGCTACAGCTGCTTCAAAGTTTTCACACAATTATTCCTTCAGCTGCTTTGATATTCATGTGTTTGATTCTTATCCAACTGGTGGGCTGGGAGCATGAGTTTTCTACCACTGAGCTATGAAGTAATGAAGATCAGAAAACAAACTTCTTCCCCAAATGAATAAATCACCAAGCCCAGCATTTCCCCCTCACATTTCTGGGGTTTGCACCCACCTGCAGGTTAAGTTCCCAGAGCTCTCCTCTCCAGTGGCGTGGCCACTTGCAACAGAGCATGGAATGATGTATTTATTAAAACTCCCTCTGAAACTCCTCATCAGGGAAGCCTCAGCTGCCCTATAAGCATCAGAACTAGAGAATGCAGGAGTAAGAATCATCTCAGTGAGTGAGAGAGCATGAAAAACATCAAATAAATATCTGCGGAGCTATTTGTGATTATTGTTTCTTAGTCATTTATTCAAAATTGAATGTAACAGTGAAACTAAATGACTGTCAAGTAATGGACTCACCCTACAAAATGGTTGGCTTTTGTTGCCAAAAGAGAATAAAATTAAAGAACCCAGATAACAGGTGTTACACTAAAGATTGCAAAAACCTCAGTAAAATTTCCTTTGGTTGAATACATCAAGTATTTCAGTGTCTTCCAGTACTTCTACATCATTTCAGTGACATATAAACACACAGGATCACATTCCTCTAATGAAATATCTAGGCAATACTTCTAAAATATGGATTTTATTTTTATGGCCTCTACTGAAAGTATTTAAAAATTATAATTAATGGATTGCAACGAACATGGGATTTTAGTAAAAGATATCAAAACACCCAGTACAGCCAAATGCCTGGTGCTTCAGTATGTATTTACTTCCAAATACTTCCAAATTCCTCAGATCAGGCAGAAGTTGAGAAATTTAATTATCTGCCACAAGTATCAATTTTTGCATGTGAGTCTCCCAACCTGCAGCCAGCAATGCTGTTAATGTTAACTCTCCCTGAGGTGCACAGGGATTGCTTCAAATGCACCATTTCCAGCAGCATTTCACTGCCAGCACTGACCATGCCCATGACTAATGTGATGAACTGTGTAAGCCCTCAAATTAAAAATAGAAATTACTCCCTACCGTGGCTTTGGGCCATCAGATGGTTCTGGTCGATGTGTGTCAGCAAAGGTTTATTTGAGTAGATTTTGTTGGTCCCTAAGTTGAGCTTTTCAGCTGTCCTTTCCATAAACCCCGCGTTGGCTCAGCCCCATCCGCCCGCACAGCCCCAGCTCCTGCTCCCTGACAGATTCTTTGAAGTCTTCAATCCTTCTGATGCATAAAGGGATTCTTTGCCTCACATGAGAGGGTACAGCTGTGTGGCTCACAAGCAGCACTAATTTTGGAAACAGCCTCTGCAACACAGCTGAAGCCGTTCCCTCTCCAGTTTGCTTTCTTGTCTACCTACAGCTTTAGTAGATTTATTAAACTACTTCTAAAGAGAATGTTGTCTGTGTAGTACAAGATGCTTCTGTTGACTTACTCAGGCTTTATCTCTTCAGGTTTTGGCTCTTTCAGGCTGTTTAGAGAAGCCAGGCTTTTCCTGCTTCCAGCCTTCCCTTTGCGAATGGAAATGCTCGATTTCCTTCTCTCTTTCTTTGCATCTTTCTTCTTTTGAGTGGCATCACTGGGAATCTGACCAAGACAAGGAGTGGGGAAAAACACAGCCCTGGCTCAAGGACACAGAGCAAGGAGGTGACACAATGCAGGGGCTAGGGACAGCCCACAGACACAGTAGCTACTACAGACATTTCCAATAACATAAAATTAAGTTGAAATGAATATATTTTACCCCCTCTTAGAAGAAGAGGTCTCCTCTTGGAGCAGATGAGTAGAAGTCTGTATCTCATGTGAATTTTACCTGTTTATCTCACAATCAAAGACAACCACATGTGCTGACATAAATTAACTGACACAAGGGTTGCATATAAAATCCATGGATGCTGAGAGGCTGTAAATCTGCAGCAAGTGTAGAACCCCTTTTTTTTTTTAGAGTATCGCAGTTGGCATTTGCAATAAAACCCTCTAGGAATACTTTGGAAACTGTGAGCATGAAATTAAATTACTGCTCAGTGAACAGGCCACACACTGAGTGCACCAGCACAGTCACACTCTCGTCCTTTATAGGCAGGGCCTGCACGGACCATGAGCTTGGTCTTCATTAATATGCAAATAATTTTATGATAAAAATACCATCCAGAGAAACAAATATCTGCAAGTGACAGACCAGCAGCATGTGCTGTTCTTAGCATTCCTTACTTGTATTCCTGCCTCTGGCACAGCTGCTGCGCTGAGCCTCCGCACTGCCTCTTCCCTGATTTGCTGATCTGCCAGCGCCGGGCTGAAGGACACTCGGATGGAGCTTTTCTGGGAATGTGAGAGCACAAACAGGAGTGAGAGCTCAGCCTCAGCCATGTGTGGCACCTCCAGAGCTCAACAGGAGCACACAGAGCAGCACACAATTCACACAGCACAATTCTGCTCTCCGTGAATCACTGCATCCTCAGCATAAGGTCACTTGCAGCTTGTTTGGAAGTCCAGGATGTTACAGTGGGCTGGGTTTACATGACCAATGCTTTTGATATTTAAACATTCTTCAAATAAATCACACTGACAACACTGGGGACAGAACACTCCCATAAGGCATTAGGCAGATTTGGTGCTTAACTCTCCTGTCTGATTTCGAACATTATTTCAAACAATACAAAATATTCCAGCTATTCTAACAACAATTGATGTTTTCAGCTTTGTTTACAAGTGAGAGCTTTTATAGGGATGCAGATGATCAAAGATGTGGCAGAACACCTGACATTTAAAGGGAATTTACCTGCCCAGGCAGCACAGTTCCCACAGAAGGTGAAATGGTCACAGGACACTCTGGGGGCATGTGGAATTCAAAGGAAGTGGGTCCAACTGGGACAGGGTCCCCAGTGCCAATCCGGGGGACAGGGTGAGTCAGGGGGTTCCCATCCACGTGGGAATTGATCACATCCACAGTGGCTGAAGACACAGAGTTCAGGGCTGTAGCAGCAAACTGAACCAAGGAATGAGACAATTCAAGAGGTGGGTGGACTCCAACTGCTTTGCATGACAGCTTGAATTGTCTAAAAATAAACACATGATAAATTGTCTCAGCATAAAATAGTGTCTTAATCAGCCCGGAAAATAGGGAGCTAATCCTGTAGTCCCTATTTAAGCAGAATTTCAAGCTTGCAATGGGAATTTTGCCTAAAGATGAACAATAATACTATCTATTTTTAATGCACAATTGGCCAGAGTCCCTGCTTGAATTCTTCCTCTGTGAACTTCTGGAAATACATCCAGTCAAATCAAAGTTTATGCCATCATTATTGCAGTAGCATTGGCTTAATGCTTGAAGCGTTTATACGGAAAAGAATTCCTTCAATAATTGTGCTGAAAAAGCAGCAGAGCTCTCCAGGTTGAGTGGCCTGGGGTGTGGGACAAGGATAAACTTGAGGAGGGGTGGGGAAAGTCACATAAACCAAGGATGGAACCAACAGGCACTGAGCAACTCTTGCAACTGAAGAATTCCCACCTGCCCCGTGTTTATCCCAGCCTCACCTCCCCAAAGCAGGCAGGGATTTAATTTCTGAGCTGGGTTATCAGTGTGATTCAGATTTTAGCTTACCTCCTGTCCATCCATTAACACACCTGTTGATTTCTGTCCTGCAGGTGAGCTCAAAGCTGTACTCCTTTGCTTTAGTGGCTTTAAAGATTATGTCCAATGTCAGGCTTTCGAGGGGAAGAATAATTCCAAATCCATCGTTTGGTTGAACTTCAACGAACTTCAAAATGGCAGGATAAGAAATCATTAGTTAAATTATCAGTTAAATTATACATTAAAATGAGACATAACTGGCAAGATATTAAAAAAAAAAGTTACTAAATGTGGAACTATCAGGAAAAGAGAAACCTTGCAGGGAGAAGTTTTTGTTTGAGTCAGCACCCAGAGTCTGATGGGCAGATTTCTCATCTCAAAAAAGGCATTAAATCCATTAACTCAGAGTTCAGGAGAATCCCTTCCCCAGCTTCTTCCCATCTGTGGTAATCACCTCGCTCTTTTATTTACTCTTCATAGACAACTGAATGAAATATGATAAAAATCTCAGCAGTTCCCCTGTGCCTTTGCAAGGTGATTCCTGTCTGAGGCACAGACACCTCGGTGACAGGAGCAGTTCCACATCTGTGGTTGTGCAGTGGTTTGTGCTTGAGTTGAAGATGACTCAAGAAAGTCTCCCCATCACACTTTAAGCTCCTCGGGAAACACATGCAGGGAAGTAACGCTTTCATGAAGCTGAAGTTAACAATTTCTTTTAGCTAATCCTTGATGTCAATATGCCCAACCATTTCACACTGTGATCATCCTGCTATTATGGAGCTTGAAGAACCAACTTTGTGCAAAAAATTATTCAGGAGACCCAGCCCACATGAACCCAGCAGCTCCTGTGATTAATTTTGTGCTTCCACATCAACCTCTAGTCACTCAGAAAGCACCCAGGCATGGCTGATGATTCCCGATGAGCACTTTAGAGACAAAGCTTTGGACATTTGGGTGCAAAGTGGGCACATTCCTCAGCCTGGAGGGCACAGAAACAGCCCCAGTGACCATAAGGCTGAGAGAAAAGTGCCCCAGGTGTTCTGTTAGGAGACCTCTTGGTCTAAAAACCCAGAAATTCTAACAGGAAAAAGTGAGGAACAGGAAAATCTCCTCACAGGTGTTGGCAAATGCAGAGGGTGAGATTCACCCACTCCAGGACCCAAGTAACCCCGTGCCTCCACAGGGAGCAGGATTCCCATGGGGCTGCAAGAAGCAGTCATGATTTATTTACACTCACACTGGAACACGTTCCCATGATACTGAAAGCTATTTTGACAGCAGAGGAGGTGTGTGTGGGATAACTCCGTACCTCTGGCAGTCCCACAAATCCAAACTCCTGTGGCAAGATGGATTTGTTTGTTAGGATGACATTTGCCTGCACAGCTTCATAGATCGTGCAGTATCCAAAGTTGATCTGTGCTGGGCTGATTTCCAAATCAGAAGTAGAAACAATGGCATGGACAGTAAAATTAACTTTTCTAGCCTGAAACAAATGCAAAAGCACAGGATAAAAACCTCCATCTGTGGGTTGTAAGGACAGGATTGAAATGAAATGTCATCCAAAAGGAAAACTGCAAGAAGAAGTCACTCTGTTCCTTGACAGTAACATGTGAGATCAGCACTGGGGAGGAAAGATTTAAACTTCTGTATTGCAAACATGTAACAAGAAAAAAACCATCAAATCTGTATTAGCACTTTAAGCATCTTTTACTATTATCACAGAACTGCAATTAGTACAGAACTAATCTAAAATTAGATATCATTAGGTGAACATTCACTAAAATTATTTACATCCACTGTCAGTCTGATAAGCAGCATCACAAAAATCCCTGACCTTGTCCATGATCAGGATTGCCACTGGGACCTCCAGGACTCCTGTCTCTGCATTGAAATAGCTCCCTGCATCTTCGGGAAGAGACTGCCTGAAAATCCAAAAGTACAAATCCAAAGTACAGTCAGAGCCATTACAATATTCTGGTTGTTTTCTCACTAAGGGGAATAATGAACTTTTGATGGTTTATTTCCAACCAGAAAGAAAAACAAAACCTGTCCAAAAATTTTATTATTCACAATTTTAATCCTAATTTAATCCTTCTCAAGTAGGAGGCTTCACCTATGTAATTGGTTAAGCATAAACTCCAGTCTTCACTGAAGGGAAGTCTCATTAAAATTTTGCTTGCAAGATAAATACAAGTGTTAGAGAAAATGGAAAAAGAATGGTGGAAGAAAATGCCAATCAAAAATAGTGACCTGTGAAGTGCCACCTTCTGACCGAGGAAAGGAAGATGCAGTCAGGTCAGGAATATTCTGGATTTTTCCCACATTTCCTTCAGCCTGGCACCCCCAGGCAATGCTCTGAGCAAGAGGGCATGGGCTGCAATGATTGACCTTGTACAATTATATTGGAATTTTTTGTTGTTTTTAAAGACAGGATTTTGGACACACAGGATTTTGAGGGAGGTCACAGAGGTCAGCATCCATTTATCCTTTTTTTTTTTTTTTAAAAGCCATCCAGTCATTTAAAATTCTGAAAAATTAAAAGCTTGCTCTCTAATCAGAATATAAACCCTGTGCAGAATATAAACCCTGCAGCCCCAGCATGTCACCAACCCAACCCAGGCTGTGGCTCCCTCTGGACAGAGGAGTTAATGATCAGCCTGAGGCAGAACCACTTTGGATCCCAAAGGATGAACATAAAATGAACCAAGCTGGAGCCCAGCAGTGCCTGATTACTGAGCAGATCAAGATTTTATAAGGACTATGCAGGTTTTCTGGAGGTGAAGCATCTTGCTGTCACAAGCTCCATTTCAGAGCTTCAAGACAATACAAACCTGGAGCATTTTTAGCTCTGCTGCTCTATTTATATCTCAGAGCACCAGAGTGAGTTGCTTCCTGTTCTTGGGTCTCCACGGTGCTCATGTTCTACTACTACTCATGGAATTACATGCAACTCTTTAATGCATTGTTAAAGAATAAAAGTAACACCCACTCAGTCACCATGGTGATCCAAAAATCTTGCTGTTATTTTGCAATAAGGGTGATGTTCAAAGGTGTTGGGAAGTTCTTTACTCATAGAACTGGGGTTAAGTACAAGGGAGGAGTAGAGCATTACCTTTCACTTTGTCACAGGACAGCTGAATAGCAAAAGAAATTAATCTATTTCAAAATAATCCAGAGGGGGGAAAAAAACTTGCAACTGTATGGACACAGGGATGGACTCTAAATTAGCTGCTGTGCCTTGGGGAAAAGGTCCTGGAATCCTTCAGAAAGTTCTCTGAAAATGGCACAGTTAAAGAGAAGCACAAAAGACAAATCAGATTTAGACTGCCAGTACCTGCAGGACTAGTTCCAAATGCAGAGGAACTACAGGATGTGGTGTTTGGGAATTCTGAAAGGCAGCAGATAGAGAACCTGCCTTCAGCTAAAGAGGAAATTTCTGTTGGCTCCAAGCTCCCAGAAGGTTGGGTATTGGAACAGCTGCCTGAGCATGTCTGTGTGCACAGAACACTCAGGAGAACTTCCCAGCCCTCAGGCAGCTCCCTGCTCCCTTAGCAGTGCTGAGTGGGGGCTTCTTTTCCCTTTGGTGTCACTTTTAACACAGCTGCTCTATTAATAGAGCTCCTAATGCCAAACCACTGAGGAGGCCCTCACAGAAATGTGTCACTGGCTCAGTGCTTCCCCTCAGCTCCCAGCTCAGTGCTGCACGCACTTCCCCCCTGCATTAGGTCTTTAAACCTGATCTGTACCCTCAAACAGCCAGATACTTATTTCGTGTGTCAGAAATGCCTTAATCTCATCAAATCTCCTTTCTGAAGCTTCCCTGTTTTTTAAAGGAAGATTAAGGTTCTAAATCCAAGCTCTGTTTCCATCCACTCAGAGAGGGAAACAGTGCTTTGCAGCAGCTGAAGTTGAGGAACTGAAATATGTCATCATGTTACTGTTGTTGTAATCTGATGGGATTTGAGATGCTGCAAGAACTGTAAATACTTTTAGTTCTTCGAATACTAACCTGGTGAAAATTTTGCCATCAGTGATTAGACTCTCAGGGTGGAATCCAGAGGTGCTGAGCACATCTGTGAGAATCCAAACTCACTTACAGCGATGAGACTAAAAATCCACATCAAAGAAGCAGCAGGCTTGCAGCAGCATTAAAGACAAAGCCACTGAAGTATTTGGCTGTACACTAAAATTAATTCCATGTGTCATTTAATTATTTTTTGAAAATAAATGTCCAGCTAAATACTTTAGGATGGCAATTATGAGGTAAATAAAATTAACAGTGGTTGACAGGAGCTCTGGTATTTAAATTGTTAGGAACTGGAATTATTTGCTATCACTGAGCTATGTTTGTATTTGTAGATGTATCATAAAATTGAGAAGCAAAACTTCCTGGGATAAAGCTTTCAGCATCAGGAGATGTTACATAAAACATCACGTGAAATTCAAGATCAATACCTTCATCATTTGGAGAAAAAAATGTACCTGGGGAGGAGAGATATGGACAGGAAGCCCAAGCACTCTCACCTTAATTAGCAAGCACAGGAGTTCTTGTCCAGAAATTATTCAATCAGTGATCCATGAAGTAGCCACCTGCCTCAATAACCTCCCTGCTGGATAAGAATAGCTTCCCACAGAACAGGAGCAGCCTACCGGGAATGCAGGAGCTCGACTGTCACAGTGCTGCTGTCACCACAGGAAGGCCATTGCCTCACAGCCCTGGCAGCCAAGTTCATTTCCTCCTGGAGCATCTGGCAGCTTCCAGGGGGACACAGGGAGACCAGACCTGCACTGCACCAGCAGCGTGAGGTCCAGTCTGGACAGCAGGAGGGAACAACAACCCTGCTCAGCTTTTCCATTGTCTGAAATCCTGAAAGATGAGAGTTGGATTAATGTCGGTTACCTGGGCAGGAACTTGAGCTGTGCACTGAAGGATGACTGAGGCTGGATGTAGCCTGTTTTTGGAAGCAGCTCCATGTGCTTGCTCAATTCTCTGCACACCTCAAACTTCAAACGCAGCGTGGTTGTTGCTCTGCAAACACATCAGACGTGCTCGGGTGGCTTTGAGGCCACTTCAGTGACACTGCAGTCTGAGCCCTCCTGCCCCCACCCCTGCATTGTGATCAGAACAATCCCAAGCTCCCTTTGAAAATGATGGGCATGGAAAACTGCTTCAGCAAGTTCACACAGTTGTGTTCTCTTTTAAGTACAGAAAACAAGACTTGGAAGTTCTGTGACAAACCCAGCTGTACAGAAAACAACACAAACTGATCCAACCAGAGCTGTCAATGCTCAGCACAGGCTAAGTCAGGTCAGAGGGAGTCAAAGCCAAGCTATTGTGAAATATCAGCTAATTATTTGCTCCTAACACACATTGGCTCTCTCTGGATCAATAGGATGGCTGAACCCTGGTGGCTTCTATAAGCAGATGTACTCTGTCCTCTACCAGCAGAGACTCTGCAGGGCTGGAAGTCACAGCATGGCTAAGCTGGTCCTGCCAGCTCCTCTGCTGAACCTTGGGGTCAATTTGCCCTGGGAATGGCACACTGGAAGCCAGGAATCCTCTGCCTGCCTACTGAATTCTGGCCCTATCATAGCACAGCAATAGCCATGGATCATCCCCTGCTTTGGAATTTTCTGCCTAAGTGCAAAATTGCCGAGCAATTTACAAATATTTCAGCTTGTCATTCTCCTTCCCCTGGACTGGTTTCCAAGCTGTCAGGCCAGATGGTCTCCTCTAAATCAACAGCTACAGCAAGTGGGGCTGGGAGCCTGCAATGATTTCTGACTGTTGACAATCTAAGAGAATTATATACTACTTCATTAAATCAGTACAGATTATAACCTGCCAAAGAAATTACTTTTCAGAATGATTTATATTGAACGTGATTCTGATAAGACACTTTCACCCTTTATACTGCTTATTTATGCTGTCTGATTACCAGGGTCTACATGACCAGAACAAAACAAACCAAAACCCAGAACAAAACCAATATTAATAATATTTTACAATTCACCATAACTTGCTGGGACACTCCAGTGCCAGAGGTATCTGACTCACTTGGAAACTTCATCTTCCCCTTGTGCTACAGCCTGCAAGTCACACACAGTGAGATACAGGCAGGATCCAGGAGGAATCCTGATCCTGACACAGCACAGGGAAGCGCCAGGAGCTACTGGAGGGAGAAACTGCTCAGGCCACAACAGAATGATGAAATCAATCCACTTTTGCAGGATAAAAAGTTGACACACGGTATTCCTGCACATGAAATACATTGAATTTCAGCCCACCTGACTGTGTAAGAGGCAGTTTTTGCTAATTATGGAAATTGGGTGATAGATAAAAGCCTTGACTTGCCAAGGTGCTAAGGACAGGCTACTACATATTAAATGCTCCTAATTTAGTGAAACTTGGCAAAGGATCAGCAGGATTTTTCCCTCAGTTAAGAAGTTTTGCCCTAAGCAATTTGACAGTTTCTATCTTTGGGGTCCCCTTGAACTCTTAAGTTTTATTAGAAGAGTTATTCTGCTTCTATACTTGTAAGTTTTATCCCTGGGTTATCTAGACCAAGTAAAATCACTTACATAACAACTTGTGCTTGTCATATCTGTAAGCTGAATTTCTGAGATAACAGCTTTACTCATTTCTTTCCAACTGTGAAGAATCTCTGCAGTCTGTAATTCTGGTAAGAGGTTTAGAATGGATGCCTTCCACAGAACCAATCTCTCCCCCATCCTCCCACAAACCCACCCCAATCCTATTGAAATAGACTCTAAGAAATGCAAATTGTTCAAATAAGAATTCCATAGTGACTGCATTAGGTGGAGGGAAGACACCCAGCACCTGAAGACATCTAAATGTTCCCATAACCACTTTCTATTGGCAGGAAATCTCCAGAAGCTGAGGAGCTGGAATATTCCCTTTATATCACAGTGCAAACAGAACCAGTCCTCAGACATGAGTGACTTGGACTCTGGAACACCCAGATATTTTTCCCCTGTCAGTCACTGGCTGGTCACTCTCTGTGTCATCAGAAGGATCTGTCCCTCCAGTGCAGTGCTTGAGGTCTACATGGGTCAGGAAAAGCTGCACCTTTCCCATTTTAGAGTAAATGCAATAGGACTGACATGATTTATCCAGCATCTAATCCCAGGTCTGGAAAGACTCTCAATAAAGCACTGTTGGCATGACATTGGCTTCCAGATCTAAGTCCCCCAAGGACTTCAATTGAATGTAAAATAGCTAAAGAACAACAGAATATTCTTACATAAAATTTCCTGGCTGAATCAACCCAATGTGCACTTAATTTTAGACACATTTATCTCCCTCATGTTTAGTGTGCAAATTCCACATGAGGAAACAGTAGGTTTGCTGTTCCCTGGGGGTTTCACATCTCTCCCGAAGAACAGGAACAACACAGGGAACGTGGCAGGAGTGGGAAGGTGTGTGGATACTTCACAGCTCGGGCTGCTGTTGGGAGTTTGGGCTAGCAGGATGCCCAAGGCCAGTTTCCAGAGCTCTGAGGGCTTTCAGGATGTCCCCAAAGGCAGCCCCAGGGCAGCTCACCTGCTCCACACCTCAATGCAGTCCTGGTAGAGCCTCTCATACAGGCAAATCCTGAGATCCACACAGGGCTGGGTCACCCAGATGGGCACATCCACAGAAACTCCAGTGGCACTGAAGCTCAGCTGGCAGGGCAGGAATGGGAGGTGAATAGTTCTGTTAGTCTCAGATTCTTACTGACTTACAGCAAGAATTTCTGCTATAAATACAGCTGAGTAAAAGGGTTTATTATTCATATTGCAACAGGTTCTTTAATGAGGCAAAACTAGAAAATCATTTGCAAAGGAAACCCAAGAGGTCTCAGTGCCCCAGCAGAAAAACACAATTATATTTCGGTTTGGATTGTCTGACAGGGAACATGAAGGAAGAGCATCTGGCCATGATACTGAAAAGAAGTATTTAAAGTGCCTTTAGCTGAAGTGGATGGGCCTCAATCCAGGCTCCCCTGGGGCTGCAGCTTGTTCAGGCAGCACAGAAATGCAGTGAAGGCAGCACAGGGCTGTGCTTCCTGCAGTGACCCCAGGCTGGCACCAGAGCCCACGGAGCTGAGCCCTGGATGAGCTGATCCTGGAGGAGAAGGTGCCCATGGAGCCTCAGCAGGTGTCTGCAGCTCCTTCTGCAGCCCAAAAGAGAGCCAAGACTGGCTACTGAGCTTCTGGGAAGTTTGTCTTTATTTTTTGGCAAGCTTCTGTGAACTGTTCCAAGCAGAATTTGGCTTCCAATGAAATTTAGAATCACAATATGCTGAAGTGGTAACTAAAGTTGTCATCTCTTCCAGCTTTCACACATCAGCTTAACTACTGCCTGCTAAATAATTCCAATTCTGATAGATCAGAAAGAAAATAAACTATGTGGGTTGGGAATAAGGGAGAATACTTCCACTTTTGTTTCCAGTTCATGAGATGTTTTCCAATATGATGTCTGATAAAATGAGAGTTATAAGGATTATTTGCATAGAAATTAAGAGAATGAGCAGGTTTTATGAGCATCCTGCATCAGAAATAAGAGCTGTGATTTAGAAAGTTACCTTCCATCAAACTACCACATACATAATTCTTAAGAAAAGCATAAATCAGAAGATTTTAAACTATTTTACATGTTTTGAAGGAGGTCACTCACTGGTTTGCAGTCTGGGTTGTCAAACACAATCACAAACTCTGCCCTCACGTCCCCAGGGACAGCTGGGACAAACAGGACTGGGATTTTCACTGAGCTGAAGGGTCCAATCTCACCCTCAGTCACCTGGACAACAACAAGGAAACTCTAGAAATTGTATTGAAACAAAGGGGCTGTACATACTCACACTATACACACACTCTACTACACCTGGTTTGTAACTAAATGGAATGCACTATGCACAGGAAAAATCACTATCAGAACATTAATATGGCTCAAGTCTGACATTTCCCAGACATTCTTCCTGCCGTTCCTTGTATGTTGTCACCAGACTTTGTTTAATCACAGAATCACACAGCAGAAAAAAAGAGTTAAATTATGGGAAATGTGAATGTACACAGAATCTTTCAGCTCAAATATGTCTGTATAGATCAAAAGAAAGGGGAAAAGTGTCCTGTGGTTTCATTTTCAGAATTAACTGATACAGTGATGTCCAGGCTTTGAGTGACCATGTACTTAGGCATTTCTCACCAGAGCAATTGATTCGATGTAGGCTTAGACTACTGAAATCTTGTCTGGATCTCAGGACATTCATTACCTTTCCAAGCATAATTTCAATTGGTATTTCTTCAGGAGAAAGTTCCACTAAATCATGTGTACTGTCTGTGTCCAGATCTGACATGGTATTTAATTCTCCTTGATCAAGTTGTTCTGGGGAAAAAACCAAACATAAAACATAACCAAATGCTGAATGTGTCAAGCAAAAAAATATGCAACAAAGCAAAAGTACACTGATTTGGGTCAATATTGCAAATCCAAGCATGTATAGCAGTGATGGGAAAATTGGAATATCTGGAAGGAAATTTCTGTTTGGCCATCCAGCTTTAGTCTTGTCTGGAATTCTACCTGAGGCACCTGAGCCTTCCACTGCTGGATAATAACTTTAAAGGTTCAGTGGGATAAAGTCTGTATTGGAGATTGGTACATCAAAAATGCAGACTCAGCAGGAAACTGGATGGGCTTCAAGAGCAATTTCAGTGGGATAAAGGACTGCAGCCAGAAGGACCTGCAAAAACCACCCACAACCTTTTCATGGAACTTTCAGCTTCCTGAAGCTGGAATGATCAATACTGGGAAGAAATGTTAAAGAACATAGATAAGAAAGTCTTTCTTCTACAAGACTGGATTTTATTAAGCACATAGTAAACATTAGGAATGAGATGGAAAATGTCTGAGGAGGTTCATCTTTCTGCTTCCTTGTTCCTAGAATTACAGCCTTTAAAAATAAACCTGTCATGTGGATTGCTATTCTGAGAAGTGGGGATTCAGTTGCTGAGACAAGGATGATGTTAACAATTTTGCAATTTCTGAAGCTGGTTGGGTTCTGTGTTCTTCTGAGACTGAATTGTTGATCACTAATGAGCACTGAGGTTCTCTGCTGCTTTTGATATAATGGTGTCAGGACATTATTTTTAGTCATTTTCTGTGAGGCAGCACACAAAGATATATAACATTACTAGCAGAGTGATGAACTACTTAATTTACTGAGTAACTTTGCCAACTGAATTGCTCAGTTTGTTACAGGAGACTAGAGATGGATGAAGCTTGGCCTGGGGAAGTGCAGGGTCTGTTTACCAAACCATCACCTCACCTGTGGCACTGCTGCTCTCGAGCTCCTGGGCTGCACAGGGTGTCACCTCCTCAGTGGGCTCAGCACAAATCTGGTCCTTGTTTTGATCCCCAGCTGCCACAGGACTCGTGGTGTCCTCCTCCTCAGGGTCACAGGAGTCAACACTGGGATGTTGAGAGATCTGTTAGGAAACACAGAGAAGGATTTTCTCTCATGGCTGTTCCTCTGCCTTGCACCAACTCACCAGCTCCTGTTTTGCCCAGCAAAAGTTTTATGCAGCTCAGAGTTGTGTTTTCTTGCAACAGTTCCACATTATAAATGGAGAAATGTGCTGCTCTTTCTACAAGACCTTTATCAACGAGCAGATTTAATTTTTGCTGGCTGCCCCAAACAGGTCAATAATGTGACAGCAGCAATGCAGTGTAGTGCCTGTTATTTTACAATTAAGAGAATTAACATTTTTCCAGTGGAAACCCAGGCAGTTCTATGTTGAAACTAAGTCTGCTAAAACCAGCCCTCTCTTTATCACACCCCTCACTTTATTGCTAGTTTTGCACCAGTTCACATGTTTCTGGCTTCCAGGCGTTGAGATTTTTAATGACTCTCTCAGAATTTCTTCTTTTAAGTATTTTTTCCTAATTGTCATAAATGTACAGAAAATAGGAATCATGACATAAAAAGTACTTAAAAAATTAGCATGGTTGATTTCCCCACTCCTCGCAAAATAATTGTTTTTAATTTCATCTTCTAATACTTGGGTCTAACAGATTATATTTATACCAACCCAAATGTACTAATGGTTGGACCAGTGATCTTCCCAAGTCCTTTTTGACCTGAGCTGCTCTGTAACTCTGCACAACTCCAGCACACTTGGCAAAGCAGAACATTTCTATCCCTTCAGGGAAGTGCTTTTGAACCCACCACTCTTGCAGGAGCAGCTTTTACTGTTGCTCTGTGGGCACTTGTGTCACCTGCTGACGTCTGAACTTTGAATCTCGTTCCCAAAGCCCCGCTGTTTGTCAGGCTGACGGTCCGTGAAATTGTCTCTCCCACCACAAGGCTGCCAAAGTCAATGAGCTCTTTATCCAGAGCCAGCTGTGAGAAGATAAACCATTAATTACCACTGTCCTACATAGCACTAATGTCAATTAAAGGAGCATCTGCCTCTTATGATAATAATTGTGTTATCCACGTGCTTAAAGGGAGTCCCTTACAATGCAGGTCTTGGCTGTACATTTCAGTGGAACAGAAAAAGGACCTGTCTGGGCCATAAACCTGACTTCTCCTTCCAGCCCTTCATTTATCTAGAAAACAAAACAGAAAAAAACCCTAAGTCATTTCAGAAGATTTAGCCTATGTAGTCTGATGAAAATTGTCACTCATTCTTTGAGCACCACATTAAAATGTATCTTTACTGATTCTATGTTTCCACTTTAAAACAGTCTTTGTGACAGCCTGGTTAATTTTAGCTGAGCAATATTAAAAATATTTGGAAACTTGCTCTGATTTGGAGGCATTTTTTCAAACATGCCCTCAGAATGTGCCTTAGTACAATTTATCAGAGCTTGAACATGCACACAGCTGTCCAGGTACAACAGCAGCTTCTCTAAAAATGTAGTTTGTTTCCTTGTTAACAGTTAAGAAATTCAGTTAATGATGTTTTTAATCAGACTAGTGGACTATACTAGGATTCTCCTCACTGTGCACTTACCATTGGCTTAAATGTTACCACGAATTCACAGGACATCCCAGAAGATATTTTTCCAGGTGGGTCAAAACTATGGAGATAATTAACATAAAACTCCAAATTAAAGCTGTGGAGGGAACACCCAGCTACTAGTCTGGTAACAATGGCAGAAATTTTTAAATTTTTTTCCCCTCACTTGGACTAATTATCAGAAAAGTCAGAATGAGTGACAGACTAATGAAAGGCTACAGAACCCTGCTGCAACTGGGAAACAACAAAGGCTGGTTTGTTATTAAGGTTTTATTCAGAAAGACTTGAAGTGCTTTTAAAAGGCAGGACAGGGACTGCAGCCAAGGAGGTGAAACTGAGGCTCAAAATCAGCATGAACAGGTTGAGCTGCCCAGTCAGACAATTAGGAAACAACTTCTCCCATAATCCATTTAAATGTTGCTCTGTAACATCTCCCCTGTCCAAAAACAAAATGAAGAGGAAAAACCCGAGGAGGGAGCTGTGAGTGATTAGAGAATGTGCTGCTTGCTGCCAGCTGTATCAAAATTATCTTCAATAGAATCTGCCACTCATTTCATGGTCTGTGTGAGGCAAGGAAAATGCCCATCAGGAGACATCTCACAGCTGCACTGTAAATGAAATTATTGAGGCACTCCTGGAGCTCTGCTCTGCCTGGCAGAGGAGCCAAAGGAGATAAGGAAGTGTTGTCAGCCACGGGAGCCCCTAAGCCAAGCGAGACACAGAAAACACTTGACCTTCAGAGTTTCAGCAAAACAAAATTAAAATCAAGCCAAAACAAGATGAAACATTTTAAAAAATGGGAACACTCTTCAGAATTCAGGAGCTTCAAATGTGGACAGGGAATAAGCAGCTGTATCCTGACCTTCTGAACAGATCCCTGGCAGTTTCTCCTGAGAAAGACTTGAGGAATGGTTCTTTATTTCAAATATTACCTTGATAAAATAGTTCTGATTTCAAGCACAAACCGCCAAACACACAAACCCACACAGGACCACTCTGCTAAGAAGAGGCTCTGATTGCATGGGGTGTAATAATGCTCATTTTAATCACTAGAATAAAGCTTTTTATCAGCAAATGTAGTGCCTGTCACTGCCAACAGCTCTCAAGTGCTATGTCTGTAAATACCTGTGCACTGATTTTGAGGGCAGTGACACCATGACAGTGTAGATGTCCTGGGTATTTTGAAAATACTTGGAAAAACTGTTTTGTAGCAAAGAATTTATGTCTGATTCTACTTGAGATAAGCTTTATACAGTGTAGGATCAGTGTCCCCAGGTCTGAGCTCTGCTGGTCAGCTTATTAATAATATGACAATGGAGATTATAACTAATAATAAATCTAAATAATCTTAGATTATTTTTGCTAGCTATCCAGCTGGCAAATGTATGGGTAACCAATTTATTTTTAATAAGTTAATTAATTCATCAGACATTGAAAAACCATTCACAACACTTTATGTTTCATTTGTATTTGAAGACTACTTTGAAAGGCAATTATAGCAAGGAAAGACTTAGGCCTTTCAAAAAGCATTGTTTAATTTCTGGTCATAAACCAGAGATGCTGATTTACCACATGCAATTGTCCAACACACTAAATGAGAGAAAAAAAATCAATCTTTGAGAGCAGGAAACCCTCATTTTGTCGGATTAGTAGCTTCAGGCTTTGTCACAGAAATTAAACACGTGTAAGTGGGTCAAAATTAAATCCACACACGTGATTTCAAACAACCCACGAGCCACACATTGAGGTTGAAGAGCTGAAGAGCTCTGCTGTGTCCTGGTCAATTATCCATCTCCTTCAGACTGGGAATGAAGTGCTCCACACCTTTCCCAACCCACCCACAGCAGCTGGGTTCAGACTTTTCAGCTCTCCAGGGATGTTTTCAGTCAAGAACTCTCTGTTCACATTCCAGGGCACTCTTGTAGGGACAAAGTGGGCAAGGAATGGCTTCACCTTGGGCCATCCTGTCCTTATCAGGCGAGCCAGCAATTCCACATGCAGTTTATCCCTTTACATTTATAAATGTAAAGGATGCATTTTAGCTGCACTGGGCAGTGAGCTGGGAAAGGAGCTCTGGAGCAGGAAATCACTCATGGTGGTGAAACAACTTGTTTATTTACTGGGTGGCATTAAACTGTCCCACAAATGGCTTCTCCAGGTCAGCCATAGGGGTTGAAACCTGAACTTTCTCTGTAAGCCACAGGAATTCACTTCTGTGTCTCCTATTTGTCCATAAGCCTCACTTACATATTGGAGCTTTAGCACTTTTTCACTTCTAGGCTGGACTAAAATAACTTTTTTGCTGTTGTCACAGAATTCTGAGTAAATATATTATTTTCCTGGCTTCAGTTTTTAGATAAGGGCAAGTTGTGAAAAGTAGTATTTAATATTTTTAAATGCTCAGACCAGCTCCAGAGAAAGCTGGTGTCTGAATTCTTAAAAAGAAACATTTTGTGGATACCTCCTTTTTTGTGGATACCTCCTTTTGTTTACTTATAAAGAGTGAGATAAAATTATCAATATAATTAAACTGAGATTAATTTGCAATCTCTCAACTAGACACAGTGTTTCATTACATAACCTGTCAGCAGGATTACAGGAGTAGATTGATGGGAAAGACCACAGGATTGTAATCTAAGTGCTCACTGCTCTGAGATTGATTTCCTTTATTCCATCAGCTTTCTTTCCTTCCTTTTCTGTCCAATTAAACGGTGTTTATCTCAACCCACAAGTTTTACTTTATTCCCTCCAGTTCTCTGCCCCATCCCACTGAGGGGGATTGAGGAGCTGCTCTGTGGACTTTTTCTGCCTGCAGGGTTAACCCATGACAAGCAGGAGTTTCAACTGCTGCAGAATTGGGTTCCAGCTCTTGTTGTGGTGAAAAGGTAAAACAATTCTACAGTTAATTCACTTACTGAACACTGATGAAGTCCTTGAGCCATTCACTGATTCCCACCAGCCTGCAGTAATTAACACTGTAGGATGCATTTGTCAAAATTATCTTCTTTTTGTAGGTTTGCCCAACATCAAAATCCTTGGAAAGCCAAACACACCAGGTGAAGATCAGAGACATTCATGGTCTAATAGAGTTATTAACAGTTTTGTTAATTATCTGAAGTCTTATCTGCATGGGAATCACCACTTCTTTAAGGATATAATATTATTTATTACATAAATATGTAATTTATGTAAATATGTCAATATGTAATAACGTATTTATAAGCAATATGCAAGTACCAGTCATGCTGCCCTTTAAAAAACACAACACAGCCCAACAAGAGGTTTCATCCTCTGCTCACCTTTCTGACAGTATTTAAACTCCTCTAGGTAAAGGAAGTCTTTTATAATTTAGATAGTAAAACTAACTTTATTTAATCTATCACTTAATTGAGAGTTTACCAGAGAAAAAGGCAAGAGCTGTTTCAAATTTTACTACAGACCTATTAAAGGCTGCAAGTGAATTTTGATCAAGGCTTTGGGATATACCTCCAGCAGATACATCTCTCCAATTCCATGCAGAAAGGCCACTGACCTTGAAATGAATGCAGCTGGGTTTGCTGTGGAAAGCACAGCTCTTAGTTTCCCGACCAGGCACTGTTTGCTTGTGAAAAATTCCAGCTTGGAGTTCCTCCATTCTTTTCTCAGCCATTTCTCTCCTCATTGCCCTTATAGCCAGCTGTGTTGGATCTTCTTCTTTGGGTACCTAATAAGGAACATCCAGAAAAACCACCAAAGCTCTGTGTGATCACAGAATCTGTAGCTCCAGGGGAAAAGCCTGGAAAAGGAATCTTCCAGCAGCTGCCCAGCCTTTGTCTGGCTCTCTCCAGGTCAAATTCAGCCTCTCAACCTCAACATGAAGAGTTTAATGGATTCTCAGCTGTCTGTGCTGTAGTTTTGCATCACTATGACATCATGTTTTTCATGGCAGGATTAGCTTTTCTGCAATTTAAGGGTTTTTTCCCCTCAACTTATTAAACATTGAGAAAAAACATCAGATGACTTCACTGGAATGTTTCAGTCATGGTCCAGTGCTTCTCCTTGTAAGTATAGGAAGATGTAGTGACGTTATTTATTTTTGATTGATTCTGAAGTTTTTTTAAAGTCACACAATTAAACATAATGTGATTTATGTCTTCACAGAGCTCTGAACTAAACCTGAAGTACTGTTTTTCTCTTTGAGAGAACAAACTCCTCCAGAATAATGTTAAACAGCAATGATTGATGATATTCTCACATCTGAATTTCTGCATCTATGTAACAACATAAAGGCTAAATTTTAACTGCAAAACACACTATTACTGGTTTAAAGCAAGATTCTTTCCTATTTCTAACAAGAGATATCACAACATTTACCTGCAAGTCATATTTCCGATTCCAAAGTCCTGGGAACTCTGGTACTAGGAGAGTCTTGTCCCTGTCTGTCTCCTCATCACCACTTTCCCAGAGCACATCTCGGGGTATATTTTCAGAACTCTCTCCTTGAGGAGCAATTCTCTCACCAGCCAAGGAACAAACTGATGGAGGGCGCTGAGACTTTGGGGAGAGAACACAAGTTTTGAAGATACAGTTAGAAACTACTAGAAAACAGTTACTTCAACAGTTATCAGTTTCTGAGGACACCTTTTAATACAAAAATGACATTTTAAAGCTCAGAGGCCAAAGATGACAACATAGGTCAATCCCCCCTCTCAAAACATTAAAAGTTACTGTATTTTCTTCAAGAAAAAGGAAACTAACAGACATTGAGAGATCTGATGGGGAAATTAATCTCCACTCACTGGTGAAGAATTCAATGACCTGCACCTTTAATAAAACAAAACAAAACAATCTTACAGTTAATTCTTAGGCCTTTGATTACCTGTGGTATTTCTCCATCTGCATGTTTGCAGGTCTCCTCACTATATCGCCAGGCTTCCCTTCTCTGCAGTAAAGGACCCTCAAGTTTACCACGAGCCTTAATTGCCTTAGTAGGGGACTGCCTTTTTTTCTGCTTGTGAACAGAAGCTTTTTCTTGCAAAATTCGAGACACAATCTCCATTTTTCTTGATTTCTGCAGTTCTCTAAAAGCTCTGTAATCCAAAGTCGTAAGAAATATTAACCCAAGCATGATTGTTTACCAATAATATTAACTATAACCCAGTTCCCTTGGAGCCTTTAGGCTAAATAGCAAGTCTTTAAGTTGGGTTCAGTGGTAATTTGTGCCAAGACACCAAGTGATTCAGAGGCTGTTTATACATTTTCGCAGACTAAATATACTCAGTTACAGTGTTTTAGAAGGCTGATACAGACTTTCACAGTGTCCAGGAGAGCTGAAGGATAGTTACTTCAGGTTTCCAGTTTAGGGTCACTGAACTTCCTTCCCAGAGCAGCTGATCATGAACACCCACAGAGCTCTGGTGCTCTGAGCAGCCCTAGGCCAGCAGTTCAGGGCACCAAGAACAGGCTGTACAAGTGTCACACCCAGAGGGGGACAGGGAGTTCACTCCCTCCAGGCACCAGCAGAGATGTTCTGACTTCAGGATCTGAGCTCCAACACATTCCTGCATGAGCACCAGGGAGCAGGGGGAGTTTGATGTGGATATGATACTTACTCTTTCTTTTTTTCATGCTCTTGCTGTCGTTTATGGAGGAAAATTTCCCTGATAACATTGCCTCCTTCTGCTAGGATGGCTTCCCTCATTTTCATCTCCTCCTTCTTCTCCTCCAAGGCCTTTGCTTTGTTCAAAATCTGGAGAGTTTGGAGCCTTTCCTATGAATGCCACACAAATCAGTTACATATATGATTCACATATTAAAGAACATAAAAGAGAGAATTCAGTGTTGGTCTCCTTATCCAAGCACACATTTGTGGTGGATGTCTCTGAAGCAGAAGGTATTGCTTTTAATATTCTCTGTAATCTTGGGGTGCTGAGATGCAGAAAGCTCTGACTAGGTCCAGGCTACTTCTCTACCCTTTCAGCCTGCCCTGGAATGCTGCTCAATGAAGGAATGTGAAAATATAACAGTTCTAAACAAATCAGGATTAAATTAAGATCATTCCCTCAGATTCTAGAGAGCATAAATAGAATAGCAAAGCAGCATAGCTCAGAAATTCCTAATTTATACTATTTAAATCCTTAATGTTTTCCTTCCATATGTTTTCTCTGTGTGGAATATTTCTACATTGGTATCCAAATAACTGGAAATCCTTCTGGCTGAACCTCCAGAGAACTTATTTTAGTACGCATTATTTCCCAGAGAGTCCCCCTCCCAGAACAACTAGACTGTTGACAGAACAAACTGCATCAGCAGAAGTGTCAAAAGCTGCCCACGCAGATCTCACACCATCCCATCCCAGTTAAACTGTCCTCAGTTTCAAGGGGTTTGGTCAGTGACCTGATCAAAAAATCATCCCACAGTTCTGCAAGGAAAACTGGAATGACTTGCATCAGAACTCAGCAGTCTCACAAGTCAGTGACTTCATTCCCATCCCAGCCCAGCAGCAGTACCCTGTTGGAAGTGATGCTGGTTTTCAGGGAAAGCACAGCTTGTATCCTTCTCTCCATATGCTCCTGAGCTTTCACTTCTTCCTTTGCATTTTTTTCACGGATTCTGTAAGCAAAGTCAAATCTTTCAGGCTCTCATCCTGGAAAGCTCTTGGTATCAGAATGTTTAAGCTGACAAGGAGTGATTGCCAAAGTCCCCAAGCACTGGTGCTGCAAACCCCTGGTTGGTGGGGCACTGGCTGTGGGCACAGGGGAACAGTTGGTGGCTCTTGCAAACACAGCACCACTCGAGCTCCAAGTGCCAACAGGTTTTCAAATATTTTGCTCAACAACTTTAATTTTTAAAAATTTTGGATATGAGGAATGTGTTTCATGTTATGACATATGACTGGCTGCTAAAATAAAGTAAGAATTCAGGTGTTGCTCATATAGCCAATATCTAAACATTATGTAGCAAATTTTTCAAGCCAAGCACATGTACCCACACTAAAAATAAACCCTAAAAACTCTGCAAGTTGGAAATATGTGGGCTGGAATCAAACCTGAGAATACTCCAGCTAATATAATGGGAAATTAGGAAAAAAATTAAGATTGATATGTTTGATACATCTGTCATGAAAAATTGTTTTTGTTTTTCTTAATTATGATCAGTTTGCACATACCATCTAATAAAAATAAACCTGCACAGAAACAGTACAATTATTTCCATCATTTTACAATTAACTCCTAATATTTATACATTAGGATATATTTGTATATCTGTAAAAATACATAACAAATGTTCCGTTTCTTCAGTAGCAAAATAATTTAAAACCAGAGCAATAACATAAACATGAACCTATGAAAGAACATTTAATTTAAAATCAACCAGAGCAGGAGCACAAAGAAAGAGTCCATCAACCCACTGACCTGACAGCAAGAAGCTTTTTTACCACATTTCTGAGAGGACACAGAGAGGCACAGGGCAGGTTTCAAACCAGGATTTTGACACACACACATATAAAATGCTCCAAATAATTATTAATGCCTCCAAGTGGTCAGAGTCCTCATGACAAAGGCCATCCCTTCAGCTCCAGGGAATTTGGAGACCATGCTAGGACAGTGAGTGGATTTTCTTCTTTCCATATCCTTTCGTGCCTGTAAGATCTCAATGTTTCACTGCACCTGGCTTGAGATTTCCAGGTGCAACAGAAGACACACCTTGCAGAAAAATAATTTTTCAAAGACTAGAGGATAAAGCATTGCCCAGCAGAGAATGTCCAACAGGAGAGGAGTGAAGCCCCACCTTGCCATGCTTTGCCTCAGGAAGCTGACTGCTTTCTCATGGTTCTTTTTGGCATCCTCCAGGATTTTTTTATTCCTTTCTTCACGCTCTTTCCGGGTTTCCTCCTCCTTTCTACAAAACACAGACAAACCAACAGTTGCAGCAGTACTAAGAAAAACTTGATTCCAACACAATGACACCTAAGGGTGTGGTTGGGGAGTTTATTAATGTGCTGAAATGAGGACATTAGTCTGCCCCTCCAATCCCCCATTTTACAGATTAATTGATAAACTTTGCAAAAATGTATCGAAGTTTTTTGACACACTGGTGTCTGCTTTTGCTCCTGGACATCTCAATGCACTTGACCAGAAGTCCAGAAGGTCCTAAAGGCCAACAGCACTGCAGACACATGCAGTTAGTCTGACCCAATAAACTCCATTTCCTATGACAAAAAATCCTGCATTCATAGTTTTTTTCATTAACAAGTTTATTTTCACAGATCAAAAATCTTTACCTGCATAACTGCAAGGCCATGGCTAATTCTTATTTTAATTCAATTTCCTCATCAAATATTCCTGAAATACACCCAGCTAGGACACACAGTACCACCAGTATTTGGACTAGCTAATCTCAGCACCTGCAGTAGTGAATTGGCTGAAAATGAAACAGGAAAGGCAGCAGGCTCTGACTTAGAGGCTCTTACTTCTCTCGAGTCCGACGCCTTCTTTCTGCTTGCAGAGCTGTCTTTTTTTCCTTCCTAATCCTCACTTCTCTTTCCTCCTGGTATTGCACCTGTAGCTCCTCCTCATCTTTTCGAAATTGTTCATGGAGGTTTTCACATTTTTTCTTCTCAGTTTCTACCTGCCACATCTCAACCCTTTAAAACAAAGTGTGAGTTGTTTTGACTGGAATACTGATATTCTTTCACTTTAAGATGATAGATTGAGTAGAGAAGGCTGTATGGGGAAAATAAACATGTAACCATGTTTTCTTTTATTATTTTAGAACATATTTTGAATCAAACCCTTTTACTGACACAGAAGTTCCAGAGTAAGGCTCATATCGAATAGCATATTCCTTTTAAAGACATCAAGAATATTGGTCAAAAAAAAAGGTAAAAAATGAACCCCGAGGTTCTGTTTCTCCCATTTACCCAGAAAAAATATGAAAAACAAGAAAAAGTATAAAAATAGCTTTTTCTTCAACAGTAAATAACTACAGGGACAGGCCACAGCTTTTATTCTTTGGTGCTTTGCTGAAGGAACCAGCTATGGTAGGGATGAGTACATTAATCTGTTCTGTGTATTGCTAATCACACAATAAACAAGTCAAGCATTTTCAAGCTATTACACAACACTGCAGCAAAACACACTGTATCCTGGCTAACCACTTGGCTAATCACAGCTAGAAGCTCGTGCCTGTGTTCCTCCTTTGACGTACCTGTGGTACCAAAATACAAACACACTCACCTGTGGCCTTCTGCAAAAGACAGTTTTACCCTGTCTGACAGAAATAGGTAATTTATTATGTGTGAACAATCAATTACAAGCAGGAATATTAGCTTGGCATAAAAATACACATTACTGCTACGATGTCTCCATCATGCTCGTTTTCTATCCTTTCCTTTATGCCCTATAAAAACACTAAGAGGCATAAATTACAAGTATTTATGCCCATCCACAGACAGATTTACTTTAGTCTAGCTTATTTTCCATTTCAAATGAGACCTGTTTAGATCCACAATTTATGCACCTCTCACAACAAAATCAAAACTTTATTTACATATGCAAAACTAACTTGGGGACTGTGCCACAGCACCCAGTTTTGTAAGGAATGAATGATGCAGGCTAGAAGTTCTCTCAAATTACGTCGTTCAGTATTTACAAGCAATTTCTGTATTGATTAACTTTTGAATCCATCCAACAGCATTTGAAGAACGCAATAAAGATTGATTCTGTTCACACCTTTTCCATTCCCTCACTTACAAGTTTTGTTTTAGTGTCAAAGCAATTCTCAGCTCCAGCTCCTTCTCCCTCTCCAGTTCAGTGCACAGTCGGTTGCTCACGGCCTGCAGGCGGGACACGGCTGCGCTGGAAACGTTAGAAAGAAACAATCAGAAAGAAATTTGAACACTACCCACCTTGCAAGATCAGCAAGAATAAAGCATAGCTCTGAGGCTGAGATTTATTCATTAGGATCCTAGAAATTTATGCAGCCTCTTGTTTAACCTTCTAAGCCTCCGTTCTTGAGGCAGAGCTTTCTTTAAACTTTTACGCACTGGTTGAAATGAACAGATGAGAATTTTCAAAATGCTGACCAGTAGCTAAATGCAACTATTCATGTCTCAAACTGATAAAGGTAGTAATATTCATGAAGATAAGCGTAGGTGAACCTAGAGAACCTAGGCTGATTTTGCTTTTAAAATGGTACTACGATATTCCATACACTTTGCCTACAATTGCAGTATTCCCACACAGTTATTTTCCTTCTCTCCCCAGGAAAACTAGCAGACAGTGTACTACAGGATCCACAGACAGGGGCCTGACTATACTCAACATAAATTCCCATCCTCTGAACGAAAATAGGATCTTCAACCTGCAGTTATTCCTCTAAATTCAGCATTTCTGTACTGGCACTGGTATTGCTAATGGCAGCCAGGATTTGTATTACTGCTAAAACACAACGCCTTTGAACTTCATAAGCCAGAAATCTATCAAGTCTTCTCATTCCACTAGTTACTTGCAAAGTGTAAGAGATTGGGAGAATTGCTATTTTTCACATGTCCAGACCTCTCAATGTGACCCATCATAAGGATAAACATTACACTGCCTTTCTCTCTTTGCTGGGTTTTGTTCCTGTCTCTGAGATCCCACTTGCACCACCTCAGGAGGCTCATTTGCATCAACTCATCAGTTTTGTTCAAGCAGCTCTCCCATTCTGGCAGCTAACCTGCCTTCCTTTCTCTCATTCATTGCTGCTCTAACCTGGAGATTAACACAGGTTAGAAATGCAGCTGCAAAGTTTGTTCACAAGCCTCTGGCTCCTGGTACACAAGCCACCCACTGCTTTCTATTTAAACCAAATGTGAAGAGTACAGTAAATTGCCTCCCACTTGATAGCACAAGTGTTTCAGAGCAGCTCCTGTATGCAGAGCTACTCCTGAAAGGGATCCCTGCATTCCAGAACAACACAAGAAAGAAATGGCGCATGTATGTGTGTATATGTATAAATACATATATGTACATATTTCTAAATCCTAACTGAGTAATCACCAGAAGCAAAGCCATGACCTCCAGGAGTGCCACAGCACCTTGATTCACCAGACTGAATAGAAGACTGAGACCCTGACAGACATAATTGACAGCAGTGGGCTAGGCTGATTCAATACCTGTTGTTATATTTTAAAATATATCCCTCTTTCCTACTCGTTCCCAAGTTTCCACCTCTTTCTGCTCTGATCTCATTAATTACACACAGATGAACATAGTGGATGCCTGTAATCTTTGGTATCCAGAAATACTCTCTACCTACACATTGCCAGCCTCCTCCTCTCTCTCTATTTCCATGTCTACATGATCCAGCTGCTTTGCCAGCATCTTGCTCCGCAGTCGACAGGCACTCAGCGTGTCACTGCAAGAAACAAACACATCATTTAGATTTTGTAGGTTCCTTTCTCTCCCCGATGAAACTCTTCTTTTTGGGGACAAGATTCAAAGCCAGGATTCCTGTCAGATACCGTTTATCATTCTATAAACTCTAATATTTATTGCTGATATAGTATCTCAGTATTGGTGATTTGTGCTGATGGGTTATGTTTGCTCAAACACTAACCTGGTTTTTTGGACCACCAGTTCCTTTTCCCTGATTATGTCACCAAGTACTTGGATGTTCCTCCGGGAGGCTGATATGCGAACTCTGTCTGCAGACTTCAGAGGCTGAATGTTACTAATGTTGCCCGAATAGTGTTCTGAGCTTTGCCTTTGAATTGGAACACACAATCAACAAAGAAACATAATGAGAAATTGGAGTTATGTGAAGTTTGTGTGACATCCTTACATCCTTGCTTTCTGTTGTATTCTAGCAGAACTGTTACAAATAAGACCATTATAAATAAGGAAAAACATGAACACAAACTGCTCAAGAAGTTGGTATGCATGCAATTAAACCAGGATTTTCATGGTTATTCATTTGGATATCTAATGTTGAATATTTATACCCTCATTTAATGCATTAAATATATGTCTTTGTTTCCAAATGCCTGTGACTCCTCTTGATCCCACCTTGGGTTTGGAATTTTAGTGATCCTGAACAATAGTTTACAATTTTACCAGGAACATTTTAAACTAGTTTAAGACATGTCATATGCAGCTGGTCTCTCAGCACCACAAAGGAAATTCCTGTTTTAACTGAAATAAGGTATTTACATGCTAGAAGCAGACTGGTCTCCAGAATCTTCAGAAGTGTCCTTGTTTTCCCTCTTGCCATCACCAGCCAACTCTTCTTCCAGCTCATATTCTAGCAGATATTGAAACAACAGCTTAATAAAGAGACTTTGAATTTTAAAATGCAAAGCTTTCTATACTTGCTGTCAAGTCACACCGTGGAGAATCAAAGATGACATTTTATAGCATTACTGCAGCCTACATTAAAAAATTCATATGGCAAAACACACAGGACTATTGTACACCTGCAAATGAGCAGGAGAATGTTTTCTGCCTTTGTGTGGAAGTGTCACCAAGAATCCCATTTATGAGGGAAAATCCCTGACAAGAACAGGGAGGGGACAAGGTTCTGGCCAACAATCTAACATGTTTATCTCACATTAAGCTTACATTAATGGCAGGTTTTTGTGTGTTATCAAAACAATGCATTTTCACCTTCCCAGTGTTTTTCCATGTCAGGGAGCTGACCAGCTGCATCTTCTTCTTCCTCTTCTTCACTTTCTTTTTCTTCCTCCTCTTCCTCTTCTTTGCTTTCTTTTTCTTCCTCCTCTTCTCTTTCTTCATCTTCTTTGCTTTCTTCTTCTTCCTCTTCTTTGTTTTCTTCTTCTTCCTCTTCTTTGCTTTCTTCTTCCTCTTCTTCTTCTTCTTTGCTTTCTTCTTCTTCTTCTTCCTCTTGTCTTTCTTTTTCTTCCTCTTCTTCTCTTTCTTCTTCCTCTTCTTCTCTTTCTTCTTCCTCTTCCAGAAACATCAGTGGAGACATTTGCAGTTCTCCCTCACTATAACTGCTCTCATGATCTTCCATGCTGACAGTTCTCTCCAAAGGACCAGGCTGATAAAAAGAAGAACATGTTCTGCACATCAAGTCTCCAACAACTTGCAATAGTGGTGACAATCTCTAAAGTTGAGTTAACAGCATTCAGTACACACTTAATGCATGTGAAATAACTGGATACAACCACACACTTCTGTGCTAGTTACACATTTTGAGTATCAACTAGAACAAATCTCTTAGCAAAAATCAAGGCTTCTGCCATTTTTTTCTAACTAACAGTGAGCTCAGCAATAAGACAAACCTGAATGTATTATATCCACTTAGACCATGACTTTACCCCAAATGATTTGGGCACAACTCCAAGAAACACTGTTTACTCTTGAGTCTTGGGCAGTTCTCCAATGTAAACTGTTCCCAAACGTTGTCACAATTTATTAGAATTCAGTAAATTCTGCCTATCATCTAGAATGAGTTATTACCACATGGTTGAGCATTTCACATCTTACTCACAGAGCAACTTGGACATATGATTAATTTCAACAAAGGTGGCTCAGCTTCGAGTGCATTTATGTCAATCCTTATGCAGAACTCAAAAACATAAACCAGAAGAGCATCTATTTTCTCCAGTTAAGGAGCAAAGCAAACACAGCCCAGGATTTGAAGTATGGAGGAAAAAGTAAACGATAGAACCACCTTAAAGCCAAGCAGGGTTCCCACGCTGGGCTCCGGCCGATTTAGGGATGTCGGTGGCACTGAGGAGTGGCACAAACACCAAACGAGCTGCCAACGCAGCAGTGGCCCCAGCGCGCTTAGCGTTGGGTGGTTGTGTTGCTCCAACTGCCAAACAACAAAGTTTGGGTAAATCAGCCGAGATGCAGAGCAGGGCAGAGGGCCCGAGCCTCCCTCAGGGCACCCGGGGGATGCTCGGTTGTCCCGGCGCTGTCCCCTCACGGCTCACCGCGCTCCGCTCCTCACGGCCCGGCCGCCTCACCGCCCCGCCGCGCTGCCACGGCAACGGCAACAACCACCGCGCGCGGGGGCGCCGCGCACCGCCGGCCGCCAATCGCCCCCGAACCACCGCGGGCGCGGGGCGGCGCTGCCGGCGCGGCTGCCTGGGTCACCCCCGCGCCCGCCGGGTGGTGCCGGCCGGGCGGGCGGGCGGGGCGGCAGGGCTGGGCCGTGCCGGGGTGCGCTGTCCGAGGGCCGGGTCCGCGGGTTCGGGTCCGGTGTCCGGCCGGTGGGTCCGCTGTCTGAGTGCCGAGATTCCTCGGTCGGGGTCCGGTTGCCGGTGTCCCTGGGCGAGGTCTGCGGGGTTGTTCAGGCCAGAGTCCCTGAGATCTGAGCCATCTGAGCAGCTCTTCTGGGTGTTTTCCTTCTTGAAGATTGTTTCTCGTTATTTACTCTCAGAAGGTAGATTAAAATATGAGCCACTGACCAGGCGCCTGTCCGAGTGTGGTGGTGAGGGGGTTAGGCAGCTCTGTGAGCTTTTGACACGTTCTCTAAAAGAATGATTTACACTTTGAAAATATCGTGGCATTCACAATTCCATGGCATTGGTGACAATAGTTACCCGGGTGGCAGTACCTGTGACACCTGTTGTGCCTCTCTGGGGCATCTCATTCAGGGGATTTCAGGTACAGTCTCAAAGTCAGAGGCATTCCCAGCGAACTTTCAGCTTGGGTTTTATTTACATACATGTACAAATTTTAAGCAAGTTAGTGGCATTACAATAAAACCCCTTTTCTGTGAATTCATGACTTGTTGCAATGCAAAGTCCTGTAGATTTGGGACTGGAGCACAGACATGTTAGAATACTGAAGGTTTCCAAGTTTCAATCAAAAATGAAGCTGTCTTAAATGTCTTTTCAGAAGCAAGCCTGTACTGTCCTGACAAAAGGATTTCACCACTAGTTACTAATTAAAGGTTATTACATCAGAAATCATGTACTGCTCATGCTGCCCATTATAATGTCATATTCCGAACAGTTCCTCTGGCTTCAGCAGCAACTGCAGCTCTAGAGGTTCCATGTAACACCTCCATAATTGTTATAAATCTGCACAAAATCACTAAATGAGAAGTATTTAGGTGATATTTGAGTGATTTACATAGTGAATGTCTGTGTTCATCAAATGACTCCGTTGGAATATTCTGTTCTTTAGCGGGATCTCCTGAGCCCATGTGTTCGATATCATGCTCAGGTACCAGGTTTAGGTCGCCCAGAGAAGCTGTGGCTGCCCTATCTCTGGAAGTGTCCAAGGCCAGCTTGGACAGGTCTTTGGAGTAACCTGGGACAGTGGAAGGTGTCCCTGCAATGGCAGGGGGAGGAAACAGGGTGAGCTTTAAGTTCCCTTCCAACCCAGGCCATTCAGTGACTTTAGCTCTAAATTGGTAATTAACTGGGTTTCCTTTCTGTTCTATTCCTTGTATTACCTTGACAAAGTCAAGGACCAGTGCAGCTGGATCCACAGCCCTGCAGATCCCTGTTCCCTCACTCTTGGCACTAGGCCTCAATGACGTGCCAGAGAAACCCAGCTATTCAAAGATTCACAGAGATTCAGTTATTGAAATACTGGGACATCATCCGCACCAAAATACACCCTGATCTGTACACAGAGACAGATGCATCCTCAGATTTATTTAGTTGAAAATGTTCCTTAATTGTAAGCAATATTGCTGTAATTGTTATAGTTGCTATGAGAGTAAGGTCTAGGTTTTGATCCCAGGCATACAAGCACATGCTGCTAATCTGAGCATTTATTTCCACTGTCACACGCAGTATGGAGTATAAATTACTCACAGTGGCCAGTTCATTGTCCCACATTTATGCTATAGGACCTCAATCTTGAGAAATACACGGACATTCTTAGCTCTATAAATGGTGGAATCTTGATTTTATGGCATCTATTCATATTACATAAAACAAATTACATACAGACATTTGCAGGATTAAAGCTACAAGATGTAGGCTAAAAATATGCAGTGATTAACTGTATAGCTCTCTCTGCAGATCTGGAATAGTTATAACTGTGTTAACTCTGAACCTGCCAGATCCCACACTTGAGTTGGGATGCAAAAGATCCAACATGGATTTTCCCCTCAAGAAAATAATCCTAAGAACACCTGGAAATACCACTGATTTCCCATTTCTTGTGATATTTTTATTCAGGATATTTATTCAGTCCCAGTTTATACCTGTTTGAATGATTTTCATAGCAATAACAACAAAAACAGAGGGTCATGATTTTGTCTCAGGTGAATAATGTGTATCTAGGGAAAGGCAATGGAGATTTTTATCTGTCATGTAGATGGGAGAAGAGAGATGATATCTGCAGTTTCTCTGAAGAAAATGATGGGTCTCCAGCCAAGTTCTTATCTCCCAGTCCACAACTTACGTCTATCAACTTCAAGCCAGTGAATCTCTAAGATTTAAGCTCCAGGAAATGTACAAAAAAGGCTTTGGTTGATGCAGCTCTTCTAGATCTTGTGGGCTGTGGACCCCAGTGATCCATCTCAGAGAAACTGGGTAATGGAGTGAGCAGATATAAATTGAACCCCTGCTGTTTTGTTCCCATGAGGTTAAATTCAGAAGCATTTCTGTGAAGTTCCTTCAGTCCCCCCTCAGGATCAGCTGGAAAGGCAGCAGAGCTGGCCAGTTCAGTTTGCTATATGGCTGCATACTGTGCTTCCACAGGCAGTTGGCATTTCCCTTCCGAACGTTTCCAAGGTGACAGTAGCTCATATATGGAGCTTTCTGGCTTTTAGGCAGGAAGACATGCCAATAATGGAATCTGCATTTTGGCAGGGTGGTTCATATCAATTACATAACACAACTTGTCTGGCCCTCTTGTTTGATAGGGATCAATTCTGGCCTGTAAACAATGGCAAACATTGATTTGTTGGACTGTAAATAATGGCAAACATTGATAAGCATCTTCCCAATGACTCATCCTTACAGATGGATGGACAAAGAACGACAGGGGCATTTGCTATCAGAGCACTTCATGGAGGAATGACCTGGGATGGCACCAGCTGGGAATGCAGCCCTGAGAGCAACACATCTGGGGTAAAACCATCACCCTGCTCCTGGAATGAGCCCTGGCTTGGGGGCAAAGTGGGGAATTTCATCCCAACTCTGTTGCGTAAAGAAAAGAAAAGGAGGGCAAAGTGTCTGGCTGCAGTGTGCTTCATGATTATAAAAAAAATTATGCAGACTGAGGGAGGAACTAGATGTTCTACAGAACATTTAGAAACAGATAAAAACTATATTCCTAGCACTTAAGGTGAAAGGGAAATTAATATTGTGGTTATCCAGATACTGATTAAATACAGACACATTTGTGTTGGGGCTGTGGGACGTTCATACAGTGCAAGTACAGTACAACCCCTGAAATGAGCTAAATATTCCCACCATGAAATTGCTACTGATATTCCCAAATCTCATTTACAAAAATAGGCATATGTGTGTAATTTATATATCTAGAGACATTTGGCGATGTTGCCACAACAGTCTTTCACGAGCTGCTTAGGTGGAATCATGGGAGGGTGAGACTAATTATCCCTGTGGTACATTTTTTGCCTCTAAAAATTATATGTGACAATATGACATCTTTATTTTGCTGGCAGTAAAACCACCTGTTCTGTTTCGAAAATGATCTATTAAGAATACCAGGTAATGCAGTGCAACTGTAAAATAAATTGAAATAATGTCCTTTTGATAGGGTCTCAAAATCCCGAGTAATAAATGAGTGAAAACTTGGGTTTTGGCCCAAATCACTGAGCATGTTTCTCATCAATCCCATCAAATTATGCAATCCAATAAATTATCATATGGTAGCAGTTACAGAAGTATGAATGACTATGATCAGGGAAAATCCATACCTATTACATGTTCCAGAAGAAAAATTCTTGAAAGAAACTGAAATGGGGGTTTCTAGTTTCAATGTAGTAAACTATGCTTCAGAGTTTTAACCTTTATTAGTACTTGGGCAGAGTAAATACCTCAAGAATTAGTAATTGTTGCTATAGTAATAATAACAAGTAGAGATTTGATAAATAGTAATGATTAAATGTCATTATAAAATTGTCCAGATGTGGGTGGAGCTCACCAACTTTTGACCTGGCATGGTCCGATACTCCAGAAACACTGATTTAAGGACCACTGTTGCTTTCCCAGATCTACTACAGCTTTACTACAGCAAAGATCAAAGTTTGTTCCAAGCTGTGGAACTCCGACCTGACATCCTGGCCCTGCTGGAGCACAGAGTGATCCCACAGAGTCCCTGCTGGTCCATCTGAGCCCCACATGCAAGGTCAGAGCATAGGATGGGCATTTCCATGAAAGCTGATGCTTGCAGCCACAGAGACTGAGGAGAAGTAGCAATTTATTAGTGACAAAAAGGCTCAGGAAACATTCAGTATCATTGGCCATCTTTTTAAGACTATTTGACAGTTTCCAGCCGGTAGCTAAAGCTAAAGGAAAGCTTTAATTATTTTCAAGAGGATTAGATGAGAAAGATTTGGAGAGCTTATTTATTTTGTTTTGTTTTGATGTTTTAATGGCAATTTTAATAGTTTCCTAATCTATGTCTTAGCAATTTTAATCTGTCATTGACTGTAATGAGGTTGGGATATTTAGCTAGAATTGTAGGAAATTAAATATATTGTTGATCTTTATTATTTTATCTCCTCTCTTCCCTTTGGCAATATGAGTTGTTTATTTGAGTGTGTTGTGCATATATGTGTATATATATATTTATATATGTACGAGTCTATTTTAAATATGTATTGTATGCAAACCCAACTAAACCCAAAGCTGAATAACCAAGCATTTATCCTTCTTCTGTATAATATGAGGATATAATCAAGGCCCTTATAGATAAAATGTAATTTATTTATCTGAGAGAACTTAAACATGTCTTTTAGGATTGCCACTGTATTTTTATTTGTGTTAATGGCCACTTTTGTAGCAAGGTCTGTCCCTTCAGAGCATGTGTTGCCATGGTGTGCTTTTATCAACACACAAATGTACACTCACACACTTACATGTGTCATCCACATGTGGAATACACACAGACACACTCCATCCAAACGTACAAAAGGTCTCTGTGGATTTTTTGCTACTTTTATGCTGAAGACATAGAAAACTGTCCTTTTTTACTAATAAGTGAGGTGACAGCTGTCCAGCCAGAGGAGAACAACACCCAGGAATTCTCAGCATAGGTATGCAGCCCATCGGAACGTCAGCATTAAGAATAGGAAAAGTATAAAAGAATCTCAGCTGAAAATATCCCAAAAGGTGTGAATGTGTTCCGTTGTACAGACAGACAAAATCATTCTGTTCTGTGTGTCACCACATAAATTCCATTAAAAATCTTTTGGTTTCCCTCCTCCAAAAAGTCAATTTTCATGCAATAATCCACCCCGTTGGGTTAAAAATTGTGTCTTTTCCTCCTTTTCGGATGTTAGCTGCAGGATTGCCATTGAAATGAGCAGAGGGAGGAAAAGATCAGAAAGAAAATACCCCCCTGCCTCATTCTCACAGGTTTATGTCGTGATCTTCTATTTGTTGTGTTACATTTGTGTGTGTATTGTGTACATCTGTTCTCCTCCTCGATCTCACTGGGCTGTTATTCCCCTCACCACCACCCTTTAGTAGCCATTTGAAATGCTGGTACTAAATAATAATACAGAATTAAGCAGACAAAAAGACAAATTAAACACTTTACCCCAAGTGCCTCCTTTCATTAGCTTAAGGTACCTGCATAATCATTTTTGTTTTATGATATAATTTCTTGAAAATGTCTCCTTCACACTGTTTCCTTTGTGGGTTGGTTTTAAAATTGTCATTCGAGATTGAACAGCACCAAAAAGCCGAGGAGGCGGAGGAGGAGAGAAGGAAAGAGCGAATATGGAGGAGAAAACCGAGTTTGACCCGCAAGTCAGGATGAACCCGAGGTCCCGAGGAGCCCCGTGGCTGGGTCCCTCTGGCCCCGTGCCGGGAGCCGCGGTGCCCGGGAGCCAGCGGAGGTCCCGGCAGTTGGCGAGAAACGAGAGATGGAAGCTGGACGATGGCAGCTCCGGGATGGAGCAGTGAAGTGCTCCGAGCGTTTCACTGTAGAGAAGCCCCTGAGGAGCCCGAGAGCGGCGAGGCAGAAGTTTGCATTGCCGGCTCTGCCCCTCTCGGTGGTACCGGCGGGCCGGGACAGCGCGCAGACAGCGGAGAGGCGGCAGTTTCCCTGGGCACGGTGCCCGGTTCCATTGCCGGCTCGCTCGGAGCGATGCTGGAAGCCGGGCTGCAGCTGCGGTGCCCGAGTGCCGCCGGGATTTGCCGGGAGCTCGGGGGGGCGGCGGGGGGCGGCGGCAGCGACGGTGCCTGCGGTTCACATGCCCCGTGCGGAGCGGGCACAGCGGCTCCGCGCCCCCGAGCGCCCCGGGACCGGCCGCCCCTGCCCTCCGCTCGGGCTGCAGCTCCTCCTGCTCCTGCCCGGCACGATGCGCGCAGGACATTAGTGGCTCCGGAGCACTTTGAGTTGCTCCCACCCCGCTCCGTGGGATTAATCTATCCTTTTGGAGGTTATTTTCGGCAAGCAGCCTCGCAGGCGGGCAGAGCGGCCGGAGGAAGAGCCCGCGGCAGGGGAGGGATGCGGGAGCAGGGCAGCGGAGCCGGGCGGGACTGAGCCACCCGCAGAGGAGAGGAGGAGAGGGAAGGAGAAGAGAGGAGAGGAGAGGAGAGCTGCCCTGCTCCCTGCTCCCGTGCCGGGCTGCCTGCATGGCTCCCGGGCACTGTGGAGATTGTGGGGGCTGCTGCTGCTGAGCAACCATCCATCGCTTTAAACTCAGCCTCAACTTAGCGCAGCAGGCAAGGATGGCAACGCCACTGGAGCTTTGGAGCTGCCAGGAGAGCCAGGGAACCTGGGTTTTGGTCGCTGCTGTCTAATAAATGGGAGTAAAATGGAATTTCTTACCTGGGTTTTTCCTGCCTTGATTCTACTGTGCACCCAACAGCACAGGTGTATCAGGTAAGAAAACATCTTATCATTCTTTCTTAGACTGGCCTCAGGCAGCCGTTCTCTCGGTGTAGCTGGAGTGAGTGATGCCAGCTCTGGCTGAGGCTCCCACTTTTGCCCAGGGATGCTTTCTGCACTCACGGGCCACGGCTGCTTTGAGTGAGTGTTCAGGAGAAAAACGGCCCTTGACTGAAGAGTTTCCTTAATGTGCCTCATCTGTTTCAGTTTTTTCTTTCTTCATTCCCTAGTCGAGGATGCACTTCTGCCAGTTGAGCAGCAGTTTCTTGGCTTAGTCAAGGGCTGTGTTTTTAACAGGATGCTCCTGGAAGCCTTTTCCCAAGGGCACTCACTCTAAATTGGGGGCAATCACTTTTTTTAAGGCACTGCATATCCCAGCTCAGCCTCAGCCCCTCCAGCAGCTCTGGAGGGGCCTGCTTGTACATGAAACTCTTCCATAAACCCCAGCACCACCAGTGGGGTACTAGCTGAATGGCTTTGCTTAGGGCCTCCATAAGTACCATTAAAACCCCAAAATACAACCATTCCTTTCTAATGCGCTCATTAAGTCTCCTGAACTTGGGTTAACAGGAGGAGATTGGCAGAGATCTTAGGGGAAAAAATGTTTGGAGAATGAAAACCATTTCTTAAAATATTAAATTGTAAAGAAAGATATAAATTTGCAGCTCTCAGTCACATTCCCTCCGAAGGTGTTAGCTAGGCAACCAGCGACGGTCTCGGTATATTCTTATTCTCTCCAGATCTGGAGGCTGGATGTGGAGAAAGCTTGCCATGATTA
Organism: Entomyzon cyanotis; assembly: GCA_024500445.1. Classification (NCBI taxonomy): domain Eukaryota; kingdom Metazoa; phylum Chordata; class Aves; order Passeriformes; family Meliphagidae; genus Entomyzon; species Entomyzon cyanotis. Next base: position 2,558,723 of record JAKEPQ010001025.1, read on the forward strand.
CGCAATGAAAATAGAGGGGGAGTAAAAAAGAACTTGCTGCATGTAAAAACATGCCTACATCCCCCAGAGCAGGGGTGGTTGTGGCATCAAAGGGGTCTTACATCTTCTGCTTCCTAGACATCTTTAATAGCTTCAGAAGAGTGGAAGAGGCAAAGTGGCAACTCGAGTAAAACATAACGTTGTTGGGGGTTTTGTAATTAATCAGGGAGATTCGATTTTTTTCACTGGGAAGGAAAAGGATCTTGCTTAGAGGAAGTGTCAAATCAACTGCTCTTAGTCAGAATTGACGGAATGATTTATCTTGTGACCTTGAATCTGTTATCCAGGGTCAGATCCTGACATCCTCAGACTCTGAAGCAATCTAGTGTTACAGTGAAGGCAGAGGAGATACTGCTTATTACCTAAGGGACCCAGATCTTGCCCATAATTTCAATGATCCTGTTTCTCCCTCTGCACTTGGGCTACCATTGAGGCTGTGGGTTGAAAAGTGATGTTTAAGTATAAAAGAACAAAAAAAGAGGATTTTATGGAAGAGTCAGTCTTCTCAGCCTCTGTCTTCAAGGTCTGTAGACACAGCAACTACCAGGATATGTGCAACCTATAATTTGTTGGATACATTATTTATTTTATTGTTATTTCCCTGACTTTCTTTCTCCAGTTACACAATAGTGATGAGTTGTTTGTTAGGAATGCATCTACTCATGGCAGACTCAGACAAGGTGAATTCTAACTTCTGAAATTCCAACTCTTCAGTTTGTGGTTTTCCAAATATGCCAAAGTGTGAGACATTCCATGGTCAAGGAAAGCTGCTCTGTTTGGATTCAGAATTTAGGGCGGCCACGGCAGGACACTAATCTTGTAAAAAAGGGAGTAACCTTGCTTACATGTGTACTTTGGATCAGTTATAATTTTGGTATGAGATGCTTTTATGAATAGCAGCATAATAATGGGCAAAACTGCCAATAGCTTCATTTTAAGGCTCTGATTTTGTTTTCTAAATGCAATGTGATTCACACTTATGATGACAGAGGCCATCCAACCCCTCTAAACTCTCTGCTCCTGAGTTCTATGCACTGTATATTGACAGGTGTAAGAAAAACATATTCCAGAAAGGAAGAATATTTTGGTGATTTCGAAAGGCACTGGTAAGACAAAAGAGACTAAAGACTTCCCAAAGGCAAAATTACCAAAGAAAAGAATGTTATGGTTTGGCAGAGAAGGGAAGTGGGGGATATATGCAGCCTGCTTCCTCATAGCATTTCTGAATATCCTTCCAGGGTGTTTTAGCTCTGTGTGAAGCAATTTCTCTGTCATGTGTGCCATTTGACTGAAGTGAATGAGACAAATTCAACCTAAGTCAGCACATTTTTGTCAGGTAAACATTTTTGAAAAGTAGTGTTTTTTGGTCTGCTCAAAACAGTGATTGGTGGCAAGAAATTTGGCATTTATATGATTGACAGGTTTATGGGACAAAGACTGTGGCTTCCACTATTTTATTAGGGTTTGAGATGCTGTGGATACTGCAATAATAAATGTGCCACAGTGAATGAGATCATCTGCAGAAAGTCACTTAGGGAAATATTTCTTCATTTGTATGGGGAAAGAGCACTTTTGATAGGAGTTTTGGGGTGTGTGTCTGTACTTTGTAATTCCTTCCTGAAAGAGATTTTTATTCTACAATTAAAAGCAGATGTATATTTGCTATTTGAGTTTCTACTCTGTTAAGTGACTTTTATACTCTTGTATTTAATTGTCATTCTGCTGTGTGTCTCCCTAAGCCTTTTACTTCTATTTGTGGAAGCACAGCAGCTTTAACACGTGAATGTATGCAAAGAGTGGTCCATTTTCTGTAGCTTAAAACTGGCAGAGAGGCTTTGATGTTCTAAAGGTTGCCATGAATTAAGCCTAATGCTTTTTCAATTACATTTCAAAATACAAAACATATTTACAGTGAGCTGCCCTTAGAGTCAGGAATGGCAGATGGGAAGGATATACATACTGCTATGGATAATCCTGGAGTTTGGCAGAGGTCAGGCCATTCACTGACCTTGCAGGATATTCCTTGTCTTTTTCGCAAGAAAAAGTTTTCTTCAGTGGTGGTGACATCTGGGACATTTGTCCCAAATGCTTATCTCAGAGAAAATTAAATGTACTCCATCCCAATCCTCCAGTCAAACTGACTTTTCCATCTACCAGGTTAAAAGATTCATATAACAACCATGTCACACCCCCCAAAAGAATCAGGTTAGCACATCTAAAGAAGAAACAGAAGGTTCAAAAAGTGATTTTCTACATCTTACTGCTCTATGTATTTGTTAGAAGGTCAGTGCACCCTCCTGACAAGTGTGGCCTCAAATCAGTGTCTCTGACCACTGGCCACTGACTTAAGGATGCTGCAGAGATTTTTGCACTGATCCCAGAGATTTTGGCACTCCTGTGCAAAAATAAAATTGTTAATGCTATCCCTTGGTCAGCTGCTGTTGTGCTCTCATTTGCATGGAACTTACAGATTGCCTCTTGCCTTGGTGTGATTTAAATACCAGATATTTTCTAGTAATATTGATAAACTTCTAGCAACTGTTTTCAAGCAGTGTTCTGGAAGAGAGCAAAGACAGGCTAACGCCTCACTTGTCTGACAAGCCCTTTAAAGATATGCTGTCCATGTTGATTGATGTTTCTCCCTGAGATCACTTCACATTAGTAGGATGCCATGGTCCTGCAGCAGCTGAAAGGAAGATGTCAGCTCAGATAGAAAGGATGTGTGCACTTTTTATTCTAGAACTGCTAGTACTTAGCTCCAAAAGAGATGCATTTATTTGCTCTCCCATGTGAAATTCATTGCTTGGAGTTGCTTTCCCTAACCTGTGTTGATATGAGGGAAAGAAGAATTCCACAGGTTTGTGCAGTTTATCTATGGGGATTTCCTTTCCTCTTTGTCTATGCAGAAGAACTCACTATTGCTTTCATGGTTTAGACAGCAGTAATCTATTTGCAATGAGCTCAGCTGAAGTTGTCTCAGTGCTTAATCTCCAGATATGGACAGATGCAAATATATTCTCAAAAATATCTGCTTGAAATGAGATGTGTACGGAGTGAGAGTGGATCATCCTATTCAGCTTTAGATTTGGGAATGACTTCCAGAGGGATAGAAGTCCACATGATGCCATTCAGCCAGCGAGGCCACCCACACTGGCCTGGTGCAAACTGAAGAGAAGCTTTTGAGGAGCTCTTCTACCCCTCAGATTTGACAAATCAATACATTAATTTTACAAAGTCCTTTTTCTTACTAGAACAAGCTTTACAGCAGCTTACATTGGGAAGTGAAGTTGCTGAATCAACTAATAGTAGTTTCCTTTCTTTTCATCTTTACTGCTTACACTATGAAAAGTTAATCCCTTCCAATGCATCTTTTCTATGCTGGTCTTCCTTTTTCAGGTACAATAATGAATAATATTTTAGGCCATATATAATCCCAACTGCTTATCAAGGATGAATGAAATTCTCCCACCATCCTTCACGTAACTTTAAAGCACTGGATGTGATGCGCAGAAGTCTAGAGGAGTAACTCAAAGGAGTTATCACCACATGGTAAATCCAGCCATAAAATTATTTCAGCTGTAATACTTTAATAACTCCCCTGGTATTAAGTGCATATAGCTCCACTAACTTCAGTACATTTGTTACACTGATGATCTGACCCTCAGGCTTTATTAATAATAGAAACAAGATTTATTTTAATTGTGTCATGGATATTTAAGTAAAACTCCCTCTAGATTGTAATCTGCTTAAAACACATGGCAGGCTCTAGCCCTCAGTCTTTAACCTGACTCTCATCATTTTAACTTCCTTTGAGCTCCACGGCTTTCCTTAATGCCATTAAAATAGAATCCTGACATAGGAGAACTGCTGCACTCTAAGTGCTTTGTCAAAACAGATGATCAGGCACATGAGATACATCACTCCAGTGCTGTCACCTTCTGACTTGAATTCTGTTTTCAAAACACTTTACTGAACTTGGTTGCTGTTTTAGCAACAGAAGCTGAAAAGCACCACCTTCTATTGAAAAGGCAAAGAGATTTTAAGCAGATATATTCATTCAGTGAATTGTAGTTATTTAATTAGGGAGAGACACAGAGTACCATTCTTTACATATAAAAGGAGCTCTGACATTTTACTGATTAGAAACATTGTTCCATGTCTTATGGCTGAGACTTTGAAGTTACATAAGTATGTTTTTAAACAAACTTATTACAAAGCTTTAATTTCATTAGAGTAACTAAAGGCAGTTGGATGACTGAAAGACCAGCAGTGTAACAGAAAGAAGTGTTGATATAGTTGATGAGACCCAATAAAGAAGGAAAAAACCTCTGTCAACATCTGTTATAAATCTTCAAAGCCCTTGTCTAAATCAAGATCCTTCCTCGGTAGAGACAGAGGAACCTGAGAAATAGCTGGGTAGTACTTTGGGATGAACATACAGTGGTGTGCTCATGGCAAGGAAATCTTATAAATGCAACTTAATATAACATTTTACTGGGAACTAACAAAGTTTCACTTGGAGCAGTGACCCTGTGTGTGAGGTCACATAAACTTTGACAGCTTTGCTAATACAAGTCTTCAGCGTCTCTGCTGCTAAAAACTTGTACTTACACATTCTAATCCCAGAACTCCTTTCTTATATAATTGAGTACAGACAAGAATTTTAAGTCCAGGGCAATCAAAGAGTTTTCTTACCATCTCCTGTGAGAAGAATTTATTGTTGTAGGATACTCTGCTCCTGTGCTGGCAATAACTGCTTGTGCTGAGCAGAATGCTCAGGCTGGCATATTTTGGAAAGAAAAACCATGTGCTTTATGTGGGTCAATGTCACATGAACACTCTAAGAAAGTTATGTAAGTACCAAGGCAGAATGTGTTTGTGGTGTATTACTCTGCAGCCTTCCATGGATGTTTAACCATTTCTCTCCTGTTACAAGTCATAGGTACCTCTCAAATGCAGTATCTATTGCTGGGCTCAGTGGAAGATGCTAAACCAGTGCTCAGGGAGCTTGGATCCAGCACTTGCATTCAGTCACAGGCTCTCTCAAACCACTGGCAATTCTTCTCTTTGCAAATAGTGGTGGCAGACATTGTCCCAGTCCCTCACTTATCTCCTCCTGCCCTATCAACCACAGTGCAGTGAGAGGGATGATGTGAGCAGGCACAGATCTTTGACTGAAGTCTGCCAACTCAGTTTAGCAGATAATGAAGACAACATAATGTTGCCCTTGTTTGCAAGAGATGGTGGAATATCCACATCACTGCTTGTAGCAGGGCTGAAGGGATGGTGGTGGGAAATGGCAACAAGAACCTGGGCTAAAGTCTTCAAGGAGCATCACTGGGTCAGCAAGAAGAGGCACCTGACAGAGGGACCCCTATTGCTGGGAGGGGCTGAACCATGAGAACAAATCCCACAGCAACACATCTTCTCCCAGCCAAAATCTGCTGCCTGTTATCCAAATTCCAGATGTGTGGTTTTCCTGTTTTCCCTTCACATTTGACAATGCACCAGCCTTCTTGATCTCAGCTGTTCCATAGTAAGAAGCTGTCACAGCTGCATTTCAGCATCCACAGATGCATTCTAGAGTGTATACAAAGTATCTTGGTTTCCCTCACGCTTTTTCTAAGTTTCTAAATCTATTTTTCCTACTTTTTTTAGAAAGAAAGGAACTTTTAAAAGTCTGTGCTGTACTTAAAGAGGCCATAGACTTGCTTGAAATTTGTTTTGATTTAAACAGAAAAATCTGAAATGGTTTTCCTACCTATTACAATCTCCAGTATTGCTGATTCTGCTGTAGGTGGTCTCTGGTGTAAAATAAGTCAATTACTTCAATTTTCTGTCATTGTTCTGTTTGTGAACATGGGAAATTTTAAGATACTTGTTCTCTTTACCCAGAGCGATGAGTGACATCGGAGATTACATAGGGTCCAACATCGAAATCTCCTGGTTGCCCAACCTGGATGATTTGATGAAAGGGTACGCACGAAATTTCAGGCCTGGGATTGGAGGTGAGACTTGAGAATAAATAATGTTTTTTCATTCTGGCAATCCTTCTACCCTCTGATGTTTGTGTGAACTTCATACTTTACATGATTATGTTTTACTTGAAAGCTGGAAAAACATGAAAATCAACAATTTGCTAGATTTTGACAAGAGACAGACTGTTCAACAGCAACACAGACTTCTGATGCAGTCCTTAAATCGTTGACATTTAAGTTGAAGGAATTTTGTATTTCATTAAATGGTGATAATATCTGCATCTGCTTGAAGTCATGCTGTCTTAAACTAGATAATGTGATTTCCAGAAAGGAGTCCATAATTTTCAGTAGTTGTGATTTTATCTCGTGTCCCTTATCATTGAAGTGAGGTGTGCTGTTGGAAATTTAGGGCACAATCAGTAAAATATTTAAAACTCCTGCTTTAACAGTGTACTTTATCAGGGAAAATACTTTAGTGGACTCACTCTGTATGAAAGAATTAACAGTCTTGCCTCATTGATATTTTTATGGGTGCTTTTGATGATGTAAATTACCCTATTCAAACATTTTTTTCTCAGGTCCTCCCGTTAATGTTGCCCTAGCAATCGAAGTAGCCAGCATTGACCACATCTCGGAAGTGAACATGGTACAGTATCAGATTTTTTAGTTTTGCATTTAAAAAAGCCAAGGTTCAAACCCCAAAGCTGCGTTTGTTGAGCTATATAAACTGATTTTCTTCATTAAGACCTATGCAACTCTTGAAATGTGTTATATATAACACTGATATTGAATCACATTTTTGTATCTTGTGCTTATCCATGGTAGGAGCATATGACTGAAATTCAAATGCTTGGGCAGCTCCCTGGTTGACTAAGTATAAAAATATGTATTTGCACTGAAAGCAAATAATATATTTCTAGGCCAAGACAATGATTTTTGGCCAAGTTCCAAGACATTATCATTGTCAGCAGCACTTCTTAATTGGGATTTCTCTTGTCATAGGAATACACCATGACAGTATTTTTGCACCAGAGCTGGCGAGACGACCGTCTGTCTTACAACCACACCAACGAAACTCTGGGCTTGGACAGTCGCTTTGTGGACAAGCTCTGGTTGCCAGATACTTTCATAGTCAATGCCAAGTCTGCCTGGTTCCATGATGTGACTGTGGAAAACAAACTTATCAGGCTCCAGCCAGATGGAGTCATTTTATACAGCATCAGGTGAGTGACAAACAGTGCAAGTATAGTCTGTTGTGTGTTAACTTTTTGTACAGACTATAATCACTCAGCTTTCCTAGGGTGGTTTCCTAAAATAATTATTAAAAATGGAAGAAAAGCTCCTGTCTCTTATCCTTTTCTTTATAAGGATAAGTCAGAAAATCTCTTTGGCAACATGAACACATTTTGCACTGCACAGTCACTAATTATGTTCAGAATTCCCTCAGTGGGAGAAAATCACCTCATGGCTTTGGTCACCAGGCAAGGAGGTGCTGAATACAGAGCAAAGATTCTGTTCTCCACTCTCTTGCTATTTTCCAAGGGAACTGTGAGCCTGATTTAGGCTCAACTTCCCCATCTTTCAGAGAAAGTAGCATTTCCTCACTTTGGAAGAGGGCTGTGGCTGGAGCTCAGTAACTATATTGAAAATTAATTGTGTAATGTTCTAAAAAATAATGAATGTGCACTTCTGAAATTTTAAATCTAAAGTTCCCCTTAAGGTATTGGCAGTGATCTTGGGGACAGTGAAAGGGAGGAGATTGAATCAGAAAATTCCTTTTTATCATCATCAGTAGCTGCAGAATCCTCTGACGTTAGACGAGTCATTTGACCTTCCTTTAATTCCCTCTGCCTTCAGGATTCCCACAGACTCAGGCAACAGCCATAAGGACTTTGAAAACAGTTTCCTTTGTTAGTATTAAGGCTTCAAAGTTTGCCATTCAGTCTTTTGAGTTCTGAGGAAAAGGTTCTGTCTGGATATAACTAACTGGTGTTCGCGTTGCTTCAAACAGGATTACCTCAACAGTGGCCTGTGACATGGACCTTTCCAAGTATCCAATGGATGAGCAGGAATGCATGTTGGATTTGGAGAGCTGTAAGGGCTGAGTACATCTGTGTTTTGTGTAAAGCCTGCATGTGTGGTGCTGAGATAGCTGGAGCTGGCTGGGATGATTCTGCTTTAGTCAAGGAAATGTAAGGGCTGCCTTGGGGTTTAGAGAGAACAGAAGTCTCTTCATCCCCTGTGTTGGGCATTAGACCATGGACTTTTCAATACCAGTTCAGCTCTGATCCAATCCAAAACTCTAGGATTTGATTTAGGGATGATGAGCAATGTACAGTCCTGCTGACAAGTGTCTGGAACTTTGTGTTTCATGTGAAACCTTGTGCAGTTGTGACAGTCACTGGCATTACTGAGGTTTGTATAAAATCCAGTGAGAACAAGTAGAAAAGCCCACAGGCAAAATGTGATGTGCTATTTTTAATTTATGAGAAAATAGGAAAAAGAAAGATTTTACTGCTTTTAATGAATGCCATTGTGACTAACCTTCACATAGCTCTTTAGCTTGTCTTGGCATTCCTGTATCTCTTACACTGAAATCCATCAGAATACTGCATGGATGGGCTTAATTCTTTTGTACTTACAAAGGAGGGTGAAGAATTAATTTATATTTTATCCAACTTGTATTTAATCTATGATCAGCATGTAATTCCCGTGAGCATTAATATTTCTGAATGAAAATCACCACCGACACAAGCAAGGACCACCCAGTCAGTGGAAGTTAATCTGGTTTTTAGATCAAGGAGCCTACAGCTCCTGAGGGTTCCAGAGGTCTGGGAATAGCAGATCCTGAGCAGATCCCTTGGCCTGTTGATGCAAGTTTTTCCTTTTCTTTTTTGTCACTGGCTTTGTTTGCTAGGCAGTTAACCACAATACCATTTTATCCTGTCAGAAATAGCTATCTACAGTTTTACTTATGTAATCACCAAATGCAGAGGCAGCAGACAGTGCCCCAGCAATTTGTTCTTTCTCCCAGCCAGTTCTGCAGGGAGTTTTGGTGGGGGCTGAATGTTTTAATTGAATTTGAGGGGTTTAATTTCAGTGAAACAAACAGAAATAAAGTCTCTTTAAACAAATGGATGCTTTAGTAACAAGTTGTCCATGAACAGGAAACCTAGGAAGGATTGATTTCCTGTAGATTTGCATATTACATAAATCTCTTCATAAATATCCCCCCTTTCTCTCATGTCCCTGCACCTCTCAAAAGCAGAGAGAATTACCCAGACTGAATCTCAGCATGTTTGCAATGTGTCTGGTGAAAATCAGCATAGCAGAGGAAGTAAAGAACTTCCATTATGAGTCCTCTAAGCTCTTAATTTCTCCCTTGAACTTTGTGTTTATTCAGCTTTCTTTTGGCAGATGGCTACTCTTCAGAGGACATTGTCTACCACTGGTCAGAAAACCAGGAGGAGATCCATGGGCTGGATAAGCTGCAGCTTGCTCAATTCACAATTACCAATTACCAGTTCACAACAGAAATTATGAACTTCAAATCTGGTAACAGAATCTTTCTTCAATTCAGGAACAGTATCTGACTTTTTCCTGCAGAGAGAAACCTCCTCTATCTATAATAGAAAATCCTTCTTCTTAAGTAACTAATTTAAGAACCTGTCAGGTTTCTGATAAGGGTTTCCTTCAGCTTCCACTTGTAAGAAGTGCCATCCTTTGCTGAGCCTCCAGGTAGCCACTGTAGCATGTTCTGTCCTTTAGCTCTCTCTGCTTGACAAAATACTGCATGGAGTAGCCAGACAGCACTTGGTAAAAAGCACTTGAGGTATAGCTCACATTTTCTTGACCTAATTTGCAACTTCAGATCACGAAAAATTTCCATTAGCCCTGATGTTATGAAGCTTATGACGTACAGTCAGATCAGTCTAATTCTACCCCGTAGAAGTCAGTGGTGTGTATGTCTATCACTGGGCTTATTGCAATGTTTGTACAAGATTGGAGTCATTTCTTTCCTGCTGATTTTTCATCCTCTTTCATGTATTCAGATTCTCATTTATGCTGCACATCTCCTCTAAGCTCTTTTTTGAGTTTGAAATTAACTTGGCCTTTTAAAAAATCTAAATTTAGTATCTGGAGGACTTTCTACAGCAGATGATAAGACAGTACACATTTTGAAGCAATACTGTTATTTGAGAAGACTCATGATTTTATTTTCAGATCTGGCATTGATATGACCTGAGACAAATCATTTGACCTATTCTTAGCTGATGAAAGCTGCAGTACCTCGTGCAGGGTTTACTGAAGCATCCATCGAACAGCATTCAAAAAAGCTTTTTGTGATCCTTGTCCAGAAGCTGTTAAAGAATGTAACTCTGTGTCATTATAGGAAATGGAATTTTTAATATCAGTTTAACCGTAATTCACGCAGCCGGAATCTTTTCTGTCTGCTCTCTTTTTCAGCAGGTCAGTTTCCGAGGCTCAGTCTCCACTTCCACCTTCGGCGAAATCGAGGAGTTTACATCATCCAGTCTTATGTCCCTTCCATCCTACTGGTGGCCATGTCGTGGGTGTCCTTCTGGATCAGCCAGTCAGCTGTGCCTGCCAGGGTGTCACTAGGTAAAGCAGATGGCTTGGGGGACTAACGGGGAAGGGAGTGCTCAAGTGGTAATTATGCTCTCTGGTAATCCTCACTGTCCATGAAGGTGCATTTATGGCCACTATGTTTACATTTGCAGAAGAGATGTTCCTTTGAAAGATTTCCCTCCTGGTTTAATTTCTGTCATGTTATCAGAGCAGCTGCCTCAGTAAAGAACAGCAAATAATCACCTAGGGAGGGTTAAAAGCAGTAATGACTGTGAGAGAAAGAAAGAATTGATTTGAAGGAACTGGGACAGGGACAAAAAAAATCTTCCTGGAGCTTGTGGGTCTGTCGGAGTAAGGGTTGCCAGTCCAGATGCAAAAGTGTTTGAGGGTTAAGTCTTTGGGTTTTGTCTCTCCTGAGCTAGGGCAAAACCAAGGATAACTTGTTCAAACCTGCCTTACTCATACAAATGCAAGTTCCCCTGTTTTGAAATTCAGAAGCCACAGTATTAAGGGGCTTCTGCTGTGAAAATAATCCTCAGCCTCATATAAAAAAATATATTTACATATATTAGTGCATGTATTTCTATCTCATGCTACCCTGCAGGTATAACCACTGTTCTCACAATGACCACACTGATGGTCAGTGCCCGATCCTCACTTCCACGAGCCTCTGCCATCAAGGCACTGGACGTTTACTTCTGGATCTGCTACGTGTTTGTCTTTGCTGCACTGGTGGAATATGCCTTTGCTCATTTCAATGCTGACTACATGAAAAAGCAGAAGAACAAGATCAAGGCGAGAAGGCAGAGTGCAGAGGTCAGTAAGTGTGATACTGGGAATAACTTTGCCAAAGCAATCACCCTGCATCATGACCTTTTTCTACAAATTCTTCCTAAGAAGAAGGCTTTGAGAATGTTCTTGATGGTGCTTGGGTAATTCAGAGCATGTAAATAAGCAGAATTATACAAGGTAGCACAGAGTCTTTCAACAGTTCTGCCAAAGCAAGGGCTAAATCCCATTTGGCACTTATGGTGTTTCACCACGTCAGTGCCATGGATAGCTCGGATGAATGACACTGCCTTTGCCCTAAAAATTGCTATTATTCTCCTCTTTCCTTTGCAGATCAACGTGAAGAATGCCATTGTTCTGTTTTCCCTCTCCATCGCTGGTGTGAACCAGGAACTGGCCATTTCCAACAGGCAGCACCGAATTCCCAGAGGCCTGCCTGGATCATATGGCACAATAGAAATAGAAACTGGAGAGACAAAACAGCAGCAGGGAATGAAACTGGACAAAAAGACTGGCCTGAAGTCGCTCTTTAAGCCCATTGATGCTGACACCATTGACATTTATGCCAGAGCCGTGTTCCCAGCAGCCTTTGCAGCAGTCAATGTTATATACTGGGTTGCATACACAATGTAAAGACAACAAAAAAAGGGAAATTCATCCGAAGACCTACAAACTGAACAATACCCACAGGCTAAAAAGCCCTCGCTGAAACTGAATTAAGGCATCTCTTCTCAAAATATTTTCCAACAAGCTCAAAACACTTCTGAAGTCAAGAAAGTCCTGCTATGAATTCCTACTAAAAGCAGCAATTTATTGCTCACCTGATTTGATACAGTAAGACTGCACTCTGCCAAACAATTCCAGCTCTTTCTTTCCTGTAATACCATGAGACAACTTTTCATATGTACATATTTGTAGCAGAAGTTTAAATCTTAAATGACCATGGTTTTCCTCCACTTCAAGGGTTGATCAGTAATGAAGATTTGGCTTTTCACACTCAGATAATTTCCTTTTTTTTGTAATGAAAGAGCTAATTCCTCACTTCTGCACATGAGTGGTTTTCTGCATCTGGCCTTCTGTGGGTTGGTCTAGGTTTAATAGTAGCGCTAAAGTCGGAGGTTTCAATCAGAAAAATCTCATTAACAAAGTCAAAGGGAATAGAGGGGAGTGGAGGTTTTTTCTTAAAATATTATTTGTCTTGGATAAAGTATTGAAAAATTTCAATGCTCTTAGTCACAGCATGAAATAAAATATACTACATAAAATTCTACTGAATTGTTAATAATGACTGTATTACATTTCAGATGTAAGCTAATGAAAATTTAAATGCTTGAACACAGAAATATTTATTAGTTTAATAGGCCCCAAAATAGTTAAAAGTGATTTAAAACCACAGGAAAATCTCAGGCCTCCTGTGTTGGATTGGGAAAAATTTGAAACGTGCTTGGTAATGAAGGAAGTCAGACTCCATTTGCAGGAAGGACTTTAGAATTTGTTCTGTTAATTTTCAGTGAGACTCTACCATGTGTGCCTCTGAAAATATCTTTTTTGAGTCTGTCCCTAAATAGCTGAGGGAAGTAAAAAAAAAAAAAATCATAACTGTCTTTAAGTTATTCTGTTGCTTTGGATATTTTTGCTGTTTTTATTCAGAGGCTGACCTAATCTCTTAGGCCTCTTCACTTCCATTTTTCAACAGTGAAATTTATGGGTCCTCATATACACCGCTTAATTCAGGATTAGATCTCTCACCCAGCTCATGCAAAATAACACTTTTCTCTGTAAATAATCTCAGTGAACTCAGCAAGTGAACACAGCACTCACAACAAACTAGTCTCACAATTATTATTTAAAATCTCCACAGTAAATATATTGGAATATGGATTAAAACAACTGAAATATAGTTAGTGTAGGAAGCCAATGTAAGATGCTACAAAAGGGAAATTTATTTCAAGGATATTGTTGCCTTAAAAGTGAGAGGTTGTTTTAAAAATAGACTGACAGAAAAGAATAGGTGAAATGAGAGAGATGGAAAGAAGGAAGCAAAGCAAGAGGCTGAAAACTGCAATGGAAAGGAGCATGGAGAGAGACTAAGCCAGAAGCTGTAGGTAGAGAGAAGAGCTTTGCTGGCATTTAAGGTGGAGGTCTTGAATGTGTGGCTGATAATTAATAATTGCAATAAGGGTGAAAGAAGGATTAGATCCCAGTAATCCCAGTTTGATCCCACACATTCCTCCTGCCTTGACTCAGCTGTGATTTATGGTTTTATTTCATATGGCCAGCACTGAAAGATAAAACATTTTAGCACTGATTTATAACTTAGAATAAGATTTGTTCAGTATCAGTGAATTAAGAGAATGCTTTGAAGAAAATACAATTATCTGGGCTGTAATGGAAAATATGCTCCACTGTAAGTCAGGCTTAGATTCACCTCAATCTTTAGTTTGTGTTATCACGGAAAAGCTATCAGCCAACAGTGTGCTGGAAAACCCCAATTGACCTCAAGTTGTAATTGTTCCACAAAGTCCTCACCAATCCAACCCTGGACTGAGATACTCGGATTCTGCTCCAACATCTCACCACTGACCTGCTGGGGAAACTCAGTTAAGATCTTTCACTGCATCATCTGAAAAGTTGCCATAATGATTTCTTTCCTATATCTGAGTTTTACAGAAGAAAATCCCTTCAGGAGAGGCAGAAACTCTTACCCTCCAAATAGGTAAGTGCATCCAACTGGTACTTTCATGGTACTATTTACCATAGTTTCTGAGACTCACTTACTGAATTAAAGTATCACTCAAATTTCACCTTATCCAGAAGGCTAATGAAAATTTGCACTTCTTTCAATATATCCAGGTAATCAGGCTTCTTTTTTTTTTCTCCTTCTTCTCCTCTTTATAATTTATTTTTCTTACTGTTTGTTCCTGATGTTGATGAAATGCTACCTTACAGAAATACACTATGTTTTTTTTCTAAGAGTGTTTTTGGTCATAATCACTTTCTCTCCAAGGAAATTCAACCTCTCCTGCCTTCTTCTGAATCATTCCTACTGTTCTATAAAATGATTTAATGCAGAGTGGAATAAAAGCAGCAGAAGCATGACTTTACATTGCCTTTTCCTTACTAAGTGGTTGCTTTTTACATGATCCATCACCACAAAAATACAACACCCTTTAGAAAGACCACAGTGCCACTGCCTTCTCTGTTACACTTGCAAAAATCAGAAATAATCTTTAGTTTAAAATCAGTAGATTAACTTCTGCTGTGAAAGCAGAATCAGGCCTTTTTGTATCCCACTGTTTTCTCCATTTATTAGTTTATTACATAGCCTGTCAGTATCTTCTGCTGAGTGAAATTATTGACTATATCCAGCTGAAGGAATATTCACAGCAAGTTCCTGAGGAGTGCAAATCATAAGAAAATAATCATGATTTTGGAATTAAAGATATTGAAGAGCAGAGAAGAAAGCACTGACCTAGTCCCTGTAGTGTACACTGGCTGGTTATGGAGAGTAATTAGCAAGAAGGTAGCTGCAGATATTATAAAGGCAATGTCAAATCTAATTACTTCAGCAGTAATAGTTTGTAATTGTGCACCTGACATAACTCCTTACACTGCAGCCAACTGACTGATCACATGGGGTTATTGGACAAAATTAGTTGCTTCTCCATCTGGGAGGCAGTCACAGGCTGCATGTCCTGCTGACTGCTCCAGAAGATTTATTCAGTGAATTTTTTCTGTAGTTTGACTGCAGATCTTCAAGGTGCACATCTCAGCGTGGCTGATCAAAGTAAAAGGTGGCAGCAATCTCCTCAAAAAACCCCAAAGCCAGAATGCCAGACTACCTACAGTGATGTAGATAGAAGCATAAATAAAAGGGAAAAAAATCTCAGAAGGTAGCAGGGAGTCAGAAAAGTGCCCTGTGAGCACACATATGGCAATGTGTCCATCACAGGAACAAGGGGAGCAGAGGGGAGAGCAGGAGTTTTGGCTCTGTTGCTGCACTTGCATGAATAGCACAAGACAAAACATCTCCATCAACAAGAGGGAGATTTTCTTAAATTGGTTTCCAGAGCCAGAAACAGAAAATTCAGATGCCATTCAAACTTTTGAAGAGACATTTCAGTACAGGAGTATGGTGAATTGATTGGGGTTTTGCATTAATTTGAATCTTCTATACTTTTGTGTGTGCTTCACTTGTTTTTTTCACTTGAAATCATCATATTTAAAAATCCCCAGATATTACTGCTTTAGACCTATTAACATCTAAAGACAATTCCCTATTCAACTCTAATTTCATGATGCCCTTAATAAAGTGAAATAAGCCAGATTTGATGTCAGTTGAATGCTGACTTTGGATGGGTTGTACTAGTGCCATAAAAAAAGTACGTGACAGATGAGAAGGCACTTTTTCTGTGCTGCACCTGAAAGCATTTGTGTTCCTTTCAGCAATTTATAGTACTGCTCTATGGACTGGCGTGTCTGTGAGAAAAAGAGTGGGATATGTGTTAATGTAATCATTCTAAATGTGAAGTGTTAATAAAATGTAGATATACAGAAACTGGAGCTTCTATAAACGGACAAAATAGGCATTCCAACTATTGAACTGGAAGATAAAATGCATTAGAAGGAAAATCAGAATGACCCTAGAGATTTCATCCCATAATGACATCCTGCCTTTTCAGTGCCCAGGGGTTTGTAAAACTCTCCTTTGGCCTTGACAACAGAAGAGGAAGTGCCATTGTGTGTTTATGAGAGCTTTCTGGGGGACACTTATGCAGAATGCTGTACTGATGTTGAAAAATAGCTAGTGCTGCCTCACGAGGTTGAAAAGAATTAGAAAGCACAGGAGGAAAGATGAAGAGCAAGATACTGCATTTGTTTGAAAGTAATGCTGGCATTAATAATGACAGCACTATGAAGAGGTTCAAAACCAGAAATGTCTGCCCTGTTTTTGGGCAAAAATGAAAGCATTTATCCCAGTTAAAGTAAAAGCTCTCACATCAGTTCCTAACTGGTTTGCTAATCCAATAGATAATGTAGCAAAACCAATTTAGCTCAATGAGGCTTCTGCTGTTGGGACAACAAAACACTTAATACGATTGCTCTGGTTTTAAATACTCCCAGTCATTACCCTGGAAAAGCACTTCTCGTTAGGAGGAAAACAGCACCCTGTATATTTGTCCCTGAAGCAGAGGAGATAACAAAAGCTTATTGAAAGTTTCTGAGAATATTTTTGTTTAAAAAAAAAAAAAAACTGAAGCAACTCCCTCCTGCCCTGCTTATTACAGCAGTTTAAACCACTTGCCATGGTTGAAAATCTGCTTGATATTAAAATAAAATTGTGTGCAATATATGTTACAAACACGGACAGCTGATTCTTCCCAATGAAAACTGAATAAAAATTCGACAATGTATATGTGCTGTTGGATGGATTTGGTAGATAGATGAGAAAGGCACTGTGTCTTAAATGGAATTGATTTGAAGATCTAAGCCCCTCATTACATAATTCATCAGGGATCTGCTTTCTCCTTGCACCAGCTTTGTGCTACAGCTATTCCTTTTACTAAGTCCTGCACAGTAAAACCAAATCTGAGAAGACAGTCAAGCCCAGACTGTCAGAAAATATAGCACCAACAGAACTAATCAGATGTTATTGGGAGTTCACTGTTCCATGAAAAGATTGGTCCAAAAATAAATCCAAAAAATAAATCCTGCATTTCTGAGACACTGGAAACCCCTGGAAACTCATCCCTTTCTTTAACTCTTGCAATACTTCTATTTCACTTGATCCTCAGTTCTTTCCCTTTTTTTCCCCACTTGGAAAAGGAGATTTTCTTTCTCTTTGGCACAAGAACATATCGGGCAGAACTAATAAAATCTTATCACCCAGGTATGAAAAACAGAGAGACTGAGAGTCTCAGTTTACAAACCTTTGTACCTTCCAATGATTATTACATAGAAGGCAAGAAATTGAACCCTGTGATAATTAACCAGCACACTGCCACACAAACACACTCTTTCCCCTTCTTTCACTCTGTTACACTGCACACTGCTAACCCCATATATGCAATAGAGAGAAAAAGACAGTTTAAGTCACGCCTCAAATTCTCCACACTCTTGAAGAGACTCTTCTTCCTAATTTTGGCCCAAACATCTTTAACATAGTTACTAACATAAGTTACTAACCAATACAGGCTGCACTAGTTGCTTATTGGGTAAGTAATCTCAATGAGAGCAGCAGAAATACTACAAAACTCAGTTTTCATTCATGGGGTTACCAAGTGGGGCAGGGAGAACATTTTTCTTTCCACAGTAATAAATAATTGGCCAGCTTTGGTCAATTGGAACAGGCAGAGCTGGAAGTAGCAAAACAATATATAGGCCATTGAGCTATTATAGTATTACAATTACTACAGCCTTAAGATTAAATAAAGACTGAGTGATGAAATACAGAGTAATCTGTAAAACATCTGGTATAATGTTCCATCCAGGCTGTTCTTCCTTTATTGCTACATTTCTTCCAGCTTTAGACAAATACAAAAGAACTATTTCTGTACATATTAAACTAACTACATTTTTTACAGATATATTTAAGATTATCCTACCCTCATCTTTGTGGGTGAAACTTTTACATATATAATCTTCTACATGCATATATATAAAGGACAAGAGGATTCTATATTTTCATTATCACTTACAGTGCATATAATATTGTAAAATTGAACAGGTTGTTTAAATATCCTGAAAAAGTAAATACAGAAGCACAGAGGTATGGTTTTAATTGCTTTTAAGGATAGGTAGTTTGGGCTACCCATAGAATTCTTTCTCCTCCTGGCTAATGAGGTGTCAACAAGGGAGTCAGCTTCTGGTTGCTTCTATCTTATATAAGACAGACAAGTAAGGGAGGTGTTGGCTTAAAATAGTCTTGAAACATTATTCATTTTGTCTATTTTAACACGGACTAGAAAAACACTAATATTCAAGCCAGGAAGAAAATCTACAAAGAATTACCATGGTGATTTCTGATAATATGTGGAATATCTGCTTTACTCCAGTTTATGTTCAAATATATTAATGCTTTGCCTTATTATTTTTATCCGAACTTTGTGGCATCTGTCCCAAATTCATTCCCACTGCACCCAACGATTTCACTGCCAGATATTTCAATAGAAACAATATCTAGTCTCTTCCTTGGCAAAAGAAAAGAGTAAGTAGGCTGGAGAGCAGCCTGCACATGCTGCTGGTTTGATCTGCTAAAGAGACATTCTATGGGGAGGCATTTTTATTCTAAAGTGATACAGAACTGGTTACTCACATTTCACATGCATTTGTAGATATGAGCTGTCTCTCTCAATTTCTTTGTTGTTTAGTTCACAGTCTGAAATCATCATTCTAATCCCTACTAAATCTTTAAAACCTTGGAAACTTGAAAGGTCTTAATATAGCTGAAGATTTTGAGTCATGAATTCAAGTATTAACAGGATACCTGTCTCCTACCGAGGTGAAATTAGTGCTGATTGTCCTTTTTTTTTTTTTTGCAACAATTGTCTTTAAGAAGTAGCTGCCATAATGATGTTTTCACTGGAGCATTTGGTAGGGAGAAAACAAGGTTTTGGTGAACCTTGTCAGAAACAGAAAAGTACTTTGTTTCTGATGGCTCAAGCTGTGGTTTAGATTAATGCAATCGTTAACCCAAACATTTTTTCCCCTTTAAACTGATTTTTAAAGGACAGTTCTCAACAGCCTGAAGCACTAAAATAAACACGTAGGACTTGTAAGCATTGTGTATACAACCGTGTTTCCCAGAGAGTTGCCTGGGAATCTCTTGCCATCTGCTGGAAATCTGCGGATGTACAGCTTGAAAGGAATTCAGCTTCAAAGTTGCTGCCAGAGAGACAAGTGTGCCGCGAAATAATGGGGAATGTTGAGAAAGCAAAACTCTGGATGTACATAACTTCTAGTCAAAAAGACTCTTCAAGAAGGAGGCAACATCAGACTCCCAGGCTGCAGCAGTTCAACCACCATCATTAGATTCTTTAATAAATCACGTCTTCACTGCTACAATTAATCTGTGGCATGGCTGGATGCTGAGGTTGAATGTAGAATTTCAGAAATTAAATATTTGAGGAAAAAAACCCTCATTTTTTTTAGCTTTATCTTTCTCAAACAGATAAATTCAGATCACTGTTCTTCAGAGTAAAATATCTGATATGAAAAGATTCCAATGATTTTTAAAAGAACTAAAATTTTACATATCTCATTTACACCTGGGATAAAATAAAATTCAATTACCTGTAGGAGCCTGTCAGCTCTTCAAAACTAGGTGCAGTAGACAGAACTATTACAACTTTTCATTAAGGTGAGGATGGCTTGGTAGAAGAAAGAAGTGCAATGTCTGCCACCTGGAAAAATAAAGAGAAAAAGAAAAATGAAGATCAGGAATGCACTCAGGATTTGCAACTTCTTGTGTTTCAAACCAGTTACATCTTTGCCAGCTAATGCATAGAGCAAAGCCAACATCCTCTCCAAAAAATACCATCTGCCCAGAAGTGGGAAGCATCTATTGAGAAATTCAACTGTTTAAACAGCCTTGTATTAAAGAAAATACAAACCAACCCAAAACAAGACTACTAAAACAACAGCATGAATACTAAGTGAACAACCACAAACTATCTCTGCGAGTTGTAAAAATATTATGCTTGAGATTTTTTCCATCAAGCACTGAAAATGTGCCTAAGCTCTTCTCCTTGGTAAGTTGTGCTAGAAGAAAATAACAGCAATAAACCACACAAAACTTCAGATCACAGTTCTGAAGAACCTTTTATCTCCCAATCCAACAGCTCAAGGAGCTGAATCGTTTAATTGACATGACATGGAGATCAAAGTCTACCTTGACCTGAAAGAATGATGTTTGTAGACCTATCTTACATAATGTTCCCCATTTTAAGCAGAGAAATTTGGAACACAGGAAGATTTAAAGGCCCACTTTGAAATCAGATTGACAGGTCCCACTAAGATAAAATTAGCAGTGGACACACAAAATAATTCAGCATACTGATAAATGAAGCCATTTGGTCCCCTTGGTGTCAGAGAAAACATCTTGAATGATGGCAATAAATTTTCCCGTTTTACAGCTAAAGTAGTGCCAACTATTATTCATTTGTATTTTGGAAGAATGCAGAAACACCAAAAGAAGCTTCAGAGCAACACTGCTGCAAACTCTCCAACACACAAACCCCAAAAGCCCCACAAAGATTCTGACAAAGTGCTAAATGTGCCTAAAAAGAATTTGGTGTATGCATGGAATAGCAGGAGGCTAAGGAGCAATTATTTTTTTCCATTTTAAAATACAAATCATGACCACTCAACTCCAGGTAGCAAAAAAACCAAAAAAAACACAAAAAAAACCCCCCAACCCCCCCCCATATATATATATATCTAACAGTTGTGTCCCCTTGTTTTGGTTTATTTTTCAAACTTGTAAGGTTATGTTACCCAATGGTGGATATAAATACATCAAGAAAACCCCCAAAGCAACCCTTTTGCTTGCATAGCTGATTTGCTTGGAAAAGTTTTAAAATACACAAGGAAACCAGCTGTTTGGGCAGGATGAGCAGCATTTCCACTAGAGGACTCTCTGAGTTCACCATCCCAGCTTTCTGTGAGGAAAACAGGAGATCCTGATTCAGTCAAGAGGAGTACAGGTTGGAAGAAAAAGATCAAAGTATCAGTAGGGAGAAACATCCAAACCCAGCTTTAAAAAGCGAAGGGCATTAACCATGTCACAGACTGGCTCTTATGAAACTCTGGTTGCTCCACCACGAATGTATTCGTTTTTCTCTGTGGTCTGGCCATTCTAATATTATTCCCTCTTTATTACCTCAGCTGTGATTTTCCTGCTTTAGCCACTTTGAGCAGCCTCTCCCCAGGATGGATGCTGGATTGACACTCACAGGACATCACTGCTGGCGCTTCCTGCTGACATTTCCTGGGAAGCAGCCCTGGCAGATGCAGACAGGGCCTGTCCCCCGACATCTGTCCCTTCAGCACCTGTCGTCTGTCCCCTCAGCACCTCTTCTGTCAGAACGTGTGCCCCCTGACTCTGTCTCCTCACATCTGTCCCCTCAGGACCTCTCCCCTGTCTCCCACACTGTCCTCCCCCACCTGTCCCCTCACACCAGTTGCTCCTGCATCTGTCCCCTCACACGTGTCCCCTGAGCACCTGTCCCTTGTCCCCTCACATCAGTGTCCCCTCACACCAGACTGCCCTCTACCCCTCACACCAGTCCTCCCTTACACGTCCCCGAGCCCCTCACACCTGTCCCCTGAGAACTGCCCTCTATCTCTCACACCAGTCCCCTCAGCACTGTCCCCTCAGCGCTGTCCATTGTCCCCTCAGCACTGTTCCCTCAGCACTGTCCCCTCACACCTGTCCCCTCAGCGCTGTCCCCTGTCCCCTCAGCACTCCCCTGAGCACTTCTCCCCTCACACCTGTCTCCTCTCCCCTCACACTTCCCCTCAGCACTCTCCCCTCAGCACTGCCCCTCACACCTCTCCCCTCAGCACTGTTCCCTCACACCTCTCCCCTCAGCACTGTCCCCTGTCCCCTCACACCTGTCCCCTCTCCCCTCAGCACTCTCCCCTCTCCCCTCACACCTGTCCCCTCACACCTGTCCCCTCACACCTGTCCCCGCCCGCTCCCTCAGCCGTCCCGCCCTGCCGCGCCGCGCTCCCATTGGCTGCAGGTGTTGCCCGCCGCCCCCCCGCCCGCTGTGGTTGGCCGGGACGCTCCGGCTGCCCAGGTAACGGTTCCCGCGCTGCGATTGGCGGCGGCCGGGCGAGACCCGGGCGGGGATTGGCTCGCATTGGCTGCGGCTCACCGCCCTCAGGCCGCCATGTTGCCGCGGGCGCGGGGCTCCGAGCCGGGACAGCGGCTGAGGGGCCCCGGGGGCACCTGAGGCGGGACTTGAGGGGACACCTGAGGGGCACCGCGGCTCCCCCGCCGGCCAACTTCGCCGCTCCCCGCTGGGGCACCGCCTGCAGCGAGGCAAAGTCCGCTGCGAAACTTCCTTGCGGGACTTTGAGCAACTTGAGGCCGCGGAGGTGTAGCCGCGCTCCCCGCAGAGAGCTAACCGCGGGAGCCGCCGCGGTGTGTGGGGTGGAACGGCCGCGCTCGGAGCAGGTAGGAGTCCGGACGGTCCCGGTGGGGAGGCCGGGCAGACTCCGCTCCGCTCCGTGCGGAGAAGTGCCGGCGCCACTTTGTCCCGAGCGGCGGTGTCGTGTCGCCTGCCGGCCGCTCCCAGCAGGCCGGGCTGAGGGGACAGCGGGTGGGCAGAGAGGCCGTGTGATCCTCTGAGCCCCCGGGAGGGTCTGTCTGGGATTCTGGGCTCTCCGCTCCCCCGGTACCTGCGGCCCGGCTTGCCCGGCCAGCGCGGTTAGGGAGGTGTCTGGGAACGCGCGTTCATGTGTGAGGTGATAATGCGCAATAAACAGGATGTTTGTCAGCCTCCAGTCATAAAGGTGTGTTAAATTGCCCCTTGGAGTTCCTCTTCTGCTTCTCTTGGGTGAATTTGTAACCGATAGTAATTGACTTCAGTGTTCTGTGTGCGTATAAACTATTTTTAGTTGCCCGAGTTTTGGGAGAAAAGAGTAAGATGCTGTGTTGATGAATAAGTAAAGACTTCTGTGGAGTATTTTCAGCCCAGAGGGAGCTGTTGGATGATTTTTTAAGAAAACATCCTAAAATGCTTGGGATATTTCTGTAAAACTAAATTGCACAGGGTATTTTTAACCAATCTCATTTAATTTCTGTGCAGGTCAGTGGTCTTACACATTTCCCTTTTGATTTTTTGCTGTTCTGTGTAAAGCTATTTGTGTTTCTAAAATTTGACACATCTCATTTGTTTAGCAGTGTGTATATATATATATATTCATCAATATTCTGCTTTTTTATTTATGCAGCTGGATTGAGAATCATCTGAAGCAGAAACACATTTCACATGTGAAGCTCTTCACTTCAGAATCTGTTATCTGTCTTGAATCAACTTATTTCTGCATACTTGTAATTTTATTTAGCTGCTAAATACAGACCATGCCTAGCAGAATGGGCTCAAAAATTGATATGAACAAAGACTTTATCAGAGTTAAAACACACTACAGTGGGTAAGTCAGTGTGTCCTTTCCTCTGTGTTTTACCCTGTCTATTTTTGAAGCATATTGAGCAGGAGTTCGTGGTCTGACCTAGTGATAGAGTAACCAGGGCTTTGGTGGATTTGTAATTAATGTCAGATCAGGCAGGTAAACTTCTGAGCTATAAAAATACCAGTCAGGCTCCTGCAGCATGCTGATCAAGAAGCAAAGTTAATTAATGCTTCTCCCAAAAGGGGGGGGAAATGTGCATAACTGACAACCCACAGTTATTGAGGGGTTGATGGATTATTGATTCCCATGGTCACAGCCAGGTCTAGATCCATCTCCTGCATCCAGATGCAGTTATTACATTTTATCCTATCTATAATCAGAATGTCATGGTCCTATATTACTTCACTCAGTTGACAGTAGAAACAGGAAGGCTTTATTGCAGCAACATGAAATTTGAATTTTCAGGTATGTTTAATCCAATTGGTTTCCTGCCACTCCAAGGACCTTGTGAAATAATGTTGCTTTGGTCTCTGCTGTCATCCTTCAAGGACTAAGTTTAAGGCATTTGAGGAGTGAAATATTTGGCCTAAGTAAATCCTTAAACTTGATTGGAAGTACTTAGACTGAACTTGTTGGCATTTAATAAGTGACTTGAGTGATCTTTTCTGATGTTTTACTGCTGAATAAGGAAATGTTGTTACAACTGTGGTTTTTCTTACATTATCATTAGAAAAATGCTGTTTTGAATTCCATGTGATGCAGCTATGAAAGTAACTTCACAAATTTTATTGAAATATGCTTTCTTTTTAAACTTGCTTTCCTTTTAAACTTACCTATTTGTCAATGCCATGCAGTTTGAAGTCCTAAGTTTAGAATTCTAGAGTAATTGTATTAATGTGGTAATGCAATGCCTTAGCTCTGTAAGGGAAAGCACTACAAACACCAGTAGAACTGGATGTAAATAATTTGGAGTAGCTTGCTGGCAGGTAGTGTTGATATAAAGTGAAAGGAGTGTGTTTGTGGAACTTGTCTGTGCAGGACTGGGGGAGGTGATAATAATTGTGTTAATGTTAGAAGTCAAGAAATTATTTCCATGTTTTACAATAAACCACTGTAGTTTTTCCTGCAACACTAGATTCAGTCTTTTGCATTAGCTGTGAAGTCTGTAGAAGTCAGTTTACAAACAAGAGTTCCAAGCTCCATGAATTTTGTTTTTGTTCTGCTGATCAGATTGTGTGAGTTAAAACTGACTTTTTGGCACTGTGTAACTGATCATCTCAGTATCTCCATTGCAGTATTACACTCAGCTTTTGAACAAGTTTGACAGACTGCAGGCAATCATTGATGCTGGGCAGCTTCAGAATTAGGAACAAGCTTGTTCAAATAGTTGCTAAAATTAAAGAAATGGTACAAATGCCATATTGAAATCCCAGTTAGAAATCTAAGCATGAGGAAGTTTAAAATATGTGAGTGTTTAGTGTGTATCTCTGGAAGCTGAGTATCTCAGGTATTCCTGTTTCTGGGTGTGACAGAGTTCCTAGCATAGCACAGTAGAAATAACTGCCAGACTAGATTACAAAATAAAAACTATGTAACTGCAATAATGAAACAAGAATTACACAAGTTGCCTCTCTAGTTTATACCTAGTTACTTGAAATTACTTAAATAGACCAGTGGTGCAGTCTGGTTTGCTGTGTTATCTTGGTTCTAAGTGGTGACATGTTTGATCTGTCAATGGCAATGATTTCTTTTGCTGTAACTGCTCACACAGGACTTACTGGTCATTAGATCTTTATATTACTGTGTAGTGTCCAGTTTAAATTTTTTTTAAGTGTCCTATGGGATTATTTAGTGTTAAACAAGGAATGTTTATCACGTCCTGATGGCCTGTTGTGGCTGTAGAGATGTTGAGATTAAATACAATAAATCTCAAAGGAACAGGGACATCATGGGTATGAAGTCCATGAATTTACCTGTAGAATGACATCTGTTATAATAATTTTAACAATTCAAGGCTGATTAGTAGTTGCTAGCTTTATTTGGAGTTTGTAGTGTGCATAGTAGAGTGTTGTCTTACAGTGTATTTTCAGTTTTTGAATATTATTTAGATACTTGTGAAAGTGTGATTGTCCACAGTTACCACAGATCTGCAGCTGCTTGATTTCGTGAGTGCCTTGTGCTGGCAGTGCATTAAATAATGAGCTGCATTTGTTGGTGACCTTGTCTTGGGGCAAGGCATTGCTCCAGCCCTCAAACATTGCTGTGAGAACCAGTTTGGTCTCTTAGTTTCATAAATGCATAAAACATGACTTCTTTGACAAGGAAATGTTCTTAAACTCAACCTCACCTGACAGCTCTCAGTGTTGTAGATGATATGGATTTACAGGCTGGCAGGTAGCATATGTATTTCTTTTGCTGTTGCTGTTATGAAGAATTACTAATTTGCTGTTCTTTGAGAGCTTTGCAAAGTGTAGATTAAAGGTACACTTGAAAAGGTAGCAGTGCTTTTAATCTGAATTTGAAACAGTACAGTTCTTTAAGGTGATTGTTTTAGAGCTTTGCTTATTGTAATTATTCTCAGCAAAGGCAAAATGGCAAGTTATTAATGCATATCATTTAAAATATAAGTTGTAGAATTTAGGTTTCTTATTTCAGTGTAGTGCTATTCAGCTGCTGGCTGAAAGACATAAGTAGGCAGAATATGTTGTAGAAGACTTTTTCTAAAATGACTTGTCACACAGTATGGAAATAGGAAAATTATCTCAGTCATGTTGGGACAACTTCTGATATATTTGCTGTATTAAACTAAGAGGGGAAAGAATTACACATGTCAGTAGCCATTAATTACAAAACTGTTTCCTAATTGTCCTCTGGAAGGTTTTGAAGGCAGCAAGATGATTTAAGTTCATCTCCTGTTTCTTTTTGCACCTATTTATTAATTGATTTACCCGAGTCAGTTATTTGGAAAAATATTTTTTAAATGGTAGAAAGTCTTGTTTGTATCATCAGATTTTGTTTTGCATAATCTTTTTTCCTTTCTTTAATATTTAATCTGTTTTGACAGTACTGTGTGGACTTGCATAATATCAAAAGTTATTGTCACAAATGCCTGAAATAATGTATAACTTACATACAGAGTTCAGCATTGGGTTCATGTTCTCTGAACACTACAAAGGTGGAGCACAAGATGCAGAATTTGAGTAAGATTTTATCTGAATTTTCCTGTAATTACATCTTTTGAGAATTCACCTAATGAAAGCTTCATCTCTGACAATAGAGTAGATGTGAAGAAAAGCCTAAAGTTTAAAAGGATTTTAAAATAATTGAGATTTTACTTATCTCCTGATGGAAGAAGTACCTGGATAAAAAAAATTAATTTTTACAAAAGCATCTGATTTTGTTTTTTAACAACACTTCAAAGGCTGATAATTATAATAAGGGAACTTGGCTCACCCAAGCAAACATGCATTAAAGATGGGTAATTAACACATTTATTTCCTCCACACTGAAGTATTTTTAAGCTAAGCACTGTGAGGTGTAATCCTGCTGGCATAGTGGGAGCATTTTAGATGAGGAATGCTCATTCTGTAAGAATGATTTTGCAGCTTGGTGTCCATAGATGGAACTGTTGGAATATGCAGGTATTTTCTGATAAAACCTGATGTTTTCATCTTCTGCAGGGACATCCTGATAACAAATTTGGATGCATCCATGAGCTATGCTGAACTCTGTGATGAAGTACACGAGATGTGTAACTTGCAACAGGAACAGCCAATTACCCTCAAGTGGATTGATGATGAAGGTATTGGACTGAAATTGTTCTCAGGGTTTGTTGTTCACTATGGTACAGAGAAAGGGGCATTGAGGAGCTTGTATAAACAAATACTGTGGAGTTACTTTTTGTTCCTAAATACCTAGGTACAGAGCCCTACAGAGCAGGGAGCTTGGAGAAATGAGACTCAAGACATCAGGGTTGATTGCAGTAGCACTTGAATTCTCTTCTGTAGAAGTAAAGGCTTTGATCCCTCTGCAGCTTGTCAAAGCTGTGGTCTCCAGAACTAGAACTGAATGCAGAAATGTGGAAAAATACTAAACTGGTTTGCCTAATATATGTAATGGTGTGTTTTGGTTTTTCTAATAGCTGTCTTTGCTGATAGTGTTGTTTGGGTGAATGGAATTTCAAAGTGATGTCCTAGGAAGGAGGTAGCCAGTAGTCAAAGAAGATTCAGCCCTTTTTAAGACACCAAAGAATAGTATTAATATTTTAAAATTTTCTCTTTATCTTTTGAATACCAAGAAGGACAGAGGCAGCTCTACCAACCTCAGTTTAATGGTGATGTAATAAAAAGTAACCTAATCAAAAGGAAGTGGAGGATAATTACATTGTCTGTGCTTAGCTGGTTGAACTGCATGCTAATAAAGGAAGATTACTGCAGAGAGGAAAAAACCCCATAAGTTTTGAGTTGGACAGTTCTAAGATATGAGTCCTGTTAAGTGTTTCTTGGTTGGGCTCTCTGTTGCATTGGCTTTTTGAGGCTTACTTCAATTAGAACAACAGATTCATTTAGTCTTTGTTCTAATAAGTATTTTCCTCTAGTCTTGGTTAAACCTGTACAACCTTTTTCTAATTCCCGGGTCTGAGTTGTTAAATTTGAGCCAATCTGCTGTGTTGGCTGTCCTCAATCCTCCCGGGGCTTGTGAGTTATCCTATTTCTGCATATGAGTGTTTCCACTTATTGCCACATGGAATTTAAGTTCATTTGACTGATTGCACAAACAGATGTTCTCTTTGAAATAACTAAAAGCAAACAATTGCCGATGGCTTAATGAATAAACAAAACCTACCAACAGATGAAGAAAATAGATTTTCTGTTGGGCTTTTATAGTGTTTCTTTGTTTTTGACAAGATCCAAAAGGTTTGAACTATGAATAGCTCACTCATGATAAAATTCCGTAAACATATAAGAAATATGGATTGATGATTTGCAGTACAAATAATTCTTTTGTCTTTCATGTTGCATTATTTCTGTATTTATAGATCATCGGCAGCAGTGGCTTTCCAAGAAGGGTAGCTGGGCTGTGCATGCATCGTTTTACAAAATAAGAATGTTTTTTAAAAATAAGAAATTAAATTTTGATATGTGGCTTGACAGTGGTGTCTTCACTTGGCCTGGATATCATAAGGTCACATGTCACCCAGGGTGTGCTGCAGGAAGGTGGCTGTTCCACAAAGGGACAGGGGTTCAGAGTGACACCCTTGCTTCTTTGCTTGTCCTCAGTGCATTGTGACGTACTGTACTTTACGTGTGTCTGCTTAAGTGGATTTATGGATTAATTATCCAGTTTTAACAAAAATAACCCTCCCAAGGTAATGCTCATAATGTGACTGCAAGCAGACAAGACAACAATGGGGAGATCTTTAAGCATATCTGTTCACTTTTGGTTTTTTGTTATCCTTTTGCAGACCAATAGGATAGTTCTGTTTACCCAATTTTGATAAAATTGGAAGAAATAATTGTGTTGCTCCGTTTTTGGCTTTGATCAAAATGCTAGCTTAATATCAAGCGATTGGCAGTCCTTGAGGCTGGTACATTTTTTTACTAATTGAAATTCTCCACTGAATTCTTCAGTGGTAAATTTGCCTATGTGTTGCTTTTTTTGTTAGGTGACCCCTGTACCATCTCATCTCAGATGGAGCTGGAGGAAGCCTTCCGTTTGTATTGTCAGAACAGAGACGAAGGGCTGATTATTCATGGCAAGTATTGCACAGTTCAAGAACCCCTGTGTGTCTGATAATCCCAACAGCTGCTTAAGTGTGAGGCTGGAGTGACTCCCTTGCCTGTCAAGTATCATTTTTTGTGTAGCTTCTGCCCTGTAGTTTGATGCTGAAGAAGGAACTGGAGCCCAAAGCTGAAAACTGTGCAGGAGGCTTTGAGTTCTGCACTGCACAGATTTGTTACTGCTTTACTCCAGTATAAGCTGCTGACAGTCTGGAACCAAATTTTGATTGCATCATTTCTCATGTAGAATTATTTAAGGGCTTCTAGAAACTGTCTCTGTGTGAATATATTCAAAAATCAAGGAAAAAGTACTACTGAGAATCTTTTATCTTAAAAATCTAATGTTTTTGTTTTAGTTTTCCCAAGTACTCCAGAGCAGCCCGGCATGCCTTGTCCAGGAGAAGATAGTGAGTACTAAAATGTTACCAAATTCTAGCTAAATTTTTTTTTCAATCACATGGGAAAGAAAAATATTAAAGTATTTTCATAACCTAGTGCTACATACATGTATATCTCTTTTGTTTTCTTAAAAGAATGTAAGATGTTTTACATTTTGTCAACAGGGAAATAGCATAAACCAATGTTGTAGCAGTGTTCTAATGTTTCTGAGGATTAATACTGGTTTCCAGTAGTTGAGATATTGGGAGGGAGAGACAATGGGATTTTAGATGCATATTTAAACGTGGGCCTTTGCTTTTTTTGTGGTTCCTTTGGTTTTTTAACTTTGAGGGAAAAGAAATGATGTACTGAAGAGGGAGATACAGCCATTTTAATAAAAAGGTTATTAATCTCTATAAAAATAATCCTCTGAGAGGTAGATAAACCTCCAGAGGAAGGACACATAATTGATATGGTTTACCTGTATTTCAATGGCCTGAACTGCACAGGGATGAAAGGATTAAATAGCTGTATAGTCAGTTTTCATTACAGAGGGATGGCATCAGGACATTAGTTCATATCTTGGTAAATGTTAAGGAAAGGAATGGGAATAATTGAGTGCCAAAGGTACCAGATGATGCTTGGCTGCTCACAGGAGTATAAAGAAAAGCTGACTGAAGAATTTGAAGGACCTTTGCTCTTCTCTTTGAGAAATATAAGAGGAGATAAAATTAATTGTTGATAAAAGCAAGTATTGCATACTAGTAGAAAAGTACTTGGTTGGTCAGGATTTACACTGACAGACTGGCTGAGTTGTGCAATGGTAATAGTTGTGAATAATATTTTTAATCAGAGAAATAATACCAATATGGTAATAATTGCTCTATTGAGAACTTCTACGAAAGTGGAGCGAGGTGAAATAAATACCGAAAAATTACCATTCAAATATGTTTTTCTACATTTAAACTATAGTAGATGAAAGGTTAAATGTAAAAACCAGGTAAGTTTTCATGTTGACTAGATTATTAAAATTGCCTTTTAGAAAGGAAAAAAAAAAGTAAGTGTGCAACATTATTTTCTCTAATTTCTCTAGTTAGCTAAAGGACAACAGATAAAGTCTGTCTTCTACTCTGATTAGAAGAGTTAAAGAAATTATCCCTGAGACACCTAATTTAATGAACTCATTAAAGGTGTAGATATTCTAGTAGAAAAGTTTTTTGTGCTAATTTGTCAGAAGTTTTAGTTCTCTCAAGCCACAAGATGAGCTACAGAAAGCACAGCTGAGAGTGGCTCAGATGACCTGGTTATTGTGTCTGTAGGGTATTTCTCCCTCCATGGTTTTACAGGTCACGTTGAATCACACTGAGATTGTTTAAAAAGCCTGTGTAGTTGGATGTGCTTGATAAGGGATCTCTGCTCAGGTTTCTCATGGTTTCATGAATTAATTTGATGCACATTACCTCTTTGCATCTGTTGGGCCTGCATGGAAATTGGGTCTTATGGCCGAGATATAACTATTTTTTGCAACAGAGCTGTTAAATTGTATTTAAATTGTAACTTAGCATAGACTAATGCATTCAGTGTTGTTTGCATTCAGCTTGTTAACTAAAGGCCCACAACAAATATCTGTGGTGCACTTGGACTGTATGGAAATGCTACTGTTATTAGTGATACAGTTCATTTAAGGGACAGTGTATTTTGTCAGGACTGAAATATTGTCCTTACTTCAGATAATATTCAGCATATTTCAAATTCTTATTTTGTGTCTTTATCAGTGTACTTATGTTCATAGGAAATCCTTTTAGTAGTGAGAATATTATGTAATATATGTATGTTTTCTGGAGCATATGTTTGCACTATAAAGAGCTTATGAGTTTGCCTCAGGTTTTTTCCAGAGACAAATAAACAGTGAAGTAGTTGGTCTATCCAAACTGAGTTTCTACTTAAATTAGCAGTTCCAAGTGTGGTCTGCTGGTTTGTTACAGAGCTACAGACAGTTTGAAATGGAATTTTTAAATAAAACCATTCAATTGTGAAATAATTGCATTTCCAATCTGTTGCTCAGATGTGTCGATGGTAGGTCATGGAGTGGCTCTTTCCAATAGTTTGTGATCTTCTGAAGTGCAAATCTATTTCTGTAGAATTGAGGTTTTTCTTTCCAGCTCCTTCAGAACAGTAATACTTTGGAAGAAGAGTGCAGGAGTACAGACTGAAGGGTTTGCATTTATGTTGAGATTTAATGATAGAGTTGCTACCTATCCTCACCTTTGTTAAATTGATATGGTTTTGAGATTGTATCAGCCAGCAAAGCTTGAAATAAAAGCCTGTAATCCATTAATGAAATAAACCATGTGACTAATATTTCAATTCTATTTGCATGACTTAAGGAAAGTTATTTCTGTGCTTGAAGAACCTTTGCTCTTACATTGATGTGGTGCTGTCTGTGAGACAGAATTTGCAGTCTGCAGCATCTGCGCTTGTATTGTCTCTGTATTCCTTTGCTCCTGAATTTCTGCACTTGTTGTTGGAGGTGTAAGTGCACAGCTCTGGTGTACAAACAGCCCCTTTTCCCTGCAGCTGCCCTGTGCTGGCAGTGCTGCTGTGTGGCTGAGGTGACAGCATGTCTGAGCCATCTCCCATCCCTTCCCAGACACTGAATGTGACCTCTCCGAGGTGTTCCCAGCATCTGCTGGACTGGAGCCTTGGGTGCTCAGTCGTTGTTTCCTGATAAATATGGCAGACTTCTAGACCAGTCTGGGATTTAACTTTCACTTTTTCAGTAGACGAGCTGTTCTTTCAGAATTGAATAAAACAAGGTTGTTTCAGAGGCGTTTGGTGTGTTCTCTCCTGTGCCCCGAAGTGACAGCACTCCTGATAGCGTGTGTGCATCTCAGCAGCTGATTGGCAGTTTTATAACTTAGTTATTGTAGTCTCAGCTTATTTACCCTGACAGATCTTGATCTGATTTATCACTCTTGGTGCTGCAGTGCATTGTGTAACACAGCACGTCCAGCTGAACAATTTCCATCGATTTGTAGGACTTCCCTAACAGAATTGCTGGGTTTATCAGAGAAATACTTGTTTTGGTGACATCAGCTCCTTGACATCCATGCCATGTTTTAGTTGTGCCTCAGCTGCTAGCTACAGCCTCTCAAGGGAGCCAGTACCACCCGTGCCTGGATACATGAGGCAGAGATGTGAAAGGGAGAGACTGGGGTAACCAGTCTTCCATTAAATATTTGCTCTTAATGTTCGAGCTGATCCTGCCTATTGTCCTTGGTGTCTAATGGTATTCACACAGCGGCATCCGTGGAATAAAGGGAAAATGTTTCGTTTCATACCTACTACATTGTAAAGAATTACATGCTGAAGAGGCTAAAGAATAAAACCCAGTGAGTAATGCATGCTTTTTCTGTAGATTTTGTGTCATCATTGTGGTTGCTGTTGCGAGCGGCGGGCACTGACGCGGGCTGTGTGTACGTGTGCTGCAGGAGAGAAGAGAACTCAGCATTTTGGTTATGGTACAGTCGCTGTGCCTGCCACCCTCCTTTGCAGCCATGGATTGTTACAAATGCAGAGATTCCTGCTGCCTCTGTGCGTAGGGATGTGGCTGAGAGACCTCCTGGAAATGCTGATAAAATTGCATTGAAAGGACTCCTGGGGAATGTATTTTGGGAGGAAAGGAACGGAAGAGTGAGTGATGCTGCTGCTGCTAATATTGGAGATTATTGAAAGAAATGTATCCCAAAAACCCTGACGGTATGTGCTCAGGGCCTGTTTATTGTAGGATTGCTGATGTAAAGACTAACCATTTAGGAGCATCATTTTCTGAGGCCTTTTTGTTGAATTCTGCTTAGTGGGTTGTCATAGATGGCTGCTTTTTAATTGTGAAATACTTGTTTTGAATTAAGGGTTACTTAGTTTCTAATATTGTCAGAACAAACTGTGCTAGTTCACTTCTGCTTAACAAATAGATCTGTGTATTTAATATTAAAATTCATCTTGGATTTGGGTAGCTAGTGCCAGCAAATTTTAGGCTTGTCTTGCTGTTGGCTTTATTAAATAGAAGAATGCAGACTAGGAAACCTTTAATTTAATTAACAAAAGAGAATGAATATGTTTTTGATGTTTTAGTACTTACGACATTAGTGTGACAGTTTCTATTATCTAATATTTCTGGCTGATTTTGCTGCCTTATTTTTTTGCTAATGATTACACTGTGTTGTGCATGTCTCCTATGCTCTTTGTTTATCTGCTCAGTATTTTAGCATTAGGTGTTTGGACTTCATTTTCCCCCAAGCCATCTTTCTTGAAAATTTCATCAGAGGCTCAAGTAAAGGTATCTTAGTAACCTAATTGTTGTTGTGAGCTTTTTATTTTAGATAGATTTGATTTTGCTTTATGTTCTGCCTGATACTATGAAATAGCTCTAAAAGGCTTCTTGCTGGAGTAGTGTGGCCTGTAAATATTTTTCTAGCTCATAAGGCAGGTTTTTCCCTTCATTTGTTACTGTATTGGCAGCAGTGATTAGGTTATTCAGAGCACGTGAACCAATTTAATCCCCCAATGAAGAAAGGAACTATTGCCACCATAGAGACTGTTCTGAAGATGTAGATTGGATTGCACTGGATAATTAGGCAATTTTGAAACTGCTAGTAACCCTCTCCTGGTTTTCAGTAATTGAACTGGTGGGGGGGGACTGTACTATTTTAATGTAAGATATTCTTGCTTAGGATTTGAAAATAGCTGTGTCATAGTTTCTCAAGAATACCTGAAATCTCTTCCTCTGTCTTAACTGCACCACATTTGTGTCATACGTGATATATTTGAAAACAAGACAGATTGTGAGGCAGCATAAGTTACTGAGAACAGAATTGTAGTTAAATGTGTGTTCTGCTTATAATAATTTCATTGTTTTTAATTCTAAAATAATTTCAACATTTTTCTTAGCTATGAAGCATTCAATGAAGAATAAAGGGCTAGATGTTTTT
This sequence comes from Entomyzon cyanotis, assembly GCA_024500445.1. NCBI lineage: Eukaryota > Metazoa > Chordata > Aves > Passeriformes > Meliphagidae > Entomyzon > Entomyzon cyanotis. The sequence goes on from JAKEPQ010001025.1 coordinate 2,593,409, forward strand.
ATTATTGAGGCATAAAATTACCAAGCACAAGTCTGATTGTGGGATTTGAGATCTGCTCTTAATTAAAGGTACTGACTGTCTTAGCAGATGTTTGTATTCCAATTTGTCAACTATAAACTAAAAATACAGTGGATTAAGGAATGCTTGGGCTGGTTTTTAAGGTGTCATAGCAAATAATCTGTGTTCTTTTTTATTCATTCCACTTCCCCCTCTCTTAGCTGTTACTCAGAATGTAGTATATTAAATGCGGAAAGGATGTCACCTGGTTTCAGAAAGCTTCTCTTTGATGTAATGTCTAGTTCCCCTCCCTGTGTTATCTCTCACATCATCTTATAAGTTGGTAAATCCAACTTTTGATATTCAGGCACTTGGTAACTAAATGGATGAGAAGGTGATGAAGCTGGAGTTAGTGAGTATCTGTGGGCCTGTTAAATGTTAGGCCTGTGTGTTTCAGTATTATGGAAGAGCTGTTTAATATGTAACCTCCTCATTTATACAGCCAAGGTTAATTATATATTATTATACTTGGGTTCTGTGAAATACTTTTGGAAATTAGTTGCTCTATGCAAGTTATGGGTTTTTATGTTGAACTGAGCCACAGAATTAACAGCAGAGGCCTGCAGGGCAGGTAAATGGACTCTTCAGCATTCATCTCCTGGATTTTAGAGTTGCTCTGTGAGAAACCAGATTGTGTGTGAGATTCCAGGTGCTGCTCTTTCGGAATGGAGTGCACCAGGAGCAAACCTTGGGAGATTTAACTGTGATAGCAGTTGTAGCCACTGAGGGCTTGCTGTAGTACAAGTCTGGGTGGTAAATAGAGCAAAAAGCAGCAAACTTGGGGCTTGCTGACAGGGTGGCTTTGAGGAGAGGCACAGGAGAGCTCTCATCTCTGTCAGGACAGAGAAGGGTGAGCAGACTGTGCAGTTCATCCTGAAGCCACACGGGGAAGGTGCTGCCTTGGGGAGTGCAAAAAGGAAAAACTGATCTTCTCAATATTGTCTGGAAAGGGCCTCATTTGTAATCGAGTTCCATTGCTATTTCTTGTGCATCTCTAAGGGCTTGTCCTTGAATTGTTAGCTGGGGAAATGTTTTAAAGGAAACCAGGAACTATTTGAAGGCAATACTCCAAGATTTTCTTACGGCCTTTACTTTTACAATAAATTGCTAATAATAATAATAATGCTATTCTATGCTTCTTCCAATAATTTAGGTTCTCATATAGTGCTCTTTAGTAAAGCAGTACAGCTGCCCTGTGACTGGCACAAGACTCCCTGTTCTTTGTTTTGTCAACTCTGATGAAAAGTTACCTAGCTTTAATTTCAATTTCATTCCAAGCACAGGTTCTGGAAACTATTGGTAGTTCTGTGATGATCAGCTTCATGTGCAATAGCACTTTGCAATGCAAGTAGAATTGTCCAGGTAACTGTGAAATAAGGGGGAAATTTGGTGTACAGGATGATCCACAGCTAGTGGAGCATTTCAGTGCAAGGAGACAAGACTAGGACTTCAACTTAGAAAGAGAGAATTGATGAAATATGCTAAAATTAATTTAAAAATCTTGTTTGGCATGGGATAAATTAGTTACCCATTTCCTAAAGGACAAGAAGCCTGGGAAATTGGACTCTTAGAACAAAGTCTTCTAAAATGTTTTCTCAGGGATTTGTCAGTAGTTAGCTTTTTGTTTTTCCTTTGACCTTTTCAATAGACATGTCATAATTTGCTTTTTAAAATAAAAAAATAAGACTAGATGAAAATTAGATCTGACCAAGTTTTAGCTGATGACACTTGAACAATCTGGATTCAGTTCCTTCTGATTGCTGTCTCAGTCACAAGAACTGGGCTTCTCCTCTCTTTCAATTACTCATAGATATGAATTCTGTGTGCCCAAAGGATGAAAATTTTCTAGAAAATGTGTGCTTTCAGATCTGGGCTGAGATTCGCAGCAAGTCTTAAATCATGCAGGCTGCTGATGAGACACAGCAGAACTTCACTGGGTTGCTCCTCACTTTTTTGGTTGCTTTCTTCAGTGGTTCCAGGGTGTATAAAAGACAGAGACTTTCTGTTATCAGGCTTTTTTTTAATAATAAAAAGTATTACTTCATGAATTTACTAAGACATAGAGGTTTGTTTAAGGACAAAACAGTGGCCTGAGAGTGGATGCAGCTGCTGCAGATTGCTTAAATGTTCAGAACTTCATTTTGCTCTTCTTCAGTCCTAAGTTAGCTAAATTAAAGAATTAAATCATTTAAATAAGTACTGGTTCAGTACTCTTTCAGCTTGATCAAACATTTTAATGCAGCTCTTAAATGAGGCTAATAGAACATTAAATTCATTTTTCATTGTAGTGAATCTTTTAATGAAAGTGATTTTTATTTTGGGAGAATAAATGATGCAATCATCAAAAGAAGCCTTTGGGCTTACTATTAACCATGCAATGCAAGTTGGGTTTTGGGGTTCATGTGACCACTGACTTTGTAACCAGAGGAGCCAACTGCACATCATGAAAGGGTGTGGATTGAAAACTGCTTAGAAGGCCCAGTTAGAGAAGGGAAAACATGAACCCTTTTTTTTTCCTAAACAGAGATGTTCATCACCTTCAGAAGTATGGATCACCGGTCGTCTTCTGGCCTTTTTCATGTTCTTTCAAATTAAAGCAGCAAATAGAGCAGCATTTTATCCTGTGCTTGGGACACCCTTGCAAACAGCACAGGAGGGCTGAGGAGGGAAGAACATCAGCAGGTTGTGGTCACTGATGTGCCCAGAGCTGCTCACAACCAGGACATGGTCACTGCTGGGGCAGCAGCCACTGCCTGGACTTGGTGACGATCTCTTGAGTAATACTTGCTATATTTTATTTTCAAGTACATCTGATACATTGCACATAAAATCACAGACTTCTGAGTCAGAGCCTCGCTCGAAATGAGCTGTTAGCACTGTTTTATTTGTGGCATTGCCTTTGTAGATGTGACTTTGTCACCTTGCAGTGCCACAGAGCCATTTTAGCAGCAGGATTGGAAGGTGAGCATCCAAGAGCTCAGGCAGGAGGGAGCACTGCTCAGGCTCAGAGTGTGGGTGTGCAGTGCAGGAGTTCCACCTCACAATCCCCATGTGGGACTCAGCTGCCCCTCCTAAGGCAGTGGGGAAGGCTATTCACCCAGCTGTGCTGCAGTAAATGCTGGGTAAATATTGCTGCTCTGTAGGACTTTTGTTTCTTTGTTGGTTCTCCACTGATCCTACACTTCCTTGGTCATTGTTGCCGTCTTAATTGTGCTTTTTCTTCACAGAGGTTGCTTTGACTTTGTAGTTAATTTTAGTGTCTGTTGGAAAAGAAGGATGGGGAGATGGTTTCCAAGTGCTAATCAGCCTTAAATTAAATTTTAAAAACCTATCTTCTGGCCATTTAATATTTTGCAATAACTGCAAGAGGTCAAAGCACTTAATACCTCCATATTGTTAAGGATACTCTTTTCATTTTCCAGCTTCAGTTGTACATAGCAGCTCATTCACGATAAAAAGAAGGGCCAGTTAAAGTCCAATATATGTCTTAAAATTGCTTTCTGAAGCATATAAATTGTTTCAATGTAACTATTTGTAGGAAATTAAATAACAGATTTCAAGGAATGTACTATCAAAGTGTACTTTAGAACTTAGCGTCCCAAAAAATATGTTCTACCTTTATATGTAATTTCTTTATCAAGTCCAGTCTATCTGAAATGCCAGTATCAATTTCCCCCTTGTAATTCATGAGTTGGTTTTGAAAGAATGCTCACTTGTGTGCTCAGCACAACATTAAAAGAACAAAACAAAAACTGGGCATTCTGGTAGTGTCCAGCTGGCAGGCTGGGTAATTGGCCTGTAAACAAGTTGTATTAATCTCTGAGAAGTGATTTGCAGCAATAGCAAATTACCTCTGTGCTCAGGATAGGAACAGATTTCATCAGAGTTGGATCACATAAAAGCCGACTTTGGAATTGCATTTGGAAATCCAAATGAAGAGGGAATAATTTTTGTGGCCATCTTACTGCCATTCATAGGTGTAAACCAACTGTGTTGTCATTTGGAAAATAATTGTGCCTTCTTCCATTTTTCCCTACTTTTCCAAGTTACATTTTTCAAGGCAAGGTTGCCATCCTTTCTGTGAAGTTCTGCAGACGTCATTATGGAATTGGGGGATTTTCTTCTGTAATTCATTTGGAATGAACACTGAAAAGCAGACAAATTACTTGTCCATTTATATCCACAGTTAAATTGTCTATGTTCATGTTTTTCCTTAGAACATTTTTCTGCAACTTTTTTTTTTTTTTTGGTAAAAGATGAGGGAAAAGAAACAAACCCAGCCCTAGAAAATGTCATTGGAAAGCCAATATTAAATATATTTCCAGGGTTTCCTGTCCATTACTGTTAGCCATGTAGTTGCTCAGTTTGACAACAGAGGGAAGAATTGCACAGCAGCCACAGCCAGTTGTTCCCCACTGCTTTTTAGGTAGAGGCAGCTGGTTAATTTTATTTTGAGTATTTTTATTTCCCTTGTATTCTTACCTTGAAAAAGCCAGCATTCTTTTTCTTTCAATTTTCCAGTTTTGGAAGTAGATAAAGTTCTGTGCTTTCATTGTACTTAAAATATGTATTTCTGTTCCCCAATTAAAATTTGTTATCCCCGCTAAGAGCTTAAAATATATTTTGATTTTTTTTCTCTAAACCTATTCACATACAAAATAAGGGTTCAAAAGAACTTTTTTTTTGTTAGGCAATGTCTTGTGTTTAATATTAATCATCAAGAAAAGATTACTGTGTTTAATTAGGGGTCTGATATCTCCTTCAGCCTGCAAGCAGCCAACTTGAACTCCTTAATGAGTTAACTGATGTGTAGTGTGAAATAAATGAGAAAGTAGCCCTTTTCATTAAGCTCAGTAATTAAATAGTCAGACTTTTGTGGTGGCATTCCTCTTTACAGGATGGGATCCATCCTGTAAAAACTTAGTTTAGTTCTTGGTTATCAGGAATCATGGAATCCATTCCTTGTTTTATTCTGAAGTGTTCTAGAAACATGTACCTGAAAATTTTGTTTGGGTTCATTTTGCCATGTGAAGTGTAAAGTGAGATGCAAAGTCAGATTAGAGCTTTTTTCACACAACACTGACAATAAATTGTTTCTTAATTCAAGGTATGCACTTCCTGCCATTTTATGCATCTGATTATTGTTCAAGGTGGTTTCTTTGATCTAGCAAAGCTCCAGTTAGGACTCATAGCTGATATTGCTTCAAAATAACAGTGATCTTGAAAACCCAAACTGCTTTTTATAGCCTGGCATTATCCTTAGGGAAGTTTCTGGGAAGGATGTCCCCTTTCATAAGGTTCCTGCCTGCTCAGTTTTCCAGGGGTTGAGGTCTCTCTGGCAGCACAACCATGAGGTCTGTCAGCCACTCGTCCCAGTTTTGGATCCTCAGTGAACGAGAGTATTTTATTCTGTCATAGAAAGTTAATCTTAATGTGTAGTAATAATAGAATGTGTGCTATAAAGGTGTGTCTTGCAGTGATTGCTGTTTTCTCATTTTTTACCTTGGCCCCTTTTAGAGCCAGGGAATAGGGATTGATTTGCCTCAGCCCCTGCACTGAGCCACTGACAGTCCCAGGGGTAAACTGTAGGGGTTGCTACTTTTTTAAAGCTAGTCTATATTAAGCTCAGTTTTTGTTAGACTGTTGCCTCACAAGTACATGATATAAAACCCTGCCTTTGATTTAATATTTATCATTAATTAGGGAGGTGACTTGCTCCTCTATTTACAGACTTCATCAGCACAAGCTGCTCGTTAACTTATCATTCACTTAATATTCCTCATGTCAGTGATAAGCTAATGTTCAGATCGCAGATGTATTACGTTGCCTCCATATGGTGCTTTGTCTAATGAATTAATTAACTATTTTGGAAAAAAAAACCCTGTGGAGATTTTTTCCTCATGGTGGAAAAAGTCACCCTAGAAATGGTGGAAGGGTTTTCCATTGGTGTTCATGTTTGAGCATATTTTAGTTTAAAACTTCACAGTCATATTGCCAGGTTCTTATGTTAATTTTCTTTGCACTTACAAAAAATTTGTTTTAAAGTTCATATTTGGCAGATTTTGAAGAGTTGTTTGAATCAAATGACCATACCAAGTCTACACCTCTGTTCTGGTAGCTGTCTTTGCCACTTTTGGTGTGCAGTCTTTTAGCTGCTTTGAGAAGCTGGTGGGTTTTGGTTTTTTTCCCCCAAATTGTTAACAATTAGTTTAATAGTACAGTATCTGTTTCAAATGCTTGCACAGTAAACATTTGCACATGCAAATAGAGTAGGTATGAATGTTTGGGGATTTGGCACTGTAGATATGTGGAATCACAGAAACTTCAATGCTTCCTTTGGAAGGACAAAAATAGAGAATCTAAAATCAGACCCAGTATTGCAGCCAGTGTTCACACATTGCGTGTCAGTAGCCTGCGAGTTTTGGCTTGCTCAGTATAATGTTAAAATAATTTCTTGACAAAGAAACTTTTTGCTACTTGCATTATCATTTGACACTGAAAATGTCTGTGTTTATTTAAAAAGCCAACTTCATCTTTGATTAAGTCTGGATGTTTGAAACTTGAAAGTAACATAAAAAAATGAAAATGTAAGACACTTTTCCGTTAATTTCCGGGGTTTATAAATGTGCAGTCTGCTTCATTCTGACAAAGTATCAATGATAGATCAAGTCTGTCAGACTCTTTCTAGCTCCCTGTACCACTCAGTCCCCACCTGTGGCAGCTGTGGGAAGCTGCTGCCCCTGGCTGTGTGCAGGGCTTGGCTCTGTCACCCTTACAGCTGGGAGCAGCTCCAAATGGGACCCCTGTGGCACAACACTTCATGTTCAATATCAGACTCTCTAATTAGCCAGTCACACAGAAATTGCTCATCTGTATGTAAACAGTGCCAACAAAAGTAACTTGGACTTAGATGCTGGGTTCTGTTATGTTTGGCTTAAATGGATTAAGTGATTTCTTGTTATGTTTAGAATATATTAAAAATAATTGTGGACCTGTACTTGGAACTGCCCAAGCAAAAGAAATATTTTGGGCAATATTTACTGTCAGGGTAAAAATGAAGTCAAATAATACCACTCTGCAGACTTATAACATGTTTAATATTGCCTGTCTGAGGTGTTATCAGTACCAAACACGTCTCGCTATCAGCACCACACATTCTCTGTGCCTGTCCATGGAAGGTGACAGGGCGAGATCAGCAGCGCCATTTCCCCGAGGAAGCTGCTCCTTTAACAGCTCTGTCCCTCTCACCTGAGCTGGAGCAAGCAGGAACTGTAACGGGATTATGATCATGTGAGGGAAAAGAGACAGGGCTGGAGGGAAGGGAGAGGCAGCGGTGAAAGCACATCCTGCCCAGCTGTCACTCACGGCCGCCTTAAAAAAAATCGAAATCTCCAGGGATTGTGGCTGTGCGTTGATATTTAGGAAAGCAAGATTGTCCTGAGTCACAGCTTGCTTCCCCTGCTGTGTGTGGTGCTGCTGGGCTGCCATGCTGCTGCTTTACACCTTTCTGGTTTCTTCCCTAGAATCCATCTACCGCCGGGGAGCCCGAAGATGGAGGAAGCTGTACCGAGTGAATGGGCATTTGTTTCAGGCCAAACGTTTTAACAGAGTGAGTACTGTTGCATGAAACGTTGGGGTTTGCTCATGTTCTGTGCTCATTGTTTGGCTCAGTCTGTGCTTTTTCTGTGTTGGAGTGTTGGAAAGAAAGGAAAAGCAGGATGCTTGTTGATGTGACATTTCAGTCTCTGCGGTGTTGTTGGAGTCGTAACGAGCAGGGAAAACTTGGCAGTGTTTGAATTTGAGTTAACACGGGATTGGTGGGAATTATTTATTTTTAAATTCTCTAAAATACTAGGTTTGTGACTATTTAAGTTGATATATACTTGGAGCAGCTTCTCCCCTCTCCACTCCTGTGATTTTGGTTGCTTGTTGGCAAAATCTTTTACCTTCAGTACACTTTGCCATCTTTAAAAGTTACAGCTCCTGATGTGAGCTTTAACTGTTTAGAATCTGGGTTACTACATAATCTAAGAATTTGAAAAAATCTCTTTTATTGAGCTAAAATACAGCTGCATTTTGAGAGTCTGATTTAATCCATATAAGCAAGTGAATGTGGCTTTAAGGCTGAGACACCTCCTTGACTTATCCCATTATGTCTAAGTATTGCAGCATATATATAAATGTACTGTGCACTTGCGGGAATTCCACACAAAACTGAGTGCAGTCTGAAGAATTAACTCTTTCTTTCAGCAGGAAGATTTTTTCCTAAAAATTGAATTCAGCTTTTTTTCCCTAAAATTCCTCACCCCAAAAATGCACTGAAAGAAGGAAAAGCCCCTTAAAACTCACCGTTTGATCACTAAATACACTTGAAATGTCATATGTATATGAATTATCACTGAATTTATATAATTTACTATAGGAATTCAGTTTGCAAATTTATAATATAAAAGTATACTTTTTGTGTTTATTTGCTACACAGCACAAACATGGTCCTTTGAAACACTGTGACTGCATACTGCTACATTAATAATCTATAATGTCACAGATAATGGTGTTTTAACTGCAGTGAGGGAAATAGTGAATATACACAGAGAGTTTGATATCTCCTTAGGATGCCCACTTGTCATAATCCTAAACAAGACTGCTTTTATACCTGCATACAAATGACATCATACAAAGCCAGAACACAAACCACACTAACAAGACTAATTAAGTCTTGTTTTCTACAACTACCAAAACACAAGAAGGGCAATATAAAATTTTTTAGGAAAAAATGCTCCATATTTTGATCATTAGTTTTTAACTATTCTAGCACTACTGGTAGGGATTTTTAGGAGCTGAACGGTTTTGGGCAGGAGCATGTGTGACTCACCAGTGTGAGCATCTTGAGTGACCACAGTGGAACAGGCAGTGCCTGGGAGGAACAGACTTGCACTGTGGCTTTGGGAGTTCTGTCTGATTCTTGATGTTCAGTGCAACATAGAGATGTGATATCTCTGTTACATGATAAATGGGTTTTAATTATGCAAAGTTTCTACTGGTATTCTACCAGTGTTAAATGTATAGGTGCAGATACAAAACACTTTTCATTCATTGTCTGCTTAACATTTTGTGCCAGTGTTCTCCAACACAGTCAGTTCGGGTGCTTTTTATACATAATTGTGTAGTACAAATTCTGGCAGTTTTGTTTGGGTGATCTCTGTCAAAACCTGATATTCTAAATAGAATTATTCTCTAAAAATGATTTGTTAATACCACACTGTAATTTGTTCCATATGCTTGAGGTATTTGTTTTCCTAACATTCCTTAAACAGGACTGCATTTAGCTGAATTCTGAGTGTGAAGTATAACCTTCAGTTATTACTGAAATTCTGGATATTCTAAAATTATTCCTGAACATCTGTTAGGCGACTAGGATGGGTTCTTGCTGCTAGAGAGCTGCTCACTTCCAGCAGGGATTGGTTCTGGGATTGATATTGTTCCTTGTGGCTTGCAGAGAGCGTGCTGTGGCCAGTGCAGTGAAAGGATATGGGGGCTCGGAAGGCAAGGCTACAAGTGTATCAACTGCAAGCTGTTGGTCCATAAACGTTGTCACATCCTTGTCCCACTGACCTGCAAAGGGCATATGGTAAGTGTGCATTCTGGCCAGAGCTGAGGTGGCACTAGATGTGTCCTAAGAAATGAAATGTGTGCATGGCTGTGGATTTGTAACACTTGGGAGTGTTTGGGTTGCATTTTCTGTGGAGGACCTTTGGATTGTGAGCAGAGACAAAGTGAGAAAAGGAAGTTTGTGATGTGACTTCAGTGTGCTCAAGCTTGAATTTGACTTCTCCATTAGATGCTGACAATATCAGAAGTTACTCTTTTTAGCCTGTGGGAATGTTTTAAGAACTAAGGCACTGATGTGATTTCTGCACTGCTCTTTTCAGAAAGGCTTATTGCTTTCCTGTTCCTGCTATCTCAGTTTCTCCAATACTGTTCTCTTCCTTTCCATGACCCTCATTCCAGTCCCACTGCCAGTTGGTGTCTTTCTTAGGCTTTAAACATCAAAACATTTAAACATCTGTATCTCTGAATTGTAGCCCTTTCTTATATTCATCCCCAGTATTTCACTGGTGGTTGTATCATGTTTTTTCTGACTCAGAACTTAAACCAGTATTTTTCTTTACTGGTATTGCATGTGACCTGCCTTGACATTACCAATTCTTTGCCAATTAATTTCTTCATGTTGCTGTGCTTCCTGGAATAGTCCTACTTGTCTTGGGAATGAGACCCAATATAAGTGTCCAAATGCAACATAAAATATCTGGTATTGTGCTCTTTACCAATTTTTGCAACACCCTTACATAATGACCAGCAATTCATGTTTTTATTAAGCAGGAAAGGAATATGCCAGTGCTCTAAATGGAGTGTGTAACATCATGCTGAAGTGTTTACTTTGTTGTAGTTCCATGTGAAACACTCAGAGGTCTTTAAATAGATTTAAAGTTTGAGCTTTGCTGTAAAATACACCACTCTTACTTTTAGAAGAGAGCCAAGCATCTGTTGTAGCTGCAGAGAATGGCTGATGTAGCATTTCAGTTTTGGTAGGCTGATTTTATCACACTTTACAAAATGTTCATATTTGGACACACTGTTTCCAAAATCCAGTGTTCATTCTGGAGGGTGTAAGGTTCTCATGGAGCTGTGGCTCTAAGGCAGGACACGCCAAGGGGCTGCACACCCAGTGGGGTTTGGTTTGTTGGTGTGTTTGCAGGATTCGGTCATGCCTTCCCAGGAACCTCGCTTAGATGACAAAAACGATGAGGCTGATCTCCCTTCAGAAGACACTGATGGAAGTGAGTACTTTGTTCCTTTGGAATCCATCTTTTCCTTCAAGTTTTTCCTCTTCCTGTTTACAAAAGTGGAAATATTTGGTCAACTGTTGTGTAGCATTTAAAGCAAACTGGCCATAAAATACTAAATATCTTCATTTATTGATTTTTAAATTACTTCTATTGAAGGTCTTTATAACCACAGTACTTTGATTTCATTTCCAGTTCCCTACATTCCTTCAAACCGGAAACATGACACTATTAAAGATGACTCTGAGGTATGTTTTTAAAATATTTTTGCAATTCATATTTACGTACTCCTAATCATTCAACTTTTTATGAAATAGATTATTACTTATTTTGGGTTTTCTGCTGCCCTTTTCAAAAGTCTGGGGTTTTTTTCTGAAAGTTGATAATGGTTTTTTAAGCATTTTTGTTGGATTTTTTTCAGATTTCTTCTGTTTTCAGCTGTTGTTATTCCACTCATGATCCAACATACCTTTTAGCATTTTTGTTTTCTCACTTCCATTTGTGTTGGAATAACAGTGGTTTGACTTCTATGGTCCTTGCAGCAAATGGTGGCTTTGACATTGCCTTGCCTGCTGTCCCTAATGGATGCTCACCCTTTGTCACCCTCAGGCTATTGCTGTGGAACTTGGTTCAGTCTGGTAATACATTAACTACCCTGCACTCTGAGAGGGTTCACATAAATAATACCTAATCATTTATAGACAGCTCCTGTGGAAATACAACTAGAATAACATACACTTAAACTCTTTTTTCAGGTCTTTTGTAGAAGATCTGACACAATCTCTGCACGTCAAGAATGTTACTCCCCTTAGAGCAGTCTGAAAAATCTGAATATGCTTCAATTCTAAAGGGCTTAAAGACATTTCTTTTAAAAACGCTTCTGGCATGTTTAAAATAAATAGGATGCACTCTGCACAACACTGGCAGTTGGTCTGATACTCCCCTCTGAGCAAGGCTGCACCTTTTCTCTTTGCCTCCACTACAATGCTTGTCACTACCATTCCTTTCACACTTGAGTAGCTCCTGCTTGTGGGTGACTGCCTTATTTTCAATCATAGGTTTTATCTCAAATTCAGAGATGGAAGGGTGTGAATTAAAAGCACATCAGAGAGAATTTTAATTGCTCACTTCTGCTGTGGTTAGTGCTCAGGTTTGTGTTTAAATTTTGGTGGGAGCTGTTTGCTCAACTGTCCTGAATTATGTTGCTCTGGTTGTCCCACCTTGCCTTTAAGCTGTACTGAAATAATTTAAGGTATCCTATAGAAAGGAATTGGTGTTCTGAGAGCTTTGTCTAGAATCTTTAAGCTTAGAGCAATCTCTTCTAATAGCAGTCAATCCTAGATCAAGATTCTTTATATAAACACTTTCCACAGTTCTGCAGAATGCTGATCTGTCTGCAAGTACAGTAGTGTGAGGTCAGATAAAAATAGGCCACAGAAGTGTGTCAAAGCCTTGGATATATTGGTAAAACCTGAAAGTCCAAGAAGTACCTGCTGCATTTGTCTTGTTTAGCTGCTCCATCTTCAGTCCCATGTTTTCACATCTAATTCCAGCAAACAGCCAAGATGATAAAATGTATCTTTTTTAAATAAGGAATTTAAAAATAGCATTCTTTACAGTGGAATATTTTGTACAAATTCTCAGACTTGAAAAATTGAGATCTGTATGTTCCAAGGTACCTGTAGAAGTTTTTATTTTCATTAAAACTGTAGTGAGCTGAGCACAGGCAGCTGTTGCCCATAATGAAACCAAGGCAGGTATGTTAATTAGCAAATTAGTGTTTCCTTATTCACCTTATTTTTATGCTGCAGTATCTGTCAGAATATGAAAGATGTTCCTCACTTAGTACAAAGAATACAGTGTACATAGCTTGTGGTTCAAGAATTTGGATAAACCTCATTTCCCAAGGCACTGCCTTCTGTTTTCCAGCAGGGAATATGAAAATGATTAGTTGGATGAACTATTACCTTGAAAAAAAAAACCAAACAGTAACTTTTAGTAAGAGCAAACCCAATGGAAACCAAACATTTCTAAACAAATGTGTTCCACTCAGCATCCAGCCCTGGGTGCCAGTGCCAAGCAAACTCAGCAAATTCTGTCCAGTGCTTGAAGATTTCTTTGCTTTAATAGTTGCTTGCTATGGAAATGTCTTCTGTTTCTAGCATCTGTTTCTGTTTATCCAGGATCTCAAACCAGTCATTGATGGAATGGATGGAATTAAGATTTCTCAGGGGCTTGGACTCCAGGACTTTGATTTAATCAGAGTTATCGGCCGTGGAAGTTATGCCAAAGTTCTTCTAGTTCGGTTAAAAAAGAACGATCAGATCTATGCTATGAAAGTAGTGAAAAAAGAATTGGTCCATGATGATGAGGTAAAAGTCTGTGTTAATTGCATTTTGTTATATATGCTTTAAGAAAAACTATCCAACTAAGAAAGAAGCTCCTGTTTCAGATAACTTCTCTGTCACAGAAATTTTTCTGACTTTTGAACTCATTTGTCATCAACTCCGTATGAAGCACCAGGATGAAATCTGAGAGAAATGTCCCTTATTTTAATAACAATTAACTCTTACTAATAGTCTTAGTAGAAATCATTTATTAAAAATTCCAACCTGGATGTGCTAATCTGTAAGTGATGAGATAAATAGGGTGGAATTTGTGCACTTAATTTTGAAAGAAAGCAAATATGTTTTCCAAGGCAAAAGCATTGTCTGTGTGTCAGAAAAGGAGCTGAAATTGTGTTCTTACAATCATGGTGGTAGAATCTATGAGCAAATGACTCAGTATTCTGGAATATTTTTTTCCATTAGTTCAAAAATTATGCTACTGCCATTTGAGATCCCTGTGGTTTTGTCTGCCACAGGAATCTGCTGCATTTCTCCATTAATTTCAAAATCCTGAGTTTTTTTAGTACAAGATCTTAAATCCACAAGTTCTAGGGAAAAATGAAAAAGGAAAAAAACCCCAACAGCCCTTGATCTTTTTGCTGTAATAGTCCTGCTTTTTTGAAAGCAGGATGTTTGGGCAAAAACCACCAAAACACTATTTTAAGTGCTCTTTGTGTTGGTAGTTTCAATCAGTTGCTCTGGCTGTCATCTTTGTCATTATTCCAGCGGCTGGGCTTAGTTCTCCAGAAATACTTTGGCTTGCTCATTTATTTGATGTTTCTTTTTATGAACCCAGATTAGACTGTTGTGTGGTTTATTTACTGTTTCCGTTTCAACATGTGTTTTTCCAAGAAGGTGGGAGCTAAAGCCAAGTCCTGTTTAATGAGTTGTGCAGCTGTTTGAGAACCAGAGATAGATGAAGAAAGGCTTTCTTCAATTGTGGCTCTCATAATTACATAGAAGATAGAGCTAATTGGTTTTTCTTTTCTCTAAGATAGGCTGTATAATGAATTTCAGGGAATTGATAGGAAATCCACTGAATTCTGTGAGTGCATGAGATATTGCAAGTAATGGAAATTTCACCTTAGAAGTATTCCACAGAGGAAAAAAAAATCAATTACATAGCAAGTATCAGCATGTTTAAATTAGTTGGTGCTTTCCAGGGAATGACTGCTAGTGAAGAGAAGTGAGATGGAGGGAAATCAAATACCTGGGCTTCTGTTCAGTTTGGCCAAGTTTAGTTTTGTTAAGTGGAGCACTGGTATAATCCTAATCACAAGTCCACAAGTCCACTAATTAAGGAGTTAATTTAAAGACTCTTAAAGAGAAGCTCATTCAGTAAAACCAAAAAGAAATGGACATTTTTATTCCCTTATTCCAAATTGGATTTTTGGCTCATGTCTGGACTCAGGTTTACCCTTCCAAGGTGGTGTATCTTCATGAGTGTCCACACAAAATACCTAACAGATTTCTTTAATGTGATGGTGACAGTTCTTGGTTTCCTCTGAAACTTCATTTTCACCATCCATCCCTGACAGGAGGGCCTGGTTTCTCAGTCTCTGTATTTATTGTCTCCAGATTGGTTGGAAAGCTGGGAGTATCTGTGGTAAATGGAGAATTTTTAGAACAATTACATTTCTGGTATATTGGCAGGGCCCTGAGTGTTTGCAGGGTGGCACATGATAAGTGCATTGCATGAAGGGTGAATATTTGCTGCTAAACCCAGCTGTCTGTAAGGTTTAAATTGTGTTTAAGTGCTTTATCACAGATCTGAATTTTGCAGCACTGTGCCAGTATCACGCAAACTTTGGTAGGTTTTTATGATATGGTTTTGCACTGGGTATTCAGGACTTCTCCCTTTTGAAAGATTAAAGATATCTGTGATGCTTTTAATGATTTTGGCTGGACCAACTAAGCAGGTTTTGGTAGTTTCATTGAATTAAATTTGAATTTCAGATGAGAAGATGAAGTTCAGTGCGCTTGAACCTTTTAAAAGCTGGAGATTCACATTGCTTGTGTTACTGGCATGAGCTGCTTCAGCAGTTTTGGGATCATTTATCTAAGAACTGAATTTATTTCCATGCAGCAGTGTGAGCAGTGTATCAAATATTACAGATGTATATTACTTACAATGGCTTTGATTTTGTGCAGGCCTTTCTTAAATGTGTAAGAAATTTCTGAATATATATCTGAATTACAATGTTTTATAACTTCCTCCAGATTTTTAGGGGGTTTTGTCTTTCTGAAGAACAATGTAACAATGACAGTGTATGTAAGGCAGCACTGTGATGTTCACAGGTTTTTTTTTCTGGGAATACCCACAGTGGTTATCCAGCAGGAGTTCTGATTGTTCAATTACTCTATTTCAGGATATTGATTGGGTACAGACAGAGAAACATGTGTTTGAACAGGCATCCAGTAACCCATTCCTAGTTGGTTTACATTCATGCTTTCAAACAACAAGTCGGTAAGAAAGATCTGAAATTCTTTTTTTTTTTTTAAATCTTGATCATTGTGCTAAACTGCTTCTCCTAAAGCAAATGTAACCACTGCCGTCACACAGCCAGGAATTTTTGGGAGGAAGCATTAGAATTGTCAGGAATGCACTGCTGCAACAGTGTCAGTTCTAGGGGGGTAGCTCAGGCAGTGGTGTGGAGAAAAGTGTGATGTTGTGGGTCAGAGCTGAAGGGAGAGGGTGACTGAGGAAGAGGAGGAGCTGTCCTACCTTCCTGAGCACAGCCCTGTGCAATGGGCAACACAGAGCTTCCCAACAGCACCTTCTCCTACTGAGAGGCCAAATCAGTTCTCAGCACTTTGCTGGTCCTAAAGAGCCTAAGAGTTGGCTCTTTAAGAAAGAGCCAGCAATAAGCTTTTAATGATAATGTAAAAACCTACCTGCATATTGGTGTTTTTACATATGAGGCTTAAAGGCCTTTAGCACCTATCAAAGCAGTGTGTGATTTTGAGAAAATGCTTATTTAACTCTTAACTGCTTAGAAATACTAATTCTTTGTCCTTGTATGCACAACCCAAACTGGATTATTTGCTGCTTATTTTGCAATTGGAATATGAAGAAAACAAGAACTTTCGTGTCCGTGCTTGTAACTGGGGAAGTTGGGATGGGGTTTGGGATTTTTTTGTTTTCTCAGGCATCTGTTTGCTGTTACACCTCTATAATGCCTCATGCCATATGTATGATAATCAGAAAATAGTTATTCTATCCCATGTACTTGCAGTGTAGAGGGCAAAGTTTTAAAAAAGTTTTTGTGGCTTATCCAGTCATTTATCCTTAAGAATAATCACCTGTTCATTGCAAAGTGTATTATCAATTTTTAAAATACAAAGTCATGCATTGTACCTTTTCTTCAATCCCCAAACTTTCACCTCCCTAATGGTTAGAGTCAGAGGAAATCTTCCTAGCAAGGAAAATAGAGATTAAAGAAGTAAAGGAGCTGTATCAGATGTTCTGGAGGTAACATGGACCAAGGAGTGTTTGGAAGCAGGGAGAGAGAAATAATGATCTCCAAAGGTCACTGAGTGAGGATTTGACCAAAAGAAACTTGTCAGAAAAAATAAATAAACCTTTAGACAACTGACAAACTGTTGTGAAAAGTCCTTTAGTTAAACCAAGTCCCAAACTCTTTCTCACCAAACACAAAGTGGAATTGAACACCTGATAAAAAGATTTGAGCAGTCAGGCAGGGCGAGGGATTGAGAATGAAGTTTCTTGTAAATATTGAAACCCAGGAAAGGGCTGAGTCAGCAGCAGGGTCCTGTGCATTCCTCTTTGGCAGCTACACTGACATAGCTGAGGAGCAGAAATAGGAGAAAAAACACCCATGCTGAACATAATCAAAGCTTTCTGTATTCCTGAGGTATCTTTATGAGTCCTGCTTTTCCAGCCCAGCTGCTTCTTGCAGTGAAACTCTAGTTTTTTGTTAGTAACTTCAGCCATTTACCATGGATATAGCTATAATGTCATGAATTCACAATTTGATTATAGCTGTAATGTTATAAAATCATAATTATGACCTCATTACATCAGGCAGGAAAAGCACAAAACTGATTTTGAGTGAATGAATTCATCAGCATCAGATTGTGTTAAGTGGCCCAAAGAAAATGAGTTGTAATAGGAGAACAGTTTGTGACAAGGATACTAATGGGGGGAAAGTTGCAAGAAAAAAGTTGAAAGAAAAAACGTTCTTTTTTTTAAATATAGTTTAAAATAAATTTTTAACATAAATGTGTACCTAAATGTGAGGTGAATTGATGCTGTATGTAGCTGTTTACATTGTTTCAGATATTAATGTGCTTGCTTCATTATTGTAATAAAATCTGTGCCTTGGACTTGCCCAGAATTGCCAGATAAGCGTCTGACAAGGATGGCAACAACCTGAAACCTCCATCCTGCAAAACTGGGGGTGTTTGAGTAAATCCTTCTAAAACCAGCAAGGCCTGCCACTATTGCCACACTTGAATATGACTTGACAAGCAACTTGAAATTGCAGGTTCTGAATGGTGATAAAACACTGGGGACTTCTAAATAGGATAGGAAAGCTGGAAGCAAAACACAGCAGGAATGCTGTAATGAAACACTCATGGCATTGTTATGAATTTTGCTTTTTGCTTATTTAATTTCAATTTAGCATTTCTCTTCTTTTGGGGAGGCCACTGAGAGACCTGCCAGCTGGATTTTATCCAATAGTTTTTCCTGGTTTAACACTTTGTAAGTGTTTCAAATGAAGAATCCTTTTCAAAGGAACAAAAAAAAAAATTCACCAGTTAGAGTAATCTGAGAGACTGGTGCACGTGTTCTCCAAATGGAATGTTTTCCAGTCTGTGGATGTGTGGAAAGGAGTTTTCAGCTCCTGAGGAATGAGGTGTGCAAGGAGATTCTGCTCCCTGGGACAGCCCAACCTTGCCCAGAATGTTTCCCTCAGCATGTTTCTGTCCTGAGGTCTCTCTGACCTTGGCAGCATTGCCTGGATCAGATTTTCCCCAGGATGAAAGTTTCCCTGCAAAGTGTAATAGAGATCCTTCTGTCTGGCTGATTCCACCTGGATTTCTGTCCCCTACTGACTTTTCCCTTGTTTTGGGAAGACTTTGTTTTGAGGAACAATGAGCCCAGAGCTTCCATCTGGTGACTGTGTTGTGTACAGTGTCACACTTGTTTAATTCATACAATTACAACATATTCATATCCTTAATTTATACAGAGAAAGGTGGCAGCATTTAAATAAAGGGTTTATTCCTACATAACTTGCATCAAATAAGTGCTCTCTTTTTCCCCTCTTAAGTAGCTTCTGTAACTGTAAGAAATCTAGAAGTCTAAATCAAGAGTGGAAGTGAGAATGGCTCAGATGGGAAGAATAAAAACAGCTTTTCTGGAGAGTTTCCTTGGAATGCATGAATTGTGTTCTGTGCTTTCAGATTGTTCCTTGTCATAGAATATGTGAATGGGGGAGACCTCATGTTCCATATGCAACGGCAGAGGAAACTCCCTGAGGAACATGCAAGGTATTTCCTGACATTTGCTTGTCTTGTGGTGCTTTACTGGACTTGGGTTCTTAAGTTTAGCATGTTCTGCCTGGGGAGAAATGTAAATTTTATTTTTTGAAGAAAATTTTTTTAGGATTTTTTTAGAGAGCAAGCAGTTCATCAGTAGTAACAGTTATTCCTAATTACTCCTCTTCATTGCTTCATATTTAGGTGATGCCTCTTTGATCTATTGATAGGACATGTAACTATTCTGCTTCATATGGTCTTATGTTTAAATAGTACAGTCTTGGTGGGAGAAGGTTAAAAATCCATTCCCTGCACTACATAAAGGCTCATTGTCACTCTTTATAAGCTGAAAATAAAGATCTTCCATCTCAGATATGGAATTTTCAGAAAACAAATCTGTAGAATAAAGAATAAATATTTTTTTAATTAGTAGAATGAAAGAAAATTCTCATTTTTAATTTAAGAAATGGCCTTATAAGAGGTCGGTGTCCTTATGAATAAAGGTAACTTGGTTTCATTATACTATTGGTATATAAAAGTTGGCTGTAAGGTGAAGTTTTAGGAACAGGTCTTTAAATTGTACCCTCTTAATGCTAATATGAATTTTCTCCTTCTTAATTTCAGGTTTTATGCTGCTGAAATTTGTATTGCTCTAAACTTCCTACATGAAAGAGGCATCATCTACAGAGATTTAAAACTGGACAATGTTCTTTTAGATGCAGAGGGTCATATCAAGTTAACAGACTATGGCATGTGCAAGGTAGGATTTTCCTGACCTTTCTTCTGTCACTCTAATTAAAGCAAATTCCCAGAAGAGGAGGTCAGCTTTTAATTAATGAAATGATTTCTGCATGTAGGAAGGTTTGGGCCCAGGTGACACTACAAGCACTTTCTGTGGGACACCAAATTATATTGCACCAGAGATCCTCAGAGGAGAAGAATATGGTAAGAATATGGTAAATTCCTTCCTAAACAACCTGTAGTTACAATAAATATAGCTGTAGCTTGGTTGAAATACAATATAATTTTTGACTTGCATATTTCTGTGTTGTTATATATTAAGAATTAATTGAGTGCATATTGTAAGTTTAATTTTTCCTAAAATAAGGTTTTTTTCTCTTCCAATAAACACTTCATCTTCTTTTAAATCATACATGGCCTGAAAAATATTGATTAAATGATACTATAACAAAACATTTTCACTGCAGCTTTGCTACTGCAGACACCCTGAGTTCCCTTCCAGTTACATTTGTCACTCCAGTTGAGAAACTCAAACTCATCCAGTGATGGTGTAAATCCTATCAGTGTTTTCAGAGCTTTGTAAAACCAGATCATTAATCTTGATTTATGTGAGAAACACCTAAATTCAAGGCTGCAAATGTCTCTGACCATTTTCAGGGTTCAGTGTGGACTGGTGGGCGCTGGGGGTGCTGATGTTTGAGATGATGGCAGGAAGGTCCCCCTTTGACATCATCACTGACAATCCAGACATGAACACTGAAGATTACCTCTTCCAAGGTACAGCCCTCTGGGTTTGGGTTGTTTTGGGAAATGCAATCCAAATTGGCAGTTTGCATGGCAGAGTTAGGATTTCCTTTCCCATTGTTACCCCACAGCTGCTGTAGTTGGGCAACTGTGAAACTGCTCTGCAGTTCTGGAACAGAATCTGTCATGGTCTTCTTGAATGGCCTAATATTAAATCAATTTCTGTTTAAAATCACACTTTGCCATATACTGAGGACTGAAAGTTTTATTTCCTTTTTACACAATAAATAATAGCAAAAAGTAATGAAGGTAACATGTCCCTTAGGAAATCTTGCAATGTCAGTAGAACAGTTCCTTCAATTACTGTAGCTCCTTTTGTTTGCACTGTTTTAAATAATTGCTTTATCTTAGCATTTTCCAACTGATACCATATTGAAATAATAACAGAGTTTGTATTGAAATCATGATCAATGTCACAAACCAAAACCCAATATTGCTGTTTTTAAACCTTTAACAGTTATTCTGGAGAAGCCAATCCGGATTCCAAGGTTCCTTTCTGTCAAGGCTTCCCATGTGTTAAAAGGATTTTTAAACAAGGTAAATAACATTCTCTTATTTTTAGCATCTGAAAGCTGGAAGTCAGAGCTTCCTGTTGAAAGTGATACAGTTAAGAAGTTAATCTGCTTACTGTAAAGAAAATCTATAAAACCTTGGTATCCTTTATGTTAAAAGCCCCCTTTAGTTGCAAATTTACTGAGGGAATTCCACAGCATAGGGCTTGATTTTCAACTAGGTGCAGGCTTTTAAAAAATAACTATAGCTTTGTTTGTAAACTCTTTTCTGTAGTACTTATTGCTCATTTAATTAAGCTGATTGAAATCTGTAGAACCATTATCATGAATGGAGAAAAGAAGGCTACAAATTCTACATTTTTAAATAAATCCCTTAAGAAGTTGTAAAATATCATTGAAAAATTAAATTTCAACCCAACATTATTAAAAAAAAAAAAAAAGACTAAAAACCTTTTACTAGCTATAGTGTGTTTATCCCAGCAGAGTTTGCACAGTCATGGGAATGCTGGGAGTCATCTCTGTGGGCTTTTGGCAAACGTGGGCTGGAAGTGGCTTGGAGTGTGTAATTCCAGTGTCTGTGTTTTCCACAGGATCCCAAAGAAAGGCTTGGCTGTCAGCCCCAGACAGGATTTGCTGATATCAAGTCTCACACGTTTTTCCGCAGCATAGACTGGGATCTGGTAAAAATCACTCCTCGTGTTTCTGGGGGTTCAGAAGGAATAATTCTATAATTTATTAATTGTGTGCCTGTGAACAACCTCACTGCAAGCAGGGAAAATTGCTTCTATAAATGTAAAAGTAGTACTCATAGCACATTAAAACCCACCTGAATTTACCAATTCTGTGACTTCTAAAATCAGTGGGATTATTCAGGTGGGTATCAGGGTTTAGTAAGCTGAGGAGGAGTGAGTAGGATCAGTCCCTTTTGTTAAGGATGTGGCAGGAGAGCAGTAGGGTTATTTATAAAGGGTTTGATTATAGTTTTCAGGTTTTCTTTGGTACTGCTGGCGTGAAGGAGGTTTTTGGTTCATGATGATGAAGATGACTTGCATTTCAGTGGGTTTGCAAGCATAAAATTGTATCAAAATTGAGTTTTTAAATCTTCTGCTACTCAGTAATTGTGTTAACTTCTGTCTCCAGTGTGGAAACCATCCCCGAAATGACATTGTAACATTTATTGACACTTGAGCAATAAAGCTGCAGAGTCTGGAGCACTTCCCTATCCACATTACATTTTTAATAGCTGGTTAACAATTGGAAAGTGTGTCTGTAGTATTTCCACAGTCTGGGAAGGCTGCAGGAAGTGTAGGAAGATGCAGCAATAACATGAAAGAGTTCAGATGAGAGAAAGCTGCACGGTTTCATTTTCCCTTTGAAGCTGCTGCTCTGAATTTCATTGTAACATTCTTCAGAGAACACATTCAGGGCATAAAGAGACAGTGTTTTAAAAGACCTGGTGTTTACAAAATTATCCCTGTAATGAGGGCTGTCTTTAATTTTGTCAGACATCCCTTGCTTGGAGTTCTCCCTTCAGCCTGAATGGTTTTTGTTTATTGGGAGTTTTTTTGCTAACTTGTGGTGCCACAGTGCAGCTCACCTGGGGCTGTGGAGCAGAACATCATGTCCTGCAGCTTGTTCTGCTTTGCTGTTTTTTGGCAGAGAGGGAAAAAGACAACTGTTGGATTTGTATTTTCTTTATTTGTAGAAAAAATTCTTTATTGAAATCATTACTTCTTGGTCAACATTTATTCTGATTGAATTTTTATATTTTTCTAATATTTTTATGGCTGAAAGCTTTAATATTAAATACCTGTTCTAAAAAAATTGGAAGATTTAGGTGATCTGTTTTGTAAAATGATTAGGACAGTGCTGCACAGAAGGATCAATGTCAGATAAACCTGAAGTTAAATTTCTAATAAGTTTTGGCAAATAAACTCAGGAGAAAATGAGGAAATATTTGGAAAGCTTTTTTAGTTATTAGAATCTTCCACTCACCACCTGCATTTCAAAGAAAACATTTGGACTTAAAAGCTTTTCCAAACCTTTTCAAGCTGAAACCCAAGGAAACGAATCTAACACTGACTTAAAACTTGTTCTGTGTGAAGCTTGAGCTAAATGGAAAAATAAATAGAGGGAAAGTGAACATGCAGCCCAGGAACATTTTTCCTGGTGTTAGTCATCCACACTGCGTGTGGCTCAGCCCAGAACACTTCAGATTGCTCACTCTGCTGTAGGATGGCTCAGCAGCACCCAGGGCAGTTCTTTTTTTGATTGTTTTGGTAAATTCAGTCTATTCTTATCTCAGTGCCTCTTTTATGGTGTTTAACCATTCTATGCTGGAGCAAGAACTACACAGCCACAGTTACTGTTTGCAGTGAGGTATTTCCTACAGCACTACCACCTATTTTTTCACTCATTTTCTCAGGTTAAAGGCTTATTTAGGAGGGCTTTTATGCTTTAGTGAGTATAACAAAAAGGAAGTCTGATGTTTAACCCCTTGTGGAGTAATGGCTGCTGGATGTGAGTGTGTGGGGACACACAGGGACAGTCCTGCCACCCTACTTCAGTTTTGAAATATTCATTTTGCTGGTTCCTTCATGCTGCCATTCTTGTTTGGGAGGAGCTAATTATTTCTACCTCACAACTTTGATTTCATGGTGCTTTCCCAGACCTGATCATTGATAGGATGTTGATGTGTTAATTCACCACCCTGTGACAGTTTCGTAATTTCCTCCTATCTCCATCTGTACTTACTGGGCTCTTATCTGAAACCTGAAATGCAAGATTTTTCTGTGATTTCCTCTCTGTTTTGTCTGCTCTGTACCAAGCATCATGGGACATCTTGACCCTAAAATCAGGTTTGCTCCCCACGTTGGTAATACAAGTCATATTTTGGTCAGTGGTAACTACTACTCACTCACCTCATGCTTACCTGTCCTAAGTTAGATTATGGAGATTTGTAGCCTAGACAGTTTTTTAACTTAATATAAATGTTAGAATTAGAATGTTTGTGCTACTATAAATTGGACTATGTGTCAGATTGCACACAAATGCAGGAAGAAAAGTAGGTCGATTTCTCAGGAACAAAAGTAAATATATTGTGCTAACTGCTGTATTGCAGCACTGTGGGAATTTATCAATCCTGAGTGCAATCTAACAATTTAGAGAGAACATCAATGATTAAGTTATTTGTGGATTTTTATTTCCAAATGCAGAGCACTGATTGTGTTGCTGTGTGTTGCCTGGATTGGAACGTGTGTTGCTTGGGTATTTTGATGTTCCTCTCCAATAGCATTTACTGCATTTGGATTTGATGTTCCTGAGGGATTTTGTAACTCTTCCATGCTGTAATTTTTCCTTTCCCCCATATTTTGGGTAGCTGGAGAAGAAGCAGACGACACCCCCGTTCCAGCCGCAGATCACGGACGATTATGGGTTGGATAACTTCGACACACAGTTCACCAGCGAGCCTGTGCAGCTCACCCCAGATGATGAGTATGTGCTGCTTTTGCCCAAGAAATGAATTCATAAATTAACTGAAAATCACTAAGAGATGATGGACTTGCCATTAGAACATAGTCACATTGCAGTAAATTTGAAATCTTTGTATCCTATATATCTTGAATAACTTATTATATGATACAAGACTGCCCAGTGTTCTAACAAACTAAACTCTGCTCTCATTTGTTTTTCAGAGATATAATAAAGCGAATAGATCAGTCAGAATTTGAAGGATTTGAATATATTAATCCATTGTTGCTGTCAACAGAAGAAACAGTATGAAGGAATGACCTCATTGGGGACAGTGTGAATGACATTAATTTATCCTTAACTACAGTATATGCATGCGAGGCTGGGGACTGGTCACTTTGGATGGAGACCAATGATCTAAAAACAAATTTGCTGCTGAAAATCAAAGAAGAGAATAATGATTTTGGTGGGTGTCCTCTGCCACTTAGTGATTCTTAAGTTCTGGGCACTGACACTACTGGCTTCATTAATGAAGGAATTTGCATTTTGTGCCTGTTTCATGAAGGATTGAAACGTTCATTGCATCCCTGCAAAAGGAGATCATGAGAAACTTTGAGATCCACATACTTTCTACAAACATTTGATGCAATGAGCTCCCAGTTGAAGAGTATTACAGTGTAACATCCTGAAGAATAAAATATATTACGGTGGTGTTGAAGCTTATTTTTGATGCCTTTTTTCACAAGTGGTACCTGTCTAAACATCTCAGATATATTTAAAAGGAGTTGTGTTTTATTAGCAATCAAAACATAAATTTGGGTACAGGATTTAAGTGCCTAAATGGATAAACTGCATTGAAGGATTATTTGGGACATTCTTACACCTGGTAAGTTCTGCTTGTTAATGTTAACTGACATTTCCATCTGAAACATACAGTTCACAGCTGCAGCCTGATGTTTAGTTACATTTTTACAGAATTTGGAATGCAGAGTGACTCGGTGAGATTAATTCCAAATTAGAATTTAGGATATCAATTTCAGAATCTGTTGTCTTAAACTCCAAATTTACCAAAAGGTAGAGATTGAAGAAAACTAAATTTGCACACAAAGGATTTCTAAACATACTTAAGCAGTGCCTACACCTACAATGATATTATGTTGTATATTAGATTTTTGAAAAGTATTTTTATCAACAATACAAATATTCAGATGTAGAGCAAAAGCATAGTAAAGCATAGCCTTAAAGTTTAAGTAGTAAATCTAGAATAACCATAAGATAAAATCCACTTTCCTGATAAAGCACACCTCCTACTTATGATAAACTGTCTGCTTACAGTTGCTCAGTGTACATTAATAACTAATCATTCTGCATCAGAGAATGGGATCTTTCAGCAAAATGATTTGCATCAAAGTAGTACAATTTTTTTAATGGAAGAAAAACGACTAGCTAAGAAATTGGAAAAAGCAAAAGACAACTATGGAATCCTTTCTCATGGGAACTGGGGGTGCCAGGGGGCAGGGAATGTGAAAGGGGAGGAACTCAGGAGCTGGCAAAGCTGGGTTTGGGGTCCTGGAGCCTCAGCTGAGCCCTCAGGGTTTGCTGCTTGGGACAGCAGTGAGGCTCTGCTGCCTTGGCTGGGCTTGGGCTTCAGGGGCGTGTGGGAAAAAGAACCCCTGTGCTGTGGCATCTCACCTGATTTGGTGTAAAACACAGGATAAATTGTGACACTTTCACTTTCTTTACATTAACCTATGGTTTTCTCAGGGTACAGCATTGCATTAGGTGCTGAACATGACATCTTTGGGATTCACATCCAAGTCATGAGGTGCTAGGACCAGACTGCCAAAACATTGTTTGAAATACTCAATTAATCATTGATTAACAATCTACATTTTGTATCCCCTCCTTAGCCACAATTATGCAGACCTGTGGTTGTTTAGTTCTACGAATCCCATTCAGGTTTCAGTTGTGGGTTTCTCTGTTGGACTGTAGCTTTTCATATTCAGCAAAATGTGTTTAATCAACACTAAATAATTTAACTAGTAAAAAGTACTTGCCTCAAATGCCTGGACTTTAGATACTTTATTATCTGCTAAAGACAACATTACCTTTTAAATGTAATCTGACTTTTTTTTTAATTGCTCCTTTTTCTCCTTTCCCCTCTTATTTTATTTACCCTGAATAACTTCCCATTCAGTGTTTGCAACTCCCCTGGTACTAAAGCTAATCAGAGTGATCAGAGTGACTGCAGGCAGCTCATGAATGGAACTGTGACAGGTTAAGCTGTCCTTTGACATGCCAGGGCATGGAACTTTAAACTGGAAATATTAGAAATGTGGGTTGGGTTTTTTTTTAACCTTTTTTCTAGGTTTCAGAACATTTTGGGAGGGAGGGAAGGAAGAACAGAAAGACACATTTTGCTAAACAAACATTGTAAAGACTATTTGATTTTTATTTAAGAATTTACAGGCATTTACAATGTTGCTGTGTTGCCAAATAGTTTGCTGGGTAAAAGTTTGGTTGCTCATGTGCAAGTGTTTGAATAATGTTCTGTTCATGATGAAGGGGAAATTTTTTATATAAAGTACTTGTTTTATAAATAAAAGAAAATGAAGGATGTAATTAAATGTGTGGTTTGGAAAAAAAAATCCTAATATATTACAAATGGATCTGGTAATGATATATAGTTGTCTTATTTGAAATAGTAAATGAAAATTCTAGCTAATTTAATGATTGTAAAACAGTAAATATGTTCTTGTAGTTTTGTATAATTAATTAGTTGGGATCTTTGCTGACCAGTTTTAATTGTGCAGAAGATGGTATACTAATCCATAACAGCTGAGATCATTTATATTCTTGCACATCTATTAAAGACTTTAATGAAAAAGTTAATAGACTGTTATTATTTATCAGTTAACGGGGCCATGTCCAACTTCTGAAACAGACCCCATTGTAAATTAAATCCATAGGAGCCTTCCTGTATTTTTACACTGTACTCTGTTTATTCTGTGTCTGGACTGTGAACTGTCAGAACGGTGGTGCCTCAGACAAAGCAGGGTCTCCAGGGTTTCCAGTAACACATTTTTTCAGGAGTACCAAGCTTGATTTCCCTGGGGGTCTCTGGGACCTCCCAGAGCACCATTTTCAGAACTAGAAGTACTTTATGTGCATTTGAGAGGCTTTAACATAAAAAACCCCAAATAGGCAGGTGGCACTTGACCTTCTATTGAGTTACTGGTTTGTGATCCTTAAGGAAGTCAGAGACAAGGATGTGCTTCCTTGACATGTTTTTCCTTTTCCTCTGAGAAAGCTTCATCCTTGGCCTTGTTCCTTTGCTCTCCATTCTTCTGGATTTACCACATGACATCATCTGCACTTTCAGACAAGCACCTGGCAAGGTGGCCATCGATATCCAGCTGTGAGAGTCTGCAAACACAGAGTTTGTGCAGTTAAAGCAGTCAAATCCTTCTGTTGACTCTGTTCTTTAGCCTTTCCCAGTTCTGGTACCCTAGTGAGGGAGTCACTCCTGTGCCCAGCAAATCTGCCTTGCTGTTACTGCTGCTCTAACTGGAGCTGAGTAGCAGACTTGATTATGGAGACCTGATGTATTTTAAGCTTTTCTGTCTAAATATCTTGATAGAATGACCAAAATTGTATAAATATTAATGCAGCCACTCTTTTGTCTCCCTGTTCAGCCTCCAAGCAACAGGAAAAGTTGCACCCAACAGAGCTTGCAGGGTTAGAGGACCTGTTGAAAAGTGCATTTTCAGCAACTCTGACAGTCTTAAGTACTATGAAATTGTGTTAACAATTCTTATCGTAGAGCAGATACTCAACTTGTAAACTGGATTACAGTAGGTAATTCTGGCAGTTTAAAAGGATCTTACAGTAGTAGTTTGGTCTGCTTTTGTTATTCTGTATAGAGAGGATGCATACAGAACCTGCTGGGGTTCAGTTATGGGGAAGT
Source organism: Entomyzon cyanotis (assembly GCA_024500445.1). Lineage (NCBI taxonomy): Eukaryota > Metazoa > Chordata > Aves > Passeriformes > Meliphagidae > Entomyzon > Entomyzon cyanotis. The sequence continues at coordinate 2,621,700 of JAKEPQ010001025.1, forward strand.
TATGAAAAAACCATAACACAAACTTACCTTCCACTGAACTGCATTTGACACATTGGACAACAGTCAAGAGCAGAAGCTCCTTCACTCTGGTTTTCCATCTTCTCCTTGTGGCTCTCAGCCCCAGGAGTGCTCCTGAGCTGAGGCTTCTCTGCAGGCACCCCTCTGTCCTTTCCCCCTGGAACATCCCCCTGATGGGGTTGGATTTGAGGCTCTTTCTCACCCTTCTCTTTCCTGTCTGCCCTGCAGTTCTGGGCAGTCCTTGTGCAGTGCTGCTGAGCGCTGAAAGCTGCTGCAGTGCTTTGTGCCAATGCTGAGGGCTGTGCTGAGCTGCTGTGTCCAGGGAGTTTACACGATTTAGGATTCACACCCAGCTTTGAAACGCCTCTTGTCTCTTCCCCAGCTGCAGTTTTGGCTTGATCTGTACTGTCCCAGCAGGTTTTCTCAGCTGTAGATGATAAACTTTTCAGTTTATCTGCTTGGCCTTGTCCTTTATGTAACTCGTTGCTCTGTGTTGGCTGCTGGGAGCTCAGATCCTCAGGGTTTAGGCATTTTTCTTTGTGAAAAGATGGGAATGATACCCACTGAAAGTCTTTCATTCCGACTGTAAAGACTTCCTGGTGTTCTGGACTCTTTTCCTCAGCCTGCTACAACACACACACAGAGAATGTCTTAAGCAAATGTAGCTCAATCAATACCTAAACCCCAGGCTTTGGAAACACATTGCAAATACTGAGGAAGCTGAACTACACTGAGGAAAAGAACATTTTATTTATGTTGCTTTCTCCAGCACCCATAAAGCAATCAGGAGCTTCCTGGAGCTGATGGCTCTTCCCTTAACATTTCTAAATGGGTGCAATGGGTACTCATGTTCCTAAGGATGAAAACAACAATCTGCTGCTGGTCGGGGGGAAAAAAAAAGGTACTTTATAATTTATTATTTTGTTGTGATGTTGCCTAATGTTACTAGAGTGATGTGAGGGTGAGTTCTATGTAATTAACTCCATTACAGTTTGCCTTTTCCAGTTTCATTCCTTAGGGAGATGCTGGTGGTTTATGGCAGTCAGCATCCTCACGCAGTCTCCCTCTTCCCAGCAAAATGTTGGAAAGAATTTGCTGTACTGCAAAAAAATCCGTCCTTGTATTCCCTGCCACACCATGCTTGGCCACACCACTGTAAATAGAAATTAAACAGCTGAAACCCACATCTCTAAAAGCTGTTTCAGGTTGTTTCCCATTAAGCAGGCTGTCGCTATTGGAAGCAGGACACAAAGTGCAAAAACAAGGATACAGCACATTACCTTTTCCAAGAACTCCGGAAAGCTGGGCACTGTGTCCCAGTCTGTGCACTGTGAATCTTGATTGATGTCTTTCAATAACAAAATCCAGGTTTTATCACACTCATTTAATGCTTCCTTTTCAAACCAGGAGCATCTGTCAGTTGATGTCCTGTAAAGACAGGCACAGTCCAATAATTTGAAGGTGGCAGAAAGGAAAGAAAATACTCTTATATTGATGCCTCTTTTCTGGAACACAAAGACATTATTTAGCCTGTAAACTATTTTTTACAGCTTTCTATGACTTATGTAATTTGTACAGCTAGCAAAAAATTAATGTCTAAGTGCTTTATTTTGTGCTTGTAACAAATGAACGGTAAGTATCTATCACTATCTTTACTTCCAAGTGAAACAGTTAAGTGCAGCCACTGTTTTATCTTCTCAAACTTAACACCTGCTGAACGCAGAAATATGGAAGTGCTTGCACTGAGGGTGGTAATTGCATCGGTTCCCATGTATGTCTGGGCATTCCAACACCACCATTTGAAATTACTGATTATCTTTCCAAACAACTTGATGCAATCGATCCTAGGAACTATAAGCACCAAAAGGTAATGCTGTATAAAGACAATTCCATGGGGAGGATGGAATGTTAATGTCACAATGCTATTTCCAGCATTCTTCCTGGTGCTTTTTCTGGGGTCTCTGTTCAGGAATGAAGCTGCATGCTGAAGAAATTAGAAATAACATGCCCTCGAAGAGCAGAGTGAAGAATCTCTCACAGCCCATGGTGGAAGGGATAAATATGAACCAAACCCCTCTCTGCCTTCACTCCTCCCCAACATCAGGGCTGGAAAAAACAGCAATGATTTCTGCTCTCCTGTGAGCTGTATGCTGGAAGAAAGAGAACTGAGTTTTCATACATTAACATTTCTCAGGCCCTGTCCCCGCCAGGGCTGCTCTGTGCTAAAGAACGCGCGGGGCCCGCTGAGCTTTACCCTGCAGTTTTACCTCTATTTTTCAAAAGGCGCTACAGGCGGCATTTTATGAAATAACCTTTAACAGACCGATCTGACCGCGAAACGTCGCTGGGGCTGTGCAGCCCCGGGTGAGGCTCTCCGGCCCTCAGGGCCGATCCGATCCCCCGGGAACGATCCGATGTCCCGGGACAGATCCGATCCCCTCAGGGCCGATCCGATCCCTCAGGGCCGATCCGATCCCCTCAGGGCCGATCCGATCTCCTCAGGACCGATCCGATCTCCTCGGGACCGATCCGATCCCCTCAGGGCCGATCCGATCCCCTCAGGGCCGATCCGATCCCCCCGGTCCCGACTCACTGGAGCCGCGGCAGGGGCTCGGCACCAGGGCTGCACTCCCGGCCGCGGGCGGACGGCGCCGTCCGGGACTTGAGGCGCAGCTTGGCGGCTCCTTCCTCACACATGCTCCCTGCTCCCCGCGTCTCGCCGGGGGACGGCGCTGGAGGCCGCGGTAGGGCGGGGAAACAGGGCGGCCGGGGCTTCCTTTTCCTCCTCCTCCTCTGCCCCGGGCTCGCTGGCGGGGCTGCGATTCTCCGCCCTCAGAGCCGCCCTCCCTCAGAGCCACCGCCCTCAGGGCCACCGCCCTCAGAGCCCAGCCCGGCCACCGCCCTCAGAGCCGTCCGCCCTCGGAGCCACCGTGCTCGGAGCCACCGCCCTCAGAGCCACCGCCCTCAGGGCCACCGTGCTCAGAGCCACCGCCCTCACAGCCGCCCTCCCTCAGAGCCACCGCCCTCGCAGCTGCCCTCAGAGCGCGGGGCGGCAGGAGCGGGCGAGCAGCACTAAGGGCGCCCTGAGGGGAACCCGCTGTTCCCCAGCCCTTGCACCCCTCAACCGCCGGGGGCTGGTCTGCCTCGAAGGCAGCTCTTTTTATGTTGCTTTTCCTCCTCAAACTCTGTGTCTTTATAGGGTTTTGGTGTGTTGGAAGGGCAGAGTTAGGGGCTGTGTTGGGGGACAAGATGGCGGCGGGCCGGGCCTGGCCGCTCCCGCCCTGGTCTGCGGCTGCCGAGCAAACACAAAGATTGTTCTTCCAAAGAATAAAATGGGCCGGGAGCGCCCCTCCGACCTAATTTCTCTTCGAGGGAAGAAGCTGAAGTGATGCAGTTTGACGCTCATGGCGGGAATGTGGCCGTGTGGGTTGAAATAAGATGGTGCAGAGGGTTAAACACTCCCCCTTGTCAAAAACAGAGCCCAGAATGGTGACAGACACTCCAACAGTACAGGAAAGGATCAGAAAGTAACTACTGTTAAGTTCTTGAAAATTGATGCAAAAAATAATTGTACAAGGAAATAAATCCAGTTTGGTAGCAGGTGTTTTGAGGGAGCACCAGTGCAGAGCACTCCTTCCACAAAACCAGTTTATTGTTGGTGAAACACAAATCCAAGTTCACAATCTTCTTCTGTAACTGCACTTGTGTATTGCTGGACAGTTTCATCCTTGGATTCTTCAGAGTGGAAAGGAGATATTAGTATTGACTGTATTAAGTTACACCTGTGAATGATTGTGTTGCTCACATGGCCCAGCAAAAATTTATTAACAATTAGCATGACTTAATACATGCTATGAGCAGATCTGACCCTTGAAAATGGGTATCAGAGTTCAGAGATTCACATTTCAATTTAAACCTGGGGAGGTCCAGGCAGCTCCATCCGGAGATGTTTCAGCTGAAGATTATTCAGTCAGTGCATGGAGACAAGAGAAGCTCTGCCCAACCTTCACCTTCTCTCTGTTAACTCAGGTACTTCGTGATTCATTGAGTCCATAATGTCTTTTACTCTATGTAATAACTAATGTCTTAACATTAAAGGACCATTAATAGGTTTCCTTTTGTGGATAAAGATCTTGGAAGTGCATTGTGTTGGGTTGCTCCCGGGATCTGTGTCAGTTTATACAACAGGTAACCCAGCTGAAAAATAAAAATAATAAAAAATTGTCACACTAGAGGGCCAGCACTTCAGCTGTGTGATGGGCAGACTAAAACGAGAATTAAATTCAGAAAGAAAGAAACGACTGTGGAAAAGCCCAACCCCTGTGACACAGATTAACCTTTTCCCACCTTAACATCTGTTACAGCTACTGCAGTGCCCAGGGAACACCCAAGGGACAGTCACAGTGTTCTGCCTGTCATTTTGCTGCCATTTAGAAGCTGCTTCCCAGTGTGGTGAAAGGAGATCCCAGGGAAAAGGCCCTCCTTTCCTTCTTTGTTGGGAAGGGCATTCCCCCAAAAGCTGCAAGTGGAACAAGGTAAGTGGAACAGAGGCAAGGGGTGAATTAGGATCTGAAAGTTCTATGCTGCTGTGCAGAGGAAGGTGGTGATGGCAGCAGATACAGAGCAAAGAACAGCAAGAGAAAGGGGGTGTAAATGAAGCAAAAGTGTGGATTGAAGAGGGGATCAGCCATGGAAGTGGTGGAAAATGAGATGAGACAGGAGGGGTAGAAATTTGATTTCACAACTAGCTGCAGGAGTGTTCCTTGGGGGATTTTACTCAGGATCACTGGGAATTGTGGCCCAGCGCTGACTGTCACCACATGGAGGCAGCAAACTATGCAAAAATAGGGATTTAACAAAATCCAGGGGGCTGTGAAAGCACTCCGAACATACTCCTGGGTGTATCTCTGTTAATGATCAGTTATGCCACAAGGTTCCTTTTATTCCTGTGATGTTTGGGTTAGTGTTTTACGTTTTATGACCCCTTGGACACTAATTGGACAATCCTCTGCTCCTAAATCATGTGTTGTACCCATGGATTTAAGTTGTTAGGTATGACTTCTCCCAGAACAACCATCAGGAGTGCAGCCTGTTCTTCATGCTGGAGGTGTTGCTGTGTGGTGCTGTGAGCACTTAGAGCGCTTGCAAAAGCTTTATTATGGGGGAACATAAAAATTGGTTATTGTGCAGTAAGGGCCCCAAATGATAGAATATAATAAAAAGAATAGGGAAAATTATTACTGCAGCTTCTGCTTGTAAAAAGCAAAAAGAAAAAGCTTGCTTCTGTAGGAACTGTAGATTGTAGGTGGGTTTGGATTTTGTAGATTTAACTGAAAGTTCTAAGGTTTTTTTATTGTTGTCTGTTTAATGCATTCCCATTCTAACTATTTCATGAATGTTCTCATTCTTGCTCTATCTGCTTCTGTAACTACCTGCAGATTTCAAACTAGAAATCTTTGTCCATTAAAGGTATTTAGTATTTTTCATCTTCATCTTTCCCAAATTAATAATATACTAAGAATATGAAGAAGTGTAGAACAGGTCCTGTTCTTGAGTTTGCCACTTTGCACAAGATCAGATCCACTGTTTCCTCCGCTGCATGGAAATCCTATTACTTCTTGCTTGATTTTGGGTCTTGCTAATTTAATAATTAGAATATTTAGTGGTCTTAGGAAAAAAGTTATAGAAATGCAGGGAGTAGTCTTTATCATAATCAGCCTTGACTGGATTCGAGCCAGTGGTCAAGGGATTTGAGCTTGTGGAAGCCAGAAAGCTCCTACAGATTATCTGCAGGGATTTCCTTGTAAATGGAGTGCCAGCATGTGTAGTTATCTTTTCCCTGTTGAGTCTCATCAAGCTGCACACGCTTAATCTTTACTTACATGGTCCCTGATTCTTGCTGTAAAGTGGGCCTCAGTTTTAACTTTTGCTCTCAGGAAGAAGGGGCTATTATGACAAATTCTAATCCTTTTGCAGTTCCACAATCACTAAAGCCTATAAATTGCCTGCCAAACAAACCAAGTGATCTTTTCCTGGGCTGAGGGAAAGAGGAGAGTGTAAAACGCAGGTGCCAGCATTTGCTGGGGAAGAACTGGTACATTATCAACTAATCCGCCTTCTGCTATTTCTGATTTCCTCCCCAACAGCTGCAGCATTGAATGAGAGCTTCTGCATTTGGGAAGAATTAGAAAGCCTGGTAATGCAGGGTCTCTATTACAGATACAACAGCTCACAGACAGGGAGGAGATTTTTGCTGCCGGTGTAGAATTTGGAGTGCTAGGCATTTTATAGCCTGGAAAAATTGTAATTTTCAGCTGTTGTTATGGAGTAATCAATGAAGAAGAGATGCCACAGTTTCTGCTGGGTTTCTCTAAGAGCCTGATGTCATTGCATGCAGGAGCTATTATTTTTTTTTATGTACCTCTTCGAGGCTGAAGCACATGCAGTTTTTATTAAAACTTTTTTTTTTTATGACGACTGATGCTCGTTAATAGTTCTAGTCCTTTTGAAATATCTTTGCTTCTGTAGTGATAGCTCCTGTATCAGATAAAAATGTTCAGAAGAAATTGTTCCTTGCTAGACCATTGTAATATTATTGTATTTTAATTATTTTATCTAATCAGTGCTTAGCTTAGGAGTACATGTTGACAATTTTTTGTCCTTGTCAAATAGTCTGTGACTTCACTCAAGGATGAGTATGTCCATTCTGCTAAATGTAATAAAGGACAATGTCCCCAGAGAGACCACAGGCTGCAGAGCAGAGCAGCAGTGAAAGCTGCTGCAGCAGCAAATGTCCCACAGCTGAAATGCTGGCACTCTAGTGTCACAACGTGTCCCCTCAACAGCCCAGTGGCAGCAAATGCAGCCCTGGAAAGAGTAACTCAGCCACACTGACCCACTCAGTGCAGTGCTAATCACTGGCTGTGGTGAAATGGGAAAGTCTGACTCTTTTCATTTTGATGGAAATTTCATATTTGATAGAAATACAGAAAACTGGGTAAGACTGTCTTAGTCAGGAGAATAAAGATGACATGCATTTCAGTTTGAGAAGTGCAGGCTCACTGCTGCTTCCAGGGAAAGTCACTTGAGTGGAGACAGTTTTGTGGGCTCTCTTTAATTTTAGCTGAAGGAGACATTCTCTTTTCCACAAAAAGTCAATGCTTTTGAAACCTGCTCCCTCTGGTAGCTCACCAAAGCTGAATTTACTAACGTGCAGCATCCAGTGCACGACTCATCTCTTCAACTCAGCCTTTCCAAGTGCAAGGACAGATCAGTACCTGTGTGGCTGGAGATGGAAAATCCAGCCTTGTGACATTTATATGCCAAGATGGGAAGACCTAAAAAGAGGACTAGGGAGACTAGCATGGCATTTGCGGGTACCAGGTTGCCAAGGAGGCATATTGTATTGAAACAGTTGCCTGGGAAACATTTAAAAATACATTGAATGGAAAAGCATATGTGATGTGCCCACAAGTGTTCTGTGTGAATGAAATGCCATGGCTGATGATGGCACCAAGAGACTGTTACTATTACATGTAAAAATGCTGCAAGTGATGTGTGGGTTTTTTTTTCCTTTTGTGGTGTTTTCTTACCCTTTTTGCAGGAGGTGTACCGAGGGGAGGTTGTTTTGCTCTTGGCTGATGGATTAAAGTGAATGTAGGGAAGGTGGAACACACAGGCAGCAGCAGCAGCTGGGGATGGCAAGAGCAATTTGGCTTCATTTAGGCAACCTAAACCAATTGACAAGGAGCCTGCACAGTTCCCCCTCAAAAGTAATAACAGCACTGCTCAAACTCCTACAGTATAAAGATAAATGGTTCTCTGAGAATTGTCACTTTAATTGTTGCTAAAGTGGTACTGGGAAGCTCTGATGTCATTGCAATGGGACTTACATGTAAACATCATGGAAAATGCAGGGTTTTCATCAGAGGTTGGACAACAAATGAAAAAGTCTCTCACTGACCTTATATTTTGTTTGGGGCACTGAAACAGGGGGAGATGGAGACTTTCAGAAGATGATTGACTGCTCTAGTCCTTCCTCAGATGAGAATCAGTTACTGAGAGATGGTGCTGACAAAAAAGAATGATGTCACCGGAACCAAAACAAACAATCATATCCACTCTTTGTCTCACTGAAAAAACCCTTTTTTTTCTTATGCTGTCAGGAAACAAGGGAGCTAGGAACTGTAATCTATGATATCCTACCTTGAACAAAGAGGTTCATCTGCTAGTAATTTCCAGATACTAAAATGCATCTCTCCTTCACTAGGAATGAGTGGCAGGTGTGAGGCTGGTTAGGATTATGGTCACCCTGCCTAATCCTCCTTTGGAGATTTAGAAACAAATATCCTACTCTTGATTTGCTAGAGGCTTAAGAATCCTGTTTGGGAGCCAACAGATTTAGCTTGGTCCAGGCATTATGTGATACAGTAAATTTTTTGGACGAGAGATGCAGTGGAGGGGAGTTCAGTTGAGTAAGAAAGAAGGTCTAGAGGCCTTTTTGGTATTGGTAGCTCTGCAGAGAGTTGCCTTACAGGGGGAGGCACCAGGGTCTTGGCTCCTGGAAGATGTCTGTTTGGAGCTGGGAGGTTGCTGCCTGTCCGGTGAGTGCAGCTCCCCAGGGAGGAGGAGACTCTGCTGACTCTGCTTTCATTCTGGCCAGCGAGGAGATGCTTTTTGTCATTCTGGTTATCTCCTCATTTCGGCACAATCTGCTCGGGGCTCTGAGGTGATGCAATGATCACGTTGGAAAACCATGAATCAGATGAAGTCTCCTTGGTGTCAGTCAAGTCCCAGTATCACTCATCATTTTTCTGGCCCAGTGTGTGTTTGGTTAAATCAAGTCCTGCTGTTTCTAGGCCCCAGGGTTAGTGTAAGAGAGGAGGAGAATCTGCCTTTCATCCTCTCAGAATTTTGCAATGTGACTGAAAACTTAGAGAGAATGTGTCAGATCTCAAACAAAGATTAGGTTTGATGGCACGGAGCCGTGGGTTCTGTGGCCCAGCTCAGAATTCTGCTGAGGGAGTTGTATCATCTCCCCGTATTTTAAAGGATTTAGACTCTGAGTTTAGGATGAAATACTGCTTGAGATTTTCATATTTATTTCTTGCTTGCTTTCTTGGTTTTTGGGTTGGGTTTTTTTGGGGGGGGGGTTTATTTAATTCCAAGTGTACCTCACAAATTACAGCAAAGTCTGAGTTCCTCTTGTTTGCTGTGTATCATGCCTTCATTTGAAATCAACATATTAAAGAGCTCCACCAAGAAAAAAAAAATAAATTGTAAATCACTTGTTTATAGGCAAAAGCCCACAAAACAGTGGGACAAAATTACCACTACCAGTTAATGTGGTGTGATTTTATCCATAACTACAATGGTGTATAAAATCAATATAAAATATAAGGTGATTCAACAGATGACTATGTATTTATTGCTTAAAAAAATGTGGGTAGTAGGTTTAGTTGGGTTTGCAATTTTTTCAAGCCCTAACTAGTGTTTTAGAAAGAAAATAGGGTAAATCTGAAGGAATTATCAAAGCTGTGGAGGCAAGTACAAATCTTTTCACTGAGAAGGGTGTATTTTTATATTCATTCTCCCTTTCTCATTAATGCTTTGATAAAAGAAATCCAAAATGGGATTAATTTATCCTGACAGTAAAATACAGGAGAGCACTAGCTTCTTTTTTTTTTTCCATATGTCATTTATTTAATTGTATGAGAGTTTTGTTTATTTACGTTGTCTTAATACCCACCGAGCTGAAACTCCATTGAGACATTGTCAATGTGAGAGGTGGCTCTGCCTGGAATGTCCCTTGTTGTGACAGAGCTGCAGCACCCAGGTGGAGGTGCTGAGCAGGGCTGTGCCTGCCTGTGCTGTCACTTTGCAGCTCCCAGCAGCTGTCAGTCAAATCCATTCAGTCAGCTTCAGCACAAGAACGCTGATGCCTTCCTGCCACATCCCAGAACTGCTCTTATCAAAGGGTAACTTCATGCTATTGTTCCTTTCATGAGTGAGTTTGGAATTGGATTGATTTTGGAGGATTTTCACCTCTCCTGCTCCCCAAATCCGCTTCGCTGTTCCCTCAATCCAACTTCTCCTGCTCTCACAGAAATGTGGTTGCTCCCTTTTGATCAGTGGGAAGTGCTCTGAGAGAGATGTGTGGTAGCTAAACCAAGATGTTGTGGTGCTGGCTGAGGACAGGAAGCATGTTCAGTTAGCTGAAGTGCTTGCTCTGGTTTGTACCACAGTCTGGTTCCATCATTAGCCTGTTTTTATGAGTCTGTCCTCCCATACTGGAATCAGATGTTTTATCAGAACACTCTGAGGAAAAGCAGCAGCCTCACAACTCTCTGTGACTGTGCTGTACCCTGCAGAAAATGAGTTGTTTAACTTAAAGCCACAACCCACCAGGCAAGAGGCAACATCACAAAGAGCTGCAAAAAAATTGGCACCATTAAATCTTAGTGTCAAAGGAAGAGATGAATCCAGATCCTTCCAAGAATCAGTTTGGGCCTAATTGGGTTGGCTGGGTGTGAAGAGGTGCAATCTATGACCAGTGCAGCTTTGTAGGCAGAAATGTCAAATACAGATGCATTTAAGTGAGAGCTGCCTCCTATTCCCTCTCCAGCCAAATGAGATTTAGAGGAGCCTGCTTGCTGCAGGGTTCAAAGGACAGTAGGGATCAGCAGGGAATTGTCATCAGTGTTTTTGGGAGTGGGGTTTGGGTTTTGCAATTACAGAGAAACCAGAATCGACATCCTCATTTGCTGGTCCCACTATTTAGTAAGGGATGGTTGTTTTTCTGAAATGTTTACCTGTTCAGTGATTATTTAATTTAGGAATTAATTCAGGGAATTTCTACTGCCTGTTGTGTGGTGCAGTAAGTCAGAATACATAATTATGATATGCACTCTGCCCTATAGTAGCCCTTTGTTACCTAATTTCATACTGTTACCTGTTTATGAGATGGAAAATGGGTGCACAAAAGTTAGGGATATTGCCCATGGTAACATAAGACCTGGGAACTGAACTGTGGACTGTCACTGGGTCTTTGCATAGGCATAAGACTGATGTTCCTTTCAAGCCCTGTTTTACTCCCAAAGGGCTTCCAACACAGTGTCTTTCATCAGCTTTGAGTTCACTAGAAAGAAATAAAAAGCTGGGACATCTTTCTGAAAGTCTCTGCCTAATGGCTTGTGTTTTCCAGAGTATTGATAAACCCCAGTGCAAATCCTGAGCCTCCCCTGCCCCAGAGACGTGCTCTGGCTTCACTACCACACTTAATGACAAACAGCCACCTAGTTTACCATATGCATTCTTTTATCTTAGCTGCTCTCCGTGCATGCTAGGAGATTTATTTCTCCTCATAATGCATTTCATGTGTGTTAGTTGTAAATATTGTGCTCATAAATCAGCCTGGAGCATCCAGCCCCAAGGATGGAGACAGCTCACAATAGGTCTGTCTGCTTCACATTGTGAGGCTGAGCTCGCTCTCTGCTTTTTCCATTGCTGGGCTCTGCGAGTGGCGTGTTGCCAGTCTCCTGCCTCACATTAACAGGAATATTACATATTGCTGAATTCAAAGTGTTTTTCCTTCAGGACTGGAAGAATGTAATGGAGCATGCATCTGGCAGCAGGACACCGTGGCTGTGGTGTGCAGGGAATCGTCCCTTGGGCTCCTCGCTCCTTGTCACCTGGCTGGGGACACCTTATGGCAGGGATTGCATGCAGATAGACACAATGTGTCAGGAAAAACTGATTCTTCTCCCTTCCCTTCACCAAATTCTCTAAATTCAATACCACTAAAGGAGCGTAATTCCAGTATTCCCAGTTTTTTCACACCACTTCTAGAGCCAGCTCCATCTGTATATCACACCTAATGACCTCGCTTTTCTCATCTGGGAGATGGAAACTTACTTTAGTTGCCTCATAAGATGTTTTTTTGAGAATTAATTGTTCATAATATATATGCACAAGGACATGCCAATGCTACAGAGGTGCATACCAAACTGCCCCCAAATTGGGGTTGTTACTCCCCATTTTTGGGAAATTTCCCCCATTTCCTCTCAATCTGTCCTTTTGTTGGGAGGCTTGTCTACATGGTGGGAACTGCAAGTACTTCCTGCAGTGCTCATAAATTACTGCCCTTTTGCTGATTTTAAGGATGTTGTGCTCTCAAAATTCCTGTGTTTACATGAATCAAGGCTGCATTAAATTGCATGGTCTAAAGCAATCAATATTCAATAAGCTTTTGGTGTTTTAATTGGCTTGGTTTTGGAAGTCTGAAATGGGCTGAGCTGCAGGACTAAAACTAAACAGAGTCTGTCACACCAAAAATACTCTGAAGGAGTGTATTTCTTCATGGCAGTGCAGCTGAAAACACCCCGTTTACTGTAATTAGTTCATCTCACTCTTGTGACTAGGCTTCCCACCTAATTTATACATATTCAAATATGTTTCTAGGTATCTGATTCTTGGAGACTGTGTTAAACCAGTGCCTTCTGTTGGTTATTCTGCTCTAATAAGATTTTGATTTGCCTCACAAAGTACATCCCAAAACTATAACCCTTGATTTGCCTCACAAAAGTACATCCCAAAACTCTGACCCTACATGAAAAAACTGTTCCCCAGAACAGTCTGTAACCATGATGCTCACGATACATTTCAGGAGAGCTGGAGAGGAGAATGGTGTCATCACCTGAGGGGAAACACAAAGCAGAAAGAAACGAGGAGGGGAAATTTCGGTGCTTATTTTTAGACTCCGTGGGTGAGTATTATTTTCAGCCTTATCTCTATTAATTTCTGCAGAACACAGTGTTAACGTGTGATTAGGCTACCTACGAAGAAAGCATTGTAGTTTCTAGCTCAGGCTGAAGTAATCCCTCCCTGGCAATCCCTGGAGAGTGAATACACCCCTTTGTACCAGGGTAAGGCAGCAAAGACATGGCTACAGATGTGCATGTGTCTGAGACAGCTCTGAGCTGTTGAGAAATAAACCTTATATATGCATTTATGCTTACTGAGTTCACAAAAATTGTCCCTGACACAGGGTCAGTCCTCCCTGTAGCTGAAGATGCTCTGTTAGTGAGTTGGTTGAAAGCTAAATTTCAGTATGTTGTCGGGGAGCTGTTCTCACACTCATCATCACATACCTTCAGCATCTTCTGTATTTAGCACAAGACTACACACTCATACGTTTCATTGAAGAACATGCTGCCTGTTAATCAGCACTTTATTGTCTCAGTATGCTTAAAATAAGCATTTTGTCACATTCAAGAAGAAGGAACTTTATTGGTTTGCATTCTGGCACTGTGCTCCATGTTGTCAAGTGCTGTCAGTTGGCTTCTTTCTGTAACTTATGAGATTGAAACATTCTGGTAACAATTTTCATCAGATACATATTGGATGTGTTAGAGAAGTATCTCTAATGTTCCAGAGGAAAGAGATTTAGTAGGTAACAGTCTAGTCTGGAGTGCCAGAGGTCCCCTTTAGAAGCCTCTGATTGCTGTATGGGACAGGGAACGCAAAACTGAAATTGCCCTGTTGAACAGTGAATACAGTAAGAGGAAGGAAAGAAGACAACATCTTATCAAGGGATCTTCTGGTTTCCTTTATGAACAGCTCAGAAGCAGCCTTAGCCCTTCCCTCACTCAGTATTAAGCAGAGGACCTTGGAGGGAACAGTGGCTGCCAGGCTACCAAAATTCAGCTTGACTGTCTGAGACTGTGTCTGGAGTCTGAGGAGCAGTAAAAGCTCATACTGCCTTTAAGCCAGATGTTTTGAGTTAGGCTGCAATGCTGTCTTTTAATTTAATGTGGAGGCAGAAAAGTACAATGGAGTCTGATCTTTGCTTTGAGAGACCTGTTGGTAGCCCTGAGCCTTTCATCCAGCTCTGAGTCATTTCAGCCCTGCCTCACTCCCAGTTCAGCAGCACCAGGATGAGGGGCAGAGCTGTTCTTGACACAAGGAAGGCCTGATCTGGTTTGATGAGATTAGATATCACTGTCATTAAATTTAATAATGTGCAGAAATGTACATTGCTAGTTCATATTCTAAGTGAAGCATCAGAAAAGGCAGCAGAGGAGACTTGAGTGTGGACAGGAAGAGCCCAACCCTGAAGTGATAAACTCATAAGGCCCAAATCAGTCTGTGGAACCCTAAAGCACAGTAATTCCTAAATTCCAATAATCTGTGAAAACTTTTGAGGCTTGACTGTGGCAAAGTAGCACAGAAGTTTGAGAAGAATTGAGTTGAGCAATGCCCTCTGCAGAAGGCCACGTGTAGCTTTAGAAAAAGGCTTGTGTAAGCCTATTAAACCTGCTTAGGTTCTTGGCTATTTCCTGTTGTAAATAGATATGGTTGGGGCCCTTATTAAAGGCTATATGTAAGAGAATTTAATTAGGAGAATATATTTTAGCCAGTTACAGAACACATCCTGTTGCAGCTCTTTCTGAGAAAAAAAAACCAAACCCAAATAAAGCACAGCAAAGTTCCTTAGGGCAGGTGAACACAAAATAAATTCATGAGATTTTTGTGTTGGAAAAGGCAGCACTTTGTAGCTAACCTTGAACTCTCTTATCAGAAAAGAAAGCTGTGAGAACTTAAGAAAATGCTACAATTATCCATGTTTCTAATAGTTTGTTTGGGTTATTTATTGAGTTTTATTGTGCAGCAGATTTTCCAGAAATTGTGGGGGCCAGGAGCATACCATTAAGTCTTGTTTTGAATCACCCAACTGAGAAAAAAAAACAACCCTAGAAAAAAATAAGTTTTTTGGATGACAAGATGTCAGAAGCATATTGATATAATTATCCTTAAAAGGAGATACTGTAGGAAATAGGATGGATTAAGTTATTACAAACATTCATGGAGTAAAAACACTATTAAAGCATTACAAGAGTCAAACAACCAGTGAACCAAAAGTGTAAAAACAACGCTTTGGAAATGAATATTTTCCCAAGAAATGTTTCCAGTAAGAACCTGGGAAACTGCACTTTTTCTTGTGGGTGAAAAATAGTCACATTCCGACTTTAAAGGGACAGTGCTTCTGGAGAGCTTAGACATTCAGGATGTTCTCTGTCTCCATAAAAACTGTGAAAAAAGAAGTTTAAGGTCATCATCTGGGTTTTTTTCCCAGCATATGCCCGTTAAGTCTTTTTGTGTGTTTTTCCATGCGGACGGTAAAAGTAGATGGGACAATTTCACAACTGCTTCCATTTCTTTTTCTGACTCCTGGGTACTTGTGGCATTGCTGCTAGTGGAAAATGCTAATAAAATCCCTCTGGGGAGCAGAGTGCCCAGCATAGTTTGGTGACATTTGTGGTGCACTGGTTAACCCTTTCCCTCCCCCAGCCCTGTGAGCTTGCTTTGCTCACAGACTCTCTGCTAAGGAAACCAGAAACTTTGATTGCATTTCAAATCCAGTCCGTGCCAGTAGCAACTCCCTGGTTGTTTTCCATAGGGTTATTTTCAAGTAGCCCATAAATAAACAGGGACATGGTTCCCGGTGTGTTCTGGCCTAAATGACGAACGCAATTGATCTTAATTGGTTTCCTTGGTAGTTCTTAGAAAGAGCTCTCAGAAAGAAAGAACCTTGACTGGTTAGTTAGCCTCAATATTGCTTATTCCTGACTTTTGCTGGTGGTTCCTGGAAGTTTCTCAAGGCATTGTTGATTGAAATACGCTGCTGAAACAGTGTCCAAGTGAAGTCCCAGCCTCCTGCTGTCAGAACTGGACCTTTTGTGGAGACAAAGGACTGCAGACTCCAGGGCTGTCATGTCTGATATCCTTCACTGGGAGCAACTGCACAGGGAAAAGGAGAGAGCAGAGCAGACCCTGCTTCAGCTCCTTTCTGTGTGGAGGCACAGACTTGAGCTTGTAGCATGTACCGTGAAGCATAAATACATATATTTATATCTGTATTTTTAACTGTGTACTGCTGGCTGTGCAGCTGAGAGTGTGGAAGGATTCGGGAATGATGGGATATTTGTGTGGCTCAAAAACCCCCGGATTTGTTGCAGTAATGATCTTTAAAACAAAATACAGCAGAGAGGAAACAAGAGAACGCTTTTAACTCTTGGTGCTGAAGGATGGACTTCTTTTTTTTTAAATTGGTACCTCTGGAAGTATCTTAAATTTTGTTGTGAAGCAGCTTTTCGTGGCCAATGTCAGGGAAAGGATAGTGGGCACTGCAGGAGATCCATTGCAGCAATTCCAGTGCTGAAAATAACACCAACAGTGTTTGGTGTCAAGAAACAAAGGCTTGGTCTCAAAATTACTGGAAGGTTCAGGGGAATAAGCTTTTGAGAAAGGAATGAAAAAGCAAAAAAAAAAGGAAAAAAGGGAAAATAAGACCTGATTAAAGACTTCAAAAAATGCTTCTTCCTGTGGGATTTTCGACAGTGTCATTCTACATTCTATCAGCATAAATTAATTCTAATCCAGCAGTGGCCATCCTCGCTGCCTCTTTCTTTTCTTTTTTTCTTTTTCTTTTTGTGGGGTTTTTTTTTTGTTTGTTTGTTTTTTGTTTTTTGGCATAGCTAACTGTACAAATTACTCAGTTTTCCTGTGTAGAAATTTAAACAGAGAAAAAAATAATCCAATCCCTGGATTTCTAAATTCAAGCAGGTTTCAAATCAGAAATAGTTTTGAGGCAAGAACAATAATCTTTCTGGTAGTGGGTGGCATAAAGAGACTGTTTTTTTCCATTGAAGGCTTTTTCTTTTAAATGTATTTGATTTAGATTGATTTAGTTTGGTGTGGGAATTGAAAGTCTGACTGAAACTTCCTGTTCTGAGTTGTGGCTTGAGTGAGTTGCTGGGTGAAGGTGTCAGAGCAGCCTTGTATCCTCTCTCTTGCAAAATGATCCTTGGTTCTGATGAGTTTCCATCACCTGTGTGGGCTTGATGAGGCAGAGCCCTCATGACTGGTTAAAAGCACAGGAAATCTGTGCTTTGCTCCAGACCTCCTCTGTTTTTTGTGAGAATTGCTGTCTCTTGCCTCAGTTTGTCATTGCAGTGTAACTTTTATAAGTGCTCTGAAACCCTGTGGAGGACTTGTTGAAGTCCTTGGGTGGAGGTTACACATGATATTCTACAGGTACTTATTTACTGAGATGCTAAATAACCTCAGCACTGTCAGTGGAAATTGTCCAACTTTCCTTCCATTCTTGGAACCCATTTCACTGTTCTTTCAGTGAATTGGTACTTTTCCTGTTTCCAGTGCTACTTTAGTGACTTTGTGGAATGTTGTAGGATGTCTGTGGCAGCTCAGAGCTTATCCTCCACCGTGCTGAACAGGTTGGCACCAGAGGTTTCCGCTGATTTAAGGCACATGGCAAGCAGTTCTGTCTTTCCAGGCTGTGCAGGGAAAGCCTTTAAGTTACAGCAACATCTCCAGATGTTTCCCCTCTCCTGACTGCTCTTGTCAACAGGAAATGGCCAATAAGCAGAGTGGCTTCCAAACTGCAAACTCCTGCAAGAGGTACAGAGAGAGATGGGAGTGCTGGTGCTCTCCAGCTCAGGCAGAGATTCCTGGGCTCTGGAACTTCATGGTGCATGGACACACCAGCGACCCTGTGCAGGGTTTTGGCAGCTGTGAGCCACAGCCCATTCCCACAGGGCATTTTGTACTCAGCCATCCTGATTTAGAGGAGTTCACTTGGTGCTGTGCACATGTATTGGGGCCATGTGGCATGAAACACTCCCCCAGAAGAGCTCAGACTTTTTGGACTGGTAGCACAAAGCTATGCTCAGGATCTGGAATATAGGGGAAAATAGGTGGTTTATGTTGACTGTATGATCCCATTCACAACAGGTTGTATATTGAAGCCCATGTTCTAAACACTGCTAGATTTTTTTAAAATGCTCAACTGATTCCTTACTTACACTGATCAGTGACTACTTTCAAATGTTTTTTAGAAATTTCCTCCTTCTTTCCCTGCAGCAATTAATATAAACTTAGAGGTCAGAGCAGTTCTTCATTATAAAAATGTGCTAGTTTTTATCTCTTCTCTGACTCATATTTTGTGAAGAAAATAAAGAAGGAAAGAGTCTTTGAATCTTTTTGGTGTGATGAAAAATATATAAAAACGATTCCTTTATGTGCTTGAGTGTATGATATTTTCAAGGTTCTGCTTTTGAAGAAAGTTTTCAGAATCTCACTGATCATATTGACCTGCTGGATTTCTTTCTGCACTTCACATTTCTAGTGAGTGATACGTGGGAGCACTAAGTTAAATCATCTGAGGCAAATCTTTGTGCCTTTCAAAGAGCATAACTTGCTTTCCAAATCCAGTGTCTGTGAAACACCATCTTAAAAATTCAAATGTCAGTGAAGACAATTAGCATGGGTTTAGTGAGTACAAAATTGAACTTTGGAGGTTAAAGTAGGTAACCTTTGGCTGACTACAGAGCATCAGCCTTTGCTGAGATGCTGAGTTCTTAGTGCTCAGGCACTGACAACACAAATCATGAGGATAACTCTGTGTGATAACTGTTCTGTGTCCAATTCAGCAATCCCTTGGAGTTAGTGACCAGCACCCCTGTGCAGTGCCACTTTTCCAGAGGCTGTATGTTCCCTTTGAGTGTGTGATGTCCAACCAGTCAATGGTTTTGCTCCTTAGCCCCCCCTTCCATGGCTATGAAATATTTGCAGGACCTGTATTTTATGACTGGCCCAGTTCCTGATTTATTTGCTGTACTGTTTATCCCACTGGGATCATGTTATTTTTTCAGAGCTGACCTCCCTTGCTCACAAACCACAGCTAATTTAGGTTTATTTCCCTCCCTGCCCCCTCCTCCTGGCATGCTAAATGTGATTCCAACTGGCTGTTAAGTTGCACTCTGGAATTGTCACCAGATCCTTCAAAGTTAAATCTTGCAAATGAAAATCACAATATGCTTGGCACTGTCTTCACTTGGAGGTGCAGCCTGCCCTTAGGAGGTGATGGTCATTACCAAATGTCAGCTCTGGGGAGATCCAGCAGATGGGAATGCTCTGGTTTAGATTAACTGCCCATGTTTTTGTTTAGACAGATTCAGGGGCACTTCTGGTGCCTTTGGAACCCAGAATTCCAGTGCACAGCACTGGAAAAGAAGGGAAACATAAAGGCTGAGGTGCACATGAAATACTTTCAAGTTAGATTTTGAAATTGCACAAACAGTGCATGTTCCTATTTGCATAAAATGTGTGGTAGCAAAATCCATTAAAATAAATCTGGATAGGCATTCCCTCAGGTGGCTGAGACCAGTGCATGGAGCTCAGCTCATGGCCCATCTCTGGACACCAGGAACAGACCTGGGCACAAGGAACAGACCTCCCTGCCACCCAGTTATTGACAGATGTCTGTGGGAACCAAGTGGCAGCAATAGTAGCTGAAGCTTTTCACAAGCAATCTTTTCTTGCTTGCTTTTCCTAGAACTAAAATAAAATGAGAACATGATCTGTGGCCTGGCCTGTCTCCAGAGAAATTTCATGGACTTTATTAATCAATTATATAAGGAAAACCATTGGGCAATGGACAGAAATGACAAAGCATCTCTGTGAACTTGTTGAGTTTTCCTAACCAGCCCTTATAAGGACTCCATTGTTTTTCCTGCTGAGGCAGAAGAGTCTCTCTCCACAGAGGCAGTTTGAGGCAGATTAAGGAGCAGTTTAGCTCCTTGTGATGAGAAGGAAGGAAAACATGGCATGAAAACATGCTTTAGGTAGGTAACACAGTAGGTCATGACAAAATTGTTCGTTCCTGGTCCTAAACATGACCCACTCCACTGTTCCCTCGTGTAACACACAGCTCTTTGAATGGCCCATGTACAGCTCTAATAAAGGAAGTCATATTATGCATTCCCACTTTGTGGAAGAAGGAAGAGTGATTTGACTTGCTGAAAATGGCCTTTCTAACCTGGGGAAGAAGCAGAAGTTCAGTTCTGAAGATTCACAAGTCCATCATTCCACCTGTCTTCGTTATTGCAGCTGATCAAAATGTCAATGATGTGTGTAGAGTAAGTAGGGAAGGAGGGCATCAAAAAGATTAAATATGGATAAACTGCAGGTGAATTCTAAACACACACAACTCCAGTGTGGGTAAGACTGAACATCTAAAAGGAAGCATTATTATTGATATCATTAGTCATGGAGCTCTTCTAGGTCTGAACAGAAATGAAAGGCAGTACAAATCTGTGTCACTCACCTCTCATTTGCATGTCTTCTTTAACCTGGAGGTGCTCCCCATGGAGCTTCTGTGGGCCAGCCCAAAATAATCTGCATGGATCCAAACAGACTTAAATTTCTGTGTGTGAGGAGGCTGAACTTGGCATTTCTGAATCTTACTAAGCTTTTCTTTTTAGGCTTGAACAGAGGAAAGACTTCAAACCTAATTTCTCAGCTTATCGTGCAAATAATATTCTGAATCTTGCAGGATCATAACTTTTTGTATAAAGCCTTCCAGCTGTTTTCTGTTGATAAAAGACTTTAGCTGGGCACCAGGAGATAAGACTGTGGGACTGAGAAATTGCTGACTTAGTCTTGTAATCTTCCTGCACAGCATTCCCATAGGGAAGTTATGGATAGGTGTAACTCTGCACAAGTTAATGTTCTAATCCTTGAATCCCACTCAGTGGCTCAGCCACTGAATTTGATGGAAATTCTGGGCACCTGACACATTTCAGGATTCAGTTTTACACAGAGACTTTCAATTCCTGGCAGATTGTCAGTGTAGAGCTCAAACTGATTCACCTGGGGCTGTTCCTCTGGATTTAAGAATGTCGTGTTCGGAGAGCAAACGTGGCTGGGAACTTCAGTGACACCCTTTGGAAGGACTCTGAACTTCCAGGCTCCAGATCAGGAAAAAATGTCAGGATCAAACATGATTTATAGCATGAAGAGCTTTATTTATTGCCAGCAGAGAATGGCAGTGGAGTTTGGAATAGCTCAGAGCTTATGTTCTTTGCTTCTGATAGCAAATAGACTGTCCATCCCTCTGCTGGGATAAAGGCTTGTCTTGGTATTCCAGATAACTCTAATTATATAGACAGAGAGATAAAATTAAGACAAATAAACTGAAAATGGGAAATTAGTTAGACAAATGGAAAAAATGCGTGCAGATGGTTAGGAACACCTAAAATCCCACATGGTGCAGTGACTGCTAAGTCAGCCAGCAATTTTTTATGAATGAGAAATCTAATAAGGAGGGGAAACCAGTTAAAATTTGCCCTAGAGCAATTGTAACTTCTACACCTCTTTTTTTGGTTCATAAACACCTCTGTCGCCTGCAAAAACACTTGTGAAGATGCTTTTTAATATGGTTTGCTAAGTTTTGTTGCTTGACTTCATTGTTCCTGCAAATCAGCAAATGAATTCCATTCGCAGTTCGATTTTTTCCTTAGACAAGGAATGTTCATGCCAGATTGCTGTTCCTACATTTACCCTCCAAGCTCACACAGCACTGGAGCTCTCTGTCATGCAGGAATACACAAGTGTGGGATCCATGTGGAAAGAGCCAGACTATGACATGTATTTTGCAGTGCTAATCCATTAAGTAACGTGAGACATCCATTGAATGGCACTTGTATCTCACATTTAATGGATAATACAGGCAGTGAAGTTGTTGGCTGTGTGTCACAGTCCCTTTGTCTCAGCTTCACATGGCAATCATTCTCTTCATTTCACTTGAGCTGTCCTGGAGCTGATTTATGCCCAGCCCAGCAGATAAGGCACTCACAGAGTGATTTGACTCAAATCATTCCAGTTTGATATTGATGTAAGACAAAACTGTGTGCCTTAAGTCAGATTTTCACTTAGATAAGGAAGAAGGGAAGGTGTTGTCCTCAGCTGAGGCAGCTGGTGGGTTGCTTTGTTTGCTTGTTTATGCAGAAGTTTGTGACTTCTTAATATTCCACTCTGTCGAGGACCGTGCTAATGTAAAGTACGTTAAGAAAATAAGAAGTCTGAAATAGGAAAAGTCTAAAAATCAGAGAAGGCTTTGGAGCTGGTGAGAAAATGAGAGGTGACATGAGAACAGGAAGGAAAGGGGAAGGTTATGTCATTAGAGGCTGGAATTCAATGTTTTGATGAAACTCCATGGATACAGGAAGGAGCAGGGCGGGTAAAAATAGCTAAATGAAAATGGTATGAGTTCCAAGAATTCAACTCTGAAAAGAAAAAAAGAAATATACATTCTTGCTCAAAACCAGGTGGAAAAAGTTATGTGTTCTTATGAAGCATTAGAAAGTATGAAGCAAAATTTGCTGCCTGCAATTTCTTTCTTTTTTTTCTCCAACGAAAACTCGAAATTTTGTATTATTATACACATCTCATCCAAATCCTCAGTGGCCTGGTTCCCAGGAGAGGGAACACTTTGTCAGGAAAGTCGTCTCATCAGAAGCCCTTGGATGCTGTTCAGATCCGAGGAGTTTTTGGGGCTGAGCACATGCAAATGCTTACAGACACAAAAATCCTCTGCCTGCCTGACTGACAGGAACACTCCTGATCACTGCAGGAGGAAATGGCCATCACTGAGAGAACAGTTTACTTTGCACGACGTCAATTTGCGCAAAGCCAGCAAACAATTACACTGAAGTCTCTATTTTCTTGTACTGAACTCCATGTGCTCACAGTTCCCCTTGGAGATTCGCTCTTATCTACAGAACAGAAAGCTCTCAGTACAAGAAAAAGAAAGAAAATCAACCCATTTGCTTACTTTGATTTTGTTTTTGTTAATTTCTGAACAGATGGTAACATACCACAATGGAAGTTTTATAAAAATTTCCATCTTTTAACTGAGTGCAGGCCTGAAATTTTTCCCTGGTGAAAAAGTGGAGTGTGAGTCATTAAACAGGCTCTGTGCTATCTGCCTGGGATTTTCACTCTGTAGTCAGAAGAGTCAGAAAGCCCTTCCATTACAGTTACTACCTTTTTTTCCCCCTTCACCTGGGCAAATGGCCAATTCCATCATCTCAGGCTCAGTAGGAACAAGGAAGGTACAGTCCGAGGAGGGATGTAATGCACAGACAAGGGGAGAGGCATTGCTACAGGCCAAGAGCAGGAGTACAGTTCTAGAGCTCAAACAATTGTCAGAAGGAGTGGCCTGATTTATGATT
Source organism: Entomyzon cyanotis (assembly GCA_024500445.1). NCBI lineage: Eukaryota > Metazoa > Chordata > Aves > Passeriformes > Meliphagidae > Entomyzon > Entomyzon cyanotis. Next base: position 2,644,811 of record JAKEPQ010001025.1, read on the forward strand.
TCTCCAGTCCAGTCTGAATTCAGTAATTGAAAAATTATGGCCTGGGTTTACAAGTGAGACGTTCTGTTGCCTGCAGAGTGCTCAGCACCTACTGAGTCTTGGCCCCAAATTATCATTATGGAGATAGAGAGTCTAAACTTAATCTTTGTTTGGACTCCATTTGAAATTTGGCACTGATTGCTGTGGGACAAATAAGGCCCAGAGATGCTGAGTGTTCTTTTCTGCTCGTCTTCTGATGTGACCTTGGAGAGCTGGGGGAGTCTGAGCTCTCTGGTCTCCAGTGCTGTTCATCTTAGTGAAGTTACAGAACTTTGCTGGAGGGTGTTGGAAATAAAAAGGGATTTTTGCATTGAGGCTTCAGGGCATTTGTAAAATCCTTTGTATCTCCCCAGGGCACCGAGTGCAGGCTGTGATGCCCAATCCTTACAGCATCTCCCTGAGCACTGCAGTCCTCACCAGTTTGTTCCTTGTCTTAGCCTTTGCAACAACTGTAGAGCAAAATTATCTTGGGAAAAATCAAATCAGAATCTGAAATTTGCAGTTTGGAATTCCCTCTGTACCACCCTGAGGTGGTGTCTTCAGCTTTGGAGTGGAGATGTGACAAAGTTGCTGTCAATTAATGGGTGTGTTGGAAATGCAGAAGAGGATGGATGGATGGATGGATGGATGGATGGATGGATGGATGGATGGATATATCAACTTTCAAGGTCTCTGTCATTCAGGAAAAGATGAGTTAATCCTTCTCAGTCTCTTTGATACTTAATGACATGTACAGGAGAGGTGAATGGCATCTTGTTGCATAGCAAGGGTAATATAGAACACAATTTCCCCTGAAGAAATAGCTCACATACCTTATATAATGAATGAGCTCATTTTGCCTGTGTTTGCCAGAAACAATAAAAGTTAGAAAATGTCCCAGTAATTAAAATAAAGTGTTACCCAGATTTATGGTGAGAAATGTGAAATGTCAGGCAATTGAGTGCAGCTCCACTCTCACAAATAAGCTTCACATTCGTTAGAACAGGTTGCATTCATTAGGAGGAACAGTGTGGGTCCAGTGCTGGCCCCAGAAGGCAAGGAATGGTTTCTCCTGCACAGGGAAAGAAAGCAGAGGGGAGGGAAAGGTGCCAGCTGGCACATTCCCTGATGGGTCCTGGTCCTTGTGGTAATGCTGCAGCAGGCACGGGACAGACAGGATCATTGCTTCAAGATGGGCCTTGGATTACATGATGGATGGTAGGGAGAGAGGAGAGAGAGTCCCCTTGTCAGCCTGCCACGTGCAGGAAAGAAATCTAGTAAAAATTTCTGAAGGGTGGAGATGAAAAAGGGAATCTAAACACAGCCAGCCATTCCTGCAGTCCTTCCTCTCACAGTCACTGTTCATTATTTTAATACAAATGCTGTACCCAGGAATAGTTTAGAAGTTTACTAGATATGAGTTCATCTCTTGCTTAAAATAATCTTAAACCCTAATTATTTATTCTGTGCACCATTCTTTGTCAGAGGGCCACGTAAGTGAAGTGGTTTTAATCTACATAAATACCATTCCTGTAGCCATAGGGAACACTGAAAGTTGCAGGACTGCTGGAAACAGAAGTGGAACTCTCTGAAACTCTGGTGCAAGCTCATTTGAGCAGCTCCTGCTGGAACATCCCCAGTGCCTCTGTGCTCTGGCTGTGCAAATGTCCTGCTGGGACACAGGGACTGGGACACTGGGAACCTGCTGCCCCAACATCTCCTGTCACCAGCTTTTGTGCTCCTCTCTTCTGACACAGCTAATTAAAAATTGAAGAGACTTGAACTGAAAATGCTTTACGTAAAAACCAGTCTGACAGTTGATGCTGTCTAGAAACGAAAATGTTTAGTGCCTTTTTCCTGAAAAAGAGAACAGGGCAACGTTAAATCAGACACTTCAGTAAATACGAATCTAGTGGGGGACTTTCACTACCTGCTTCTGTCAGAGTGAAGTGTCTGATTTGAAACACAGCCTGTCTTGCCCACTGGAGTATGGAACTGATCTTATGGACAAAAAATTTAAAAAAAAAAAATCATGCAAACCTCAATCCCCTTTGTCTTTTAGTGTTGGATTCTGGTTTTGCATACTTTTGATTTGGGAAGAGTTCTAAGAGTACCAGTGGAGAATAAAACCAGTCATGAAGTTAAAAGCAGTTGATTTTAACTTGGTAAAAGGTTTGGATTGTGATAAAGATCTGCAGGGTGGCCTTAAGCCAGTTGTATATCCTCTCTGTTCTGCAGTTCCACATCTGTAAAATGACAGAATGAATTTGTTTCGTTTTCATTACATGCTTGTAGGAAAAATCTCATTATGCTAATGAGGTGTGCATGTGCTTTAATCACAGGTTCATTCAGAAAGCCCATAAATGAAATAAATATGAGATCAACGCATAAGAATTTTTGAGAAAGGAGTAGAAATGCGGGATTTTTGGGACAGCATGTTCTGAATGAGTGAAGTGATGATGCAAGCACTGATCTCCACAGAGTGCCTGGTGCTCTGTGTGTTATTTATAGGAGGCACAGGCCTCTACAATAAATTGCAGGTTCACCTGTCAGACCAGCAGACAGGGAATCACTTTACAACAAGAGGGAGGAGGTCATAAATTTCAAGCAGACCATGGGGCTCATTCCCTGCCTTGATTTTGGATGTTGAGCTGTTGTAAAGGATGTACAAAGGACATGAGGAGAGACACCAGGATGGAAGATGGGTGATAACCCAGTGAGCAGATCAGGTCTGACAGAGTCTTTCTAGCAAAAGTGCATTAAGCTTATCAATATTATTTGCAAAATACAGACACCATGATGATGAGAAAAGATCTCAAAGACAGAAGAGATTGCAGAAAAGAGAGGTGAATTCCCTGGAGGCTGTGAGAGGCTGTGGAGGGAGGGGATGTTTGCCCTTAAAGTTGCCTATGGGCTCTGGGTGAGGTGGGAGCAAGGCAGTGTCACTGGTGCTGTCACAGGTTGGTCACACAGGTTGTGGAACCCAACTCTGCTGCCTTTTTACTCATCCCAGCAGCTGCAGCAGATCCAACCAGCATTCCCAGAGCTTCTCCTCATGGCAGAGCAGCTGTGGGAGGGCAGGGAGGGCAGGTCACCCACCTTGTTTGGTGCTGCTCATTGCTGGCTATGCTGAGAAATGAAAGACTTGGTGATAATGTAAATGGCAAAAAGTCTGTGCAGCCCTGATTCCCTACAGGACTATTCTGTGAGCTCCTTTGGGAATCCCAAGAGTTCCAGCTTTATTCCCTTCTCTACTCTGATTTTTCCCAGTGAATTAATTTTTTATTGGTGGTAGCAAGCATGTGTTTGGATTATTTTTTTTTTTTTAAAGATGAGGTGTTTGGCAGCATCCACTGGGGCATGTGGGTACAGAGTGTGTGAGGGAGGGAGGGGCAGCCCTGAGCAACATACCAGGCAACTTTGGACAAAAAAATTCCAAAAGATGGAGAACCCTTTCATTTGCTTTTAACAACCCCTCACCTCCTGTATTTCCTAGGATGCCTGATGATCTCCTGCAAATTGAATATGAATTTTAGGTGAGAGCAAGTCATATTTTAAGCAGGTCATATGTTCATTACGTGTTTTCATCCTGGATATATAGCCACTAGGCCATGGCCAAGAGGTTCTGTACTTTGGAAAGATATAAAAGATACAGGAGACAGGCTATGGAGCTGAGCTGGACAGAGCCAAGGATTGGGAAGAGGGTTAAGAAAATAATGATGAGTTGGAATCCATGGGGTTCTCTGGGAGAAGCTGCTGTGAATGTGGTAAAATAAAATCAGTCAGCTGGACCAAAGCCCTAAAACATAGCCTTGCTGCCATTGCTGAAAAGTCCGAGCCACCTCACTGAGCCCTTTGCCCTGAAAGGTGTGCAGTAAATAGTTGTTTTTTCCATCAGGTTTTTTAAAAAATCACTTATTTCAGTACGTATCTCAGAGAAATATGTACAAAAAGAAGCAGTGTGTTTAAAAATAAGCATTTCAAAATTAATTTTGACTGAAAGGATAATTTAGTTCACATTTGTGAAATAATTCTCTGTAAGTGGAATATGTGTGTTGATGACAAATTGAAATATTTGAATGAAAAAGACCACCTGACTCTCAGGTAATGTTTTTCAACAGAGAGTTTGAAACCTTCTTCCACAGGTTCTGGATAGTTTGGCATTCCCCAGTTTCACTATAATTGAACTGATCAGTGAAAATGACGACCTTGATAAATGATAATCTCTAAAGGAAAAGAGGGAAGGAAATATCCTGGTCATGCAGAAATTGCTTTACTTCTGTCACAATTAGCAATGAATATACGGCACAAGCATGGAGAAACTGGAAACTGGCTGCTCCAAGGGCTGTGCTGTCTAATGTGAGCTGCAGCAGGAATTTTGACGTGTCGCATTCGCACCCACGCTCCCCCCTCCCTTCCTCACCATCTTCACAATAGGCCCTTCCCAAACGTTTTGTCAAATAGCTGCAATATGCAGCACAGCCCTTGATAATCCCCAGCTCTCCCCGAGCAGGCAGGCAGTGAGAACCAGAGGGGGCTGGGGGGAACCCACTCGGAGCACACTTTTGCTGTGTGTGTACAAACACAGGCACAAGCCATCCCCTCAGCCCGGGGGACGTGCAAAAGGTGGGACCTGGTGCTGGGGAGAGGCACCGAGCTCTGCGAGCGAGGGCGATGGGGAGGGAAGCGGAGCGCCTGTTAAATATGGAAAATGGAGTCTGCTTTTTGTTCTGGGCCTTTGGAATCTGTGGGTGGATTGGAACTGGCAGGCAGGGAGCAAACACCCACCCACCATAGGGCTGTGTGGTTCAGAAGTTTACAAGAGTGTTTGTGTTCCAGGAGCTGTTGGCCTTGAAGCCAATGGAGAGGGGGAGGAGAAGAGTGAGAGAGTGAGAAAAAACACTGTGGTGTTAGGGCCCTTCCTCAGAGATATTTTTCCCCTCTCCTTTCTCCAGCTCCAGGGCTTTGGAACTGGAGCAAGACAAACAGTTACTGGGGGACAGATAATTCTGATTTTACGATGCACAGCGCTCACAGTCCGTCATCGAGAGGCGGAGACTTGAGAAGCCACTGCCACCTTAATGCCACATGGCAGCTCCCATCGCTCCCCCTTCTCCTGCCCTGCTGCTGTTTAGTTCTGCAGAGTCTGTGGGATGTAAAGACATGGAAGTTTTGCTGTGTTGTTACTGCAGGAGTTGAAGCTTGGTTTCTGTCCCATCATGGATTTCGGTTCAGAAGCTGCCAGTCCAATTGCTCACTGTCTGGGTATTGTAGAAACAGAAACTGAGGCACAGAGAGACTGAACAACTTGCCCAAGGCAACAGGAAGTCTGTGGGAGATCTGGGAATAGACCCCAGATGTCCTGAGTTTTCTGTCTTAACCACAAGACCATCCTTCCTGTCTTTTTGGTAGTCCCCTCTGCTTCAGGAATTCCATTTACGAATTCCACCCGTAAACAATCTGTTGCACGATCCAGTGATTTACTTGCATTCAAAAGTCATTTGGAAGAGAAAATGGCACCTCTCTTAAAATGAACTGCAGCTACTGCTTGCTGTCCTTTCTTTCTAGGGGATAAAGGACAGGGAGTGAAAAAAACAAAAAAAACCCCAACCCAGCTTCCATATCTGAGAAGCTTTTCCATTGCTATCCAAACTTCCTGCAGGCATTAGTTTGCTTCTTTAAAAGAATCAGGAACTCCATATGTGATGTTTGAGTATATCTGGCCATTTATATTTTAGTGGATTAAAAAAAACCCCCTGAAACGGCACTAAATCCATCTAGGGAGTGATCCTGCTGCTCGTCCCCATTGTATCTGAGTGTCTCTGATGACAGTCTGGTCAACTGCCACAGCCCTGGGGGAATTCACTGTGTGTCTGGTGCTTCTCCCTTGTCACAGTCACAGTCAGAGCTTCTCTAAAGAGGAGGCTGAATGCTGGGAGGGGTTTTTAGTCTACCAAAACACACCCTTTGGTTTGGAAATGGTGGAGTGGATGGATGTCCCTCATATTATCAAAAGGTACCATACATAGTTTCTGAAGAATATTATTTTAAAATAATTCTTAACCAAAAATTTTTAGATATTCCTGTTACCCAGTGAAGAATATTCCTAGCCCTGCTATCTCTTAATGTGGCAACTTCTTTAGCATCAGGAATCAACACGGTCTGTATGCCCTAGATTGATAAATCCAGTCTTTAGACCCTGGAATTGTGGTGATATCTAAAAATGCCACTTGTGGATCACTAAATCCACGTGTGATGGATTGTATAAACAGAAACTTCAGAGGTCCTTCTTGCCACCCAAGGCTTTCTATTAAAGCAGTTTGGTGAAGATCCTCCAATGTCTTCTCTGAGCACATGAAAACAGAGCTGCTGTCTTGGACCAACGTGTTTGGTTCCTGCCTTCTCTGAAGCCATTTAACACTTGAAGGCTTGATGTCCAAGTTGGGTATGTGGGAATGGGTTCCTCTGGGGAAATGCTGACTTAGGTTCAAGGTCAAAGCTCTTACACAACTCTGACACCTTTTGCCTTTATTCTGAATGGGATTTCAGGATATAGAAGTACAAATAAAACAAGAGAGCTGGGTGTGTGCCCTGCCCTATTACAATGAGTCTGAGTAAATCACAGTGGGTTTGTTTTCCAATTGCTCTGCTAAGCAGTATTTGGACATTTGTCTGTTTGCTCCTCCTCTTTTGTTCTGATGTGTTTTTTCTGCTGTTCCACTGCCATGGTGAACTCTTTCAGAGGAGACTGTCCAAAATTCAATGTCTGTGTCACTCAGTCACACTCTATGGATGAGCACTGCCTAAAGTCCCTGTTGCATGACAAACACTATTAACAATTGTACTGGTGTGAAAGTGCTCCCCAGCCCTTTTTGGCACACACTGTTGACAGAGCTCTGAGATAACAGTGGAAACCTTTTCAGCTTGTTCCTCATGGTGGTGCTAAGTGGTGATTGAAATGTTTGTTAGAATTCTGGGTGTGCAGTCCATGGAAAATGGGGGACGATATAGGTTTTATGCTTTGAGATTTGATATTAATAGAAAGAGCATCTCACTCCTGATCTGAATAATAAATCCATAATGGACTTGGCAGTGCTGCTGGGCAGTGGGTGTCCGTGCTATGGTCAGTGGGTGCCCATGCTCGGTCACTGGGTGTCTGTGCTGTGGTCAGTGGGTGTCCATGCCATGGCAGTGGGTGTCAGTGCCATGGTCAGTGGTCAGTGGGTGTCTGTGCCATGGGCAGTGGGTGTCCGTGCTATGGGCAGTGAATATCCATGCTATGGGCACTAGGTGTCTGTGCCCGGTCAGTGTGTGTCCGTGCCATGGGCAGTGGTGTCCATGCCCTGGTCAGTGGTGTCCGTGGCCTGGTCAGTGATCTCCGTGCCCTGGTCAGTGATCTCCGTGCCCTGGGCAGTGGTGTCCATGCCCTGGGCAGTGGTGTCCGTGCCCTGGGCAGTCTTCAGTGCCTGTCCGTGCCCTGGGCAGTGGTCACTGGGTGTCCGTGCCCTGGGCAGTAATGTCCGTGCCCTGGGCAGTGGTCAGTATTGTCCGTGTCCCAGCCGCGGTTGCGCGGGGCGGTCGCGGTGATCTCTCGTCGGTCGGTAGAGGGCGCCCGTCCCCGGCGCGCGGTGGGCGCTAGGTGCCCCCGGACTCTCCGGACGCTTCGGACACACCGGACAGCCCCGGGCCCACCGGGCAGCCACGGCCCCGCGGGTGGGAGGCCAGGAACCGGCCCGCCCGTGTGCCACAAGCGTGGCCTTGGTGCTGCCTCTGCCTTGCTGCTCCGGCGAGGGCTCGGGCAGCCCCCAACCCCTGCCCACCCGCGCTGCAGTTGCGCCTCTCGCTCCTTCCACGCGCTGAGCGTCGCCTGTGGGTGGAAGGAGCGTGTGACGCGTGCCGGGAGCGGGGAACACATGTTGGGAGCCGGGAAGCACATGTATGTCGGAAAGGGAAACACATGTATGTCAAAGAGGGAAGCCCACGTGTGTCGGGAGAGGGAAGCCCGCTTGTGCCCGTAGCGCTCAGCGGGTTCGGGGCTCCGGTGTCCCGTGGAAGGAGCCCCGAGGATGCGCTCTCGTCCCGCGCGGCTTTCGCCCATCAGTCGCGCTCACGCCTGTGATTGCTGTCGGCGCGGGGCGTGTGCCCGCAGTTGACGCCGGGCAGGGCGCTGTGAGTGCTCACACACGCTCCGTGCCCGTGCGAGCGCGACCAGCGCCGCTCCCTGCGCCTGTTCCATTTCGCCGCTGCCAGAAATCCAGCGGCGAGAGGGAAAAAGCCCTCGCCCTACCGCCCCTCCTCGGCGGCGCGGCGGTCCGTGAACCCAGCAGTTTATCCTCCCCCCCGCTCCCTCCCTCCCTCCCTCCCTCGCCGGCGCTGCCGCCGGGGCCGCGCCGCGCGCCCGCCCGTGCAGCGGCTCGGCTTGGCTCGGCTCGATTCGGCTGAGCTCGGCACAGTTCGGCTTGGCTCGGCACGGCTCGGTTTGGCTCGGCAGCGCTTGGCTTGGCTTGGCGTGGCTTGGCTTGGCTTGGCTTGGCTTGGCTTGGCTTGGCTCGGCTCGGCTCGGCTCGGCTCGGCTCGGTTCGGTTCGGTTCGGCTGGACTCGGCACATCCCAGCTCGGTTGGGCTCGGCTCTGCCGGGCTCGGATCAGCTCGGTGGAGCTCGGCTCTGCCGGCTCGGTTGGGCTCGGCTCTGCCGGCTCGGTTGGGCTCGGCTCGGCTCGGCTCGGCCGGGCTCGGCTGGCCCGCGCTCGGCTCGGCTCATCCCGGCACATCCCGGCACATCCCGGCCGGTCTGGGCGCAGCGCGAGGGGGGAGGCGGGCGCTGTTCCTGGAAGAGCCCGGCCCGGGGAGTTGGTCACATTCTTGGCCGGGATTCAATGACTGAGGCAGACACCAACAAACAGAGGGGGGGGAGGCGGAGGGCGGGAGGCTGAGCCCGCCTGCATTAGCTCAGCTCTCAGGCACTCTCAGTCACTGCTGGAAAGAGGAGCTGGGAGGATGTGCGCGCTCTCACCGCGGCTCCCCACGGCACAACGACAGCGCCGACAGGAATAAGGGAAGGAAGGCGAACCGAGAGCCGAGGAGCCCTCCCAGGCCGAGCCGAGGGACCACAAGGGGCAGCGGAGCCGCTCTTCGCCCGTGCGGAGCCCCCGCGCCGCTTTGGCAGTGCCGGAGATTTGGGCCTTTTCTCCTGCGTTGTTCCTTCCACAGACCGAGCTTTCTGCCTCCTCCTGCTTTTTACTTTCCTCCCCCGCGCCTTCCCTCGGTGGATATGGACAGAAGGGGGATCACTGCAGAGAAGCAGCAGCCGCCAGAACATATTTGAGCCCCGGGTGCTCGGAGCGTGGCACAGACTTTTTGTGTTTCTGTGGGTGGTGTGTGTGTGTGAGTGAGTGTGTGTTGGAGGTGTGGGAGGAGGGATTGGTTTGCCTGGGGGTTGGCTGAGGGGGTGAGTGCTCGGATGAAGACCTCTTCTTGCCGTGATTCTGTGCTCCATCGGGGCAGCTTGGAGACTTGGAGGGTTTGAAATTGTAACGCGAACCAAGAGAAAAGAAAGAAGACAGAGACACGCATACAAAAGGATTTATTTCCTCTCCGTTAGTGGATTGCTGAGTGAGAAGGAGGAAAAACACAAGGGTGGGTTGTTTTATTTTGTTCATATTTTTTCCTTAAAAAAATCCCTTAAGTGGATTTGCACCAGGGTGGAAGATAACTGGGGATTTTTGCTGTTTGTTTTGGGAATAGAAACTAAAAAATGGAGACTGTAAGTAGAAGCAGCTTCCAGCCTCATCCAGGACTGCAGAAGACCTTGGAACAGTTTCATCTGAGCTCTATGAGCTCCCTGGGTGGCCCTGCTGCTTTCTCAGCACGATGGGCACAGGAGATGTACAAGAAAGACAATGGCAAAGACCCAGCGGAACCTGTACTGCATCTGCCCCCGATCCAGCCTCCTCCGGTCATGCCTGGTCCCTTCTTCATGCCCTCGGACAGATCCACAGAGAGGTGCGAGACCATCCTGGAAGGGGAAACCATCTCCTGCTTCGTGGTGGGCGGAGAGAAGCGGCTTTGCTTGCCCCAGATCCTGAACTCGGTGCTCAGGGACTTCTCCCTGCAGCAGATTAATTCGGTGTGTGATGAGCTACATATTTACTGCTCCAGATGCACTGCTGACCAGCTGGAAATCCTCAAAGTCATGGGCATCCTGCCCTTTTCCGCTCCTTCCTGCGGGCTCATCACGAAAACTGATGCTGAGAGGCTTTGTAATGCCTTGCTTTATGGTGGCACCTATCCTCCCCACTGCAAGAAGGAATTCTCTAGCACAATTGAGCTGGAGCTCACGGAGAAGAGCTTCAAGGTGTATCATGAGTGCTTTGGGAAGTGTAAGGGACTCCTGGTGCCAGAGCTTTACAGTAACCCCAGCGCAGCCTGCATCCAGTGCTTGGACTGCAGGCTCATGTACCCACCTCACAAATTTGTGGTCCACTCTCACAAATCGCTGGAAAACAGGACTTGCCACTGGGGCTTTGACTCTGCAAACTGGAGATCCTATATCCTCCTCAGCCAGGATTATACTGGGAAAGAGGAGAAAGCTAGACTGGGCCAGCTCTTAGATGAAATGAAAGAAAAATTTGACTATAACAACAAATACAAGAGGAAAGCCCCCGGGTAAGTGGTGCTTGTAATTTTAAAGGGGGCGGGGGGAATTTCGGTACCATTCGTCGGTATACCCAAATCGTTACCAGCTGCTGTTTCTTGGAGTCATTTAGCGATTTTAATCGTGTTCTCTATTCTCCCCGCGTGTGTGTCACTGTGCAGGAGCAGTGCTTGAGATGGCACCTTTATTTCTCTGGTTGTGTTCTGACCGCGGTGGTTGGAGTTTGTTTAAATTACATCCGTGTGTTTGTGTATTTTACTATACGTGGACCCTGATCTTTGAAGCCCGTCATACTGCCCCAGACTTTATCTGGACGTGCGTGATTTCAGGTCTTAAGGGCTTCTTCACTCAGGGGTCAAGACAAGGGAGAAGCCAGGGAAAAGGAGCAGGTACTGATGGCTCCAGACACAAGTCCGTGCACTTTGCTGGTCGATTGAGTGTCGCCAGGGATGGAGGTGAGGGCTAAATGCTTGTATGGAAATAACATGTGCCTGTTAAGAAAAGAATTGTGATCCTAGTACAGGTTAGTGGTTTTCAGTTGAAGTGTGCAGAACGTGAAGGGAGAATTCCCTGCTTTTAGAGTATCCCTGTGGAGCCTAAATTTCCCCAGCAGACAGGCTTTTGTGTATTGGATTATGTATACATCCAGCAAATGTCTCTGTCTAGGGCCAGCTGCAGCAGCTCCTTAAGGTATTCCATGCCGTGCTGTGCTGAGCCAGACAGCTAAAGCACATTTTTTTTAGGTGTCACTTGTTTTTCTTTCAGTCTGAGCTGCCTTTAGATCCCAGAATCCCTGGTGTGTGGGTGGGAGGCTGCCTTGGCATCTGGCACCGGTCCTGCTCCATGGGCAGCAGTGCCACAAGGCCTTGAGGACTCCCAGACACCGGGATGTCTGTCTGGCTCCTGGCGATGGTGCAACTGGCTGGGGATGAGCAATTCTGCTTCCTGCTCCTTCCCCCCGGTGCAAGGGGAAAGCAAGCTCCTGCCTCACCAGCTTTGCGCTGCAGATTTGTTGGTTGGGTTCTGCCTCATTGTCAGGGATTTCCAAACTTTGGGGTTTTTTGTCTGGACTGAAAGGGCAATACACAAGCTTAGAAAAGAGAAGTGATGTTTAAAGCCCACTGCAAACGTTCAGTTAAATTCTGAATTAACTTACCAAATACCTGTTTAAAGCAGCAGACACACACTCTGACTAAGGTAGATATTTTGTTTTTTAAAAAGTGCAACAAAAATACCCAAACAAAACCCAGATTTTTTTTAAAATACACTGTGCAAACAGTACAGTAATTCCACAACCAGCCTAGGAGGCCTAGTGAGCCCATCTGTCCGGGCTCCACACTTCTGGATTAAGGAGCAGAGTCTCACTCTTCCAGTTCCAGTTTGTCTCCTGGCCCCCGGCTCAGTCCTTGTCCTCACCCCTCCTTTTCCTCCCCGGAGTGTCAGGACGCTGTGACAAAGCTGGGCTGTAATGAGGCACATTATCCCCGTGGTTGGAGGTGGATGTGTTTTTAATGGCTTGTCTATTCTCCGTCAGTCATGTGCTGAGATGGAATGGTGGGATAGATCTACATGGATGTGAGATGAGAATATGGCTCTCAAACTGGAGACATTTTTCATGCTGGGAAAGGAATTTTCTAGGGCATGCTTTGTTTGTGAAGCAAAATTAAGAAATCTCCACGTTGTTGCTGTAGAAAGGTCCTGTGCCCTGGCTTGGTAATTTCCAAAGTCTAATTAAAGTGAATGTTAGTCGAGGAGTGCTTTCCTTTTCTTACAAGGCTTTTTCAGTGTTCTCTTCAGTTGCATAATTTTTCCAACACCGCAGGCGAGGTTGCAGGAGAAGAACAAGGACAAGAGGCTTGCCTCAGTTTTTTGGGGACCCTTTATAGGTCCTAGTTCAGAACATGAGGAAACACTCCTCCCTCACCCTCCAAAATCTGCATGGAGTGCAGCACTTCTTGCAGAGTGAATCGAAGATATCTAATAGTGAACGCCAAAAATTCTGTGAGGAAATGGTGGCCATCTATTTTTGGAAAAATTTTGCCAGAAATCCATCATCATGAAATGCTAAGTCTCCTGCATAAATTCCTTTGGAAGGTGGCAGAGAGTGAGGTGGGGAAGAATAGAGTGGTGCGTGCTCAGAGGATGGGGTAGAGAAAACACTGTTTTAGCTCATACTAAGTTTCAAGGCTTTTGAGTTGCCTTCAGGACTCTCCTATTAAAGCAGTGCAGTCCTGAGGAGACCCTGACAGTGCTGGCAGAGTTTTGTATGCTTATCCTTCCTTTTCCTGAAGTAGTTTTCCACTGGGCTTAGCCAACGGATATCATATGCTAAGGTCATTTGTGTTGTAGCAGTGTGTGTGGATAATTACGGAGAGATTTAATCAGGCTCTAAGATTGGTAGGCTGTGGCCAGGGGCAAGTAACATTGGAGTAAAGTTGAGATGCCTAGTGAGGAAATGACAGGATGGTCCCATTCCGTGTGTGCTAATTCCTGTGTGGGTTTTGTGTGTCTGTGGGGCTCTGGCTGTCTCCGGGGATGAAAGGGTGAAGCACATGTGTCTTTGTGGTGGGCTTCCTTTTTGATGTAGATCTCAGCTTTGCTTTGTTCTGTTTCATACAGAGGTGTTCGTGTGCGTGGTGTGCCATAAGCTGCTGTGTCAGATATTGGGTTTTCTGCTTTCAGGAGTGCCTTTCTTTTTCAGTTTCTCAATTTATTTGTTTCTCTGTGTGTGTACACACATTGCTTTGTGTGGTGTGTTTTCCCTGGGGCTCTGGTAGTATGTTGGTAGCATGGGATGCATATGACCAATTTTATGGCTGTTTAAGCAGCAATGAGTGTTTTGACCTTTTCATGTGTCTCCATGAGGTTTCTGTGATGAGGTCTGGAGATTTCTGCCAGCACAGCTCTGCCTTTTAAGGGTCTGACTTAAATGGAGGAGCTGGGTTGGCACAAGCCCCTGGTGCAGATTCAGCGTAGTGGCAGAACTGCCTTTTTTTCTTCTCTCTTTTTTTTTTTCCCTTTTGCTTTTTTTTGTTTTTCCTTGGTGTGGTTTTAAAGCTTTGCTACAAGGCGTAGCTTTTCCTAGATGTTTCATTCCCAGTGCATATTTCTCTATACATCAAGTATCTGTAGTGCATATCCATCCGTCCATAACGGGAGATGGATGTGTAGATGCAGATACCTTGTGTCTCAGTCAACCCTGTTGGTTGAATGAGACTTCTGTTGCCGGGTCTTGCCACTTGCAGAAGAAGCTTTTGGCTAGACCTGTGTGAAGTCAGCAAAGGTTCTTAACCAAAAGCTGGAGGGAGTTGTGACAGCTGGAGCCCCCACTAGAGCAGGACCCATAAAGGCCTCAGTTACTTTCCTTACTCTCTTTTAAAATTTTGATGTTTACATCCTCCTTGTTCATGCTTGGATGAGTAATTGACCACCCACAAGGTCTTTCACCTTCCTGCCACTTCCCAAAACTCTTTCTTTTCTTGAACCATATAACTTCTCCATTTTACTTATTTTGTGTCCTTCGCTGGGTTTTCCACCTTCCCATGCATGGTTTGTTCTGCTTTGCTTTCTCTCTGAACCAACACGGCTTTTATGTGTGTGGGTGTCCTGTTCCCCTACCTGTCTCATCTCATCCACCATTACTGGTGTGGAGCATAACCATTATTTTCTGGGGTATTTCTAGAAATTAAAAATGTGAATTATCTGACCAGGTTGCAAATCAGGGTCCTAGAAATCCACCATCAGTGCCAAAGCCTTTTCCTTGGGCTCAGCTGCTGGTGCCTGGTGCGTGCTGTCCTGTGGGACCAGTGTGGCCTCGGTGTGTCTGTGGCACTGCTCTCCCCTCCCATGTGACAGACAGCTCCCTGCTTGCCTCACATCAGGATGCTCCACTCACACAGAATTAGTTCAGACGCAGCCCTGAAGGCTTTGTTGGTTGCTATTTCCAGAAGAGGAGGGTGGGTTTGACTGTGTCTCTTTTCAACCCTTTTTCTCCGACACGCTGAACCGAGCAATGTTTGACAGCACTTTCAGGTTGCCCACCTGTGTGCCAGACGTGCACCCTGAGCAGGACTGGCTGTGAGCAGGGCCCAGGAGAGCCAGAGCTGTCCTTGCACGCGTGTGAGCACACCCACACACCCAGCACTGCCGTGTTCCCACGGTTCAAGTCCCAGCAGCACTTCTATGAAGTAGCTGGAAGCCAGAAGCAGCATTCTGGGTACTGACACACAAATGAGCACATGAGGCCTCCCACTTTATTTCACAATGCCTCCCAACCCAGCGCTGCCACAACACGCAGCTCGCTCAGCTGGAGGAAGGTTTAGCCAGGTCAAGTGTGCAGCCGAATCAAAGAACCCAAATTGCTGCCGGTGGAGCAGCGCGGCGCTGGCGCGGCTGGAGGGAGGACGTGGGCTTTTAGGTGCTGCCCAGTGCTGTGCTTTATGACCACCTGAAAGGCTGCAGGAATAGAGCTGGAATGTGTATCTCATCCTAAAGTCCTGCCTCCTGGCAGTAGGAACCTTTATTTGTTAATAGGATGTACCCTGTGGTGGGTGTAACAGAGATTCTGAGTTTATTCCCTGGCAGTGGTGTTCACGCTGCAGCATGGATTTATTCTTCTTGGTACAAACTGACGTGAGAAATAGTGTTGCAAAATTTTTGCCCAAGAACTGAGGATTCGGTTGTTTTCCCATGGAATATTGAAGTAATGTGTTCTACCTGATGTTCAAGAATTGTTTTAGAGATTCTCCAGTAAAAATTTAGAAGTCCCTAAAACAAAAACGTCTACGTCTTGGGGCAGTAGTTTAGTTCAGAAGCCTTTTACAGCGTAAAAGTTGAACTTGAAAAGCGACACCAGCTTGAGCAAAATCCCGTGTACCCAGGGAGATGTCAGTGTTTAAGCAAACATCAGCAGTTTTTCCCAAGCATGCGAACAGTTTTACAGATGTTGTAGATCGAGAACAAAGCAGCAGGTACGTGCATGTGTGTTGGACAGAGAGTGTGCTGCCAGTGATCTAATGGTGTTGAGTCAACCATGGCTCTCTCTTGCTCCAGAAGAGTTCCTAAGTTCCTCAAGTCAATTCTGTTGAATTAGGGAGGGAATTACATGCAGTCTCTGCTTTTGAAAAACGCTGCCTAAAATATTTAAACCTCTGCCTCTCCCTCCATTGTCTGGGCCGTCTCGCTTGCCTCTCCATTTCTGTGGTTTCGGGCTTGGGCGTGTGTTTTGCCCAAACAGTAGCGCGCTTTGAAGATGCGTGTAAACACCGTTTATTTTTTGGATGTGCTGGGAGCCCAACACCTGGTCCCTGGCAGGCTGCGAGCCTGGTTATCGCTGGCTGGGGCTGCCTGACCCGGGAGGGTGTGTTTGCACTTGCTGAGAGGCGCCTTTGGATCGGTGTTGTAAAAGCATCTGGAGGCGTCTGCGCCAGGCTGCTCCGAGCGTGTCTGGGCAGCGCAGGGCTGGAGCCTCTCGTTCCTTATCTGCACCCCCAGAACCGCCAGAGCAGGGGGCTCTGGGGGCACAGCCACGGCTATGGGGATCTACAGATGCAGTGTCCAGTCTCACTGACAGCTCAACTTACGGTCATCTTCTGGCAGAGTAATTTCACCCAAGCGAAGGGTTTGAATGTCCCGAGAGCAGCAAGGAGTGGGCTGGCTCTGACTGGGGATCGCTGGTGATTGAACTCACATTGCTGGCTCGGCTGGCCAGACTGCTTTGCCGTCACATGAAGAGCTGTGTCTCCATGTGTGTAGTATTAAGACACAGTATTAAGTACATTTTTTTTAAAATTTGGCTTGGTATGGTTGTTTTGGTTTTCTTTTAAAGCACACTTTGGACCTGACGCTGTAATTCTTATTTAAGACGGAGCCGTCATGGAAGAGTTACACCAAATCCAGTAGGGGGTTCTTGGAAAAAAAATAGACAAAAATTACTTACACTGGATTGTGGAGAATCTATTGATAGAATCCTGTCAATTACTAGGCTGATCTATTTTAGCTGAGTGGCCATAGAGCACTTAATTCAAATTGATCTTCACATACAGGAAACATTACTTTAAAATGTAGGACTATAGCATGGTTTTGTTTGAAATGTGTCAATTAGAGCATGTGTGTTAATGATACATTTTATTTGATAACAGCTCCTTTGCATATGTTTTGTAAATCTGGGTAATGCGTATCATGAACTAATAAATCAGCACCAATTTTTTAATGCTATTCCACTCTCTGTCTCTAATACAGGCAGGGTATGTTCTTGGAAAATAATTTCAGAGAAGCAAGTTTGCTCTGAAAAGCTCTGGTCTCTTCCCTTCCTCCTTTACACCTTGTGCAGTGTACATTTCATTGTCAGCGCAGAGATCCAGACTCAGATCGTGACTGAAATCGCCTGCTCTGTATCTTGTGGAACACAGGAGGTTAATCCGAAGGTTTGGGGCTTTGGGGCCGGTTCTACAGCTCCCACTCAAGCAATCAGCCCATAGTAATTGGAACCAGTTCACCCACAAACCACAGCAGACTCATATCAGACTCCTTCCTGCATGTGACTGGCCATACTGGCAGAGACCAGGGACAGATTCTGAACCAGAATGTCCCAGTGTTGAAACGAAGTGGCTTCATTAAGTTTATGCCCTAAGCTGGTATTTACAGCACTGTGCTGACTTTAAGACCCTATAGTTCTGTTACTGCAGCATTTTCATTTTGCTCATTAACAAGGTTTTGGTTTAGCAGACATTTGGTGCTCTGATCCTGGTGGATCTCACTGAATGGGGCAACTGGGAGCTGGCTTCAGATTGAAGGATTTTGTGTGTTGGTCACTGCATGCAAGATTTAGTTTGTGGTAGAGATCTACCAGGGTCTGTTCTTCTCTTCCTGTATTTAAGATTCGTAAGTTATTATTATTATTTTATTTTATCTTTTTTTTGATGAAGAAATATGTCTAAGGTTGGGATAAGGGCCAACCTTTTTTTCTGATGCAGATTCAAGGACCACAGGCTTGGCCTCAGAGTTAAATCACGAGCAGTTCATGGAGTGTGCAGCTTTCCTTGGTGCTGGGGAATCCTGCTGGCTGATAGAGATTGGCCACTCTGCACTGAGATAACGATTTTGCTTTGACTTTTGGTTGGCTAAGGTGACGAAAACACTGATTACTAATTCGAGCTCAGAGCCTGTCAGTGTGTGATGGACAGAGCTCTGCTGGAAGCCAATGGGAATTCCCATGTGTGGAGCTCTTATCATCGCCTCCATCTATGGTTTCGTTGCTATCATGTAAAATTTGGCTTCTCCAAGCAGTGGATGCATATTAACACAACCTGATAAGCTGCACAGACATATGTTCTGTGAAATAAGCCAGGTCCTGCCATTCTAACTCAGGCAGTCTTGTTCTAACAGTCCTGTTTAAAGAGTCAGGGAAAATTGTACATCAGGCTGGAGATTCTGTGTGTATGTAAAAATTGCAGCATCATTCTGTATGCTGGAGGTAAACAGCAAAAGAGCTAATCAATAACCTGGGTTCTGGCTTTGTTGTTTATTGATTTATGTACAGTTACCTTTGCACATGCTTTGTAGAAAGTGGGACTTTTATGTTTGGTTTTCTGTTGTTTTTTCTTTAAAAAAAAATGGAAGCTCTTTCTGTTTTGGTATGAGAATCAGTGCCACTGGAAGCACAAGGACTGCTCAGGCTTTAAGGATTAAAAGACAGCAGCAGTATCAATAAGATAAGGTAGAGCCTGGTGCCTGTCTTTTGCTAGGGAAGATTCCAGTGATGGATTCGGGGGCCGTGGCACCCTGTGCTTTGTTCCTTGCCTGCTGTTCACTCAGTGGTATCATTTTATAGAATAAGGTCATTGACTTGGATTGCTTCTTGGTTTCTCAACCCTTTTCACCAGCCAGTTTGTGTAATGTCTGTCTGAAACATT
Source organism: Entomyzon cyanotis (assembly GCA_024500445.1). Classification (NCBI taxonomy): domain Eukaryota; kingdom Metazoa; phylum Chordata; class Aves; order Passeriformes; family Meliphagidae; genus Entomyzon; species Entomyzon cyanotis. The sequence continues at coordinate 2,663,396 of JAKEPQ010001025.1, forward strand.
GAGTAAGGGCATTGAAATAGCAGACAGGATATCAAGTGTTCGGAAGTCTGGGTTAAGTATAACAGACAGTTCTGGCTGGTGAAAGGGGAGCAGCCCCTGGAGCTCGCTCACAGCTCAGTCTCTGTGGAAACAGCAGACTTGGGGCTCTGCATCCCTGCTCAGCTCTTCCCCTCTGTTCTCTCCACACCCATATAATTAATCGTGTGTGGGTGCACCTCTTTTCTAGATATGTCTTCCTTGTTTCTTAGTGGCACAGAATTGTATGTAATAATGTCTCTTTCTAAGGATTACATAAGTTGAAGATGATTTCTCCACTGGGAGAATTATGCAAGTTTAAACTGAAATGTATTTAGAAAGCTTTTATGTGTGTGTTTTCTGACTTGCAATGCAGAGGGTGATTTATTTGCATCCTTAATTGAACAACATCTGTTGGGGTTGGAAGAAAAACCATTCCGTATCTTTTCACTGTCATATCCTGCATTTTTATAAAGTCCTCTACCCCCTCCACTTCCCACACTACCTGTGTTACAGGTGCTGATTTTTGCCCAGGTAGATCAGCCAGGCTCTCACTTGGGAAGTTCTGGGCTCTGCAGAACTGTTGATGCTTATCTGCTGTAGTGTTTTCTTTCACTTGTTGGATTTCACAGAATCACACAATCACTGGAAAAGACCTCTGAGATCCTCCAGTCCAGCCACCTATCACCACCTTGTCTACTGACACTTGTGTTCTGTATGAGAAATCATTGCCTTTATTACCATTAAAAGGTCTGAAATACCCTATAATGCTGCTTGTGGTATTCTTTGACCATTTAGTAAGAAAGTTCCTGGTGCCCTTCAGCAAAATCAAAGTTTGTGTCCCAGGGGAAGAAAGTGCTGCAGTCAAGAGCATTTGTTGAACTTGAAGAGGGTGAAACAACTTCTTGTTTCAAGGTGAATTTCTGTGTGAGGCTCTTTGTGTGACCATGTCCTGCCACCTCTACCATTCCAGAGGGTGCACAGGGCTGCAGAGCTGTTCCTGCAGTTCCACTGGGAGAGTAATTTTCTTTCCATCCCTGTGTAATACTGGAGTGCTGCCTGCCTTGCTCTGCACTCATGGTGCTGGGAGCTGCTGTTTCCAGGATCGAGCTCACAACATTAATTCTGCTGAGTAATAAAAAATACAAGTTGCACAGGCATCCTGCTGCTTACTGAGACAGAGGTTGTAGCAGTACCAATTAGAAGCAGTGAATTATTTTAATTAAAAACCTAAGTATTAAATTTTTCTAGGTTCTGTGTTTTTCCACCCAACAAAATCCTCAAGATTGGTCAGGTTTACCTATTCATAGCAGTAAAAGAAGTTTTACAGCTTTTATGCAGAGTAATGGACTACAAAAGGCAGAAAATGCACGATGTTAAGGCTAAAATGTGGTTTGATTTCAGTAACCTTCATTGATGTAATGGGTTTCAGACTTACACTTTTGTTATTAAGAATTATATGTTAAATAGGCTTTTCTGAAGCACCATCATTCCACAGTTGGAAAACTTATCTGAGTTGAAAGATAACGGAGTGTCATCCAGAAAAAAAATTGCCATTCTTAACTCCCCACTGGCAGTTCCAGTTTATTCAGTGAATTATCTCACCCATGCTGGTATAATTTAGAAATATTCCTTTGAAATGACTGTGTTTAGAGTGGTGCAGAGCTGCTGGGAGAAGTAAATCAGCCTCAGAGGAGAACAGACTGCAGCATCAGGTCCATCATTGATATTTCTTTGTTCCCATTCAGTCACTAAAAAGAAACATGCCCTGCAACGAGTCCTTGCACTAATGTAGCCAAAGATTTAGTTTTGTTTGGCTTTTTGCCCTTTTTTTGCCACAACAGTGTAGTTTTTTGTAAAACCAGTGGAGCCAAATAACCTTTGGGCAATATTCAGTGGCAGACAGTGATAGAAGTGGAGTAAAGTGCTCGATTTTACTATCAGTGAATATGCAGAACTACTATTCAAAAGCCTTGGCCCTCACAGCCTGCAAATTAGGTGTTCCTTTTCTAAAACCTTAATTTCTAAAAGCATTTTTGCCAAAATCTTTTTTTATAATGGATTCATTGATCCTTCTTTTGCCCTGTTGATTCTAGAGCAAAGGTATTGTGTTGAAGACTACTGAGTTCTGAATGAAAAAAAATATTCGTATTATTACACAGTTTCATACTTTTATTATATAAAATGGGGAATACAAAATAAAAGTAAATCAGTAATTTTGAGGGGGAAAAGGGGTAAAAGGAGTTGGTAGTGCCTTAGCTACTATTTGCTTGTTGTATGACTTGCTTCATTATTTGTAGCATTAACTTATTCATGTGTCTTTTAAGTAAATTTGGTCTTTTTGCAGTTTTTTAGCAATTAACCAAGCTGTGATGAGGCTTGAAAGAATATCATCTGCACACCTGTTTAATATTAAAGATGAGGCATTGAGTGCTTTGTGGCTTCAGCTTGAAATTCAAGTTGCTTTGAGTCATCCCTTTAGTCTTTTGTTTGGGTGGAAAAAAGGAGTGGCAGCAAACGGCCTGCAGCTAAGAAATGAAAGAGTTGAATTAGGTTTTAGAAATGTTAGTCTTGGCATTTGGGCCATTTGCATTTGTAGAGATCGTCACGCTTGGCTTTAGTTGGGGTTGAGCAGTTCGGTGCTGGGGATGGAGAATGTTCCCCAGCTCTGTCCCGGTTACTCCACACAGGCACTGGGACATGGGCAGGAGCTGCACTGGGAGCTGTGGGTTCACATTTCCACCTGATTCCCTCACAGGCATTATTACCCCACCTGTATTTCCATTCTGTGGTGCTCAGTTGACTTGTTTTTTTTCCTGAGAACAGCTTCTAATTGTGTGACCCAGCAGACACCCCACTCTTAAATCACAACCTGAGTCCACGGGACAGAAAGTCCTCCCAAAGAGTCGTGGTGTTCTCTTGGTTTCACTTGTTTTGGGTCACTTTGAGAAGCTTCATCACTACAAGTGGAGCTCCAGGAGAAGCTGCAGTGGCACAAGCAGAGGGGAAGTCCCAGCAGGATCAACTTCCCTGGAATCATCACTCAGGGTTGTCTGAACAGCCCCAGCTTGTGCGACATCACTGCACTGCTTTAGTCTTATCTTGGTGTATTCATGATGAGGTTTAACTCCTGCCATTAGAGAAAAGAGAGAATATTCTAAATATCTCTGTGCTTCAGATCTGGAGGGTCTTTACCCAATTCTCTTAGCGTGGGATGCAGCAAGGATAATCCATGTGGCATCAGTGCTGTCAGGAAACCCTGCCAGGGACTGAGGCAGGGAAAGGGAAGAAATCAGAGCTTCCCTGCCCCAAGCCCTGACTGCCCCAGTGCCCCACTGCAGACTCTGGTTTGACTCCAGTGAGGTCACTGGACTTGATCCAAAATTATTAGAATGGATCTCAAAGTGGAAATCACTCCCAAATGTGGCCAGGTTTTCCTCACTGGCAATAATTTGAGGGCCAAATTCTGCTGAGATGTTGCAAGTGAAAATTTCAGTAATTGATGGGATTTCAGTGGAGGTTTTCTTTTCAGATGTCTGTTTCAACATTTGAATTCTACTCTTACAAATTTACATGCAAATTTATAATTTAGGTTTCTAAAAAATTTTATCAAATTTGCCCTCGTTAGCTGGACTAATTTAATGGTGCAGTTTTCTCTTACTATAACATGATTTGATTTCAGTAGAGTCACACAAAACTCCATGTATTCCTTTGTTTCTAAGAGGGATGCTCATTCATGTGCTTGTAAAAGAGCAGCTGGATCCCATCTTAGCAGATGTGGAACCCTCACATTGAAATTGCTGTATTTTTTGTATGTGGGTTTTTTCCTTGAAAAAATCTCTTATTAATTAGATTCCCCCTCACTTGTGAACTTTTTTGCTCCCTCAGCCAAAATCGTCATCCCCTGTGACATCAGAATTAACTGCTGTAGACAATTGTGATGTCACAAAATGAACATTGGTTCTCAGGGAAAAGAAATATGGAGACACACAGATCCTGTTCAAACCAATTTCTTAACTAAGAAAAGGTTGCTTGGTTTTTGTTTCCATTTTAAAAACAAAAACAAATTTTGCCTGAGATTATCATGGCAAAGTAACAATTGAGTTGGTCCAAATTCACCCTCAGCCATCGTGAGAAGGTTTCTCCAGTCTGTGATTCCTGCAGCTCTGGGCTGTGGCAGTGTAGGGCCAAAAGTGAATTGCAGCCCTGGAAAATTTGGTAAAGACCAGCAGGGCAGAGCCATGTCCCGAAGGAGAAGTTTGCAGAAGTAAATTCATAATTACCAGCTCCATTGCTCCTCTTCCTGCTGGTTTGGACGCACTCGGTAGCACTTCTTTTTCTTCTTTTTTATGGGGGGGTGTGGTGGTGTTTTTGTTTTTAGGTTTGTTGGTTTGGGTTTTTTTCTCCAAGCTCCTTCTCTAGGCTCTGTGCCCGAGTGCATCTCGGGATTTCCCTTTGCTGAATGAGCTGCTTGTTTGAGAGGGAGGAAGTAAGGTCCCTTCTGGATTAGGAGGGAATGGGGGTGGAGGGTGGGGAAATGTCCTGTTTCATATGCAAAGCACACTGAACTGAAAAAACCCCACATGAAAACCTTTTAACAAAACCATCCATGTCACAGACTGGCAGAGCAGCTGCTGGCTTTGTTAGGGAGAATATTAATGTTTCAAAGACTTACGGAACCTTTTAAAAATGAGATAAAGATTTTTTTTTTTTTAAGATCCAAGCTGAGGTAAAAAAAAATCTCCTTATCAATATCTATGAATGGAATGTGCAATCAACTGATGTGATTCCAACTTCTGCACCAAAGTCATGAGGTGCTGTTCTGATCTTTGCTCTTCTTTTGGAGACTGGAATGCCAGAATGGCCCTGATTCTCCAGGTGCTCACGTGTGTAAGAACTCTCACTTGAAAAGCAGATTATTGAAAGGAACTCCTAGAACTGTTTTTTTACCATGTGGGGAGGTTATGTTCATGACTCTGAGTCTTTACCCACTTAAAAAAACACCATCTGACCTCCTTGGAGCAAGACTTCTGCTGGGCTGGATTTATTTTGGGCCTTTAGGAATATTGGGAATGGCAGATAATTGCACATTTTTCTTGATTGTGGTTGGTCTTAGAGTCAGAGTGTTTCTTTGCTGCTACAGGTCTGGAAGTTTGCTCAAACCTTCCTTGAATTCACACTAAGTTTAGTGGCAGAGAGGGACAGACATTGATATTTTTTCTCCTGCAATTCTGGAAATGAAGGTATTGGGGTTTTCTGAGTAGAAATTATTCTCTTGGATGTAAACCCATTTTTGAGAGTAACTGGGAGCTGTACAGATGAGCAGGCAGTGATCATGGGTTAAATAATAGGGCAATAGCACAGATATAAAGCATTTGCTGTAGTTCTGAATATTACTGTTGGAGTAGAAACTGATTGCAGTGAGTTCTGTTCTACTGTTCCCCACAAAACTACATTGAAAATCTCTGCTGAAAATTTCCATTTCATTCAGAAACTGGCATTGTTTTTGTCTTATAACTTAGTTTATGTTACTGAGCTGCCTTCCTGCACAAGGAAGTGCTTGTGTAATGCCCAAGCCATTCCCATTCCTCACTGAATGATATGCAAATCTAGTCAATTAAGCAGGGGGGATTTAATTAGCAGTTTAAGTTCATGTGTGAAGTGTCTTGCCTTAATTACTTAACAGTTTTGTTGCAAATTTGCTGAGGTTTTTTTTTTTTCCCACAGAACTATCAAAACTGTGATTCTATTTATTTATTTATTTTATTTTTTTGGTAACATTTTCCAATCCTGAGCACTGTCCAGTGCCTTTAACCTCTGTGTGGTTGTGTCCCCCTCCTTCTGCAGCTCTTTTCCAAACTGGGGGGACAAAACAAAACTATGGTTATTGTCTCAGAGTAGAGCAACACGTACAGAAAAAACCTCAGGAATTTTGGAGTGAAAAGCCATTTATTGGTTGTTTTTTTTTGTAGCTAGATGACACCATTATAGTAGTATCAGTAGCAGCCTCATGTGGTTGTCATGATTATGTTAAATGGTGGTTTTTGTTTCATGTTTTGTCTGGCCAAGGTGCTTTTCTGCAGCCCTGCAGAAGCCCAGGCTGTGGCAGTGCTGCAGGTAACTCAGAATTGATACAAGATTTTTGTGCTGATATCAGACCTGGTGAGGTTTTATTTCACATTTTCCCCTGTGGAATAGCTGGGCACTCAAGGGTGGCACCAGGAGCTGGGGGATGTGCAGCTCCCTGCTGTTGTGGTTTGTGTGCCAGGAGGTGCTGGCTGGTGGCCTTGTCTTTGGTTTCAGGGTGGGAAACTGCCATGGATTGATGTGGCATCACCTGCTCCTCTCTCACCACTCATATCTGCATCAAAACTAGGAGACTGTGGGCTGCTGGAGCTTCATGCTTTATTCCTGCTCTGTTTGACACCAAGGGCTGGTTTGTGTTCGTGACCCGAGACTCAGAGCAAGGAGCAGTGTGTCTGAGACAGTCCTTTGTCCAGGCTGTGGGTGGTCAGTGATCCCCAGGCTCCTGATGGTCCTCCCCTGCTCGTTCTGCAGTTTGAGAAGCCACTGGAGGAAACGTGGGGAAGTGAGGGAGGAAGGGTGTTGGGTGTCAGGGTGCTGAGCAGGGATTGCCTGAAGGAGCCATCCTGAACTCTGATCCCTTGAAGAGCCTTTCTGGGTGGACTGAAGGTGTCCATCTGCTTGTATCTCATGCCAGTGTGCCAGTTGTGGTTCCTTTCACTGCTCCAGTTTGCATCTGTGATGTCCATGCATGGAGGAGAGGCTGGTGAGGAAAAAGAGCAACATTTTCAGATCCAGGGCACTGCACCACATTTGCAGGTGTGATCCAGTGATTGTTTTAAAGGGTCTATTCTTTAGGATTGACATAACTTTTTGATTTCCCATCAGTACCTTCTGAAATTTTGCTTGTTTGCCTTCCACAATGCACAAACTGCCTTTAAGTCCTCTATGTAGTTGGTGGTGTAGTAGTGGCAGCCTCGATTTAAAACTTTTAGGCTTGAAAATGGGTTTTCTACCAAGTAGGAGTTTGAGACACATGGATAGAAAAGTACTGCATTAGTTCTAGTGACTAATTCTCACATCTGGGCATCTCGTAGAGAACAGATTTTAAATAATTCAGTGCACAGATTGAATTGTCTGCAGTGGGAGCGTTGTTAGAATCACTTCAGTCAGCAGCCATCCAGTCTGGGCAAAAGGCTAGGGTGCTCATGTTACCCTCAGGTCCTTGGGTTAAAGGATCCTGTTTAAAGATTTACTGTGGCACCCTATGATGGGAAATTCACCCTGTTAAAAATTCTCTTTATGAAGACAGAAGAAACATTTCTGAACCAGAGCTCCTCATTTCACGTAACTGCTCTTTGTAAATTGCTTTTGTGAAACAAAGCGATCAAAAAGAAAGAATAAAACCACTACACTTCTTACAGGCAGGGACTGAAATCCTGAGTTATCTCCACCACCCCAAGCCCCAGTGTTAGTGGAAATGTCAAAGAATAGTGTAATACAAAGCACTTCTCCCTCTCCACAGACTTGTAGCACATTTTGTATCAGCCTGTTCAGGTCTTACTTCCTAAGCACAATGTAAGGGGCTCAAGAAAGCAAAAGTTACCAAAAACCATGGAGTGACCTGACCTGTTTGATTTCCAAATAGAGGTATAAATGATGTGATTCAGAATCTTCATTTTGCTTTCCAATTTCATACCACTTCTAAAAATGGAATAATATAAAACACCCACTTTTAATTGGATGCATTCATTCCTTCATTTTTTTCCTGTGCTTTCCCAAGCTACGTTCTGGAGGCATTTTCTACAAATTTATTATTATTACTAATCTTGCTAAGATCCTGCGTTGGTGCCAGGATATTTTTAAAGAGAATTTCTCTCCAGTTCAGCCAGGGCAACCCCTTTTGTTGAACCTTCTTTTGGATAGTGTTCCCATGTGCTGCAAAGGCGCTGACACATGACCTCGTTACACATAGAAAATCCTAAATGTCCTGCCCCTTGCCAAACCTATCACAAAACTACCCATCACCCCCTTTTCAGGATCCCAGATGGTAAATAGCAGCAGGAGGTGAAAGGGGAGCTTTGTCTCCATTCTGAGGCCTGTTTTAAGTATTCTGTGTCTGTCTGTATCCCTCTGCTTTTCCCACTCTGCCCATAAATTAGCAAGCCAGCTTTTCTGACGAGGGAAGACAAAATGTCCATAAGCTGCAGTAACATCACCTACTCAAGAGAACGTTTTTGAGCAGTTCCATTTATTTGATTGTGATCTCTCTTCATTTTGGTAGAACCTCTGCCTGCCCTGCCCACTGCAGCACCGAGGGAAAGGCAACTATTCCCAAATAATCTCTGTGCCACACTGGAATTTACCTACAAACAAAAAAACCCAAAAAAGAAAAACCCTACAAAGATCTGCTTGTCTGCTCCCAGTGTTTTTATAAAGCCAAAGTGGCAGGAGGAGCAGCAGTTCCTGCTGGATGGGGAGTGAGGGAGCAGCTGGGAGCTTAGTTAGAAGGGGATTTCTGAGGCAGGCAGGGAGAGAAGCAGGGATATGGGCAGTGGCTTCAGCAGCAAATCTGGGACCATTTTGAGAAGCTGTGGGGATGCACCAAGCAGGATATTGTCTCTGCACACTTCCCATGGAGTTCCCCTCGCTGGCAACAATTTCCTGTGCCTTAGTGCAGGAAAGATGATGACTTTTGAGCAGGGGGGATTGCATGGTGTGAGCTGTGCTGGCCTCTGCAGCAGCCTTGGCAGGCTCTGTGTGCAGGAATAGCTGGTACTCACCATGGGTTTGGGTGGATAGGGGTGAAGGACGAGTGGAATTCACACATGAGCATCTCTAAAAGCCAGATATCAAACCGAGATATCTAAACATGCAAGAATAGGAGACCTGGTGATTTCTGTGCCCTGCTCTGGGCAGGTTTCACACTGTGTGGCTCCAGTGGCTTCTGCTCAGTAACACTGATTTATGCTGCATGAGTCCATGTCTTTGTTTGTTGGCACAGGTTGTTTGTTTTTCCTTAATTAAGATACTGCATTCCCCTTATTCTCCCTTATAATTCCCCAACCACTCTGCATTCATCCTGAACCTGGAATCTGGCAGCTTTGTCAGTCTGAGATTAGTCTTTCCTCTGACCTGGGCTGTAGCTGAAGTAATGACTTTCCAGTTTCAGCTGACTGGAAATCAGAGACTGGTGAACTGAAATACTGAAGGCTTAATGAATTCCCTGGATTCCCTGGTGGTTTTTTGGTACATCTTTATTTTAAACTGTTGAATATTAATAAAGAAAGGGGAGTGGGAGTGCAAGGCCTGTTTACTGTCTAGTACTTGAAAGGGATATTCGTTTTTATTTGTTTGTTTCATTTTATGTTGCAAATATTGTTGTAGAAATGCTGTGTGTTTGCCAAGTTCCTACCTAGCCTTTGGATGCCAAGTTGTTGTCAGCTGGGAAGCTGCTGGGAGGGATTTAAAGCAATATTACCTCTTTTGCAAATGTGGCTCTCAGACCAAGAGTGAGTCCACCTTTGACCATTTTTTAATGAGCCTTCATTTTTAAGTTATGAGGAGAATTATGAAAAAGGGAGAGAAGAGCTCATGTGTCATCTGTTCCTTTTTTCTGGGTAAGATTACTCTGCTTTCCACAATGTAAGTTAATTAGCAAAGGTTTTTTCCTCTTCTGAGATCTCCTCTGTTTCTCCTGACCTGTAATTCTATGTATAATCATCAAGTAAACTAGATCTGATGGGCTCAGTTCTGACATGTTGTGTTTTGACAGCACATTTTGTTCATACTGACTCAATACTTTTGAAGCTGTAGTTGCTTGGTCACTTTAATTTGACATATACTTAGTTGCTGCCAAAACTCCTTTTGGCTTCTGCCCTAACACCAGCCTACTGTTCCTGTCACCTTCTTTGACTGTCACTGGTGCTTTTATGGCTGCACAATGTGCAACAACTCACCAGGGAATCAATCTGCCTGAAAATTAGTCATTATATAAGGGAGAGTCACAAAAATTAACTGAACAAATGTGCTGTTGAGTGCACAGCAAAAGCACTTTGGGGTCGCTTGGGTTTGTTCACTCGGGTTGTGTGTTACTGTTTGAGATCTCCAAAGGCGTTAGAATTTCATTTAAAAGTAGGATGTGTTCATGTTGATGGTTTATCCTTTATCCTAGACCCCAAAAAAGTAAGGAATAGACCAACAACGTTGGGAGTGTGGGCTAGAATCAAATAGCAGTTATCTAAGTACATCTGTAATTTGTTAAACTTTTCTGTAGTAGATACGGCTGCTAAAGCTTGGGTCAGTATCTTTTACACCTTATTAGGCTGTTGCTCTAAACCATGAGCTTCTGGGAATGCATTTTTCAATTTTTTTAGAAAGGCTTTTGATGGATGAAGCTGTAAAATGAATAGAAATAGTGTCTCCCTCTTCCTTTTTCCTCCTACTCAACGCTCACACACAGTCAGCCCTGGGGTCTTTTCTTTCTGTGTGGTTGGCAGAACAGAGGAAAAGAGAGAGAGCAGGAGACTGTCTGGGCCCCTGGTGCTGTCAGGAGAAGAATAGCCGTGCTGTTACCGCTAAATCCAAAGGGACAGCCTGGGAGATGTGTGCTGCAGCAGCCAGCGGGCTGAATTAGTGCCATTTAGGCACTGCTAAGAGGCTAATTGAGTCACTGGTACTTGCTGATTAAACCAGCAAATCCAATAATGTATGGATGTGCATGTTTGGGTTTGGTTCTGTGCTCTCTGGAAAATAAGCATGCTGGGTTTGCTGTAACCCCTTTCACTTTGGCCAAGTTACTCAGTAGTTTAAGGAATATCAAAATGTCAAAATGAATGTTTTGGGGGGAGCTGCCTGTATTCTGTTCTCCTCCTCCTCCTCCTCTTAGCAGTAGGATTGGATGAGAAAGCATTAAAACAGTTCCATTACCAATGGCTGAACTCCACCAGTTTTAAAACCACCGCCTTAAGTGAGCCCTTGGTTTAATGTGGGATAATCTGGACTGGGAGGTGACAGAAGGTGAAGAGCTGAAGCCATCCACAGTGGGTGATACATCTGTGCCACGTGGGGATGACAAACAAAGCCTGTGTTGGGATTTTGGTTGGCAACTGTCTCCAACCACCCCACCTTCTCAGAGGTGTGTTAGTAATGCACAGGTGGTGCTGGCACTGTGTAATAATGGGGATTATAACGTGGGCAAAGAGAATCCTTGTTTTCAGTGGATTAGAAGGGGAGCTCATCAAGACTCTCTAAAGCTGACCTAAACTTTCATACACCCTTGCCATGCATTTTCTAATCCATTGTCACTCCTGAAATGTGCCCACAGGCAGGCCCTGCTTCGCTTTTGCTCACAGTGGTTGTTATAATGATTGTGGCTTGATTGACTTCAGCAGAATTATTCCTAATTTGCAGCACTCTGACTGGAGAGCAGAATTAGATTCTTGTGTTTTTCTTTGAAGTATGCAGAGCTCTCAGGGAGGCTGTTGTGCTGAGGGCATATTGCTTTCAGTGATTCTTTTTAATTTCGTTTTTAACATTTAAGAAGAATAAGACGCCTCTCAATCTAAACCAGAAGGACTTGTATGAAAAAATAGTGAGACTCAGAGGCGAATGGTGGGTTCAGAACCTTGTGAGTCACTGCGGGGAGATTGACAGTTTGGGAACATGAACGCGGGGGAGTGAGGATGGGATGCTCAGGGGCTGATGAGATAAGGGAGTCTATGGAGTGGCAGCACAGGGGTCAGCAGCAGCGTGCATCTCATTCCAGAGTTAAACTCAGGCATTGGGAAATGGCATTCCTTGATGGCAAACACAATCTGACAGTTCTCAGCTAGCTACAGTATTCACCTCCTCCTCCTCCCCCCAACTGCGGAGCAGTGGGTGCTTGGGAGATCGTGTCTGTTCTTGCCTTCAAAGCAGCAACAAGAAAATATTTAAAGCCACAAGCACACCTTGGAGGCTGAGCAGGGTAAGTCAGGTTAGCGAGACATTTGTGCACTTTAAAAACCATGTCCCTGTCGAGGCAGCTCCGTCCTTGGGGCAGTCAGTCAGGTTTAGCTCCTGCTCGGGGATTACGACGCTTTACTCGATATGGAGCACTTCACTTCTGTCCTTCTTCCTTGTCTTTCTTTCTTCTTTCTGTGCCTGTGAAAGAATTTCCCTCTGTTCATGGGCAGGCCTGAACTGGATCAGCTCCTGGAATTAACTACATAGGAGTTCATTCATCCCTCCTCTGGAATTACTTGGTGTTTGCTAGGTATAACTTGTTCATGGGTGGTGTTATTGTTATTACCAAAGGTGCAGGGAGGTAATGCCGCCTCAGTGGGTAGGGCAGAAGATTGAGGCAAGAGAAGGTTTTTATAGTCCCAGCTCCTGACACCACTCACTGGGTGACCTTGGGCAAGTTACTTCCCTGGCAAGTCATCTCACTTCTCTGGGAACAGGACTAACAATGTTTACCTCCCTGCCCAAGACAGCTCTTAAGAGGAATTTTGTGAAGCATTTTACATATAGACAGGAGTGTGTTACTGCTGAGAATTGGTGTTTCTTTATGAATATGTATGAAAGGTGCCAAGACGTTACCTCACCTTGGCCTTCACACGTTACTCATTACAGGCTTGTGGTTGCTCTGAATTTAGGCAGTGGCAGAGACAGGGAGTGTTGTCCTCAGAAGCTGGTGACGTACTCAGAAGAGAAAGTGCCAAACAATTTCTCCTCTAATTAGCACTGTGTTAAAAGAAAAATGTATTTATTGTGAATACGCAGTCCTTCTGGTGGCATTTTAGGGATGGCGCCTCGGAAGGCTTCTGTCAAGCTAAGTCTGTATTATTTTTCTGTAGACCTTTCTGTGAGATCCTACAATGCAACTCATACTGCTGAGGGAGGAGAAATAATGGTGAAACATTGTGTTATCGTTTTATTTTTGATTCCTGACAACTGAGCTTTGACAGGGAAATCAAGAGCACAGCCCCACGAGGAGGTTGCACAAGCTCCGTCTCCAGGGTGTCACTCCTCTGGTGTCAAGGAAAACTTCCTCTTTTCATCAATTCCACAGTGCAGCTGCTCTGAAAGGGTGCTCAGAGCTGGGAGGGTTTCCAGTTTGTAAAGGAGAGATGTGATCCTCATCTCATTGGATCTTTTAGGCAGAGTGGGAAGAGGGCAGGAGCACTGTAAAGGAGACCATCACAGATCTGGGCTGTGGAGGGAGAATTTTCATGGGCAGAAACTGAGAAACACAGCCTTGTGTGGTGGTGCTGGTGCCCAAACAGCCAAGCCCTGCTTATTTTACCGTAAATGTGTGTTCCCAGATGCCACGTGAAGAATTTGTGAATTAATTTTTAAGATTTTATGGATGTTCTTGAGCTCTGCCAGTATTTAATTTCGTTTCTGTTGTGCTGTCTATGAAAAAAAAAAAAAAGGAAAATTTTTGATGGAGTTGCCGTAGGATTTCATGTTTGGGTTGCAGCTGTTGAAAGGCAGACAGACCTGAGTACCAAATGCTTTGTAATAACATCCCAGCCCTGCAGTCCAGAGGTCTTCTCAGGTGATGTGACTCAGTGGTATAATGACAGCTCTCAGATAACATCTGTCCCTGCTCAGAGCCAGCAATCTTAGCTTTAGTCTGCTGTGTTGGCAAGGTAGGTTTAGGTCAGAGAAACCTGTCAGAGCTCTGATCTGAATAGAGAACTGGGCTTCCTCCTCTTCTGACGTCTTTGGGTTCGTGCTTTTTGGCCAGGGCATTAACACTCATCTCTAAAAACTCATGGGGTTCACTCCTCGTGGATATAGTGAATTAAAAACTGAACGTGTGACATGAAGAAACAAAAGGCTGTAGAGTGGGTTAAGCATCACTGTTGTTCTTATCAGTCTGTAAGAAATTTCTGGAGTGCTATAGTCTGTTCTTCCACAAGTCCTGTCAGGTTGAATGGTTCAAGAGGTGCAGTGGATTTTCACACATTTTAGAGGAGGTTTGTGATGAATTAATTGGGGTTTGTTCACTAGTAAAAACATTTGGTGCTCAGTTTTTTCCCCCCAGACTCCCCAGTCTTTTTTCTGGGACTTGTTCTTCCAACAGCTTTTCACCTCCAGTTCATCTGGGACATCCTAGAGGAGCTCTGTGCACTCAGGGTGTTTTAGTGCAGACCATGATAAAGGCTGTTGGAGGAGGACAAGTTGCTGAGTTTGGTCACCAAAACACAAAAATTGTATCCTCAGTAGGCATCAGGTAGAGGATCGGCTTAAATCAGCACTTCCCACAGTAGTAATAAAGGTTCACATAAAGAAATACTTTGTTTCGTGGTTTGAAACACAAGTGCACTGATTGGCACTTCCTCTCTGAATTTGTGGCTGACTTCACCTTGTCACATTTGGGGAGATCTGTGTCACTTAGCACCCCAATCTGCTGTGCAAAAGGTCAGGCAGCTTTCACAGAGGATCTTTTTGGGATATACCAGAGATACTTTCCAATATGTTTACAGTCATTTCATGGCACCTGTGCATTCCCTTCTACTCATCTGACAAAGGGAGTTTAGCGTGAGAAATACTTTGTATATTTGCTAAGAGTGGTATTGCCTGGAAAGCACCACTGGAACAGTGCAGGTGCTTACTAGAAAGGTCTCCTGGTTTGAGGTTGGAATTCTTACCTTTGAAAGCAAGAGGGGAATTTGAATATGGGCAATTACTCTATATTAAATGTGCTTTCTTAATTTGTAAAGTGCTCAAAGATGTACTGACATGAATGGCCCTGTGAAAGGGTGAGTCTGTGGCAATAAAAAAGGAATTTTGCAGATTTCTGTCCTGTGCGAGGGCTGATTCGACTGGAATGGAATTGTTTAGTTGAAATGGTCTTGTTTGAGAAAATCAGAAGGGCTTCATTCCTGTCATAACAGAATTGGGTCACTGTCTTTAACTGGGTCATAGGAGTTTCCAGCATGGGAGGCCTCTTACCATGTTTGATGAGGGTAAAGTATTAAACAGCCCAGTCCTGTTAACTATTACAAGGTGCTGTGCTTTCTGCTTCAAGTAGTCGAGAGAAAACCAAAATGCCAGCTACTGCCTTAGCCATGTTTTTGGTAACTGAACTGGGAGACAGGTTTTGGCTTCTGTTGTGGCCCGAGGCTCTCCTGTATTTCACTGGGGAAGAGGGAAAATGCAAATATAAGGAGCTGTGACCTGCGTGCTGTGGGCTCAGCTATTCCAAAGATTCCTGCTCTAAAATGACTGTCAGTGGAGCACTGGGTGAGTGTGGGAAGGCTTTAGGAGTTACAGAGCAAACCCTATCTCATTAGGGAGAGAGGGAGAGTCTCCCCGTTTGTCTGCGTGCTGTGAAAAGAGGCAGTGTCTGCAAACCCAAACAAAACCCCCGGAGCACAACAACTGGCCTGGTTCCATGAGCCAGCCCTGCTCCCAGCCTGTCCCCGCTCCAGGAGCCAGCCCTGCTCCCAGCCTGTCCTTGTCCCCTCTCCAGGAGCCAGCCCTGCTCCCAGCCTGTCCCTGTCCCCTCTCCAGGAGCCAGCCCTGCTCCCAGCCTGTCCCTGTCCCGCTCCAGGAGCCAGCCCTGCTCCCAGCCTGTCCTTGTCCCCTCTCCAGGAGCCAGCCCTGCTCCCAGCCTCTCCCTGTCCCCTCTCCAGGAGCCAGCCCTGCTCCCAGCCTGTCCCTGTCCCGCTCCAGGAGCCAGCCCTGCTCCCAGCCTCTCCCTGTCCCCTCTCCAGGAGCCAGCCCTGCTCCCAGCCTGTCCCTGTCCCCTCTCCAGGAGCCAGCCCGGCTCCCAGCCTGTCCCTGTCCCGCTCCAGGAGCCAGCCCGGCTCCCAGCCTGTCCCTGTCCCGCTCCAGGAGCCAGCCCTGCTCCCAGCCCGTCCGGCACTACCAGGGGCACGGGCTGGCAGGCAGAGCCTGCCTTGTGTGTCCATAAAACCCTGGGATTTGTGTTGGAGCCGGGAGGCTCCTCGAGTTCAGCTCGGCTGGAACACAATGTTCAAGACAATGCTGTGGGATCCAGCTGGAGCTTCAGCGTTAGTGCAGCGTCAGCCAGATGGAAATGAGGTGGAGAGGGCTGCGCAGCGGTGGGGGATGGGGAATCCCTTCCCTTCCCAGCGAGGGGAAAACAATAGTAACTCTGAAATCCATATTCACATGTATCTGCAGAGTTCAACGCGAGCTCTGATGGGCATGTTGGCAGTCAGCTCGTGCCAGCGAGATGTCACTTGTGCTTTGTGTGGGATGGAGGGAACAGGGCAGAGACAGCACAGGGAGAGCCTGTGCCACTGCACTGGGGCTGGATGGGCACCCTCAGAGCCAGGGCAGGGTTTGCTCTTTGCCTCTGACTTTCACCAGACTCCCAGGAGTTTGTGTGTGCAGCTGGATGTGCCTGGTGTTGACCTGCTTTTCAGACATGCACGTTCTAACATTGTCAATATTCGAAGGTACACGCAACTCTTTCAAAACTTTAGAATAATTTTTTGATGCACCATGCAGCTGGTAAGCAGCGAGAGCCCAAATTTGTCCTTTCTGACACCTTTTATTTTTGCTGATGTGAATGGATGTGCTAATGGATAGCTGAGCACAGAGTAAGGTCCATCGAGTTTTTCCTCCTAGATTTACAGCTTTGCTTTTTTCTTTGCAATGGTTGTGATGGGGTAAGGCATCATCTGCTTGGATAAAATGATAGTGAAATGAAGCTCCCATCTCCTATTCGTGCATGTCGATGCCGTTGAAGTTTAGATCTCTCTTTGCACTTGATGCCAAAATTTGATATGATGAAAGTAATTTCACATTAGTAGTTGCTTTGAAGAAAAATCTGTTCTGTTTCATCTCTCACTTGCCATACAAGACTGGAAATTGTGAACTCTACGGAGCCTCTGGAAAATCTGTGTGACTGTGGAGAAACCAGGAGCGTTAAGTTCATGTTTTCCTGGAGAAGACAAGGTAACTTTCTACTACTTCCTGTTTCTCAGTCACACAGCCTTGTGCTGCTTTCCTGAGGGAAAGCATGAGATTCAGCAACTTACTGTCCTTCACATCTTGCTTTCAGTGAACCAGTATCTGCAGAGTTCACCTAAAGATGGTTGAAGGAGCTTGGTAGGCGGCTTTCCATTGGAGCCATGGAAGCTTTTTACATCATTTGTCTCTCCATTTTCTATCAATTTCCCATTTGAACTGAGCAAAAGCAGAACTACCTGAATGCAGACGGAAAGAGCCAGTTCTGTTTTTACAGAAATAGGTTTTAACAAGAAGGAATCTCTCTCTCTTTCATTGGTTCATTTTGCTCTAAGATGGGAGGTCAGCAGAGTCTAGTGAACTCTACTTGAAAAGATTGGGAAATACTTCATGGTCTATTCCTGTAAGCAGGCTTGGTTCAGCAGTGACTCATAGAACATCTCTGAGAGTGCTGTGGGGCTCTAAATGATGTTTCAGGGCCATTCTGAGTAACATCAAACATTAACTTAACATCACAGAGCCTGGGTGGCTGCAGTTGGATGGGCAGCGGGGCAGCCTGGATTTTGGTCCTTTGAGGAACATCTCTGGGGGAGAAAACATTTCCTTCGTGTAATAAAGGAAACACTTCTGAAGTAAGAAGAAGAACAAGGAGAGAAGAAGCACAGAGGTGTTGCACTTGTTGGCCTCAGCAGGCAAGAGAAGGAGGTGCATTCTCTCTCCTGGAATATTCCGAGGTCATTCTCCAAGGGGCTGAAGATTTGCAGTATCAGAGTTGGCTGCAGTCATGTGTTGGATGCTGAACTGTTAATTAAATTATCCACAGCACAGGTCCCTGGCTAAAGCCTTTAAAAGTGTTCAGCACTCTTTGATCTGTGCCCGAGTATCTTCTGGGAGCAGCTTGCAATTACAGTCAGATCCTGATGAGAGCTGTGGAGGCTCTCGAGCAGGGCAGTGTTAGTGGTGGTAGAAAGCCAGCAAACTCAGTGATTTACTGGTGGCAGGTCAATGCTGGGAAAGCCCCTGCCCCTTCTTTAAAAGTCCCTTTTAAAGTTCTCCCAAACATGCAATTCCCAGGCTCCCATTCACGACTCAGAGAATGAAAATGTCTCTCTCCTCCTCTCCTGCATGCTCCTGTGGTCCTGTGATCATAAGTTGTGTTGCTGTGCTCCATTTTCCCCTGCCTGTGGCTTCTG
This sequence comes from Entomyzon cyanotis, assembly GCA_024500445.1. Taxonomy (NCBI): domain Eukaryota; kingdom Metazoa; phylum Chordata; class Aves; order Passeriformes; family Meliphagidae; genus Entomyzon; species Entomyzon cyanotis. Next base: position 2,681,563 of record JAKEPQ010001025.1, read on the forward strand.
GGCTTTTGTGTGACTTCTTTAGAATTTCACAAGTACATCACAAGATGCTATTTTGGGTCTCTACAGGATAAAGAGTGTTTAAGATCTTCAGGATGCCCTTTGCCACTCCCCATTAAGATCGTGGAGATACTCAGAAAACTAAATGAATAAACCAAAACTCCTGGTAAACCTTGGTTCAGCCTGTTCACTTTTACTTGCATAGATGAGTTCAAAAGGTGTTACTTCTTTTTTTTTTTTCCCCTGAGTTTATTTTGATCCTGGCACACAGTTTTCCAAATGCCTGACTCAGAGGCATATGCTCGATCAGCCACAGAACTGGAGTGTGTCCCTCAGCCCCTCTGACACTTCTTACACTGTCCTTGGGCGAAGGTGCTGTGTCCAGCAGGAATAAACACTCCACAGGTATTTATGTTCTGTCTGGGGGCTTCTCATGCCTCAGCTGAGGGATCCTTGGATGTGTCTGAACCTTCTCTGGGCTGTATCTTGTTCAGGTGTAACTCCTCAGGTCTCATACAGAAGAGGCTTCACATCTCCATCAAACATTTCTTACATCTGTGGTGCCACCTCCTCTTAAGGATTGGGTGTCCTGTGGGTACTGCGTGTTGCTGTTACAGCTTTGCCAGAGTCCCTGCTTTGCCCAGAGATTTGGAGAAGTACCTGTCTGGAATGAGCTAGAGGAACCCGCTGGCCCCAGCGCTTCCTCCCTCCTGTGCCGCATTCCTGGCGCTTCCCGCTCCCGGCTTATGTAACTGTCTCTGAAGCAGCACAGGGGTCACTCCAGGTGGCTGTTTTGATCCGGTAGTGTCTCCTCTCCTCTCTAATGCTGTCTGGAAGGATTTGTTCGAGTCTTTTTTCAGCAGGAGAGGCCGGCCGTGCACTTTGGCACATGCACACGGAGCTGCTGCGCTGGGATTTAAGGGCAAATGGAAGCCAGGGCTGTGACGGGAGGCGTGATTAGGAGCACAATCCTTTCACAGCGTTTTGCTTTTGCATTTAAAGAGACCTGTGTGTGCTCAGCGTTCAGATGGCTGCCCCAGTGACATCCCAGCCTGTCGGGACCCAGTTACAGCAACACCCCCAGCAGTGCTTTGCCTTCCCTGCTTAGTTTGCTGGAGACTGTTGGAACATTTACATATGTTAAACAGTCATTGTGTGACCCTGTGACAAAGAGTTTTATTTTATCCGCTCCACCGAGGAGTAAACTGAGATAGAGAACACCCCATGGCTTGTCTGTGGCCACACAAGAAGTTTTCTGGTGGATCTACAATTAGAACCCTCTGGTCCAGGCTCTGCTGTGTCCTGATGAGTTTTTCCTCCTGGCACACAGCCTTCGCCTCCAGTGTGATGTTCTGTCCTCCGTGTTGTATCTCCAGACCTGGATAAAAGCTGGGTGCCACAATTCCAGCTGTGAGTGCCCTGAGGATGCCATGTGGTCCATGAGGAGGTTGCCCTGCCAGCTCCCAGGGATCCTGTGCAGCCTGGGATTAACTGGGGACATTGGTAGCTGCCCGTGTGGAGAAAATCCATGTGCTGCCTTTGGCCTGCTGAGCTCTTGGAAACACTTATTGTTGCCCTTTGTACACAGAAAAAGCTAAGCACGATCCTGTTTGGTAACATGGTGCCTCTTTGAAGAAGTAGAAAATCCAGAAGCCAACCTCAGTGCTGGAAAGATGAAAGTTTGGATGAATGTCAAAACGCCCTGAGCTGAATTCAAAGTAGAGTTTCTGAGGAGTGTAAATAACGGGGGGATTGCACAGCACCAGACTGACACATCTCAGTGTCCTTCCCATGCAGTGCTGCTTTGTAAAATGGAAATGGGGTTTCGCTCTGGTTTTCCCCTAAACTGTGTTCCACTTTTTTGTGGGTGAAGTATCTGGATGGCATTGCATGTTGGGAGAGCTTTCTGCAGAAACACGCTGTCCAAAGCAGCATTTATTTTAATGAAAGGTGCTGCTGGGATGTTAATGTATAGAGAAGATGCTGAAGGAGATACTCATTTACCTAAACCTCTTAATTATAACAAGAATTGACTGTAAATAAATTCAAACTTTATAAATCTTGCTTTTTAGTGAGCCTTGAATTCATGTCCCTTTCCTCTGGTTCAGCTGTACGTAGCTGGACTGGCTCATGTCCCTTCTGGATTGGGCTAGTTTTGGGATGATTTGTCCCTTTGCTAAAGAAAAATAAGGGTTATGTGGGTAAATTCCTAATTTTTTTAGACAGTGAGTCCAGTTCTATTCAAGCGCCACTATAAAAGATACCCACATTCCACATTCCCCTTTCTCAAAATGTTTCCCAGCCCTGTATTAATTAATAAAAAAACCCTAATTTTTTCCCCCTGGTGTTAACTCATTTATAGGCGAAATGCATGTTAAATTCAGTAAATAACTTCCTGCATTTTTGTAAGTATTTTAAGAGTATCAGACTCTCTGGCAGAGTTGGAAGGATTCATGTGGTCTGTGTTTAGTGTTGGGATGTGAGTTACATGCATGCAGTAAAGAAGAGGTCAGCCCTTCTGCTGACCAGATGTTACATGAAAAGAAAAACAGAATACAAAACCCTAAACCAAAAATGGCAGAGAAAAAGGTGTGCAAAGTATTTACTTTTCAATTCAATGTCAGTTTTACAGCAAATAGCAAGGGGACTCAGTATGGCCAAAATAATGTATCCTTTGTCACAGGAGTGAGTAAGGAAAACTCCATCATGGGAACAGAATTAGAAACCTTTCCATTTTTCTGGAAGTGGGAAAGGGGAAGAGCCAACAAAGATGTAACTGAATTTCCTAAAGAAATTCTCCCTTCCAGAACAATGTGTACCTCTGAGATAAGAGATTAGTAAAGTGAATTGACCCCCAAGTGGGACAGTTGGAAAACAGTGTTCGTATTCTTTAACTCTGGTCAATATTGAACTACATTGACAATTATATTAATTTTTTTGGGGTCTCATTAGTGAGTTATTTACAGTTCTAATTCGGTTGTATCAAACCTACAGAAACATGTTGGAAGTTGTTTGATGTAACATATACTGTGCATCTCTGTGGGTTTGGTTTTGTGCTGTGATGGGATCTCATGGGTTACCTGAGGATCCCTGCAAGCATTTGGGCTTGTTTTTAGCAGGAGTAAGATCAGGGAAAAGAAAAATAATGAGCATTGCAAAGTCTTCTAGGTCTGTGTCTTTGTAGAAAATCATACCAGACCAGGATGAATCCATACAAAAAAATAACACTTAAGTGGTGACTGAGCCTGAACAATCCACATGTAAATAAGAAATTCTCCCTAAAACGACCCCAAGTCCTCATTTTACATGAGGACTGTGGCTTCCTCCCATCACTGGTGAGGCTGTGCTGCTGTGGTGAGATCTTGATGTGTACCACACTGACTAAAGACAACACCTAAGGGATAAGAGGGAGCAATAAAATCCAACTGAAGTATGTGAGAGGAGATCAATCCCCTAATTAAATCTAGGTGATAAAAATTAAGATACCTTCTGAGTTCCTGCCTGTATGTATTCTGGTAAAGTTCAGCAGAAGTTAAAGTTGTGTGTAATTGAGAAGCACGGAGTTGAGGCTTTCTCTGGGTTTGAAAGGCTGAATTCTTTCCTTTTTCACTTTCTTTCTTTCTCCCCCTTCTCATTAAAAAGGTGCTATTTGTGGTCATTAGGAGGCACCCAGAGCAATTAGGTCCAAGTGACCTTCGTGATAGCTATTCAAGACAGAAGCTGAAGCAGGATTGCATTGTAAACAACCCCAGAAAGGGGGTCACACTAAACTTTATGGCGTGTTGGTATGTCGGGGGGAGATTAGAGGATGATGCAGTCAGCATCCCTGTAAATCTTATTTATCACTGATGTGGGGGAGGATGCCATATCTGAGGGGAATCCTAGGACAGTGAGGTTGTGAACTTTGGGGTTTTATCAGTTAAAATGGCAGGGGGAGTAATGGGAGAAGGAGGGAATGAAAACAGAGTAAGGCCAAGTGGCTCAGCTCTGAGTGTGAACTGCTGGAGGACTGGAGTTAGAAGGAAAAAAATGCCTTACCAGCTGTGGTGTAAGAGTGACCATTCTGCTCATCCACCTACCCCAGTGCCCTGACTTGGAAAGTGGAGAAATGAAGGAAGGAGACTGGGCTGAACGTGCAGAGATGCTTTCCCCAGTATATATTCCCACCAGTCATGGGTGGCTTAAGGGCTTCCTCAGTTGGGAAGTTTGTGTTTAAGATTCTTAAGGGACTTAACTCGAGTTTGCCAGCACTCCATTTTGTCAGCGCTGTCAGAGGATCTGCTGCCTCCCCAGTGGCAATTCCTACTTCTTTGGGATACGAATCCATGAGATATTTTTGGGTTTTGGTAAGGTTTTGTGATTTCTTTGGTGTCCACATGGGAGAGATGAAAAGGATGTTTGTAGTGCATTCACAAGTTGGATGGTTGTGGTGATGGTGTAGAGCAAGAGGCAGAAGGATTCAGGGAAAAGACTCTGGACAGTAAAGGCCAAACTGGACAGAGTTGCATGCAACTGATGTAGAAATGGGAATTGTCTTCCCTTCCTGCTCTGGGCTCTGTGGTGTTGCTCAAGCAGGGGTGTTGGAAGTGTTAAGCTTGTCCATGTGGGGAAACTGAGGGCAATGGGAAGAAAAATAAGAGGTCAGTCTTCCACAGCAGCTTCCTGCCTGGCATTCTGGTCTGTAATAAAAGTTGACTGTATTCCATAGCTCTGCTGTGGAAGTTCCTTGGGCACTATGGCATAAAATTTTATTTGGAGTATCATACCGACACAGGGGCCATTCTGGAATAGTTGCTGAGATTATTTTTGTGTGTCCACAAGCTGTATCTTTGAAATTGCATTTCTGCTTTCCTTGTATGTGATTGTTTTCACTCATGGCACCGCAGTCAAGAGAAATAGTTGTGAAATGCTCATCCCTAAGACCATCTCTACCCTTTGTCTACATGGCAATATTGAGGTTTAAATCCCCTTCTCAGGGCAAGGAGCTCATCTGGCGTTCCCCTCCTGGGCTCTCTGTGTACTTTTGGTGTAATGTTTTACGAATGGCTGAGCTGCTGCTGGTTCTAAATCCGGGTGTGAATTCCTTACACAGAATTGGAAACAACATCGGTACAAATGGGGTCGGCTTCTTTAAGGTTTGGAGGTCTCGGCATCCTCTGGGGTGGGATGGGCAGGGAAAGGCTCAGCCCCTTCCAGTTTTATGTGGGGTCAGGCAGTCACGGGGATGAAGAAGGCTCAGTAGAGTCCACCATCTGGCAATCATAAAACAAGTAATCAACATTTTTCTGAGGAGGATGGTGAGGAAACAAGCTGCAGACGATTGTCGTGAGATGCTGGCCCTGCACAGACACCTTTATGGCTCTTCTCTCTTCTGGTTGGGTGTCTGCGCTACAGGTCAAAAGTTCAGCCTGTCCTCTCCCCCTTCTTTTTTCTTCCAAAGATGGGAATTAGGCAGCGGACTGGAATGCCGAGAGACTGTAAAATGGCTTGTCCTCCAGCCCCTCCTACCCCTTTCTCCGTGGTCTCGGTGCTGGGAGGAGGTTGGGCAGCGCAGGCTCACCGTGCTGGGGAAGGCAGGAATTAAACACAGCTTCAGTTTGGTCAGGGAATACAGGAATTAAACATGGCTTCAACTTTGTCAGGGAATACAAGTAATAAACATGGCTTCAATTTTGACAGGGAATACAGGAATTAAACACATCCTCAACTTTGTTAGGGAACACAGGAATTAAACGTGGCTTCAACTTTGTCAGGGAACACAGGAACTCAACAGAGCCTCAACTTTGTCAGGGAACACAGGAATTAAGCACAACTTTGTCAGGGAATACAGGAATTCAGTGCAGCCTCAACTTTGCCAGGCTGTGCTCAGATGCAGCGGGCAGGCAGCTCCCAAACAATGAGCTGGCAAGGGCAGGCTGGCTGGTTACTCTTTTTTTTTTTTTCTCCTGAACACAATTAATAGCTTATAAAAGTTGTTCTGCTGCTCCTGCAGCAGACCTTGTAGGAAAACAGGAACATGAACATTTCGGGGTCTGCTGTTCAGAACAGCACATGAAATCTTGAAAGAGATGAGGTGTTGTCAGTAGAGCAGTTCTGGGCAATGCTGATACAGGAGCACATGACATTAAGGGGGAAAACACGTCAATGATTCAGCAGATCTGCTACCTCTTTGAATTACACCAAAGGAAAGTAAAACTTGGAATAACTATATAAGGCTTTCTCTTCTGCTGACTCGCACGGTGTGTGCAGTCACAGCTCCTCCCACTGAGCTCCCTACCCAGCGCTGTGCCATCCCTCACTTCAGGGTGAAAGTTCCAGATGTGACAGGAGGAACATCTGACAGATGCATTTTGTGCATTACCCCAATGCCACGATGGTTTCATGCTGAAAACAAAGAGCAGGAGGCACTGCTGGGCAGGCAGCTCCATCCGTGGCAGGGCAGGGCAAGAGGGAGCTCAAGGTGTTCAGAGAACTACAACACCAGTCAGAGAGAAGTGTCTCTCTGGAGCAGGAAAAACCAGGAAACCAGGAAACCAGGAAACCAGGAGCAGGAATAAAATACAAGGGAGGTTCAGCTGTGAGCATGGAATGTGTTTAAAGTGATGGATGATAAAAGATTGAACTCTTTTTCTAAAAGGAGAATCTGATTAATTTCTGTTTCTGAATAATAAAGAGCATTTTAAACCAGCCATACCTGGTTAATATGAATCATTCTATAAACTGTTTTTTCCTCCCACACAGCACAGAACCTTCAGATTAACAAATATGCTGGAATGCAGAAGGCACATCTGGTCTGCATTACTGTGGACCCGGCTGTAATCACATGAGAAAGCTACCTTGGGTTTTTATGTAGAAATGTTTGTATTATACAAACCCCTGTTGCCAAGCAATTTTTATTAAAACAGCCAGTTTATGCTCAATATAGTGTCCTGCTGAGGAGCTCGGAATGCCATGAAAATCTACGCACAGCTTCACTCCCAGGGCTCGAGTTCCAGGGGCTGAGCGTCACCAGAGGAGAAGGTGATGGCTGAGGTGGCTGAGCTTTGTCTGCACCAGCAATTTCCTTTTGGAATCTCCAGCTGTTGCTGCCATACTGACAGCCTTGCCTTGTCCCACTCACAGTGGATGGCTAAGGAAGCTGGAATTGTAACCACCATTTTGCCTGGTAATAATGACATGGAAATTAAAATATCACTACCTAGGCTGAGCTAGTACTCCAGGTGGGCCTGGGTTCCAAAAGTGGGGAATTAAACCAAAACGTATGGTAGCCAAGGGGAGCATGGCAGGGATAGTTTTGAGGGCCGGAGGGTTTCTAATGATGCATGGAAGATTAGAAATGCTTACTTTGAAATCCCAACTCTCAGGACATAATTTTAGAAGTTGCTTAGGATAATTCTCTTAGGGACTTAAAATGATTAAGATTTACCATGTGCTTTAAAGATGCTTCACATTAGAATACTGATCTGACCTGACTAGCAATGCTTCCCAGAACTTGAGTCTAAAAGTGTTACTGTAAATCCAGAAGTTTGGCTGGGTGAAATTTAGGTAAATAAGTATCTGTGAAACTTCTCACACTCCAGGCATGTTCATCTAGACATACAGGGGAGGTGTCTAATAGTAGAAAGCCGGAAATAAATACTAGCAAAATTATTCTCCTTTTATCCTGCAGGAGTCAGAACAGTTGGTACTCGTGGTAGATTAGGAAAACTTCCCCAGCATTTTTCAAGATCTGACTCTCCTGAGTTAAGAATGTTTTTTTTGCCTTTCCAACTCACAGTGTGCTTCAGAAATTGTTACACACAGTAAACCTGAACAAGTGGCACTAAAGGTCATGAGACAGGAAGGGGAAGGAGGAGGTTTTTTTGGTTGTGTCAGTCACAACTGTCTGCAGGAAACCACAGAAACCTGCCCCAGTCTGGGGGACGTCCAGTCACAACACACGGCGTTGGCCAAGTGGTTCCTTCCTGTCCAACAGTTCTGCATGTCCTCGAGCAGGGAACTTTTTTCTCTTTCCCAGCCTGTCCAGTGGGAGAGCTGGGAGCTCTCACAGAGAGTGTGCAAGTTTATATCCTGCCCTGGCGTGGGTTGTCTTGCTTTAGTTTGTTTTAAAATGCTGTTACTGGACGAGCAAATGGATAGAGGGGCTGCAGGTATTTCATCCCCTTCCTGCACCCATTCCTGAATTTTGTAATGGCTCTTCTTCTCCTGACTGGCTAGAAATTGAAGGTGTTCTTTCAAATAAATGTGACAATCCTTGATGGTTTTTGCCTACACAAAAGTTTGTAGAATCGAGCCCTGAGATTTTACACATCTGGGATCCACTACGTGCTGTGTCCACATGGAAAATCTGCATAATATTTAACCTAATGGGTGAATTTAAACTCCTGCAGCTAAGTCAGTGCAGCTGTACTTGGAATGTGTGCAAACAGATCTGATAAGAATGGTCTTTTTGTTTAGATTTGTCAGTTAGGAACATCTTAATTTTAAGTACAACACACAAAAAAATACGAGTCTGTTGCTGTTGACACCACTTTAGTTTGAAATTGGTGCAGCTTTTCAGTGTAGGAATGATGTTGGTGTTCCTTTCCTCATGAACAGTTTAATTGCTCTCCTTTAAAGAGAAGTTTAAATCTCCAAGGGAGTGTGTGCCAGACTCCTGACACGCATGACAATTGAACTGTGTCTTTTCCTGCCTGCTATTTAACAACACTATTGGCATATAAAATCACTTAAATTGAATGACTTGGCCTAGCTGCAAGTGGTGTTAGGTGCAGAGATAAAACTAAGGTAATGAAGTTGCCTCGTTAGCATAAAACTGAATTTCGCTATGATACCCTTATTGCAGTGATGATTTAAAAAAATAAAACCCCAAACCACCACGCCTGTCCTGCAGCAGGACTTGTGCAGCTTATTAAATCCATATACAGTCATGCAGTGAGGTGCCACTTTCCCTTACTTATACTGAACATGCTCATTATATTTAATTTTTTAGTGCAGGAGCCCTGTTAGAGCTATAGATGTACCACCTTTTTTGAACACATTTTCTTGGCACAAATTGGTGTGTTTTGTTGGTCTGTCACATCAAGCAATATCCTTGTCAGTGCCAACTAATTGCTATCAATCAACCGCTGAGCATGAAAGGCTGGTCTGAACGTTTATTAAAGCACGTTAAAAAGCACAGGACACACGATTCCTCCTCAAATGTGAGGCTGGGAGGGAGGTGCTGGAGGAAATAGGCTGACACATCCCCGTTCTGCGTGCCGGGTGGGTAGATGGAGCAGGCGTGAGTGATTTATGTCAGGATTTAGTGCCTGTCGCTTGGGAGAGAGTGTGAAAGTGGTCAGGAGGAAAGCATTCCTCCCTGATTGCTGCAGGGACTATCAGGGACCATCTGCCTGCTCACACAGGCTGCCAGAGCTGCTCCCGTGGGCTGCTGGTGTAGGGCAGCGAGGAGTGCAGGTGATGCTGCACATCGTGGTCCTCAAATAATCCCAAATAATCCACCACATCTGACTGGGGTCGTTTAGGGCGTCATTGACTCGAGTCTGAATTTCTGCCTCTTGTTAATTCGTCTGCTTGCAGGCTGTTTATTTCAGTGTGTGCTGTCTCTTGGACTGTCTTGGCATCCAACCTGATGTTTAAATTGCATGTAATTTATTAAGATTACAGCAGTCTGTAGCCTGGTTGTCCTGAGCTCTTGCTCTTGCTGGGTTCAGACCCAGCACCTCTCCTCTTTCTGCAGCTCCCAGGTGTCCTTCCTGCACAGCAGTCATGTCCAGCACCTCTGTGTGGATCCAAGGCTCAAAAGGTCAGAGCCCTTGTGTTTATTACCTTCCCTTGGCTTCTCAGGAGTCCCATTTCATGACCATCATCAGTCCTGGCCGGGGCACCAGGCAGGTCAGGGCTGTTGTCTCTTTTTTTATGGCTCCTGATGTTTTTTTTAGGAGAAGCAGTCATTCCTTCTCTTTCTCACAAGCTCCACTGAAAGTTGTAGAAATAACATCGGCTATCGAGGTTTGACACATTTTTATTCTTTAAGAGAAGCTGGGTGTTCACGTTAATTTTAAAACAAGACATAAACTTCAAAACCCAGAGCAATTGCAAGACTTCACAGCTGTCTGAAATAACAGCCTGAGTGTAGGAAAACGAGCAGGGCTGGAAATAAGGGAGAAACAGCTGTGCCTCGTTTTGGCCTCTCCTTCCTAACAGCAGGAACCCTTTTCCCAGTGAAGGACTTGTAGACTACAGTTTACTGGTGCCCAGTGCACTCATAAACCATTTCAAGGGCCCTTAGGATTTTTTTTTTCCTCCCTTGAAAATGTGAAACATAATTCTGGAAAATGGGACTTGTTATGACAGGAGGTACAAAAAAAGTACACCTAAATTCTGAGGAGAAATGAACAGGTTTGGGGAGAAGGAGGAAGAATCACACTGTCCCTCACCCTTTTTTTAATCTGACTGTGCTGGATGGAGTTGGGTAAGTAATACATATTTTGTGTCTTGTATTTATTTAAATTGTGATGATGGCTTTGGAAGATTTTTCCCAGATATATATCTTGCTTTCTGGCTGTAAGACGTGTTTTTGTCCTTACTGTTCTATTCTAGAATTTGATTACCTCTCTGCTCTTGTTTCACATGGGATTCCTGGTATTTTAGGGACTTTTTATTTGCCAGTAGTTTCGTTCTCCCCCTCCCCTTATTTATTTAAAACAAGCAAACAAACAGAAAGTGGACAAATGTTCATTAAAGCTCTTGAACACCAGAGGAATGTATTACTTCTTCTTGTTAGAAGACATCTGTCTTACCATTCATATGCATTGTCATTAAATTACATTTTAATTTCCTTGTGAACGCTATAGGAAAATATTTTCCAAATGGATTTCTCCAGAGCTTTGCTGATAACAGGCAGTAATGGGGCATTTTTCTGCAAAAGCACAGCAGAGCTGCTGTTCTGTATCACAGAATTTGAATGTATCTTTGGAGAAATATCCAAGAGCACTGATTGCTTTGCCCAGGTGGACTGTTAGAGAAGTGCACATTCCCCAGCTGCAGATCAGCTTTCATCATTCACTGGGATCTTTCCTAATCCATCACAGGCGCCTTCGGAGAAAACCCCAGAGAAGTCTGTAGGAGACCTGGGCTTTTGCTGGTGTAGCCTAAGTAACAGAACATAGTCAAAATATAGAAACAGCTCTTTAAATTTCATATGCTGCATTACAAACAGGCTAATGTTTCAGGATAGGTTTTTTTTTCTTTAAAATTAAGCAATATGAGACCTGAAAAGAAACATTTGCTCATCAAAAATGAAGGCTATGAACAGGTAGAAAAATGAAGATGTGTTTAATTAAGATAAGGATCTCCATAGGAAAAGTAGAGGGATTACACTCTTAAATGCACTTAAGGTCTTAATTTTTGTATTCTCTTCTCATACTTCCAGGGAAGCCTCAGTTTTCTTGACTAGAAGCGTTGGGTTTCCTTTCCAATAAAGCTGGGCTTTGCAGATGGTGTTGGATGAGAGGATTTGCTGAGATGCTGTTTGGAAAGCAGTGCCAGGAGAGGAGAGGCACAGGCTGTGTTAGTCCAGGGTCAGTGTGGTGTATTTGGGTTTGCTGTGGAACCCATTTTCTTCAGGCCGTGGGGCATGGCTGGGGTTGCCAGGTGAAGCTTTGTTTGCTGCAGGCTTAAATTTCATTTTTCAGGACATTAATTCAGAAGTATTTCAAGTATGTGTTTCCCTTTTTCCCCCCAGCTAAAATAAGATCAACCTAAAGTTTGTCAGCTCTTGACTTTCCTCCTGAAGTCTGAGCTGGATCTGTCCTGGTACTTCCCAACTGCAGCTTGGTGGTGTTTCAGTGCAATGAGTTGTTCACAATCAAAGTTCAGCATCTTGGCTGCTATTGAACTTTTCCCTTTTTGTCACAAAATATTGAAAGTGAGGAAGTGAGTATTTGTTTTTGGTTGTCCAAACCAAAACCACCTCAAAAGGGTTCAGGTTCTGGGAAGCAGTGAGGCTTGTGTTGGTTTGTAGGTTTGTCATAGTGTGTTCCACAAAGTGTTATTCAATCACTGCCTGTATTTTTAGTCACAGTTTATTTGTATTATGGTAGAAATTGGAGGTAGTAAAAACACAATAGATGTTCCCACTGCTGGGAAGTTTAGTACATAAACCCAGAGAAAACTGACTGGATGCAGTGGAAAAGTGGAGGAAGAAAACCAAACCCCTGCAATGGTAGATGTGTCCTAAAACCAACCCCAAATCCTCGCCAGAATCCATTGGCTTCACTGTCAGGCCAGAGCAATTTCTGAACTGCAAAAAGCAGGAATGCCATTGTGTCCCAGGAAATAATGATCCTGCAACATGCACATCACACCAAATCTGCCTGTCACTGTTTGAATGTGGAACAGATCCCATTCCCAGCTGCACTTCCAGAGGGAATCTGAAAAAGGCAGGGTCACAGCGAGGTGTCCCTGCTGGCTTTGGAACCAGTTACCAGATTATTTGCTTTTTTTCTGGTATATCCAGTGACAAGAGCCTGCTCTGTATTGGTACACAACTTGAAAGCAGAATGATTTGCATTCGATGGCACAGACACAGAAATGGACATATGGATTGTTTTGAAGGAAGTGAAAGTTGTTTTGTTTCTGCAAACTGGAGCAGTTAAAAATACATTGTCAAAAATTTTCCAAACCCACTTTTCCTTCAGGCAGTTCTGTGAAAGCTTGTTTAGGGGTTAATACTGCAGGCTTGAGTGACTTGAAGTTGTAAGAACCCTTGGAATGTGTAAAGAGGGGAAGGATTCCGTAGATAAGGCTGAACTCTGAACTCGGAGCACAATCCAGTTTGTGGTTAATCCCCCTCCCATAAAAGCAGCATCAGCTGTCAGACCCAGCCAGGACACCACTCCTCCTCTTCACCTTGTCCAAATAAAGAAAGTAGGCTATTGCACCTGAGAGCAGGGCAGGGAAGGTGGATTGTGTGAGTCCTGAGCTTTGAAGAACACAAAGCAGTAGTGGAAAAAGAAGGAAAAGAGGAAGTGTTGTTCTGAGGTGGCTCAGTCTGTTCAGTCTCGTGGAAACTGAGTCCTCTTGCAGGGGAACTGTTTTCTGTGGGTTGGTTTGGGTTTTTTAGTACTACACCCATTGCTCTGGCACCCCATGATCCCCCCTGCCCATTTCCCTTCCTGGATGTCATTGGGAGCTCTCAGACTGTGCAGCTGTGGATGCAACAAATTTGGAGTTACCTGTTTCTGTGCAAGCAGGGAAGAGAGACATCCACTGCAGCAGTGCTGTCATTCCAAAATGTTTCAGTTTCAAAAGGGTAAAAATCTGATGCAGACACGACTCCAAGTCCAATATTTGTCAGTAGAGGCTTGTTATTTGGTTTGCATGTTAATGTGCTCTCCTTTTTGGGATTGTTGTGGTTCCCTCCTAACTTCACCCATCAGTGAGGTACTGAATAAGTTGTCCATGTAGGAAAACATGGGAATGAGTAGGTTTGTGTGTCTTATTTTTTTGCTTTGATTCTGTGGCAATCAGTCTTGTTCATGTGTTTAATCTTAAGTATTTTATCTCTTTGAGTTGATTCTAGAACACAGAAAAAATGGCTCATGATTCTTATACAGAACTGGGATGAGATGATTCTTGGGTCATACTTACATCTTGATAATGGTCATAGAGTGAACCTGAGTGTGTTTGAAATGTGGGCTTAACAGCTGTTGAAAAATCTGCAAGGGAAAAAAAATAACATAAACTTTAAATCCAGGGATTTGCATTCTTTGCCAAAAGCTGATTGTGAATTTGCATGGACTGCCCAAGTAATGATTGGGCAGCTGGTGACAATTAGATCTCTTTATCTTGATTTTAGCACCTGATGTGCATTGACCTTCTCTCTTGCTCCCCCAGAAATGAAGGCATGTGAAATCATAATTTGTTCCCAAAATCTTAAACCAGTCCCACAGGCAGAGCAAACTCACAATTTGCTCATTCTACTTGGAGCAACAATTTGTGACCTTACTAAACTCAGGAGGTTGCTGTGTCATTCTAACTCTCATTTCCTCAATATCTTCCCTTTTCACATCATTCCAGCTGAATTTCTGACCTAGGACATCATTAATTTTCTTACAGAGTACATGGGGGTATAAAGAACTGGGCATGGGCGTGAAGGTCGGGCAGTTGGTTTCTATTTTGGGCTGTTGCTGAGTGATGGACTCGAAATCCTTGTCTCTGTTAACCTGCCTGCAAAAATGGAGATAATGCTGCTTATAGACTTATATGAAGCACTTAGAGGGTTATCTTTTTTGATAGGCTGCTTGTTAGGGAAGGATAAAATGGCTTGAGAGCTTGTGCCAAAACTAGACTGCACTGAACATTTGGAGAAATTGATTTTAATTTAAATTTTCACTCTTGCTGCTAGTAGAAGCCAGAAGGGAAGGAGCACTTCAAAAAGCAAGTCTCACTGGCTTTTTTTTTCGTTTTGGGCTCTTTTTGGAAGGCAGGAGTGCAGCAGTTCCCGTGGAGGAGGTGCAACCCATGTTTTTAATGACTGAGGCAGGGGGATCACTGATGAGGCTGAGTTTTTATTTAAACTAAGTTTCAAACCCAGCTACTTGTGTTGAAGAACACAGTCCTATGAGGTGCAAAAAATACCCTGTTCTGCCATTCTTTTTCAAATAGGGCCCTGCTGATGCATGCAGAGGCTTTTGCTTAGGAGATTCCTAAGGAGAGGATTGGACTTTGAAATAGAGACAATACCAGAAAAAACACCCATAGGACTCTAAATGGTACCTTTAAAGTGTGTAGGGCAGGGAAGGCAAAGCTTGCTGCTGTCAGATGGAAAATTCATCATTAAAAGATCATTATTAGGAGCACCAGCTTCTTTTCAGTGCCACACTTGGTGGTGGTGCCAAGGAGTCACTATTCCCAATCTCTACAAATTATGTATTTGAGAGGAGCATCCTTGTATCCCAATGGGATTGCAACTCCTTGTATCCCAGTGGGATTGCAACTCCTTGTATCCCAATGGGATTGCAACTCCTTGTATCCCAATGGGATTGCAACTCCTTGTATCCCACTGGGATTGCAACTCCTTGTATCCCACTGGGATTGCAACTCCTTGTATCCCACTGGGATTGCAACTCCTTGTATCCCACTGGGATTGCTGGTTGGGCCAGTGTGTTACAAGAGGCTGTTTGGCTCTCCCTGTGCCCTTTGGAGCTCCTGCAGCCAGCCGGGCTTGAAGAGGGGCACCGAGAGGTGAGGGAGTGTCTGCTTGGCTGGCCCTTATCACCTGCCACCACTTCTTTAAAGGTTGCTCAAGGTTTAAAGTTCTGGGTTTGAGTAATCGGCCCGGGAGGACCTTACCGAGGGAAACAAAGGCTGAATACAGAGCTGTAAATGCTGTCACTAAGGAAGTGACTGGGTTTGTCTGAATTTACAACCTTCTGAGACAACCCAAAATGCTCTGCTTACATTCTGCCTCTGAAAGAAAAGTGTCCTCTTGGCTATATTTTTCAACCCAGTTTCTGCCCCCTCCCCCCATATTTTTTTTAAGCCACCATTTTCTTCCTATGCTTGTTCTCTAGGGGTTTTTTTTGTCATTATATCATGTTTCTCAGTGGAGATGCTTTTTTTTCTTAAAAAAAAAAAAAGAAAAGCAGCCTCTCATCAGAGGAATGTGCAAGCAGAGTACATTTAAGAGCCACATTCTGTGCTGCCATGGCAACCAGAGTTTTAAAAATGATACCGTCGGTGTTCCAAAATGATGCAACCTACAATGAACATCAGGAATAATTAAGAAAAGTCGTGTGTGCTCTGTGCTCAGGAGAAGAAATGATGAGGGGACCATTTGTCTATTGATTTTTCCCCCCTTCCAAGTGGCATGTGCTGCTGTTTGGGGTGGGGTTTTGCACTGGCAGTACTCTCACAGGGGTCAGTGGCAGGTTTATGAGGGACCTCCCCTTTTTTTTCCTGAGAGGTTTTCTAAGGCTTTCCCCTGCTGAATCGATTTATTTATTTATTTCAGTAACTGCAGAGCTGGCATGTAGCTCTGGGATGAAGGTCCTGCCCCAATTCCTCATTTGCCTCCTTCCAGGACCTTCCAGCCCTTGCTGATATCCACAGCCAGGAATTCTTGTCACAACATACAGGCTGTGGCATCATATAAAGGCTCTGCATTTATTATTGTCCCTTTTTAGGCTTCATTTCCATCTTTCATTCTCCTGCCAGTATGGAGAGGGAGCAGTAAAGCCTGGAAGTCCCAGGGGTGGATGCTGGAGCGTGGAGGAGTCAGGAGGGCTTGCAAATGGCAAAGGTCACAGGTTAAGACCCTTCAGTGAGGAGCACAGAAGTCTGAACTTGTTAATGAAATGACTGGGATTTTTAGCTGGGTCAGGAAAGTGAGGAGATTGGGAAAGAATAGCAGCCCCAGCTTTTGGGAAGTCTCATGAAGCTTAATTGTGAATATGCTTGCTAATCCCATGAACTGGATACCTCTGCCTATCTCATGTTTTTCCAAACCAAAAATCAGCTTTTTTCCAAATAAACTGTTCAGTCTCTTTAGCAGAATGAGACTGAATCCTGCTGTTTGCCAGACACCTAAGTAGAAATTATATCTGCTAATTAAATTACTGCAATCCAAATAGCCATGCAGGTTCCAAACAGGATTGCTGCTCTGGGGGAAGTTAATGCCTTTCGAGTTGGAGGAGAAATACTCTTTTAGTGGACATAGAAGGTTCTGCTCTTTTGCCAGTTCCTCAGATCTTCATTACCAGTTAAACGAAGCATTTCAGACATAGGTTTGTGCACAAAGGCAGCGTAAAATACCGAAATTACTTCTGAATTCCACTTCCTGAAAAGCTGTTCAGTTTGTCTTTCGTTTTCCTGCTCTGCATGTGTGTCTAATTTTTGTGCCCAAAACCAGACAAACCTTGAGAAACAGGTTCTGTATCCCTTCAAGGCTGTTCCATGAGGATCTTAAACAACAATAATATAAAAAAAAAAAAAAACCCCAAACCAATACCCAAAGCAGGCAGAAGCGAATGGTCCAAGGCCAGCTCACTCCCATCTGTCACAGAGGGTGAGATTGCACATCCCAGCAGTGTAATTGCCACCCACAGCTGCACCTCCACACCCCACGCTCCATTCCCCCTCCTGCCAGCATCCCCACCCGGCAAGCCAGAAAGAAACAGTTCTGTGGTAACGTGGAGTTTCTTCTTGTTAATTGTTCGGGGTGAATCTGTAAAAGAACACGGAGTTCATGCCCCAACCACTTCCCTAGAGTCTGGTATTATAAGAATCTGATTTCTTTCCTCTTTTGCTGACGAGACAGATTGAAAGTGTATTTTACGGGCACACCCTTTCAGGTTTCTCTATCTCCTCGCTTGCATTAATTTTTAATCACTTCCTCCAGTTGACATGCAACAACGCCTCTGAGGACTGGCTGGATTTATTTTCAGGCAGGCACTGCTCAGCCTTTATCAAAAAATCTAAGGTGACATGACCTTAAAAACGTCAGAAAATGGATTCTAATTTCAGATAGGCTGGTGTGTTTTGGCTTCAGGGGAGCAACACGAGCTTCCCTGAGATGGGAATCTGTCCACAAAAACACCCCTTGCACTGGAGAGCAAAGTCAGGCTTCTGGGTTTCCTGGGCTATCACATGTGCTTGTTAGCAGAGGATTCCTTGTGCAATTACGGAATTATGGAAGTGCTGCCCAGTTTTCAGGCAAGAGAGAAAGGTCCTGCTGGTTCATTAACCCTGTTGTTCTGAAGTTTTAAACTCAACAAGCGAAGAGAATACTTGGGAGGATGCAAATGTGTGTGTATGGATATGTGTATTCACAGGGTCTGGATGAAATACTCCATAGATGACTGAAGATGCAGTTTCATTTCCCAGGTGATGTGCCAAATTCATTCCAATTAACTCGACAACCAGCATGGGGGAAGGGGGATTTATATATTTAGTGTCAGTAACCTTTCCACACTTTGAAAAGTAGCCAGCACTGCGTCTATGGGATCCCAACACTCCTTAATGCTCAGTTCCCTGGCACTGTGGGGGCAGTTTTTAGTGCTGGACCCTTGCTCTCTGTCTAGCAGCCTTTGGGGTGAGAATGGGGTCTCATGGGGTGAGAATTCGGGTCAGAAACCCGAAAGAAGCTGCAGGTGAGCTCAGGATGGAGTCCCTGGACACCTGCACACCCCAAAATGCAGAGGGCAGCAGCTCTGCCCACGCAGGTGCTCCTTTAAACCACTGCTGGGGGTTGCCTGTCCTGGAGGCACGAGAGGAAGTCATGCGGTGCTGCTGAATGGATTTGCCTTGGACACAATCCCAGCCGGGGAAATTGTGTGACAATTTTAGGGCAAAGGTTCCCCTTGGGTGACATTCGACAGTATTTCAAATATCCCGTGTGCGTTCCCCGGCCCGGCCCTCCTCCGCCTCGAGACGAATCAGGCTGCGGAGAATTAATGAGCTGCTGGCTGGGGATGCCCCGCGCGTCCCGGGGTGACAAACGGGTGACAAAGGAGCGACAAAGGAGCGGCGGGTGCGGGCCGGGCCGGGCAGCCTCCTTTACGGAGCCCATGCGCGATCCCCCGGGAGCAAGACCGCCTGGGAAAGGCCACGCCACATCCCCGCAGCGGGATGTCGTGCCGGAAAAGCAGCCAGGGCTGCAGAGGCCGGCAGGGAGCCCAGGCTCCCCCGGCTCCTCCAGGGATGCCTGCGGGATGCGTCAGCGGCGGCAGCCGGGGCGGGCGGGCGCGGGGCGGAACAGCCGCAGTCTGGGCTCCAGCCTCCTGGCTAGACTGGAGAAACTTCTAATTGAGTTCCTGAGCCTCCCCTCCCCTCCCTGCAGCTCAGCTGAAAAACACCCTGGCTCCCAGCCATGCCCTTTCGCAGTGACCTTGCCTGCAAATAGCGCGCAGGAATTTTTACAGGCGCTGTGCACTTGGAAAAAGGGCTGGGGGGTGACAGCAGGGAGCTGGGGAGGGGGTGCTGGTCCCTCTGCTTTAAAAGCCAAATCCATCAGCTTCCCTTGTCAACGTCCTCCCCTTCCCCCCCCCCCAAAAAAAAAACCCACTGAGCCCATGAATTGCAAATTTCGATTCATTGTGCTTTCTCCTTTTTTTACAACGCTATAGATTAATTTCTCTCTCTGATGGTATGACAAATTTTAAGGCTCTAAAGATTGACGTAACTGATTGGTTTGAAGGGAATTGTTTTATGTGGTGGCAGGATGATACACTGTGTGCTCAGGTTTCCTTGCACATTCTTTGACATGTATGTAAAAAATATGTACTTAAAATGTAGGGAGAGTGAGTGAGTGTGCATGGATGTATAAAAACCTTCCTACATCCAGTTATGCATGAACATAATGTAAAATGATCCTGGTAATGGCTGTCTCCTTAGTGTATATACATAAAAAGCAGCAGCAACCACTGGCTAAAAATAACCCCAAATTCTTCTCTCAGATTACATCAATTAAACTTAGAACATTTGATGCAAAAAGTTGGGCTGTTAAATTCTGGTTAAGAATTCCTGGTTCTGGGGTACTGGGATGCAGGCTGTGGAAATCCCCACAGGGACAGGGACACAGGAGCCACCCGTGGCTGTGCCTCTGCTCCTCCACCTCCTGTCAGCAGCACTAAGTCAAATTATGAGCTTTTCTGGGAGGGACGAGTATGACCCATGTCAGCAGAGGTGTCACAGAGGATATTCCTGCTGGAGCTGCGTCGTGCAGTCTCTTGGATCTGGGGATGTTCAGCACTTTGCAGGATCCTGCTGTTCACACGTTGCCACCTTGTTCTCGGTCCCCGAATCGCCTTGTGTAACGTGTCACTGGTATCACACTCTTCAGGCGTATGTTCAAACTTCATGGTACAAAAGGGAAAATTGATAATCTAGAAGTGGCTTTAATTAAAACTTGTTTTTCTTGTTCCTTCTGCCGTGTTTGTCTGGGGCAGCCCCACTCCCTGTAGTCAGCAAGCTGCTTTTCCCTGCTCTCAGAAGTTCAACTGTTGCAATCAAAGGTAATTTTGTTTGTGCAAGATACTCATCTCCAAAGGAAGGGCCAAGAATAGGGGTGAAAGAGAGGACAGCAGGCTGATGACTTAAGTGTTCCTGTCAGGCCTTTCTGACAACCCCAATAATTCTTTAATGGCTTCCTAATAAAGGGTAACATCATTATGTCTGAGAGGTTTTTTGGATCGTTTTTCTACTCATTTGCTAAAGGGGATGAATAAGAAGTGGTCAAAACCAGCAGACCTCTGTTTGTGCCTCCATGCTGTGTTGAGAAGATGCTTCACCAGTGTCCAAGTTCTTTTTAGCTTTTATACAAAAAAGGGAGTAATAGACTGAATTTCACTGCACGTAAATTCAACTGCAAGATTCACCAGTACACGTTATGCTCCTGGCACTTTTTGCATAAGCACCCCAGAATCTCCCCAGAGGGTTCTGATACCTGAGGGATCCAAAAGAAAAAAAAAAAAAAAAAAAAAGGAAAGGATTCTTCTGTTGCAAGATAGAATTTGCTTAGTGTGACTTTCTCTGAGACATATGGTGCAGCAGCACCTGTTTTGTAAGTATGATCTCAGTGCAGAGAGAGCAGATCCTCAAGAATAGAGGAAATTTCTGCTCTCCTTCCCATAATTCCACCTGGCTGCCACCTGCTCCCACATTTAATTGGCCTTAGTCCCTTGGCTTCCCACTCCGACCGCAGGGTAGGCAGGAGGAAGCAGAGACAGACAGTGAGTGTGCAAAGTGTTGTGGGGAAACAAAAGGGACTTGGAAAGAGCAGCTCAGGGAGAAGCTGGGCTGCTTTGTGTGAGCCTCATCATCCCTGGGGACACAGCACAGCTTCTCGTCCACCTGGGCCAAGGAACCTCAGCAATTCTACACCATCCAGTGCTCCTGGGTGCTGGACTGGTGGGTCTGAAGTTGCCATCCTTCCTGTTTTGTAGCACATGATAGTGGTGATAACAGCTGGGAGTATCCAAGTGTAGCTGGCAGTGATGGAGCCACACACCAGGGATAAACATCCTGACAAAACTGAAGTGTTTATTTGCATGTGGATGTCGCTGCTTGGTAAATCCCAACACATCTGGTTACCACCGCTGAGATTTGCCAGTAAAAAGGAGGGTGTTTTGCCTCGTTTTTCCCAGAACAAAGTGAGCATGGCTGCTCATGGAGAGGAGCTTTGAGAAGCTGACACTTGACAGATTTCATTCCTCCTTGGCTGTGTTCACCCCACCCCTACCGAGCTCAACCACCTTTTTTCACTTACTTAATATGACCACAGCTATTTAACCACGGATTCTTAACTCAGTCTAACCACACTGGGAGCCGTGGTGAAGACGAGCAGCTTCGGAAGGAAAAGGTGGTAGTGACACATGAACCTGTGGGCATCTGTCTGCAGAGCTGAGCACTTGCTTGAAACACTTTTTGTCTCTCCACCTCTCTTTTACACGTCTACCCTGGACAGCAAGCTGGAGTTAGAGGCTCAGAGCACTTGAAGTAATGACTTTTATGAGGTGGGCCTGAGTTACAGGCAGAGCTGGGATGGATCAAAGCAATTCTTGGTAAAACCAGGATTCCTATCAGTATTGTGCTGTAAAGTCAGTGAGCTTTCCCATTCCAAATGAGGCCTGCAGTTGCTTACTGTCTTACAGCACATTCTGAAGTGTTCTCCATCCATTTTCTGCTGCTGAAAATACTCAGGTCTGAACTATTCTGAGTTCCTGAAGCCCAGAATTTCACTGACACGTGTTAGGAGATGCTTCTCAAATAGCTCTGGGAAGCCTTTTTCCATCCTAAGGTTTTGCTTTTGCTGTGCAGTGGAGCTCAGGATTTCATTCCAGCACCTGGCTGGGGTAGTGGATGGACTCCTCTCCCTCTGAGCGTGCAGGAAAAGGGAGGAGAAGGACATCCGGAGGAAGAAGGTGTCCAGACTGTCTGCAGAGGGTGTGCTGGATAATGCTGAGGCCTCAAGACACTCCCAGGCAGTGTGAGGTGCCTCTTGCTGATCAGCAGCATTAATTTAAGGTTCTTTCTATGTTAGTGCACTTTCACTTCCTTTTCTAGAAAAGCAGCAAACTGTAGCTGAATGCTCTTGGTACTGCCCTGTAGGCCCCTTGTGCAGCAGTGGGGAGGGAGGAGATAAGAAAACCACCTCACTTGAATGAGAATTTATTGCTTTTGCCTTAGTTCTGGAACATTCCTAGGTATAAGGCTATAATGGTTACTTTAATATATAGAGCAATATATGAAATTGTCTTTTTTCTCCGGGAGCCTTTGAATTTCCTTTAACTCTTGCCTACATGAGAGGTCAGAAAGTGCAGGAAGCGGGGCTGACTGAGCTTTTCCACTACTTACATGAAGGAAACTGTGCTCTGTTCTTCAGGTCCAGTGGCCAGTTCACAGTGTTAGGGACACTGTTGGGTTTAGCAGAGGAAGGAAGAGACCAAGATGACCCTCATTTAGTTCTGCCTCAGTGATCTGGCTTATAGCTTTTGCCTCTCACCCCTCAGTTCCTAATTGATTTTAAAACATTTTAAGTAGTTGGAAGATGATGGATGTGGGGGCTCAGATGTCTGTATGTGTGGAGAAGTGGACATCCACAGGCAGTGTCCATAGCAGACATTCCAAGGTGAGCTGTCTTGTTTTGGTCATTAGAAGTTCAGAACAGCCTCAGGCTGTTCTCACAGTATCCAGAAACTGTCTCACAGTTTCTGGGTACAGACATGGCCTGGAAGGGTGCAAACACACACACAGTGTGCTGGGGCTGAAACAGCACATTACAGAAACCATTTATATCAAACCCATTCTTATAGGGCCTTTTGATTTACTTTGAAGCTGCTTTATGCTGCAGTAAAGAGTGTTTAAGGCAGTTCAGAATGCACAGTCCAGCACCTCCAAGCACACAAATGGCAACACTCACAGCTGTTTCTCAGTGAAGCTGAAATCCCCAGGACCACCTCTGCCCCATCCTGCAGCCCAGAGGTGAGAGTGAAATGCAGAGCAGAGCAGCAGGAGCTGCCCCTCTAAATCATCACAGTCAAGCACAGCGAGCAGCCCCAGTGCCAAGTGCGCCTTATCGGCACAGCTCCGGAGGGCAGATAAGGGCAGGTCAGTGCCCTCGGAGCAGTGTTTGCAGAGGTGTCTGCACAGTCAACACAGCATCTGCTTCTCGGCCTTTCCTTCATATTTTAGCCCCAGGTGGAACATCTCTGCCTCTGCACAGTGTGTGAGTGCTGGGATCCATGTGCTCCATGGGATGTCGTAGTAAGGAGTCTCGCAGCCACTCCAGTGGAAGCTGGGACTAAGGATATGTAAATTTAATTCCTTTGCCACATAAATCCTCTGTAAGTATGATCTAAATCGTGTTAATCCAGATCTGCAAAAAGGGGCCTTTCTTTTCCTTTTCTTTGGATTTAAACTCTTTGGAGTAGGAATTGCTTGTACATGTGTGTGCTCGCAGCGCTGTGCTCTTGTTGGAGGTCTCTAAAAACTTCTGCAGGGTCCCTGCCGAAAGAATGGGATCCATTGGAAGTTTTTAGAGAGAGAGCAAGGTCTTAGTGAACTGAGAATTCTTCCGTCTGCCAAGGAGGAAGCGAGGGCAGAGATAGCCTGGTGCTGTTTGATTGCAGAACAAAGAAGGAAGTCATTAGGCCACACCCTTTCTGTGTTCCCTTCCCCTGCACGGATGTGAATTTCGGACTGAGACTTTAAGAATCCTAAAGGTAGGGGTGTGTTTGTGCCCTAGAAAAACCAGACTGAACGGTACAGAGTCCTCACGAGCTGCTGTGCACCCACCGAACCTGGGTTTGCTGCCAGCTGAAACAAGAAGTTACGTACGACTCTGTTTTTCTCCTTTCCATATTTCTTTTTTCCATTAGCTTTAGAGTCAGTTAATGTTTATACAGACTGAGTCACTCATCCCTACCCAGCCACCAAAGAATGCATTTAATTCACAGCTCAAGAAGCAAACTGAATGTTTAAATTGACTCAACCTTTGTGGAGGCTTTGATCCATTCTGGAGCAGAGTGACTAAGTGAAACCAGGGGAAGTCAGATTGCAGTACCCAGCTCACGACTGTTGCTGTGGGATCATTTTCACAAAGAACCCTGCATGTTACAGCAGTTTGGGAGTGGCATCAGGGGTTCTGGGCTGGGACAATGGCTGCTTTCTGCAGGGCACCACAGTGCAAAATGACTGGGCAGCAGCCAGTGGCACAGACCTTTGGGGCTCTGCAGACTGCTTTTAGAAATGCCAGCCTCTTCCAGGGCTTGGATTTGGAGACCTTGGAGGGATTTCATTTTCACAAAGTGCTGAATACACACACTCTTGAAAACAGGGCGCTGGAAACTTGTCCTGTGCAAAGCCTTGCTTGGTGCTGTTTTCGGAGTGTGATGTTAAAAAGTCAATCAGACGTGGCCAAAGACCAAAGCATTGAAAGAATCCTTTCCTCTGTCGTCCCCATCTCGTCTGTCTGTCCTCAATCCCTCTCCCGCATTATTCCTTGCACTTCTGGAGCACTGAAGGATTTTAATGCAGCTGGATTTGAGGTGTAAATAACTGAGCTGTGTGTGGCTGGTTGTGGGAAGTATCCTGGATCTCTCCTCCAGCGACTCTGCAGTATCTGAAACATGTTCTGTCCAGGCTGTAGTGCTGTGCTCCTGTCTGCCCACCATTCCATACTGAACCAAGGGCTCCAGAGCCTTGGGGAAAGGGGGTAAATTGTCTCTTTTGAGCCGTGCAATTCCTCTTGTACGTTTTCTGGGGAGCAGCCAGAAATCCCTGCACACTGCCTCTCTCTTCTCCCTCTTATGCACACTCTGTCTCTCTAGCTTTTCCCTTGCCTTTTGTGCCAAGAATGTGGTGGGGGAAGGGGGAACCGCACAGGAAATGCCTCTTCTTTTCTCTAACGACATTTCCAGCTGCATTTGGATGGGAGAATTCGAGGAGGGGGAAAGCATCAAATCAGTGGAAAGTTGTTCAGCTGCCAAGTCAAACTGGTACATTTTAGCTCTGGAGACAGTAGAGCCTTTTCTCCTGAATTTTGGCCCGTTTTTAAAGTTCCGTTTTTGGAAAAGCAGGGGGAAAAGAAGTTAGTGACATCAGTGCTCCTGGTTTTTATTTATATACGGGTTTTTTTTCAGCAAAAATGAAGCTGAATTGTAGCTTTACTTTTAAAGGTTGAAAGTGCAATGGGGTTTAGGAAAGCCTGAGCAGGGTGATGCCTTTTTCTTTCCTAGCAAGGAGTGCCCTCCTGCCTCTCCATCTTTTATCATCTTTTATCATCATCTTTTATCCATCCAGCCACCCACATGCAGAGCCAGAACCTGCTGCTCTGAGCCTCCCATCCTTCTAGGTGGTGGTGTTCAGTAACTCTCCTGTCACACCTGGGGCATGGGCTGAAGCAACACCCTGCAATGCAGGCTCAGCCCTTTTCCAGCAGCTGTGGATTGATCCGTGCAAGGGTGGCCTCGCAATTTAGGAGGTGCCAAGGGAGCAGAGGGGGTAGTTGCAAAGTAAAGATGTAGATAGGACAGGAGATGAAAGGTGTTCTAGCCAGACAACAGCATTTCTTCTCTTCATCTCAGTCCAACGAGGAGGAGGAGGAGCTCTTCCTGAGTTGTGTGAAGTGTTGCAGGAGATGGGCTTTGCCTGTGGCAGGCTAAATTTGGAGTTTATCTCTCTGCTTGGTTCGGTGCCCAGCATCCTGAGATCTTTTGTTCAACTCATGTTCAAGCAGTATTCTTTTTGTGGCCTGGGAGAGTAAAACTTGTGGTGGACCTAAGAGAAGTGGCAGGCAAGCACCAGGGTCATTCCAGTGGTGCCTGTTACAGTTTTAACAGCTCGAGTGCTGTGGATTTTGCAATTGTTTGCCATATAAACTGTGTTTCTTTGAGTAAGGTGCAGTGAGACATCAAAGCTTTGCAGCAGTTTTACCTTGTGAAAAAAAAATATAAAAGGAGGAGGAAAGAAAAGGGGAAAAAAAAAAACCCGCTTGTTATTAGCAGCCTGGTTGTCTGCATTTAGAAAACCTATTAAAAATGCATCATGCTGAGGAGACAGTCTGCACAGTGTGTAAAAAAGATGGGTTGCAATAATTCTGTCTCGGTGTTTTGAACCACAGCCTCAGACAAACATACACAGGATGGGGAAGGGGGGGTTGGGAATAGAATTCTAAGAAAAGTTGTTTATTGCAGTGCAGTCGTATCCTGGACTGGAACCAAATGCGTGACTGTGCCAGGGTCACAGAGGAGCTGCAGCAGGAGAGAGGAAAAGGGGAGCAGGATGGTGGGGGGCAGGACAGGAGGAGAGCTCTCCCTGAGCTGAGCTGATACTCTGGGGAAGGTACAGGAGAGCTGGAGTTGAGCTCAGCTGGATTGATCCCCATCTCTCTGGAGCTGGGGTAAATCAAAGCTGGATTTCTGGAAGTCACGTGGCACTACATTGATGGGAATCTCCAATATGACTTCACCGAAACACAGGAGTTTGATTCTTCTTCTCTGTGCATTTGTTGAGGTTAACAGGAGTGCACAGAGGGAGCAGAGTGTCTGGAGGGAGTGGGGGGAGAATGGAAAGTCCAGTCTGTGAATTGTGTGTGGTTGAGGGAGTGTGCTCTGCTCTGGATCCTGCTGAATGCCCTGGCACAGAGTTTCAGGTCACCACCAGCAGAGAAGGTGAATCAGTCACCTGCAGAAGCATCATCTCTGTGCCCAGGAGGGCTCTACTGCTGCCAGGGACACAGGTTGTGTGTTCAGAGTGTGCCAGGGCCTGGCTGGGTCACAGCACAGTGTGCAGCATCCCACACAGCCCAGCTGCTGGCCCAGGGCTTTTCCCCCCAAATCTGCCGGCGCTGCATTCGCCACGTAAGTTATTCTTTCCCTGGCAGCAAGGATGAGCAGATGGGGTCTAGTGCAATGCCAGCTTCTCTGGGGGTGCTCTGCAGCCTCCTGTCTCTGTGCCTAGAGAGAGGAGAGGCAGTGTGGGAGCTTCCTCCTTTCCAGGGGTGAATCCCCATTTGCCCACAAAACCCAGTGTCACTGGCTTTTGGCACAGGTTTTTTTTTCACACAGGTTGTTTTCACAGCCTCGAGGGTGATGTCCTTGCTGTGAGCAGCCTCTGCCCTTTTCCTTCTCCTCTCCAGAAATGCTGCATCCCTTTATCTTTCTGCTCCCAGGCCTCTGTGGCCCTGCTGTCCCTTTCTGCTTTCCAAGTGCGCAGGGGAGGCCAGCGAGTGCCCAGGGTGGGCTGGGCTGGTGTTTCCTGCAGATTGGGAGGGAAGGAGCAGCAAGGGAGCTTGGAGCCTGCTCCTTCTGATAGCAGGAATTGTTTTCACTTGGCATTTCCATTCTGGAGCTGTGCTGTTTTTCTTACCTAGCGTTGCAGAAGAATTAACTGTAATATTGCAGGGCTGGGAGTTCACTTTTTCTGGCCTTTTGGAAATGTTTTCATTCAAATGTTTGAAGCATTTTGTGTTTAAAGGCAACAAAAGTACTGCAGAGTGCCCTAAATTGTGATAATTAATTTCTTCTATTTATTACTTTGTTGCTCTCTCTTTGGGTCAGTTTTTTGTGTGAAGATATTTCCTTATGAAAATGCACTAATGAAGTGCATCGGTGTCCAGCAAGGT
The DNA here is from genome assembly GCA_024500445.1 of Entomyzon cyanotis. Classification (NCBI taxonomy): domain Eukaryota; kingdom Metazoa; phylum Chordata; class Aves; order Passeriformes; family Meliphagidae; genus Entomyzon; species Entomyzon cyanotis. The sequence goes on from JAKEPQ010001025.1 coordinate 2,709,191, forward strand.
ATTTTCTCCCAGCCTTTCCTCTCAAAACTTCATTTTCACGTTGGAAATAGTCTCCTGCTCTTGCAAGCATAACTTCCTTTGCCTTAGATAAGGGAGAGCTGTCTGATGGCTACACATGGCTTTGGACACAGCTGAGCTGTTCTGATCCTGCAGACAGGTCAGGGCACAGATCTGACTTGTAGAAGAATTGGGGTTTGTTCTTGTATTGGCTTTTTGTGGTAAATTATTGTGTGCTCTTATGTCTGTTTCTCCAGCTGCAGAAAGTCAATTATAAATGTGTTTAATTCGTGTGCATTTGGTGTCTGCAGTCCTACATGAGTGAGGTGTGTGGTGATATTGTAACCTGTTGTGACAAACTGCTGCTTCTTTAGTGCCATTCTGGGCACATTATTCCTTCTGCTGTGCTTGATTAATTATCTGTGATGGGTGCTGTTCCATAATATCATTATTTTATATATGCTGGAGGAGTTGGTGTGGAGCAGAGAGCACAACCCTGTGTTGGTGTCCTGGACAGATGGGACTGTGCCTTTATCCTGAGCACTTCAGAGCAATACCTTGAAGGATCAGATGTGCTTGGCAGCCTCTGGGTATCCTGGACATTTCTTTCCATGTCTCCGTGTTTCTCTTGAGTCTGCCTTGGGCCAGGCTGTGTTTGTGGAGCTGGAGCCTGGCTCAAACTCGCTGTTATGTCGGTTTCTATGGAGGAAAAAAAAACACACGGGTTGCCAGACCTGGAAGAGTATTAAAAAAGGAGAAAAAGGAAGTGGAGGGAGGGTGGTGAGGGGACTGTGGGGTGGAGAAGAAATGTGATCCTCTTGTGCTCTGAAGGTGGAATCTTGGTTTCACCCCTCTCCCCATTTTGGAATTCTGAGAGGTGGGTTTTGCCTTCCCAGACTGAAATTTGTGTGTCTTTAACCGAGGTGTGTTTGCAGCAGGGAGGGATCCTGACCATGAAATAGCTGAACCCAGCTGGTGTGGGAAACACTTTGGGGTTCAGCAGCACAAAGGTGATTTCTGCCAGAGCCTCTGGGCGAGGTGAGCTGCAGAACCAGGGATTAATGGAGTGAGTGTCTCATGCACGTGGTTCCAAACCCTCCCCTGCCTTCCTCAGGTCTTTCAGTCTCAACAAGCTCTGTGCTCTGCTTTTTTAGGAGCAGTTTCAACCTGCTCCCCCTCTCTTCCCATCCACACTGTGAGTTACATTTCAGTAGGTGCTTTTCAAGTGGCTCAGCAGCAACCTCTGGCATCAGATAAAAGCCCCTGCAACGTTCCTGTTAATGGCAGTGAGTGGGTTTTATCATCATCTCCTCTCCATCTGCCTGGTGCAGGAGACATCTCTTAAGATCCTGACTCCAGGGAATTGTTGGAGGTTCCTGTAAAGCAGCAAGGGCTGCAGGGGAACCACAGCACAGCAGCAAGAAATCACCTGCCCTACATTCATCTCTGGCCTCCAGCCTCTTGACACATGTCCATTTTTAAATGTCTTCATAGCTGTGTTCTGGGATGCTGCCTGAAATTGTTTTGGATGGGTTTGTAGCTTTGTGTTGCTGTATTCCTAAAGGAGAGACACTCCCAACCTCATTTCACTCACCAAAACAGCTTTAAACAAGAGCTGGTGGTGTCTCTGCAGGGTCCCAAACCTCAGACTGGAAGGGAATTCTGGGATTTTCAGGTGTCATTATGATAATTCAAACTTGGACTGAAGTGGTTGAGATTTGGAAGCTTGTTTTGTGACCAGGCTTGGAGCTGGGTTCCAGAGAAGCTGGGAGCAATTTATGGTTTTGTGCAGAAACCAGACAGAATTTCTGTGGGTTTTTTTCCCCTGAGTTTTGGTTTTATTGGCCTCAGAAATAGTCACAGGACATATACAGGCATCTATAGCTGAAGTGAAAAAACCCTCACTGCAGTTTCTCACGGTAGAATATTCAGTTGTTCCTCATTACAGGGAATATTCCCTCTTTTTAAGACCTAAAGGTACATCTCTCAGAAATGCTGAGTCATAGAACGTTGGTATCTTTGCCTTTAAAGAAATCCCCAGCTCTGGTTTGTGTAAACTTTCCTGTGCTGATAAAAGTGTGTCACATTTGGGGCTCTTCCTGCTTCCACATTTTACATTCAAAATCAAGACGAATCAAGGAACAAAATCTGTACTCTGTGGACATAATTACTGGCACCTCGGGGCTCAGTATAATTGCTTTTACAGGTAGATCATATTCTCAGAAATATTCAAAAAGCATGCTCTACTTGATATATTGCTTTTACAGTGAGAAGACTATTTTTTTAAAAAAAGATAAGGAATCCATCAGAATCTTGCACATTAGTGACAGTCTGAAGATAAATGTATATTTGCTCCAAGCAGCCCAGTGTGTCTTTTCAGTAAATAGAGGTAATTTTATTTTCAAACAGTGTTGCATCAACATCAGCAGTGTTGCTTGTTGAATGTTGGTATTTTTACCTGGGGAAAAGATGGATGAAAGCACAGGGCAAGGCACAGACAGCCAGGGGATCCTCACCTGCCTGGCAGTGTGAGGGAGTTTTGTGCAAAGAAAAAGGTGGATGAGCTCATATGGGATTTTGTTGATGCTGGTTTGAAGGGTCCACACATCTAATTTAGAAGCTGGCTGCTCCCTTTGGGTGTCCTGTAGGATGTCCTGACATTTCTGACCACTGTCACTGTGAGCAGCATTTTAACTGCAGCCCAAAGGTCAGCACTGAGAAGATCCTGGGAAATGTGGAGCTCCTCCGTATAATAGTTGGTTTTAGAACAAAGCCTGGAACACTTAACCACATTTCCCCTTTTATTTTGACAGTTCAGGCACTGACCACAGGAAAGGCAGTTCCAAACATCTTAATTGCAGCCTGGACTGGAGGAAGAGACATTTCTGTTGAAATCCTCCTCATTCCAGCTGGACTGGTGGGAGAAGGTGTGGTGGTCTCATTCCGTCACACAGTGAGAGCTGTTTGGGCTGAGATGTGTGACCCAAACAGAGCCCAGGAGCTGCTCAATGCACCCTTCAGTGTGCCCACAGTGAATGTGGTTATTTGTAAAAACTCTGCTAATAACCTAGAGCTGGAAAAGTTTGATAAGGAAGGGAAAAGGAAAAGCAGCAGTGGGTCCGAGCTGCCACAGAAACGGTGTGAGGGGTTGGGGGGCACAGCTTGGAGGGTGCTGGAACTCCTCCACCCAAAAATCTCTGTGGTTCTGAGCACTCCCCTCTGCAAACATTGGCCTCAGCTGGCAGCTAAAGCAGGACAAGAGTTTATTTTTATTTCTTGGAATTCGGTAGACCTGAAATCTCTGTTAAATGTTAACTTTCAAAAGGCACACGCATCAGCATTCTGAGCCACCGCTGGTAGGAAAAAAAGAACAGATTATAGAGAACATAAATTAAGGCAGATTTTGGCCTTTCTCAGCCTGCTGTCTTCCCCTCCTCTCCATGCACATCTGCATGACCTGAAGAACAATCTGCAGACAACTGTTCACATCTAATAACTACAACTTTTAATTTGATCATAGAAGAAACTGTGCTGGCAAGGATCTAATCCCTTTCCCTCTCTTCTTTTTTTTTTCCAAATGTTTTCATTTTAAGTGAGTATGGTGGTTGCCATAGGAAAAACCCAGCAGTTCAGAGTCAGTTGCTGGAGTGTTGACTCATAGATGGAGTGCTAAAGAGGTGTTTGAGTCTGTGGAACTGTTATCAGAAATTGCACAAAATGTCTCTCTTACTCAGTTTGTAAACTGCATATGCATATATGATGAACAAAGAGACCTTGTTAAATAGACAGCTTTGACCTTAGAAAGGAAAGAGAAAAACTATCCAGAATTTTAGCTTAAGTTTAAGCAATTTCTCATTTAGATTAAGCTTCATTCTATAAAGACCCCAGGGAAGAAATGTCTCCCTGTTGCATTAATTTGGTACTTTTAGGGATTTCATCTAGTCATTTTAATTTATTTTTTCCCCTTTTTCTTCCCAACAACAATTTGGAATTACTCCAGATTTATGTCAAACTAGATAACAATTGAAAGAATTGTAGATATATTGAATCTTCTCCCACTTCTCAGTATTTGTGGCTAAGGACAATAATCTGTGCAAAGGAATGGTCTGAATTCCCTTCCCCCTCCCCCCCAAGTTCCAGGTTTTATTTTCCACGACAGTTGTGTAAATTTGGACTGATTCCGATTGACATCATCTTGGCATTCATTTGTTGACTTTTGTTTCTCTCTATGCTAATAGTAGTACGTCCCTCTCTGATCTCACGCTGTGATTACAGGCTCCATTTCACTGTAACACCAACACCAGATTCATTATTATTCCTGCTGTAGTAGAGGCTGGAAACCAGAGTCATGACCTTCTGTGCTTCATGCTCTGTAAATGCATCGAGAGGCACTGACTTCCTTCTTGAAATCTAATTTAGCAGAAAATGAAGCAAATGAATGAGAGTGTTGAGAGGAGGACACAAAGGTAATGAGTAGGTGTAGCAGAGTCGAGGTGGCTGTTGTGCAACCTGATTGTTTTATCATAATACTAAATATATGGATATAAATGTAATCCACACCAACTCCCTTCACCTAGCACAGCCTTTCAGTGTGCCTGAAATCAGAATAGGTATGAGAGCAGGGAAGTGCTCTAAATAGAGGAGTGTAGGGGTTTGTTTCGTGGGTAAACTCAGGCAGGAGGATTCCATCCAGTGAGCATTTCTATGCCAAGATGGCACGTGCCAATCCCTCAGCTGAGACTGTGCCCCAAATGCTTTCTGTAACAGATACTTCATGAAATAAAGTCGTTCCTGTTTGGAAAAGAAGTCAGGGGGAATCAGGGTTTTTAGGGAGAAACAGGGTTTTTGGAGTTTGGATTTTTTGCTGCTGTTTGTTTGAAGGACGAATTCCAAAGCACCTCAGCTATGTAGTAAAAATAATAATAAACTACTTTGCCCTCTCCCAGTTCCCATGTGAGCTGTGCACTCCTGCGTTCCAGCTGTCCACATCGAACTGGGGCAAAAACATTTGCTTCTCCCAAAGCTTGTTTATATAAAAGCATTTGCTACCTTACTGTAATTCCGAAGGGCAACGGGAAACCATTGACAGAATCCTAACTGGTCCCAGCTGTGTGGGGTGAGCACGAGCTCTGGGACTCTGCTGGGATGTTTATAGTGCATCCTGGAATCTCAAGTGAGGCTCCTCTGGCTCCAAGTATCCTTTTAATTTACACAGATGTTTCTTCATCATCTATTCTTCTCGGGCTCTTGGAATGATCAACAATTTAGTCTAATTGTGCAGGCTGTTTGGGTTGTGGGGCTGTTTATTTTGTCTGTGTGTCTGGAATAGTCACTCTTTCAAGGACTCTGCTCCCCAGACCGCCCAGGATTTAGAGAGGAATGGGTTGTGTTGGCTAAAACCTTGGAGATGATGTGCCCAAGCTTGGTTCCAGGTTCAGTTCTGTTCCTGGCCCTGCTCCATAGCAAGTTATTTCACTCAGGTTCGTGCTGCAGGTGGGAAAGGGCAGTGATGGTTGTGATTCCCTGACAGTGGAATGGCTTGGGATCTAGGGATAGCAAAGGGCTGTTAGCTTCTCACAGAGAATCATTTCCCTTTTCTGGAGATGCCTGTAGTCAATCCCCACATTACTGTGTCTTATTTTAGCATCTGAAATTATCTGTGTGGCCTTAGAGCAGCACTGGCAAAGGTTATGTGTTAAAGCATCCCCAGTACCCCCAGTTTGTGTGTCAGCCTAGGCTCCACAGCCATTCCAGTTCAGGGAAATCCTTTCCAGTGCACTCACTGCAATTTCCCAGTCGAGTTTGTATTGCCTGATAAATAACAGAGGTGGTTTGTCTTTTAAAAAAACTTTACATTACTGGTGGTGTGGTTTTTTTCATAATTAAGGTATTGATTGTAAGTACACATTTATGATAGGATGGTTGTTCTTGGAGGATTCATCCCAGCACACCTCAGTGACTGGAGTGAAGTGCAGGAGATCCTGTGAACCCTGATACAAATGGATGTTCTTGTAACTGAAGAGAAACTAGAAAAGCAATAAAGTAATTGTTCCCTTTTTAACAAATCTGATGGATCTTTAATAGCTGTAGTCAAACAACCTTTCTTCACCTCCCATGATCATGATAGATAATCAATTGTCTAGGACAAGTGATGTGTAATAAAACACCAGTTAGTGCAAGAAAACCCAATGCGTGGAGAAAGAAAGAGCCTTTAATGACTATAAGACTATTATTTAATCCCAGGACGTTCCTTGGAGAGTTCTTGAGTTTATAGAGGTGTCCCGGCCTACAATACATTAGGTTTGCAATTAATAGCCAGTTTTCACTGATGAAAAGTATTTATAAAGGGACTGAAGTATTGCTTTTTAACACCAGCAGTACATTTAGATGTGTGTGGCATCAGGTGGTGTTCTTGCCATGGAGTTGTTGGTGTCTGGAGTGTGCACTCAGTTACACTGGGGGAGGTGAGCAAAATGCACTTTCTCCTTTTTAGTCTTCTCCCTTCGACACTGTGACTTAATTCAGAAAAAGTGTTAGTTTTCCTTATTACCAAGAATAATAACTCGAAAGCCTGCAGACCACCTGATGGAGGCTGTTTATTAAGTAACATTTGAAATACATCAAGTTGGTGGGTTGGTTTGTCACTTACTACATTTTTCCACAGCCAGCTGTGGTACTTGGGGAACTTTTGGGAAGATTGGGAATGTGTGTGTGTGTTTGTCTGTGCTTTCCACCCCACAGCTGGTCAGTGCTTGCATGTTTTCCGAGTTATTTTCAGTGTGAATGCATTACCTTGGTTTATGTTTTAGTCCTGACCAGTACTTAGATGGAATTTTCCTGGTAATTTTGTGGTTGTGATTGATGGTTCTGCAGGTGTCGGTCAGGTCTGGTGGCTGGAGCACAAGGGGGGTTGTATATTCCATATTTACTGCTGGGACTGGGGGGCTCGGAGCCAAGGTAAGCAGGGAACATCAGGAGTCACCAGAAAAGAGACCTGGTCTTCTCAGGACTAAGCATTATAGCCAAAATATTCCAAGATGTACAGCACAGGACTGTGGGTCACTGATGATGGGAGTGTGTGTCCATGTTCTGGACAATAGTAGCCAATAATCACAGTGTGAGCAATGCTTTTGTGGCATTGCAGTGACACAGCTCCCAGACTATCAGTTGTGGATTTGGGGAACTGACAGCTGCTGTTGGCTTTTCCCATTTCATGAACTGTTCCGTGAACTGATCTGGGTTTTGGGTGAAACTCCATTTAAACAAAAGCACCAAACCATTTTGAAGACAAGCTGTAAAAATGAAATTGCCTCTTCACTGGTGCATTTTTATTCTTTCCTGGGGTGAAGTGAACAAGGCAACTCCTCACTGGAGTGTCACAGCTGCCTTCTGGAAGTTTCTCTGGTTGGGTTAGTGACCCACCTTAATGACCATGGTGACATTGCTGGGTGTTTCTTAATCTCTTGTTGCATGGATGGATCAAAACTCCCACAGTCGAGGCACATTCCTTTGGCTCAGGAGCCTTTTACAGCAAACAGGTCCTGTGGAAAAGGAAAGAAAAGGATACTGAAATTGGAGCTTTTGTTAAACTTTTGTTACTGCAGTTAACTTAGATTTGCAAGTTGTGGTTTGGTCAGAAAGTCACCACAGGGACTTCCCAAGAGATCCCAAACCACCAGGATGGGATTTCTCCCTGTTAGACTGGTCAGTAACTTGCAGGGTGAGCAAGGCTTGGGATGCATTTTGATGTTTTAACTGGGGGCTGGTATTGTACCTCTGAAATATTTCATTCCCTATTCTGCTCTATTTCATTTTTCTCCTAAAGCTGTGAGCGTGTCCTACCCTTTCTAAAAGTTCCTTGAGTTCCCTTTTCTTGTTGCTTTACCTCATGTTTTCTTCCTTCAATTCATCATTCTATGCCAAACCAAGAATCTTTTGCATGGGGAAGGGGGAGAGAGAAATTTGAAGAAATAAAAGGTTTTATTTTGGATGGAAACTTGGCAGAGTTTGGTGCCAGCTCCCAGACACAACAGTGCTGGGCCGACCTTGCACAGGGGCTGATTCAAAGAAATCACCTCTTGCTAGACATCCTAGAATTTGTTTTCTTCTTGTGACTCCTCCTTTATCACCTCCGAAATGGTGTGCTTTGCACCAGATTGCTTTTCCTGACATTCCTCTCCTAAGTCTTTAAGGCTAATGGCCAGTGGAAAGAGCTCTTTCCTGTTGCTCTTTTTCCTGCGTGTGCAAACAGTGACGCTGCTTTGCAATTCTATCGGTGGATCTGGGGACACTTGGCAAAGCTGTGGTAATTCTAGGCTCCCGGTGGGGGTTTTTCAATGGGTTGTTGCTGCGGTGAGCAGAGAAATTCATGACTCTCGATTTAAGCCCTGTCCCCCTGTGCTGGGGGACATTGAGGGGCTGGAGCTGGGGAAGGGGCTGGAGTACCAGGAGTGGCTGAGGGAGCTGGGAAAGGAGCTCAGCCTGGAGAAAAGGGGGATCAGGGGGACCTTGTGGCTCTGCTGCCAGGGGCAGGGACAGCAGGAGAGGGAACTGTGCCAGGGGAGGCTCAGGTTGGGCATCAGCAAGAATTTCTCCATGGAAAGGGTGGTCAGGCATTGGCAGGAGCTGCCCAGGGAGGTTTGGAGTGTCCATCCCTGGAGGTGTCCAAGGAACACTCAGTGCTCTGAGCTGGGGACAAAGTGAGCATTGGGCACAGCCTGGGCTCTGATCCTGGAGGTCTTTTCCACCCTCAGTGATTCCATGATTCATAGTCCAGACTTGACCTAGGACTGTGCAGCACCCAGAATTTGCCCTCTTGCTGTGGTGAGTAGCTGCTGAAGTCAGAAATGTTCATCCTGTCACAGCTGAATGAGGTACATCTGTACTGAGTCTCCAGCCTGTCAGTATTAGCATTCCATGGAAATGTGGCCAGCTGTCCTGAGGCACTATCAGCTCTCTGGAGGAACAGTGTTTTAACATGCATAATGTTACTTGTCTGATTCTTAAGGTGCTGTAGTAGAAAATCAACGTACTGGGGATTTAGATCTTTCTGGTTTTCTCTGTTGGTCTCCCAGAACTCTGAACTGGCTGGGGTTAAAAATGTTTTGCAGGCCCCTTATGTATTTCATTTCAGTGAAGGTGGGAAAATGTCCAGCCAGTGATTGATGGGTTTTTGGAACTTGTTCAGACCTTTTTCACTTTGCTGGGATGGAGAAGGTTCTTACACTGGAATCGGATCCAGCCTTCCCTGTGCTGCAAGGCTCCTGCTGCCTTCACACTGACTTCTTGCTCTTAAATTTATAAAGAGAAGAGAGAGGGGGGAAAGCAGCAAAAAGTACAGCAGACCTGAAGTATTTCAGTTGATTCTGTGTTGAGGATGAGATTTAAAATTTCAGAACAGGCAGGTTTGTGCTTTCTGCTTCCTTTTTACCCCTTGTCTTGTCACCCTGCATGTTTGCCTGGGGTTTTCTTCTGGAGCCAAAATCCAGCTGATCAGGTGAGTTAAATAGCAGCAGTCCGTGTTAGAGGACGATTCCTTCTGTGAAGTTTTCAGTGAAAGTTAGAAAACTTCCCAAGTTCAGGATTTTTGAGGACCCTGGTAAGCATTAAATGCTAAGCCTGAATTGGGGCCTCACTCCAGGAAAAGGAGATCTGAACATCCCTGAGGGAGCTCGGGACAGGTGTGTCCCAAAAGGAGCAGAAATTATGTCAAAACCCCTCCTGATCTCTGTGCAGAAAGGGGTTTGGAAAACTGACTTAGAAAGCAGGCCTGGTGCATCCTTAATGCTGGAGCAGCTTTCAAGCAGCTCTGTAATTTGGAATGTGAGTGACGTCAGTTCTTCTGGCCATCTGGTTAGAAAATCTAGTTGTAACTGAAAATATCCAGCCCTTTTTTCTCCATTGCTAGGTGGTGACTACACACTTATGTAATTTAACAGCTCGAATTCTTTTCCATTCTGGTGATCTCTTCACGAAGCTGTAACGGGGAGGATGCTGCGGGAAGGGGATCGGCGATTCCTCAGCTCCAGGATCTCTGCTCTGGGGGGAAACACAGGGCTGGGGCTTGGAAAATGGGATCCTGTTTGCTCAGTGACCTTGGACAAGAACGTTCTCTCTTTTTTTTTTTTTTTTTTTTTTTTTTCCCCCCTACCTCAGTTTCCCCCACTTATTAAACAGTGATAATGACACTTCCTATCTCGCAGGCATTGTTAGGATCTAATGAGTCATGCTAAGGAACACTCAGCAAGGCACAAGGTATTGTTATAATTACTGCCTGTGCTCTTCTGCTCAGTCCCTGCCTTTCCCCCCTTTTTTCCTGCTTGGCACATCCAAACATCCCATTTTAATGTTGATCTTTAAATACCTATCGAACTGCACTGCTCCTTCTGCACAGGTTGTAGACTGGATTATAAAATTGTATTGATGGAAAATATGCATGGAAATGCACCCTGTGATAGTGCCTGAAAAGTAACGGGAGCAGAGCTGTCAGCCATTTCCTAAAGCCTTTTTAATGGTAAAATTTACAAGAGCCCAAGAACAGGTTGTAATCCTAGAAACTGTAGCCATCGCCATACAAACTTAATGTTCATATAAAACATTTTTTTAAAAAATTTACTCATTCCTAGTAAATAAATTTCCAAGCAGAATAACGTCAACGCCCTGTGATTCATTCTTGTTCAGCACTTCCTCTAATTCTTGGTGAAAAAGTCAAATCTTTTTGTATTATTAATCTTTAATGCCAGCAGAATCCTGGATTGAGCATCCCTTTAGTTCTCTCCCCTACACCAGTGACCATGAAAGAAGAGCTGATATCACTGGGGACAGGGATGATAGAGAATTTGCCAGGGATGAGCTGAAATTTTAGGATCTAGGAGGAAAAAAAAAAAAGGCCTTTGCATATTCTTTATAGATGCTCAGGTCATGCATATTAAAATTAAACTTGGACCGGGTGGAACTACTCCAGTTTGTTATTGCAAAAGAGTGCATGAAGGGGGAAAACAAATGATAAATAAAATAGAAACCAACTTGCTCACTGGAGGTAAGAACTGATGACAGTGTTCTGCCCCCTCCCCTTTTTTTAAAGCAAACCCATTACTGCAGGTAAAATGGGGTTTGAATTTGCCTTACAGCAGCTACTTTGATAAAAGACTTTTAGCTCCTGTAAATACATAAATAGTGGTGAAGGGGAAGCTGAATCACTGAATGCAGAGCTGCCCTGGCCTTACAGGAATATATGTCTGTGCTGTATATTTGCTCCCTGACATATTTGCTTATGTGCCACCACTCCTGTGCTCTTAGGAAATAAATTAAGAAATAAATCAGTTGTCAGTGAATAAATAACAGCGGAAAAAAAAAATTCACAGCCTTAAGGAAGGTTGTGATACGCAGGAAATGCTCTCATTTGTATAATATCAGGACCAGTCACTATACAATAATTTATTTTTTTTTTCCCTGAAAGCTTTTCCACCTGTCATGCATAGCTGAAAACTTTAAATGACCGTTCAGCTGGCTCCAGCACCCGCTCTGGGAAACAGTAAATCTTTGTGCTGCATCTCCTGTTACAATGCACCATTTTGGTACATTAATACTGACTTGGAGCTCTAGAGCTTACATTTGTTTTCCTAAAGTACTAGAAAGAATGATTTCATATGAAGGGGGAAAAAAAAAAAAAAAGAGTGGGAATTACTCAGTCGTTAGGTTTAATTGTTCTGAATCCTTCCAGTGTTTCATGAGAAAATGTACTGAGGAGATGTGCAGTATAGTGGGAAATGTGATGGAAAGGTATAATTTGACCACCTACCAGTAGCAGCTGAAAAGCAATTCCAAGGGCTGCATGTCTATCAGGATTAATCACCGGCTCATTATTGAAAATCCCTTCGTGTTCATCCTGAATCCTCCTTCAGGACGAGCTCCAGCTCAGCTCTTCCCCTCCTGGAGGGAGGCTGGAGCTCCAGCCCAGCGCTGTGCTGGAGGTGCACAAGAGCACCTTTTGTTTGGTGCACTTTGGAGCTTTTAGCCGTGGAAATTGCCTCGCTGGAAGGGCTGGGAGGGCAGGGCAGCTCCCCCAGAGCAGCAGCATCTCTAGACAGTTTATGGCCCCCCTGTCTGGTCATTTACCTCCAGCTGAACTCTGCCGGTGGACGTGGCCAAGTATTTCATTTGGACAAGAAAAAAGAGCATTATTGAAAGGGACTGACCTTTCCATCACCCTCTTCTGTCGTCATGGTGCTTTTATAGCATTTCTCTCGACCAACCCCTTCCCTTTTCTAAACCACAATAATTCCCCTCCTCCTCTCCCGGCCATCCTCCCTGGAGTCTTGGTGGTTTTTCCTCTGTTTCCACAGACACCTGCCCTCCTCCCTGAAAGTCCTGGGGGCTTCTGGCAGAAGCTGAAATGATCAGCTTTGGTCCATCAGCAAAGCTGGGAGATGCTGGGTTTCCTTCTGTGCTGGCTTAGGAGAGAGCCCAGGATGCAGGAGCCCTGGGAATGGATTTCCTCTTCTGCTCTGGCAAGAGTAGCTGAGGGTATTTCATGGCACTTGAGCTCCTGGAGCATTTGTTTTATAGAGAGAGTGGCTTTTCCTTTGTGGAGCAGGGAGTTCAGTGCCTTTGCTCTAGTCTAAAATCTATTTTGGAAATGGGAAATAATCCTGTGGAGCCCAGGGTGGTGAGAACTGAGTGGTGGCTGTGCTGAGGCCAAGGCTGTGGCACTGAGAGGATCATTCAGGCAGAGCAGATCTGTGCTGGATATGTTAGTGAGGGATGGAGAGAGAACCTGTGGCTGTGGAAAGTGTGTGTGTCACTCTCAGGGAAAAGTCCAGCCTGCAGATGAGATTACTGATTTTCCCTGAGCACCTAGGAAACACCAACATTTGTGTCGGTGGAGTGGTAACAGTGAAAATGATAATTTATTGTATTTCATTTTTATTTGCTTTACAGAAATTCCTGGCCAGTCGAGAATTGTTTTAAATCACAGGTTTACAAAATATTTGGGAAGGTGGGGTGTTCCCATGAATTTGTGTTTATCGATAAACACGAAGTACCAAACTGCTCAAAGCCATTTCCAGGGGAAACAGAGACGCTTTTGGGGGTGATAATTTACACTAAAGAGTTTTGGTTGCCACTGGATTCCCGGGATTATTTGATATTCTGCTTAAAAGTATTTTACCTGTCCTGCTTCGGTATATTTTGCCCAATAGGGACTTTTTGTTCTGACTGTTGAGATCACCTGGACTGTAAAACCCTGCTGGGTTTCACATGGATTTCAACAGGAATCTGTGCATAATTCCAGGTATTGCTGCTATTACTATTGGACACTCAGTGGTTACTGAGGGCATAACTTTTGGAGACCTGACTTTGTCTTCTAGATGCAACTCCCTTGCATTGATTCTTGAATCTCACATGATTTTAGGGTGGAATCCAAACTTGACAGTTCCCACAAGATTCAAGTCAAGCACAGCCTCAGGGAGGTGGATGTTTAAAATACTTACCGAATATTTCTGCTTCAAAACATGGCAGGAAACCTGTGGTAGAGTAAAATTTCAATGAAAATACCACCCTTGTGCATTCCTTAAGCAAAGATTCATCTCTGTGTGTTTGGGCAGGTAAAAACCTGCATTTTGCTCCAGTTTCTATTGGACATTTTAATTCAGAACCATTCAGCTGGCAGTGTACTTGGACAGGAATAAACTGACAGTTCTGCACGGTGTATCTTTGGCCATTTGAAACATTTTTATTGAAAACCAAGTGTGATGCTGCAATCATGAGAAGGGATTAATGTAGTTCAGACGTCGACAGGTCAGACAGCCACAGCCTGGCCCAGGTTGTGTTCCTGCTTTTTTTGTTTTGCAAATTTTAATCTTTGCAGTGATCCCTCTGCCTGAGCACGAGGCTTGAGGAGCCAGGAGAAGGAGGAGAGAGGACAAAGTGCTGCTGGGTTGTTCCACCCAGTGTGTTGGTGGCTTATTGATGGAGCACAGGCTCTGAGCCAGGATTCCCAGCCTCTCCAGATCCAGAGGGACAGAGCAGGGGGGAAGAGCCAGACAGAAACATTGATCGTCCCTTTAATGTGATCTGACATCAGAGAAAGTGGAAGCAGAGGACACAGAGGAAAAACTGCAACCTCAACACTCCATTAGGAGGCTTTATGGGATGGATTGGTGGCCTTGCTCTCCCGGAGATGAGTTTGTGGGATTCTTTCTAGGGAAAAACAAGCAGTGTGTGGAGCTCAGTTGCTCAGTGTCCCACTAGGGCTGTGTGTACAGAGGTGGCATTAGTCAGACCCTTGATGATTCCTGCAGAATTGAAACCTCCTCTTAATAATGCTGTCAATAAACCCATCAGAAAGGGTAAAATTACAGTAAAAGTTATTCAGGTGTGTGGTTGGAGTGGTAAAAACCTTCCCAGCAGTGTAACCTGTGAATGATGGCTCAGCCACCTTTGCACAAGGATAGCTGGCTTTATTTGTAATCTGTATTTTGGGTGCAGTTTCAGGCATTTGCAGGTAAAACATCTTTGCCCAGAGGAAGGAGTTGTCTTTTATTTCCTCATTGCTACCCCAGGGCTTTCTGTATCTTGGGACAAACATACCTTGGATTTCTTGTGGTTCTGAACCAGATCGCTTTTGTTCTACTGAAAAATGCAATCATTAAAAGAGAGCCATTCATTGAAATAATTCTTTAGACTTGTTGTTTCATGTGGAGGAGAAAACACCACAAAAATAAATCTGACTTATGCATGAGGCATAAAAGTGTTGTCTAAGATGTTAACAAATCTCAGTCAGCTGACATGAGGGAGCTGGGAGAAAAGATGCTTAAATATTGCCCCTTTAAACAGGGACCAGTCTTGTGCAGGGGTTTTGAACAGGTTCTTGAGGATATTTAAACATCTTTTTCTGCAGAGTCTTGTCCATGAACCTGGATAAACCCAGGACTAAGTTGCTGGTTGGCTCCAGCGTGGGTGTCTAAGTCAGTGCTAACTGATAGATTAGCTGTAGGTTTTAAAGCATCTCCTTCAGGATGAATTGCAGTCCAAAAGTAGCTTTCTGATGCCTGCAAGGGAATCTGGACATTTACCTTAGATAGAGACAACTCCATGTAAACATCCAAAAGCAGATGATACCTCTGGTAAACCCAATTTTAAATAACCATGTATCGGTGCTTGGGTTTGAACTTGGCACATGGACTCAGTGCTGGAGAACATCATGAACAGGAATTCATATGGATGTGTGAGAAGTGTCAGGAAAAGGAGCAAAATAAGAGCAACTCTTGTGGAGTGTCCAGTTTCAGAGAACTTTATCACAGACTTAAATCTTCTTTTCTATTGAACTCCATGCTCTTGTTCAGAAGGATGAGCTGAACCCTTTGGAGTTGTTGGGAGTTTCCACAACTACCTCCTGCAACGATTTTCTGCAGCTATTGGCAAGTTGCAGTAAAAAGTTTGAAAACTCAATGTTCAACATGTACAAGACAAAACTCACGAGCTGCATCTTGAATTGTTTCCCAGCTGGAATTAATGGTGTTTAACCCTATTAAAGAATTAGGAAAAGGAGGTTCTTTGGGGTTTGTTTGCTGTGAAAACATCAGTCTTGTTTTTGATGGAGAATACCAAACTCCTTCAGAAATTGTGATACTGTTTACATTTTTTAATGTTTACATTTGATTTACCTAAAGCCATTCAAATAAAGCCAGTGGCAGAGCCAGGAATAAAATGCAGTGCTGCTGACCTTCAGGCCTGTGTAACTCTCAGTCCTGCCCTAAAGCTGATGGACAGATCGTTCTCCAAATGTCACAACAGGGAGAAGGGGGGTAGCTCTTCTTTTATTTTAGTGTTTTTTCTGGGAAAACAAGAAGGAGTTATTGGAAATATCCATGAGAAGGGAATGTGCCCTTCACATGGGTACAGTGAGATGAAAGTAGGCAGACCCAGTGAGTTTTGCACAAACCCCAAGCCTGTGACCCTAAATTTAAAACACATGTGGGTGCTTTAATTCAGTAGATCTTAAAATTGGGCTGTTGGCATTTATTTGTTCAGTGTCCTCACTCCCAGCAGTGCTTGAGGACGACTTGATCTCCCCTTGTTTTGGGTTTAGACTGATAGGCAAACAAAAGAAATTGGCTGTAAAAAGAGTGAAGTTGAGGTTTGGGGGTTTTGGTGGGATTTTTGTCCAGCTTTAATTCTATTTAAAAAGGGGAAGAAAGCACACATTAACATGACTGCTTTCCCACCCATCTGAAGCTGCCTCGACTTGCATTCCACGTGGGTCCTGCTGGCTCTACAATGTCTGCTGCTGACAGCACATGATTTTAGTATCTAATTCTATTAGTCATGACCCAAATCAGCTTTAAAATGGTTAAACACATAGAAGAGGAGTAGGAGTAGAGTGTCAAGAATAGCTTTGAAGAAGATGTTATCCCACATACCAAGGAGCTGGTATCTCAAAGGTGTCACAGTGATGGAAGTGAGGAGAGGGCTGAGCTGCCAAGTCGGCGTAACAAATAAATATTGACTCCCAATGGAACGTGCGCCTCTCCGTTAATTCAAAATACCCCATGGCACTCCTGGTGCAGAGCTTGCAGGAAGTCCAGGAGAAGCTGTTCTTGTGCTGCACCTTTGGGAACAATTCCCACCCAACCTGGCTGTGTTCAGCATGCTCAGGAGCAGGAGCCAGAACCCAGCAGCCTTCATCCGTCCTCAGCTGCTGAGTGAGTCACTTGGCCTGTTTTTGTTGTGCAGGAGGAAGATGGGGCTCATGGATCTGATGGCACAGCTAGTTGGTTCTTTATACAGGTCATGATGTAAAATTAGGCCTCATTTCTGAGACTAATTGTCACTAAAAAGGCGTTTTTGGCCTTAATGTTTGGATCGCTCTGGTTTACTCCGTGTAGAGGTGTGGAAATGCTGCTCCATTTACATTTTTTATAATCCTATTTCTCACCACTCCCAACATGCTATCATGCTGTCTTTGGATGGATGAAGGGAACCACAGACCTACCAAGCAGCAAGTGGAAAACTGTAGCAAAGGATGTCAGGAGCAGCGACAGGGTCTGAGGGAGCTGTGCTGGAAGTTTACCGTGGATGTGTTGGAGCGAAGGGAGTGTCAGCAAACCCACCTTGCAGGGTGTCTCGGTGGTGTTAATGCATTCACATTAACTGCAGCCCTTAATTCATTTGCATTTCTTCATTTCTTGGTACTTGCCAGGAGCTTCGCACCCTATCGAGAGGAAAGGTGACCCAGAAGGAGCAGAAATCCAAGATTTTTTAAAAAGCATGCATTTGCCAGAGATATTCTTCTTGGATTTTAAAGGAGGAGAGCTCAGCTGGAGCTCAGTGTTGGAACTCTCCCTTTAAGGCTTGTGGTTACAGCCCATGTTTTAATCGCTACTTTGATCTGATTAAATCCTCAGCCACAGAGAAATCAGCTTAGAGAAACATGTCTCCTGTTGAACCTGAGAGCAGAGCAGTTCAGAAAACCAAGCCAAGCCAAATACCATTAGAAAAAAAAATGGAAGCTGTAGGTCTCACAGCAGTCTGGTGATGTGGTGAATCACTGACACTGTGTGGATATCCAAACTCTCCTGTGGCTTCATCTCCTGTGCAAACACATCAAACCTGTCCCAGACTTACAGGGAAACCTGGATCTGGTTGGGTTGTCATTCCTGTGCCTTCTGCCTCTTGACACAGTGTGGGGATCAGGTGTGTGTAGGGTGGAGGACAGGGAGGAGTTATCGTGCTTTGCCTGGGAGCTGGGGATCAGATGAGTTTTAATCTTCTTTCAGTCTGTCTGTCACCTTATTACACTCAATCTCCTTTAAAGAT
Source organism: Entomyzon cyanotis (assembly GCA_024500445.1). NCBI lineage: Eukaryota > Metazoa > Chordata > Aves > Passeriformes > Meliphagidae > Entomyzon > Entomyzon cyanotis. Next base: position 2,727,005 of record JAKEPQ010001025.1, read on the forward strand.
GTTATTCAAATCCATATGTGGGTCTCTTTACCAAGATTATAACACAAAAGGTATCCCATTAAACAATTCTGGTGTCACCTTACAACAGTTCCTAGCCTGTGGATCAATACAAAAGTTTTATGGGGAAATAAAGGGGGGAAACACCACTTAAAACAAGAAATGTATTTTCTCTTATCTCAGATTTACCCTAATATTACTCACAGTGCAGCTTTCAGCAGGCTCTCTGTTCATCCCTACTGGTACAGGCAGGGAATGTCTATCACTGATTGCTAATCCTAAATTAAGCTCCACTACATTTTTTTTAATGTTTCACCTGATCTTTTGAGTCAGCAGGACTACAACAGTTTCATCCTAGAGTGAAAATTATGACCTCTTTCTCTTCAAACTCACACGAAGTAGGAGTCAGGATATGGCAATCTTGGTTAGAAAAATTCTGCAAGAAAAGTCAGTCTCTTCTAGCTGTGCCTTCATCTGAAATTCCCAGGAAGTCTGCAGTGAAGTCCTTGTTTATACTCTCATTTCAGCTCTACTAAACCAGACCAGTTAGGCTCTACCATTGTGTAAGAATTGGTATTTTAAAGCTCTTCTGCTGTTGGCTCAGGTCTGCAGCATTGCTGGGGCTCAGCAGCAGGGCTTGGCTCAGGGGTCAGTGCCTTGCCCAAGGTCACACCAGGCTGCACTGACAGGCAGGACAAGAGTCATGTTTTACCATGGTGGCCAAAATCTTCACAAAGCAGTTTTTGGTCATTTTTGTTCACTAAATTTCGTGAACTGTTAACAGTTTCTGGTTTAGACTGCAAGGTGCTTCAAGCTCTCTTATACTCTATATAAAACCAGTGTTTCCACTCCCTTTTCACCCCCTTTGTAAAGTAGCTCAGTGATGACTGGAGCAGCATTCCTGGCTCAGGAAGAGCTGGGATTCTGACAGGTTTGTCACTGTCCTGCAGCATGGCATTAACTTTGTCCTGGGAAAAGAAATTCAGCTGAAGAGAGCAATCAGAGAAAATAAATTTCATGGGACTGAGTCTGTTTTGAGCCGATTTTTTTCTCTCCCTTGCTGAAGCTTAAAGCCTCCATCTGCCTCCTTGGTCAGCTGAAGGTGTTGCAGAGGTGCTGGGGAGCCAGGCACAGCAATGGGGGGATGGAGGTGTCACTTGTCCTTTGAAATCATGGAGCTGCAGGGGAGAAAAGGCCTGTCCAGCCCAACCCCTGAGCTGCCCCGAGTGCAGCCAGCTATTCTGGGAAGGCAGCACTAACAAAAGACATGAGAAAGGCAAGAAGACAGAGGGCCCCAACCTATTGTTTCCCCTCTTCATTCCAAATAATCATGACTCCTGTGACCTCCTGGCTCATTCTCTCCAATGAGGATTTGGGGACAGCTGCTGCCCTGAGCAGCTGAGCCCAGCATTATCTGCCTGCTCTCCTGCAGCTCCTTCCTCCCACTCCAGCAGGGCAGCACTGGAAATGATCACCTTCTCTCCCACTAAATTAATCTGTACCTCATTAATGCAGGTTTGGGATTGTGATTGGTATTTCAAGTGCTTTTTCTCTTTCTCCTGAGATTTGCTGCTTTATCCCCATTCCCTGCTCCATTTGCAGTTGTTTCTGTACAGCTCAGGCTGTTTCTTAGGGAAGTTGGCTGAACTTGGCCTTGCTGAGAGCAGGATTGTGATTTTGTCAGATAGAGTTCAGGGAATTTTCAGCCTTGTTCAGTTCTTTTCCCCTCCAAGCAGAAGTTTCCTTATCCTGGCTGGAGGAACCTACCCAAATTTCTTGGGCAGTGATTCTCAAGCCATGTGTGGAACAGCTTTGATGGCTGCAAAGGATTTTTGTCTTAATGTGTTTGAGGCCTTTGAAGCTTTTTGCTGTTGTATCACTTCAATTTGGTTTATATCTACCTAAAGGTGATAGTTTTTGTTTCCATTGGTGGCTGGCAAAACTCTCCTTGAGGTGAGCTTTGATTTTCTCAGCCTCAGTTATGTTTAAAGGAAATGTCAACTTCTCTCTGCTTCAGGCTACATTTACACCCCAGACTGTGTTTACACCAGCAGATTGTTGTATTTTTCCGTGGGGAGACAAAAATCAACCCTGGCTGGAGTCATCCCTCCATCAAAGCCAGCTTGTCCCTTCTCCTTGGTTGCTGTGTGGCTTATCACCTCCTCCTGCCTTACATGTAGGTAAAAATTTAGGGCTTGGGCTTGGGACATAGTCAGAGCAGGCAATAAATTAAATAAAAAGCGTTAGTTGGAACATCTCACCTTGTAACAGTAACATCTGAGCCATGACTTTGTCTGTCCAGGCTCTCCTTTTCTGTTGGTTTACTCAAGTGAATGGGGGAGGGGGAGTTCAGTCTAATTTCAGATTTTTCTTTCATGTTTGAGTTGTGCACTTTTTTCCTTTGGTGTTTCGGTGCAACAAGACACATCAGTGAACGGTGATTTGCAAATCTGTGAAGTCCTTACAGCAGTTTATTCTCAGAGTTTTGTGCTTCTTTAGACATCCTTTAAAGCAAGTAAAGCCCTGGCAGTGTAAGAATGGTTAAATTATCCTTATGGGGAACTTCAAAGCAAACCTTGGGATTACCCAACTGCAAGGAGTGCATTGTTGTTTGACTCTTCACTGGGATGTGACCGATCGTGCTGGCTGGTGAGTGACACTGCCATGGATGCTTTGCTTGGCTTTCCACTGCTCCTTTTTGGAGGATGTCAGGCCATTTTCCCACACAGTCATCTTCCTGGTGTTCATCCTTGTCCCTCTGTGGCAAGTGCAGGCACCTGACTGAGCACCCTGTTTGGAATTTGTGGTGCACAGAGATGGAGTGGCCCAGGAGTACCCAATGTCCTGCAGCACAGGACCTTGTGCCCAAATCTGTCCTCTGGGAAGTGACTGGGAGTTCTCTTCTTCCTCCCAGGAGCAAGGGAGGTTGTGTCTGCTGCAGATATCTGATATTTCTGTTGGCATCCCACAGACCTGAGCCCTTCATCCATGCTGTCACAATTTCCTGCAGACTCAGTCTGTGGTTATCAAGTCCCTTCTGTGCATGATCCACCCTGGCATTAGACAGAGACTTCCTTTCCTTGTTCTAGATGGATACACATCACCTCCTTCCCTGATTTGTTATTTATTTATCATTCCTTGTGTTCTGGATGTATGAAAACAGCCTTGAAATGCAGATCCTGTGAGCCTTCTGTGTCCCTGAGCAGTGACATTCCTTCAGCTCCCACTGATGTGACACTCACGGAGTCAGACTCTGATTCAGGCTTTTCCTTGACCCTAGACTTTGAGGTCAGGCTTTTACTGCCAATTTATATCACTACTGTGGTCAAAACACGTCCCAGTTCTACTCTGCCCAGGATATGGAACACCACAAACCTCTGCTTTCTGTAAATCTGGCTGCATTTGGGCTCAGCTGCTCATGATGGTTTTAACCTCCAATATTTCTCAAAGCCTTGTGTCAGTCACTGCATCAGAGGCTGCCTTAGGGAAGTTCAACCCAAGTGGCTTTGAGGCTTCCAAGTATCAGACAAAAGAAGAAAATTCAATCTGAGACCTGGAAGGCTGGAATTCAGCTCTGTTGGTGCAGTGTCAGTGTTGTGACAGCAGAACTCCACGAGCAGAAAGACAGAAAGGCAGCCACAGACTGATACCTTGGAAATGTTGCTTACTTTGCGGTTTGGAAGTTGGTTGTGTTGGCAATAATAAGAAAAAAATCCATCCCGTGGTTTAAGCAGAGCAAAGGGGGGAAGAGATGTTGGCATTTCGAGCTCTAAACTTTCCCTCAACCCCTTTCTTTGTGTTTCTGATCTCAGGCTGCAGTCCAGACTCCGTGGTGGTTTGTAATTAAACCCAAACCTTGAAGGTTCTGTGGAGTTCTCGTTGCCTACCAGGTCAAAGTGAATCTGTTTTCTATCATGGAATATTTCAGTTCAGTTACCCCTTGAGGAAGTCTGGGAACAGACAGGCCATTCATATTGAACAGATGACCCAGGCTTAAAAAAACCCTTTTTGTCTGTTAAGCTTATGGCTAAGATATTATGAAAACGGCTTAATAATGTGCCCTAACATTTATACCACACTATTTTCTTACTTTAATTTTCCAGGCAATTAAAAATAATTGAAAGTTACTGCCAAACCCCCTGAAGATATACTTTTTTCTTTCGAATAAGCTTATTTTCATACTTGTGAGGTCACCAGATATTTATTTGACCATCTTTATAGGGGTCAGGCCCGTTACACACACAGAATGGGGATGTGGAATAGAACTTGCATTGTAACAGCAAAGTGAGAAGTGAGAGCCAAGCCCAGCACACATCGTGTTTATTGCTGGGGCACCACAAACAGCACTCATACATCGACCAAGCCAGCCTAAGTCCTGCAGTTCAGCACTAAAAATCTGTGTTTAAAGCCTGTAAATTCTGAATAGAGGCAAACAGACCTTGGAGTGCTTGGTGAGGATGAGCTGGGCAGTGCTTTGCAGGGGTTCTCTGTAGAAGGTCCAGTTTGGGGTGGCAGTGGAGCCCGTTTGGGGGCTCTGGGTGTTGTGAGACCTCCCACTGGCACTGTGGGGAGGGAAAGCAGGAGTTTTATGGGTGGCTGTGGAGTGTGTGTAGTCAAACCTCCCTGCTCTGCTCTCCTATTAATAGAGTTGTAGCAGACACAACCCATGTGGCTGCGCAGTCACGCTGCTCTCCATGTTGCTCAGCCAGTTCTCCCCTAAAGGCTTAAAATCTATCATGTTATACAAGAACTGAAAGCCTTCTTGTAGTGTCCCAGATTTCCCCCTCCTGTCCGTCCTATTCCCCTTCCATTTTCCCCTTCAAATTATCTTTTGCTGCCTCATTTGATGTTACACAAAATAGGGTTTTTTTTGAAATGTCGTGTCTTTCTCTCTCTCTTTCCATATTCACATCCATTCAGTGGGTATTTCCTCTTAGATCTCTTACCTGTAGTCAAAAGGGGCGTTTATGCTGGGAAAAAGGAGAGAAATGGGTTTTAGTCAAAATTCTGTCTGTTGGATGAGACAATTTGCTAAAGGCTTCATCTTCAGCAATGGTGTTCACATTGAGCATCCCAATGTAGGGAAAATATTTTTGTAGAATAACCTGAGCTGGAAGGACCCACAAAGATCATCCAAGTCCAACTGCTGACCCTGCACAGGACACCCCAACAATCCCATCGTGTGGTTTTACTCAGTTATTTCAATTTTTTTGGTAACTTTGCTCAAGGTGACCAAGACAACAGTTGTTTTCTGAGCTCATCACTCCAGCATGGTGGATGTTGTGGCTAAAATGAGTCCTGTTGGGACAAATCACTCACAGGAACATTGCAGGTTCCTCCAAAGCAAACCCTTCCTGACACAGCAGAGCTGCTTTGCTGCTTGGCTGTGGCAGAAAGAACAAACTCAAAGGCTTTCTCCTCTCCTTCATTCCTCCTCCTCCTTCCTCCCCTCTTAAACCACCCTTAACCCCCCTTTAACTCCACGTCTGGTGGAAAGAGCATGTGATGCTTATTTCTAAAGGCAGCAAAATAAGCTTTGGAAGTCTAAGACTGTAATTGGTTGTCTGCCTTTATCCTGGGAGCTCTAGGGATGGTTCAGGAGTAATAACTGTTACTTAAAGTAGATGAGCTTCTTGTGGCTTTCTTAGAACTGCAGAGCACGGTGCTTGTGGGGTGCTTAGGGAAGCATCTGCCTGTCTGCAGCTTTCGAAACATTTGGTAAGCAAAGAATTTAGGTTTTTCCGCTTTTCTGTGCATGGAGAAGTTCCTCCTCAGTGGGTTCTTACAGCACTTGACTGAAAACTGAGTTCCTTTGAAGGATAGTAAATTTGCTCTGTAACTTAAAGCCATTGGCGCCAAAAAAATATCTGTAACTATATGGTTACTCCTCCTTCATTCATTGTCTGATAAAAAGAGTCCAGGTGGGAGTTTTTAGATATCTGAGCCTTGCTCTGTTTGGTTTCACTGGGACTGGGGGTTTTCCGTGGCACTGACTCGTCACCTTAATAGGATTTGTAACTATTAATCCACAGTCAATGTATTGACTTTCCCTGATATTTATGTAAAGCAGTCTCGGGTTTATAAACTGTGTTGGGTGTTGGGTGGAGCAGAAAATTCAGACTCCGGTGATGTGTTCAGTGACTTTGTGACTCTGTTTGAGGTAATTGCAATTGTTTCCCTGCACCTCATTGTAGTTGGACTTCAAAGCAGAGCCTGGCTCTAGGTCCTGTCATTCCACACACACTGCATCCTCCAGAATACCCAGAAGCTTTTCCTGTGGTCATCCCAAGTAAATTAAATCTGGTGAAAAACAAATGTAGGGCAGTGCTGCCTTTCTGCAGCCTGAGGATCCCAGCTGTTCTGTGCAGTTTTTATCCTGTAGGACCAAAAACCGATGCTGTAGCCAGCTAGATGTGCTGATAAAATGCATTTTCCTAGAGTGGGAGGGTGAGGATGCAGAGCAGGAGCCCTGGAAATAATCCAGGTGAGTGTGAGCACAGTGCAGACGGTGGGGGCTGTGCTTGCTGTGCTCCAGTGGCTCCTCAGCCTTTGAAGTCACTCACAGGGACGTCCTCAGGCTCCTGTCCCCGGCTTAGGCTGGCAAAAGGCTCTGTCCCTTGCCCTCACCATTGTGTCACACGCTCACACACATGTGCAGCCAGGAGAAGCAGCCTGGCAGAAATACCAGATTAGGTTAGGAGGGATGAGTGGGGTGAGGACTGATGGGAGAGATTGTTAAATCAAGGCTGGTTACTGACTTGGCTCTTTTCTGTGCTGTTTGCTTTTCTCCCAGAATCAGAAAGGTTTGAGGCTCTTCAGGTGAACCAGGGGCAGATTCTGTGTCCCTGAGCTCTGCAGAGGAGTTGGGGACACCCAAATCAGGGCACTCTGGAGCTTGGCATCCCCATGCCCAGGTGCTGCACAGGAGTTTGACAAAAGAGCATCTAAAGCCCATCAGTTTTATCAGTTATTAGCTCCCTCTCTCCTTTCTTGGCTTCCTAAACTGTGCTGGAGTTAGTGGAAGTCACAAGGGGAATACTTGTCCTTTTTTATAACACTGGAGACTAAACTGAGGTTCTTGGCTGGCAGAGTGGACACTTCTCCACAATCCAGGAACAGATTCCTGGGAGAGTTTGTAGCTGGAACTTGAGTGCAGTTACAGCAAGGGAGCCTGGTGGCAATGCAGTGTGAGGGAAAACTTTTGCTCACAAACAGCTTTTTAATGACCACAACTGTGACCCCACAAACGACTGGGCAAAGCAAGTCTGTCCACAGAGGAAATTCTGCTTTTCCTTGATGAACCTGATGGCATCACTCCCCTCCTCTTGGTGCTTTCCCAGTGCCAGAGGTGCTCCCTGTTTTCCTGTGACATCTGTGCCTGAGTGTGCAGCACAGATCCCTGTCCACTTGGTCACTCTCCTTCCCTTGGTCCTGCCAGGACATCCCAGAGTTCCCAGGCATTTGCTGCCAATAAAAACCCCCCGAGGAAAAGGGGCCATTCTCTTCTCCCTCCCCAGCCCCTCTGCCCTGCTTTCTGCTGGCCTCCAGCGCTGGCTCTGCTCAGCCACTGGGAAGTGTGAGTTGAGCTGTTTTGTTTTGGTTTAAACCACAGGGCAGGGAATTCTTTTCAAGCTGTAACTTTTAGTTTCCACTGGAAGGGCAAAACAGACTCCGAGCCAGTGGAAAAGAGGCTTTCAGTTGCATCAGCCAAGAGGCAAAAGGCAAGCACATCATGTAACAAATGATCAACTCTTTACAGAGGCTTCTTTACCAGAAAAATCAAAAGAATCAGGGGGTGCTTTATTTGAGGATTTAACTCCGAGGAAGTGTTTCACACATGGCTTTTCCTTTTTTCCTGGCTTTTTCTAGTGTTCCCATCTGGGTAGAGGGAATCACCCCGCCATGGGTTTGTGCTCTGCCCATGGCAAAAGGATTTCTGGAGGAATCAGAATCACTTTAAATGGGAAATACTGATTCTGTGAGCAACTGCTAAAGATTCACAGAATTTTAAGACCAAGAGAATGGCTGTTAAGAAGTCATTATTTGTAGAAGATTTGAAGAGTTGTATGGATTTATAGATCCGTATCTATATCAAAGAGTAATTTTACATGATGGATGTACTGGGAGAACAGTGAATTAGAAGAGCAATTGTAGAGATCAGGGATTCAAGAGCCAGTTGAGCTGGCTGAGAAATTTTATCAATGCAACTTTCCAGGTAGACTCTTCATGATGTCCAAGCTTCATGGAACTTGGCAAAAAATCCACAAGTTGCAGTAAAGTCCCCAGTGGCCCAAAGAATCCCAGCAGCTTTAGCAGTGTGGGAGAAATAGAAAAGATTAGCCTTTCCTGCCTGCATTTCAGACTGAAGTTTGTGGATCTGGGCTGTGCCTGGGAGGTGCTTGCTGGGTTTGCTGTAGCACAGCCTGCTAGAAATGCCTTGTGTTTGCTCCCAAGGATAAGTGCAATCAGCAGATGTCATCTGGCCTAATTTTTGTGCTAAAGGCATAAAAGGAAAGAAGTGTTGAGACAGGAGAGAAAATGGGTTTTTTTTCTTTCTTTTATGCTGGCCAAGAAGCTTTGAAAATGGATGATGACTTACGCCAGGGGCTATGTAGAGTGTTCTAGAAAATAATTTAAATTTGCCTTTACAAAATGAATTCATCAAAGAGTACTCACAGGACTTTGCTTTAAACTGTGATGGTGTCTGAAATAAAATAGTCCAGTCCCTTTTCACTTTGCTGCTGTAAATTTTGGCCGTGTTTCCATAGAAATTAAAGATTCCTGCACAGGTGTGAGAAAAACTCAGTTCCCGGTTTTTTTAGGTGAACTTCCCATGCTGCCATATGACCAAACCATCTCCTCTTTACATCCAGTTCTTCCAGACTAGCTGGGAAGGTGTGTTTGCAGTGAAAAATCAGATTTTTGCACAGCCAGGAGGAGACAAAGCCCTCGAGGCTCATCCATGGGCAGGGAGAGCAGGTCAGTCCAGGAGGGATTTTTCCACAGCTCCTTCCCTGCCTGTGCCTGGTTTGTGGTTGGTGGAGATTCCCCTCAGGTCACACTCGGGGGACACACTGGCAGCCAGCATGTGCTGTGAAGGCAGGAATAGAAAGCAAATACTTCCCGTAATCACACGTCCCAGAATGACAGGGGAAAATGAGTGCTTGTGCTTCCACCAGAGCAGCGAAAAACGGGAAGATGGAAAGTCTGGATTCCTGCCCAATGAAACCAAAATTGTAAAAAAAAAAAAAAAAAAAAGAAAAAGAAAAATAAAACAAATGCTCCATACGCTCCCTGGAACTGACACTGCAGTGTGGTAGGTTTTTTCTCTTTTAAATATCTACAGTAGACAAGCAGTAAATCTTCTTACAGCTCCGTGGCACAGCTTTATTTTTAGCTTTTTTTATTATCAAGACAACCCTCCCCAGCTTTCAATCTGCACCTGAATATATTTATTCCTCTAATCCACGTGAAAGTGCAGTCCTTACAAAGACCTCTAATGCCTTATTAATCACTTCTGGACCACGTCACAAAGAGGCTTTAGGAAGAAGTGTTCTGGCCATGGGCGACGTGCTCCTGCAGGCTTAAAGGATGTGGATAAAGAGCCCTTTTCCCACATGGAGGAAATCTCCACTGGGCATTTCAAAATCTGATTTTTAACTCGAAATCTGAGAGAAATCTTAAGGCTGTTGGAGCTCTCTTCCTTCTCGTGTGGTTCAGCCTGTTCTTAGAGAGACTCAGGCCTGTGATCCGTGAAAGCAGCACTTGGAGAATTCCAAGTTCAGTTCCCAGGTTTGGGAGTTGTGCTCTCGGTGGCCTCCAGAAGCAGATTGGAATCCTTGTCACTGGTCAAGGTGCATTTCTTCTGCAATGCTATTTTTACCCAGCTGGAGACCTTCATCTATCCCAGTGGCAGCAGGAGCCTGAAAAACGTGTCCTGGGTGCTCCTGGAGGAGGAGTGGCCACTCAGGGCCAGGACTTCACTGGGCTAAAAATAAAACTTTGCGTCCTGCCCGTCCAAGTGGAACCAGGAGATAAATGTCATGGCACCCTTGAGAAATGGGTCAGTGGTGTTACCCACTGTGTGTCTGCTGCTCAGCTGGGTGTGCCTGGCCTGTGGTCACACACTGAGCCAGGAAAGCCACCCAGAGCAGACCCTGGAAGTTCTGTCTCTCAGTTCCACTTGTATTTCTCAAAGTGCCCTTCATGGAGCAGGAACAGGGCTGAGATACAAATTCCTCATCAACCTCAATGGTTTCTGCAGATATTTTCTGGAGACTCCCCTGGGGCTCCTCAGCCTTTTGAGGTACCATCAAACACAGAGACTGGGAGCTCCTTAGCTCCCTGTTGCCTCTTTGCTCTGTGCTGTGGTTTTCTCCCGTGGTGTCTGGCATGTCTGAGCCCCAGCAGAGCCTCCCCGGGTTTCTCTGGGTTTGCATCAGCCCAGCTCTGGTGGTTGGTGCCCTGCTGAGAACAGAGCTGAGTTTTTGCACCCAGACAGGATCCGATGGGACAGGAAGCTCCACCCGTTCTGTTCTCAGGGTGTAACTGAGCTCCCCGGGTGAGAATGAGCAGCAGCCTGAGCACAATGAGAGGACACTGTAGATTTACAGCCAGTTTTTATTTTCTCTGCTTATCCCTGCTTTTCCAGCTGCGGGTTTTCCAGTGGAGTAGTTTCTGATTTACACCTGCCTTAAGAAAACAAAATGGAATTCTTTAGTCTCACAGTATTTTCCCAATTATTTTTGCAAGAGGTTGGAATACAGATTTCTCTGTGTTGGGATAGTTCAGTAGCTTTGGGGACATTAAATCTTTAATTTCTAAAGATGCCACACGATGTGCCAGGATTCCTGCTGGCCTGGGGTCCACATTGTCCATCCCTCTTCTAAAGGAGGAAGTGCAGGAGTGCAATCACACCTGGCCTGGGAAAGGTGACCAGCACAGATAAACGTGTGCCACTGCCCTGTTTTACCAGATCTGTGTCTTCAGTCAGGTTTTGGGATTTATTGCCAAACTCAGACCTGGTCACAGGGAGATTTTATCAGCAGAGGTAGATCAGGATTTGAAGCATGGCTGATTTTTGAAGGTATATTTCTAAGCTAAGAACTCCACAGGTGTGGAGGCCTCCTAAATATTTTTCACTTGATGTTTTCATTCTGAACAAGGCAGAAGCAGCCCAGTTTTCAGTACCTCATGTTGAGGGTTTGACTGCAGTGGAGCAAAGGATGAGGGGAGAGCAAAAGCCTTTGCTCAGTCCAGGTGCATGGCTTTGGGATGCAGTAAGGAAAAGAAAGTGAAACATTCAGGAAATGTATTTTGGTTGATACTCAGGCACCAATAATGCTCTCTGTGAGCACTCCCACATCTTAAAATGTAAGAAAATTTTTCTGGGCTCATTTTCCATTGCAGTTGTAGCAAAAAGTGTCGTTGAGGTACTTGACCTGGAACTGCTGGTTCTGCTCCTGGTACCGAGCTCAGGGGGGAGGTTTGTCTTCCTGAGAAGGAGGTGGTCAAAAATTCTTTCCACTGGTCTCATGGTTTGTTACTGTAATACTTAATTGAAGTAGAAAATTTGATCTGACATGTCAAATGTGGCCCTGGCTGGCTGCAGGCCAAGCTGAGCTGCCTAATTTCGGTTTGCCTTAAAATGGCTGGCAAAGTTCACAGGCCCAAATTTCCCTTTGGAATGTACCTCTGAAATCTTTTTTTAGTGACTTTATAAACCTTGGTGTATCTATTTTCCCCTAATATTTGCTTGCCTCAGAAACCAACAGTCCCAAAGCTTAAGCAAATGTTTCACATAAGCATTTCTGGGCCCACTTTGTATCCTGAAGTTTCTTCCATCTGTGGATTGGAGAAAATTTCTATTTAAAAGTGGTTGTGCCCAGCACAAAGCCCATTTGACAACAGATTATTAAATTGCCTCCAATGGAAATAAAAATGAATAGGAAATAAGGAAATACTTATTTCAGTATTCTCGAGTTTTTGTTCGAGAGTTTAATAAATCATTTCTGAAGACGGCAAAAAAGTTACATGGGATTTTCAGTATTTCTTTTGCAACTTGATATGTTTCATTATTTGGCAAAGAGGAAAAAATTAAATCGAATCATCCACATTTGAAGCAGTACCAAGATTTGCTGGCTGCTGTGGCTGGGCTGGAAGTGCCGAGTGGGGTATCTTGGTGCCTGGAGTCTGTCCTGGAGTGGGATGTAATGGCTGAGTCACATGGAGAGAAAATTTGCTGTTCAGTGTCTGTCTTGTTCCACAGCTGAGTCTCTTCCTGTAGTAGAAACTACTGGAATTGTTGATTTTTTTTTTTACGTTGTTAATGTGAAAGCTAAAAATCCAGGGTGGGTTTTTTAAGGCATCTACCAAGAGGCAATTCTTGCCTCAACCATCAGATGATCCATGTAAACCAAGTGGGACATGGATGGAGAGATTGGAGGAGTCACCACAGCAAAGCCATGTTTGCAGCAGCCCTTTCTTGAGTCCATGAAGTGCTCCATGTGAGGCAGCTCTGGGTGGTCAGGAATGTCCAGCAGTGAGAAATAAATTCAGGTTAGGAAAACCTGCAGGCTCTGCTCAGCACCTCCTTCTCTGTCCCCTTTCCATCTCTCTGGAGGGACAGCCCTGTTTCCCCTCCTTTGCTGCTTGTTTCCAGCTCAGTGAGCTCCTGGACACTGAGGGGAAGCAGCAATTCCCAGGTTTTGTGCTCAGACCCTCCTGCTCCTTGGGATCAGCCTTGACTTGAAGGTGAAGGAATGGGGACAGTGGGAAAGCTGGAGATGATTCCTTTAAAAATGCAAACTAGACCATTCTGTTGATCCATTCCCCACTCCAGCCTTTCCAGGGCTGACTGTGTGTGTTTGGGGTGTCAGCAGTGCTGGTCCTGCTCGGTGCCATTCCCAGGGTCTGTCCCATTCCTGCCTGGACAGAATGTTCAGGATGGATGGACGATGGGGGGAGGGATTGGTTCCATGCTGAGTCTTGCCACCTGTTGCCTTTTCCATTCCAAGCCCCCCTTCCTCCCCACCCTGCAGCCCGAGCTCCCCTCCCCACACAGCTCCCCATCCCCAGTGGATAGGGCTGGGATCAGGAGTCACTTGCCAAATACCTTTCTAATGCTGTCACTAATTCTGCACAGGCAGCATCTCCGAGAGCAAAAACAAATCTTTTCCAGTGCATTGTCCTGTGTTTTCTGCAGAAGGGGCTCAGGAATGCCTTTTCCTAGTTGGGTCTGAGGGGAGGGCCTGTGCCATGGCTGGGCAGCAGGCAGCCCTGGGGAAGCCTGAACTGTGCCCAAAGAATCTGCTGCAAATCCCATGGAGCTCGAATTTGGCACTGGCAAGGGCTAATTTTGTCCTGGGGGTTGCACACACACACACTCACCCTCCCATGTCATCCTCCTTCATCTGCTACATATGGAAAGCTGCCCCGAGGTCGGGAGTGCCAGGGAATGTTGTGCTGAGCCCTCCAGGCTTGGCTTGGTGACGTTGCTGGGCACTCTGGGCTGGCCAGGGCAGGGAGAGGGTGCTGCCAGCTGGGCTGGCATGGGCTGGGTAATCATCTGTCCTGCTCCCGCCGACGTGAGGCTGTGATTTCCTCCTAATCAAGGTGCTAAAGGGGTGTAGTTAGAGAGCTCTTGGGTAGGGAGGCTGGAGAAGGGCATTTGGACAATTCCACAGGTGCTTTTCGGGTGAATCATGTCAATCACAGTGCTCAGGGTTCAGTAATCACCTGGAGAAGAAGCCTCTGAGTTCCCAGCTGAAGATGCCTTGAGGGGACTGATTTTCAGAACACAGGACATTGGCAAATAAGATCCTTTCTGTCACTGGGAAGGACACCTGGGCTGGAGCATTTGAGGCTCCCAGGATGTTGCCATCCCTGTGTTCTCCAGACACACCTGGATCAACACTTGTTTGCCCACAAAAATCACAGACAGGTGTGAGGATGAAACGAATGCAAATATGAGCAATTATTAATTACTGCAGTGTGGTTCTGCCACCTTTCTGGGAGCCAGGCAGAGTGGGAACGTGGAGAGGTGGAGAATTCGGAACTGCAAAAAGACAGAAAAAGGAATAGAAACGGGGGTGGGATGTTTCTTTTATTATTTCTGGTCGTGATGCAGCACAAGGTCCAGAACCTTCTCCCTCCCTGCTGTTAGAGGTGTTTGTACTGGCAGGGCTTCAAGCTGGTATCCCCAGTGCACCAGTTAAACCAGTAGTTACCAATTTTTTTGCAAGCCACGCTGGGACTATAGGAATTTTATTCCTTCACAGTGTTGAAGGAAAGGGATTTTGCTTGCCAAAGGGCTTTCTTATGCTTGAGGATGATTTATGGGCCAAGCTGAGCCACTTGTGGAAAAGGCAAAGCAGCTCTTGGCAGCACCCCCAGAATCCACTGCAGCTGTGGGGTAGTGAAGTCATCGGCATAACAACCACTGCAAACAGAATAACAAAGTCTGTTCTGTTCTCGTTTAAAATAATCTTTCCAGTTCAGCAGCCACATTAAACTTACCTTTCTGCATACAAAAATCATAAAAGGCCGATGGTTCTGTGCAGCTTGGAATGAGTGTCTCACTTTGATCACTGCCCATCTCCCTGTGCCATCTGCACTTGACCCCAGTGTGTCCCGTGAAGGAATGAAGTTGTTATGTCATAGGCTCTGTCTGCCCCTTGTTTGCACTCCTTTGTTTGGCCTTATGTTTGAAAGAGCAGAAAAACACCCAGAGTTTCTTCCTTTTAAATATGAAATTTGCTTTTGCCTTATAATTTGTTTCTAAGCTGACGGCAGAATGAGGAATTCTAATGTTGATTTTTCCTGACTGTCTTTGTTTCAGGTCTCTTCAGATCCTCCTGCTTCCAAAAAGCCCAAAATAGATGACTCTGCTTCCCAATCTCCAGCTTCTACTGAGAAGGAAAAACAGTCCAGTTGGTTGCGGTCCTTATCCAGTTCATCTAATAAGGTGATTGTTGAATATTTTGTAATCAAGAGAGATCAAATTGGCACAAAGCGTCACTCCACTGAAACCAGAGGAGAAAGTGAGGGAAAGAACATGCCCAGGGTTTCTAAATCAGTAATATTTCTATCCTTTTCCTGGTCAGCATTGAGCTACACAGTTCCCTCCTATTCCTTGCCACCCCCCAGTGCTCGTTGACCTGGATTGTGACAGGGAAGTAAGGAATTCCCTCGTGCCTTTGAGGTGCAGGAATCCTGCAAGGCTCAGGAATTGTTTGTGATACCTACAAACTACACAGAACTTGGCCAACAAAACCCACAAGTGCAGTTCCCCTCTGCCAGTGGAACTCCTGAGCGAGGAGGCTGTGGCCAGTGGGGAGCAGTTGTGGGGATAACTGAGGGTGCATTGGGAAGCACCAGGTCCCCTCTGTGGTGATGTATGGTTTCAGAGGTTGTTGGGAGTCACTGATTTCCTGTCCTGTCCCCAGAGCATCGGCTGTGTCCATCCCCGGCAGCGCCTCTCTGCATTCCGGCCCTGGTCCCCCGCCGTGTCAGCCAGCGAGAAGGAGCTCTCCAGCCACCTGCCCGCCCTGATCCGGGACAGGTAAGGACACAGGGACAGGGGATTGGGGATGCCAGGTGGCTCTGGGTTTGTCCCCTGCTCAGTCAGTGTTTGCAGCTGCAGGGGTTTAATTTGCAGAAAGGAAACACCAAGTGTTGATGGTTTGTGCATTCAGGAGGGTTTTAGGTGACACCTGCCATAAAAGTGTCAAGTGGAGGCTGCTGGGGAGGTGTGGTCACTAGGGGGTACAGGCATGGAAATTGCTGGGCTTTGCTGTTGAAGGGAAGATGTCTTGGGGCAGTGGTCAGGGAGCATCCAGCCACTCGCAGGCCCTGTCCGTGGTACCTGCTCAGTGTTCCCAGCACAGCTCCATCCTCTCCCTCCACACAGTGCCAGGGAGGCTGAAGGACAGCTCAGGCTTCCCCAAACCCTCCCTGTGCCCCTGGCCCTGGGGGGTCCTGGCAGAGAGAGCCATGGAAGGCTCTTCAGCCTGTCAGCCCCATCCAGACAGCGAGGCCACGCTCTGCTCTTGGACAGGAACATCACAGAATGAGTCACCACAGCAGGTGGGACTGTGGTGTCACACTGAGAACAGAAAGTGTCGGGGCAGTTGGACATCCCTCTGCCAGACTGGAACTGTTCAGTCTGAAAAACCTCCGAGCCAGGTTTCTGCCTGGGGGTGATGATTCCTTTGGAAAATTTGACTTAAGTGACCAGGTGTTTTTAAGGAATATTATGGAGAACATATTTTGCTGCCCTTACGAACAAGTTTCTTAGAAGCTGTGTGGATTGATTTAAAAAAATGAAAATAGAAGGAAAAAAAGCCTACCAGCATATCCCTCTTTTTAAACTAGGTAGGGAGAGAAGTGGTGTAAGAATGTGGGATCCCTTCTCAGGGGCATCTGTCATCCCCAGATTTAATGAGGGCAAAACACAAGTACCCAGCAGGTCCTCAACTGGTGTTAGATCAGTGGGATTCACTGCCATTCCCAAGTGTGTTTGCAGCCCCAGCGTAATGCTGGAATTGGGAAGCTCTCCACAGCCAGGAATTGTGACCATTCTGTCCTTTCTTTTGCCTCCCCCTCCAAAGCAGCTTTTACTCCTACAAGAGCTTCGAGAGCGCCGTGGCTCCCAACGTGGCTCTGGCCCCTCCAGCCCAGCAGAAGATCGTGAGCAACCCTCCCTGTGCCACCGTGGTGTCCCGGAGCAGCGAGTCCCTGGGCTCTGCCCAGCCCAGGAAGAGGAAACATGGCACGGAGCACACGGCTGTCCCCGAGGCTGCAGCCACCACGGCCACCACAGCCACCACAGCCACTGCCCCCGAGGAGGACAAGGAGTCGGAAGCAGAGATTGAAGTAGAAACCAGGGAAGAATGTAAGTGATGCTTGTGGCTGCCTTGATTTCGGTTTGTTTGTGCTGGGTTTTCTGCAGGAGTTCTTGTGCAGCTTTTGTGGGGTTTAAATGGAATTCTGGAAGTCCAGTGCCTCAATGGTACCTTTGTGACATGAGTTGCAAGGCCACAACTCAAACAAATTGCAAGTCAGTCCTTTAATTCAAGGTTGCATTTTCATCATATTTCAAGTATCAAAGTATAAAATGAGTCGTTTTTTTATTTTCCTTTTTTAAATTGTCTCTGTACAAAAGCGCCTCAGCACATTTTGAGCTATATACCATATATAGATAAAAAAAATATATGTGTTGTGTATAATATATGCATTAATTTTTGACATTTTCCAATTAATTTCCAATGTTTCTTTTTTTCCAGTCACCTCCTCCTTATCCTCGCTCTCCTCGCCATCCTTCACCTCCTCCAGCTCTGCCAAGGACATGAGCTCCCCGGGCATGCAGCCCCCAGCCCCTGTCAACAGCTCCTACGAGGTGGCTGCACACCCTGACCCCCACAGCAGTGGGCTGGAGGCTGAGCTGGAGCACCTCAGGCAGGCCCTGGACAGTGGCCTGGACACAAAAGAAGCCAAAGAGAAGTTCCTGCACGAGGTGGTGAAGATGAGGGTGAAGCAGGAGGAGAAGCTGAACGCAGCCCTGCAGGCCAAGCGCAGCCTGCACCAGGTAAGGCTTCCTTGCCCTGCCAGGTACAGCCCAGCAGGGAGCTCTGAAAAGAAATTGCCTCGTTTTTCCCAAATAGCAACAGCCTTTGCTGGGGCTCTGTTTGTAAATTCAGCTGGGAAACCAAAGCACAGGAATCAGTCCTACGTTTTTAAGCTTGCCACCTGTTTTTCCTTGGGTTATAAATCCATGGTTACCAAAATCAACATCTTTTCATTACTGAAAAAATCTTCTAGTCCAGCAGAGTTTATTTTGTTTTCATTTCACTGAACAGGAAACATTTCTGGAGGCTTTAGCTGGAGTTTTAAAAGCTTTGTGAGGGAGGGTGTTCCTGGGACACGGCCACAGCTGAAGTAAGGGCTTTGTCAGGCATCCCACTGGCCCCATGGCTGGGCTGCAGTCAGGGAAGCAGCTCCTTATTTCTGGAAATCCTGGATCCATCACTTGTGTCAGTGGTCAGACAGGGCTGCAGATCGTGACTGAGCACAGTGATGGCTGAATTGCCTTTTATGTTTTATTTTATGTATTTAAAGTGAGTATTTATGAGTAATACCTAAACAGTGTGTACTTAAGGAAGGAATTGCATGAAGCAGTTGAGTGTTCAATCAGGCCTTGTGTCGGGGGCAGAGGGACTCTGGTGTCCAACTATTGTTTTCCATTTGGGAAGGTGTGGATTCCCAGTTCCACACACAGAAAGCCCGTGTGTGTGTGTGTATGTATTTTCAGGGGTTCTCTGTGTACTTCCAGGGGCTCTGTGTGTATTTCCAGAGGCATGGCTGAGCTAACAATGGCCTGGCTGGGAAGTGAGATTGTCAAAGCAATGAATTTCCCATGACCCTGCAGTGTTACTTCACAGCAACCAGGGCTGGAGGGTTTGACTTGGACAGGGAGGAAATGCTGCTTCTGGGGGAAAAAATAGCTCTTTAGTTTCTAATTTAACCATTTAGGAAACAGACCTTTAGTGAGGTGTCATCTCTGCTTGCTGTGAACATGTATTTGAACAGCTTAGGAGTTTTTTCTTTGTACCTTGAGGTTCTTTATCATTATCACTTCAACTAATGGCTCCCTCATGGATTTGAGATTCCAAGGCAGCAGCTCCCAGCCTGGACAGGGGGAGTGGCAGTTCCCAGAGCAAAGTGTGGTTTCCATTCAGCTTCAGGTTTTGCCCTTGAGTTTTCCAGCTGTTGTGGCAGAGCAGTCCATGGGCTGGTTGTCAGGAGTCCTGGGGCTCACCCCAGTCACCTACAGCACCCCAGAACTGGAAAAGACACTGTGTGTGTTTTTGTCCTTGCCTGAAGTGGATTTTTTGGGGGGCTTGATAAAATGGAACTTATTTTTGATATCCTGTCAAGCTTTGCTGTACACAAAGGACACTCAGGAGCTGCACTTCCTGTGTTGTGCATCTTTAGAGCCTTCAGCTCCAGCCCAGGCACTGCAGTCGGGTGGTTTGGAACGTGGAGCTGGTGCTGGAGCTCTCTCCAACTGCAGTTCATCTTTATTCAGGCCCAGATGGTCGCAGCTATTCTGCTTGACAAAGCAAAATGGGGCTGTAGTGCCGAGCTTTTTGTTATCCAGGGCTTCAGGGTAGCTGGAGTGCAGGAACTCCACAGGATTTAAAGGAGAAGGGCTTGTACAACGTTCAGAGCGGGGTTTAGCCATGGTCACAGCCAGCAGGAGGTGGGAATGTGGTTTGGATCACTTCCCTTGCACTGCTGTGGGCTCTGCTCCTCACTCCTCACCTGCTTGTGTGTCCCAGGAGCTGGAGTTCCTGAGAGTGGCCAAGAAGGAGAAGCTGAGGGAAGCGACAGAGGCCAAGCGCAACCTGCGGAAGGAGATCGAGCGTCTGCGAGCGGAGAACGAGAAGAAGATGAAGGAAGCCAACGAGTCCAGGATCAGGCTGAAGAGGGAGCTGGAGCAGGCCAGGCAGATCCGTGTGTGTGACAAGGGCTGCGAGGCTGGCAGGCTCCGGGCCAAGTACTCAGCACAGGTGAGAGCCAGCAGGGCTGCAGCAGCACCTCAGCTCCCTCCTCTGCCTCAGCGTTCCCTGCCAGGCACTGCTCCCAGCCCTGCTCCCGAGCTGGAAGCCTGGCTGGGAAAGGCACCAGCAGAGAGCAGGGGCCAGCCAGGGCTCCAGGAAACGGGGCCTGAATTTAAACTCACTCCATGCACCTGCCACAGAGGTGTGCAGGGCCTCCCGTGGTGAAGGGAGCCCTCAGACATAGCCCTCAAAAGCTCCTGTTTAACACACTTAATAAGTGTGTATTTATATATACTTCAAATGCTTCACATAGCTTAACA
Source organism: Entomyzon cyanotis (assembly GCA_024500445.1). Lineage (NCBI taxonomy): Eukaryota > Metazoa > Chordata > Aves > Passeriformes > Meliphagidae > Entomyzon > Entomyzon cyanotis. The sequence goes on from JAKEPQ010001025.1 coordinate 2,746,884, forward strand.
CAGCTCCTGTCAAAGGGAGCTCTGGCAGTGCTGGAGCACCTTGTGAGGCACAGGTGCTCCTGGAGGTGTTGCCAGACCTGAAGTGGGAGCTGCAGGTCCTCGGCGTGGTGGCTTTAAGGGAGGAGGGGAAGAGGAGAAGCAAAGCTCACAATCACCAGGGCTCTGATAAGGGAAGGGGAGTGGCTGCCTGCGCTGGCTGAGACACGTCTGGCCAGGAGCAGGAAATGATGTGGGGCTTCCTCTCAGCATCACAGGATGTCTCACTGATAAGGGCTGATAAGGGCTGTCCAGACTAAACAGAGCTGCCCTGGGGCTGCTGCTGCGCTGGGCGTTCCCTGCAGGGCCCTGAGGAGCAGCAGCAGGGCAGGTGGACATGGCCTGGCCTGGCCTGGGGGGCTCAGGTGTGTCCTGGGTGGGGCTGCAGCACTCTGGCACTGGGGATTTGCAGTCTCCTACTGCATTCCCTCCTTGGGAAGGAATAGATGAGGTTTCCTAGGCTTAAAGGCTAAAAATCACCTCTAAAAGAACTCAAGTATCCGATTATTCCTCCTTCCTGAGGCCAGGCCTGGCAGTGTCCCCTGCAGCAGCTCCCTGTCACTGCCACCCTGAGCCCCCCCAGAGCTGTCCCTGGGCATGGCAGCTCCTGTCTCAGGGCTGGCTCAGCTGGTAACACTAAACTCCTGTGAGTAACTCATTCCTAAGGCTGAATTTTATAAGATGTCATAATAACTTAAATTTTTAAGTCATGAGAAGTTTGAAAAAAAGCTTTATACGTCCTTATAGCCACAGCTTGGGGTGCAACAGGAAGTTGGGCATGTATTATTTTTGAGGAAACCACAGTTCTCTAGACCAGCTCAGTCTGACAGAAACACCATCAGGCCAGGATGGGAGAAGACAACACAGGGTGGAAATATCTCTGTCTAAGCTTCAAATATTAGATGCTTAATATCCATTGAGTAGCTGTGGTTTATGCCTTCTTTTTTCTTACCTTTTGATACTGAAATCCAGCCATGGATGGGGGGAGGTTCACCTGCATTTTAGCACAAAACATTGGAGGTTTCTTTTCCTTGCTAAATGGCAATCTTTGCTTTTGCAAAGGGTACTCTTTCTGTGATATTTTCACCCTCCAGTCCTGGGGGTTTTCTCTGCCTTTGCTGTCAGAAAGTACCAAACAGGAAGATCAGGGAGGCCAAGGGCAGCTGCAGGTGCTGCTGTGAGCAAAGAGGGAACACTGCAGGGTTTTCATCTCTAGCTGGGACAGGCCTGGCCCAGCAGCAGCCAAGACCATTTCTGGTCACTTCTATTAACAATCATTGTAAAATAGCTGAAAGTGAATTCTCTGTGCCAACACGTGGGGTTTGCTTTGCTGAGCTGTATTACTGCAGCAATGCTTTAAGGAATGACCAGAGTTCTGTGGCACTTAGGAATTCTTAAACTATTTCTTACCTCTTCTGGTTTTCACCTTATTTTCTGGAGCTGGAGTCACCGGGAATATTTAGGTTTCAAATGTACTCACAGTAGTTTATGGAAAAAAGGAACAGGGAATTCCTTCCTGGCCTCAGTCTATGCCCAGAGTACACATTTTATTGCTCCTCTGACCCTGTCAAGGTCAGTGGGGAGGCCCAGGCTGTGCCCTACCTGTGTGTTCTGTCCCCACAGATCGAGGACCTGCAGGTGAAGCTGCAGCACGCCGAGGCTGACCGGGAGCAGCTCCGCGCTGACCTCCTGCACGAGAGGGAGGCCCGGGAGCACCTGGAGAAGGTGGTCAAGGAACTTCAGGAACAACTGTGGCCTAAAGCCAGCAGCCAGCCCAGCAGTGAGAGCACCTCGAGCCCCATGGAGAACTGAGCCCTCGTCCCCTGGCACAGGGAGGGAGAGAGTGGGACTGGGAGTGCACGTGTGAGTAGTGGTGTCCTGGCACACACTTTAGGAATATGGATTCTCAGTAGTTGGAAGGCAAATGTTGTTACTCTCTAGAACAGAAGCACTGAATTCCGCCTCTTTTTTTTCCCAATCCATATAGCACAACATCTTACTGTGCCTAGAAAACACAAAGTGTTTGTAAACAAAATACTTTTGAGTCCACAGCAAATTTTCTACTGGCAAACTCCAAGCAAAGCAGCGTGGTCCAGCTAAACCCGGAGTCCAAGGCGAGCACGGCAGTGGCTTTGTGTTCTCCTGCCTGTTGGAACATTTTGGAATTTAAAAACAAACCAACTTTTCTTATAAGCTATTTAAAATAATTCATTACACAGACTTGGTATTAAAAAAAAAAATTAACAAGATTTTTATAATGAACCTTTAAAAGCAAAACAAAAAAGAAAAAAAAACACCAAACCTTCGATGCACAATTTTTAATGACTTTATAGGCTTTGGGATTCTTTGTGCAGAAGCCCCTCAGTGGTGATGATGCCATGTCAGGAGCAGTTTTCCAGCCATCTCGGAAGCCATCACGGTTCCATCCCACCCCGTGGGTGTAGGAGAAGTTCAGAGTGCTTTTCCAAGTGGCTTTTTTTCCTTAGAGTGAATTATGTCCATTTCCTGCCCTGGACACAGGAAGAAGGGAAGCTGCAGAAGTGTGCAGGGGGTGAGGGGAGGAGCAGGGGCTGGATTGGGAGCCCCAGCCCAGCCCTACAAACCCCCCTGTGTTCAGAGACTTCACCCAGGAGCACTTCAGCCTTGGGAAAAGAAAGAGAGAAAGGAAGGAAATGGGTGAGCAGTTGGTAGAGGAACAAAGCAGAGACATCTGTGTGTTGAAGTCATTCTGAAATCTTCAGCTTTCAGTTTTCTGGAAAACTCATCTTGTTGCACCATCTTACCATGAATTCAGTATTTCCCTGCTTCCATTCTGAACTGTCAGTCAGGATTTCTGTGCCCAAGGAGAGTCCAACGTCGCAGTGTCGGATACTACAGAACAGAAAACCAACATTTTTGCTGCTGTGAATAAGCCTACATCTTTTTTTAAAAAACTTTTTTGTTTTTAAAAAGAGAAATTACTTTAATTTTGGGATCCAAGCCGCAGCCCCGGGATACAATGCAGCAAACCATCACTGCCTTGGGGGTGGTGCTGAGGTTTTTTTATATTTTATTTTTTTTAAAAACCTGCACTTTGTCAGAATCGTACTCTGCATTTTATTCCCTCTTTCTAAAATGTACATGTCGAGCTTTTGAGATTCTGCCCTAACAGCTGTGCAAACCATGAACCCAATCTGCCACCACTGACACTTCCCATCAGCATCCATTTGAGCAAAGGAGGATCCAGCAGGTCCAGAATCCCCAGAGCAGGAATTCCCCCTGTGCTGCTGGTTCAGTTAGAACCTGGTTTCGTGGCTGTGTATCTCTGACCCAAGCTGGGGAGCAGCAGAGATGCTCCCAAAAGTGCTTAACAAATAAAGTTGGTGCTTTACTGAGCAAGAGAAAAGTTATTTTCACCCATAAACACTCACCTCTGACACACTCAAGCAAGTGAAAATGTGATCTGGGGCTGCAGATGTGCCTTCCAGCTCATTTTTCCTCTCAGCATCTTCTCTAGGCAATGCTGACACTTTCTTACCTTAAAGAATAAAAAGAAAAAAAAAAAAAGAGAACCCCCTATGCATCATCATACCCAGAAGTTATTCTAAAAGAAGAAACATATTTCCAGTAATCTTTATTTGCTTTTGGACATTAATGCAAACTATGTAAGCTTCAAAATTATTTCCCAGTAGACAGAAAGCGGCTTCCAATCCTAAAATTATGGTATTTACTTACAGTACATTAGAGAGATTTTTTTTTTAAACAAGAGCTGTTTGCTTGAAACCATTATAATAACCATTATAATAACTGTGAGCATTAACAAAGAAGTTCATATATATGTTTTAGGTACAAAAAAAGAAGAAATATGAAAGGAGTGGAATTACTGGGACAATGTAAAACTGTTGGGAGCAAGAAACAGTCACACCAAGTCAATGACCTGAACCTGTCTGTGGATACAGGGGTTGCCCTTGTGTGCTTGGGATGCTGGAGACTGGCTCTAGGTGCAGATCTCCTTCTAAAGTGCAATGCAAAAGGAATTTTGATTATGCTTGAGCAGGTCTTTTTGTTTGTTTTTTTTTTTTTTAATGTGGGGTTTTATTTTCTTTGTATGTTTTTTTTTCTGCAATTATTAAATCATATGCATGGATTAAACTCTGCCATATAGTCATTAATGGGCATTATTACTGTCTTATGTAAAGGGGTTCTTTTGTTATGCAGTATGCAGAAAAATGTTCTCAGCCTTATGATTTCCAGATCTGTATTATCCACTTATTTCTTCAAGGGAAACTAAACAACTGTAGCTGTAGCTGATCATTTTTGTGCATTTCAAGTCTCTCGTGCTCTGCTTTACTGCCGTGTTGGGAACCACACAGAGAACAGACCCTGCTCCTGTGGCGGCTCATGGAAGCCTGGCTTTGGAAATTTTGCTTGTTTGGGTTTTCCCCTGATCTTTGATAGTTTCTCCCCCTTTATAACGCAAAAAAAAAAAAAAAAGGCAACATGTCCCCATCCAGCTGTTTTTTCCCAGGAAAGCCACTCACCTGGGCACACCATGAGTTTTCCTTTTTGTGTCCAGGGAAATGCAGTCACTCGGTGGGTGTGAGGCTCCCATGCTCCTGAAGGAAGGAAACCTGCAGGATTTTCCAAGTTAAAAACCAGAACAGTAAATACTCAATCACCACCAAGCAGCCTCACCTGAAGGGTCACAGAGGCAGCAAAGAATCTCCAAACCTGAATTCCAGCTGGGGAGGTTTCCTCCTCTGTCCCACATTACACAACTCCAGGCAGGGCAATACCTGCAGGTGAACTCACCCCAAGACTCCCTGGAATTTGGTCTTTGGGAGTGAAAGGCCATTTCTATCAATTAAGGGTTAAAAGCAGTACGATAAATAAGGTGCAAGAAGAGCAGGAACAAACCTTCTCCCGCAGCAGCCACTGCCCAGGAGGGCCTCACAGGCTGGGTCTGGGTTAAACTATTGGGCTTTTCCTAACCAAGTTGAACAATCAAATTGTTTTTTTTCTGCAGAATACAGAACTGATTTCTGCAGCTGTATGATTTCTTTCTAATTCAGAGTAATTAGAAATGTCTCTGTCCAGCCCCAGAGGCTGATTCTCACCAGGGGGTCCTGCAGAGCAGCCCCCTGTGAAGGTGCTCGAGGCCAGGGAGCTCTGGGTGTCATTCCTGTGTCTGCAACACCTCAGTAAAGCTGTGGCAGTCCTGTTCCCAAGGAATTCTTTCCTTCAGCTCCCACTCCCTGCTGCATTCCCAGGGAGAGGAGCTGCCCTTCCATCTCCCCCCACCCTCTGTGCTTTAGTTTCCTTTAAGAAGTTCCAAGGGAGAAGAGGTGTTTCATACAGGCTGTTGACTCTCCCTGTACCTACAAATATATTACTACTTGTATATTCAGTTTAATTACTCCTTGTTTCTATTACTGAAAGAAGACTTAACGAAGGGAAAAAAAAAACCAACAGCAATAACATTCATATCTATGGAGCAGCTAACTCTATACATAATATTCTGCTTTTCAAACAGAACTAGCCAATGTAAAAAAACATTAAAAGTAAATTCAACATGTAAATACTTTTTTTCATTTTACACTGTTGTATTATAAGTGTATATGGTGTTTACTTTTTCAAAACTCTTTCTTACCTGGTAGTTGTCTTGTTTTATGAGTTGTGTTTTTAACTGAGAAGAACCTTTGCTGTCTGTTAGGAAAAAAACAAAACAAAATCTTTTTGCAAGTTTTCAATGTGGGTTATTACCTTTCTCCATCATTTGCATTTTATTTGTCCTTATTTTCACTGTAAAGTATTTTATTACCAAAAGGTTGATTTTTGTTCCATTCTGCCCTCTCAGCAGTCCATGTGTTTTAGAGAGAAGTTTTTTGTTGGCTTGGTTGTTGTTTTGTTTTTTTGGTTTTGTTTTGTTCTTTTTTTTTTTTTTAATCAAAAGAACTCACAGAAATGACATTTTTTCAATTGAAGAAAAAATAAATCTTTACATTTATAATAGCCAATAGCATTTCAGCACATTTTTGTTATCCTGGTCTCTCCTATGCTGCTGCTAATGACAATATTATGACTTACTCTACTATTCTAGAACTATTTTTATGTAAGTAATGTATGCTTTCTTGTTTATAAATGCCTGATTTAAAAAAAAATAAGAAAAAAGCTTGGCATATTTATCTATTTCGCTGTGTACCTTGATAGTCCTTTTCCACCCCCTTTTCCACATCCCCTCCCCCTGATGCAGATAATATTGTAAAATAAAGGACTTTATGAGATTATGTATGAAAATAGCTATGCTTATATACCACAGTGACTGAATGTACAGTGTATAGACGCATTACCGAAAATAAAATTGTTTGTCCAGAAAAAAATAAAGAGCTCTGGGATGTTTTTGGAGTTCTCTGTGCTTTCCTGAGGTGCTGCTCCCCCTTCAATGTGCCAAGACCATCATCCCACAGCACCCTGGTCCTGTTTTCCTGGACAGCCCAGGAAAATTACCTTCCCCAAAGAATCATTTAACAGAAAATCCTCTTCAGGGCTGCACAGGACATGACTGGAATTTAATTGGGATCACTGCATTCCACTGCGTGGGGAAATTCTAACACTCAAGTGAAATTTCTTTGGAATAGTGAGAATTTTAAGGATAGAAAAGTTTGTTCTAGGTCAAAGAAAAAGAAACACAAGAGGGGAAAATGCAAAAAGCAGGAGATGGAAACATATGTCAGAATAATTCTCTCATGGTTTTCTGAGAAGTGGCTGCAGAATTTCCACAGCTCTGGGACATTTCTGAAATGCCCTTGTAAAGCAGTGGAAAAGCTGGAGAATGAGCAAAGAGCTTAAAAAAATAAATCTCGACTTCTTCTTTGTGACTCACTCAGCTTTCCAAGGGGTGGGTTTGTGTCCTAAATGCAGCTCCACATCCTTGGGAAGGGATCTTGTGCCCCATAGCCCATCCAGATTCGTGTCCTTCTGCCTGCACAGCCTTACTGTGTCTGGGTCCTGAAATTAAAAGTTCAAATAACTTTCCTCCTGCTGATCCTTCTCAGAGAGACTTATTGTGGGATTCCTGTTACAAATGAAATATCAAACCAGATTTGGATTGATAAGACTTAAAAGCAGAGGCTGGAAAAAGAATATATTCTGTCTCCAAGGACCTTGGAGTGCAACAACACAGATTGGTAAAGCCCAGTCGAGCTGTCTTGTGTTTATGGTTAAGGGGGAACTAAAATGGGTTTGAAAATTCTGGTTCTGCTGACAGAATAATTTCTGTTTAGTAGGAATTAGAAATACTGAGACCGAAACCTGCTCAATAACCAAGTGAGCTGAACTGACCCAAACACAAAGTAGATGAAATAATATATCAGAAATAAAAATCCAATTTCCTGAGGCCTGGAGTAAAAACTTTTCATGTCTTATTCAACAGCTTGTGTTACCCAGCCGTCAGGAAACACCACCAAAACCCCAAGCATGGGGTGAACGTGGCAAATCCAAACCTTGTGTGGGGCACAGCTGGAAGAAACAGCCACAAAATCCCACAAATGGGGTTAAACAGCCCCTCAGTGGTTCCCATTGTCCCAGAGCAGCTCCCCCTGATCCCAAGCTGGCAGACGGAGCACAGGGAAGCTCAGCACACACAGAGCCTGAGGGATTTTGGGGAGAAATGGGGAGAACCCTTGTTACTGCCCCAAAACCAGACCTTTTAGGTGCTCCCACCTTCATTTCCTGAAAAGGCATTAAAGAAACACACCCTGCAAGGAAGGGATACAGCGTGTGGAAAATGACAGGAATCTGGGAAGCAGCAGAAGGCCAGGAATGGCAGAGTTAATGGAGATCTGAGCTCCAAGACACTGTCAGGAGGAAGAGCACAGCTCTAATAAAACCCAGCTGTGTGACGTACACGCCGCTGGAATTTTTATGAGATGGCTTATGTGCACTTTAAGTATTACCTGACTGCAATGCAAATTCCCACACACTTTTATTTGGGAGGGAAAAAAAGTTTCCACAGCTCTCCAGGCTGGAGTGACAGAGCTGAATTGTTCTGCACAGCATCTTGTGGGGGTTTTGGCTTATCATTTTGGATTTACTTTTGTATTTGTTTTCTGTTGAGTCAGCTCCTCAACCTGGAACCTTGAGAATTTCACCATTGCCCCAGAGCCACCCCAGCCCAGCCATCCCAGTCCTCTAGCCCTTCCACCTCCCATACCTATAGACTGTTGAGGAAAACTCCATGGAACAAGAGGAAACCTGCATGGGTCAAAAGAAAATGAGGTTTCACTGCTTCAAAGGAGGTCAGATTTCCAAAATCTCGTTTTTGTAAACACCATCAAGATCATTGGCTTGAGAGACCATGATCCTGGCAAGAAAGTTTACAAAGAGAACTTCATAAACCCTGTTTGTAACACAGCATTTTGGGTTGTTCCAGGTGCTCAGTTCCAGACCTGGAACAGAAATTCCTGTATTGTTTGGTTGTCAAAAAAGGTCATTTAACCCTTTATGTGGTCAAGGATCAAACCAGCTTCCACACAGTGCATGAGGAGAGTGCTGGGTCACACAGCCCATGGGTGAAACCACTTCAGCCAGCAGAGATGGATTGCCTTTGCAGCACCCCAGGTGACAATGCCCTGCTGTGGCCTCCCTGGATCTGCATTCCCACTGCTCACTGTCCCAGCAGGAAGCACTACCAAACATCTCCTTTGCAGTGCTGATTGAGATTCCTCAATCCAGCTCCTGCATTTCCAACACTGCTTTGCAGACCAGTCAGACACAGAGAAGTCAAATTTCCTTCAGTTACCTTTCCAACCCACAAGGTGAGTGGAGCAGCAGGGGAAGGCAAGGCACCAAACCCTCCCTGTTCCATTTCCTGGCCTATTAAATCCCCCACAAACCATCTGCCCCAAATTCCAGCTCCCCTGCCTGGCAGCAGCTCCCAGCTCAGGATTACACTGCAGTGCCAAGGGATTCAACACACACAGCATTTTTAAGCAATAGAGGTTTCCTAGTCCTGGCTCTGCAGCCTGCAATTACTGCATCTTTGCTGATGTCAGCCCTGCTGCTTTCTCTACAATGCTCTGCATGGAAAAACTGGGATGGGACTTTGGCTACACCAAAAAAGAACACAGGATTGTGCATCAGGACTGTACAGACACTAGACCTGCTGCTGTGGGGTTGGAGGTTCTGCATGGGAAGTTCTGAACTCCCTGTGCCCACCTGAGCCCCGCTGGGGTCAGGGGATGCCCGGGAAGCTGCCAGGGAGCAGCAGCCCAGGGCAGCAGCCACCATCCCTGCCCAGCCCTGAGCACACCACACGCAGCTCCCGTGCAGGGATCCCGTGCTGCTTAATTCAATTTGGCAGATAACACTGGGGAAAGGCATTGATTTCCTCCCCTTGCTCCCTCCTTCCCTTCCATCAATTTTCCCAGATAAGCAGCCTGTGGCTCAGGTCCTGCTGGTGACGGATGCCTTGTAATTGCTCTGAATGGATTATCCCCAGACATGGAGCAGGCATTTACAGTGCACAGCTGTAATCAGAAACACTCGCACCCAGGAGAGGGGCTCTGAGGAGCAGACAGCTGGCTTTGGCCTCTGCCTTGTCTCTCTGCTCTTATATTAAGCCTAACTTTATGTACTTATATTTTTAATACAGTAATATCCAGGACATCCACTGAAATCAGGGTCCAGATGAGCTCAGTGCCGTCCCAACCTCAGAATTGATCTCTGCTTCTGACAACAAACAGCACAACTCTGGCTACAAAGGGATTGCCCACCCTGCTCCCATCTTGCTAAACATCTTGCAAGTTATTATTTGACTAAGTAAGAATCAACCCATTTCAATGGGTAACATCACCCCAAACTTGGGAAATCCACACAGACATATTCTGTCCTGGCAATTACTGGCTAAAAGATCAGATTAGATGGGACAGTTCTCACCTCAGTTTATTGCTGCTTTTCTCCCTCTGACCAGACTAAACTGTCAGCAGTTTGTTTACCAAGATCCCAGTGACATTCTAATTTGTATGGCTGGGGGGAGAAAACCCATGAATAACTAAGTGTGAGACAGGCTGTTACGTAGGAACAAAACACAGCAATTTCATCCACTGTATTTTAATTTTGTGCAATTATCCTTAGCAGCCCAGTACCAAGGGGCAGCAGATCCACATCCATGATGCTTTAAACTGAAAATCTGATCCAAATCAAAGTGCTTTAGCCCTGCAAACTCTCAGTAGAGGTAACACGAGGAATGAAGGAAAACAGCAGAGCAGGACTCAGCAGGGCAGAACTGATCCTGCTCTACGTTCCCTGTCCCTGGAAGGTCTCACTCACTGGGGTTTGCTCTTCCAGCACTGGTTTTCCTTTAGGATCCCTGTGCTGTACCTGGTTTTCATTCTCTCCTCCTGTTTTGTCACTCTGTGCAGGACGTAGGCAATGGCACCTCCACGGGAAAGGTTTTGTGTTCAGTATGAACAGTACAAACTTCACTCCTCCAACCTTTAATTCTAACCCAAAACTGAATCATACTCTGAGACAAAGTCCATCTAACACCACATTCCAACTCCCTCTGCTATCTGTGAAAGCAACAGGAATTCTTTCCTGGAGCAAGTGGGGCAGTGCTGCTGGTTTGGTGCTGGAATTGGGAATCCTTCCCTGCACACCCCACCCCTCCCTGGCCAGCACAGCCCTGCAGGGTCTCTCCTGAAGTGGTGCTCATTTCCCAAAACTCCAAGGAGCAACCCCTGAGAATGTTCCACACTGCTTTATTAAAAATACACTTTTAAATATATAATTTATTCACACTGCTTTATGCAGAAATCAGCTACTCGAAAAAGAAGCTTCCTTTAAAAATCATACAACACAAAGCCCTGTCCCATTTTTACCCCCCAAAAGCAGCCTGCAGGAAGGGGCAGAGGGGACAAGTGTGTTTGGGCCACACGTGCACAGCCTGGCTCGTGCAGCTGGGAGATAATGGGCTTTGCAGGTCACTGGCTCTGGAGCACTGTTATCTCTCTGTAACATACACCTTGTTGTGTCTTACTGCTTAATTACAGCTGATACACAGGCCATAATATTGCTTATCATTAGCCAGAGGATGACAATTACCATTTAAGATTAAACAGCTTGCTTTCTTCAGCCAAGTCTCCATGTGACACTTCCTTGCCCAAGAAAAGATTTGCACATGCAGAACAAATCCCCAGACTAATTTGGGATGTGCCCCTCACAAGGAGGTGGAATTTTGGAAGTACACACTGCAGATGAGCATCACCAACAGTCACTGAGTGCAGGCCAGCAGAACCCTGAATGTGATGTGAAAACAGTGTTTCATAGAATTTCTGAAGTCTCTTGGTTTTATCAGAGCTCTTGTTTCTGAAATGGACACAGTGAACAGAGAGTTGGAAGCAGTTGGAAAGCCTGGACTATTAAAGGATCAGCAAAACTGCTGAGGCTGCACAAGCTGAGCTGTCATTAAGTAGCTTCATCCTTTCCACAAAACACAGATGTGTTCCTGTGCACAAACATGTTATTGTGTTACTGTGCACAGAAAACGTGAAAACTGCTTGGAAATGTTCTGCACCACAACCCACCAAGGCCTGAGAGGAGATTTAACTACTGATCACCTACAAAAAAAGCACAAAGACTGAGTGAGATCCACGTTCCTGCACCTCTGCTGAGCATTTCTGAGATTCCCTCAGAGCAAAGCCTTTGCCTCCAGAACATAAATGTGATAACATACAGTCGTGATGACTCGTAATGTCACAGGTCAAGGGTTTAAATCTCGTGTCCTGTATTTTGTCAACTCCCATTTATCCCATGCAGCACAGCACAAGGGTACCACACATAAATCTTCCAAAAATGTGTTCTGATCTTTCACCTACAGTAGATTAAAAATAGCCCGGAGCAAGAGCTTTTAGCATTCTGTCATAGCAATTTCTCCATCAAATAAGACGGATCGCCAGCTCCATGGGGAAGGAGTGAACCCACCCTGAGATCAGAGCATGGAAAAGGCTGAGTTCCACCTCCAACAAGCAGGAGTTGTGCCCTGGGTGGAAATCCCTGCTGAGCTCCCCCCACTGAGCTCTGCTGCAGCACAGAACATCCAGGGAGGCTTTTCTTTCCTCCCTGCACACTTTTCATTTAAGCCTTGTAACAGTTTGGGGAGCTCAGGCAAAAGTCTCAAGTCCTGGTTTGGATTTTGCAATCCTCCAGCATTACTTTGGTCACAATGCCCATTTCTGATTTTATTTTAAAAAAGTATTATTTGAAGACAGGTGCTAATTTTGGCTGACGTAATTATTAGAGCTTCAGCCACTCAAATTTTCTGAAACCTAAAGGCCAGAAAGTGAACACCCACAACAAAACATCTTTCCTTGAAAGACTTGCTGAATTATTCTGTTATTAAGCCTTGCCTTATGGTCTTGTGGTGATCTTGCAGCACTGAGATGCACATCACCATTACTGAAGCACAGAACACCTTTTCACTACCTGCACAAAGCAAATCTTGACAAAAACCTTTCCTGGCCCATTAATATCTGCTGGGCATTAATGGTTCCCTTTCAAAAGTTCAAGACCTGACTGACTGCCTGAAAGTGAATCCACCCTTCTGCTGTTATCAGTTGTTCTGATAAAAGGTCCAACCTATTGCTGCAACTGAGCTTCACTTCTACCTTCAGCTCACCACAGCCACAGTTGCCAAAGTGGAATAGATGTCCAAAGAATTTATTCAGGAAACTAAAGCTTCCAAAGCTGCAGCTGCTTCCACATGAATTCAGTGATGCAGAGTTTCCCAGCAGCTCACAGAGACTGGAACATCTGTTTACCAGACACCTTTATGACATTCTGCCTCGGTGTGCTGAGATCTCAAGAGTTATCACGTTAAATCTTGCAGAGGTGCTAAATAAACTGCACCCCCTCCAAAAAGAAAAAAAAAGAAAAAAAAAAAAAGAAAGAAAGGAGAAAAAAGTACATTCTTGTACATTCAGTACATTCTTGCTCCTAACCCAGAAAATCCTGAGAAACTGAGAATTTGTACGCTCTGCCACAATTCAGGGCCCAGCTTTCAGGTTTTTCAGGGAGACTGCCCTTTTATTTCAGGCTGATTGCAGATCTCATTTTCTTAGAACGTAAGTAGACCTAATATTGTGTATTATATTTATATAAAAACAGGAAAACAACACCTGTAACAGAGATATGCAGCTCTCACTTGTGCAAGTTAAAAGCAGTTTCAGCATCATGTGAGATAAACTGGAGCATCACCAGTGAGTCAGAACTGGGCAAAAGTTCAGAATTTACCCAGTATTTCCCATTGGTTCCACTTTCCCCGAACACTTTCTCATTTTGATCAGATTTTACCTTTGCACAAGTGAAAGAGTCTCTGCTTTGCCCTCCACTGTCAGAGGTGGAACAACCTCCCACATCAGAGATTTCCACATTTTTGTAATGGGATGCTCATCAAGAGAAGAGCCTTCACCTTCCTTCCTCTCAAGCCCACAGTGCAGCTCTTGGATTAGGGCAGAAAACATGGGGAAAAATACATTCAGGGTTTGGACTAGATGATCTTTAAAGCTCCTTTCCAACACAAACCATCCTGTGATTCCATGACACTTGTGGTATTTGTGTTTATGTTTTTCCATAGGTTTTTTTAACAGGCCTTAGGGAACCTTTTGTGGGGCCCAAGTAATGTGGATTCACATGATCCCATCACATGTTCCTTTTGGTTTTGATGCTGGGATCAAGAGAAGAGATCCTGTGTTATTTTTATGCTTCTGTTACATTTATGTTATTTCAGCCTCAGTAATGGGCCTGTGGAAGGAGGAGAGCCCATGAAAAACAAACACAAATGCCAGGATGTTGGGTTAATTCAGATTTAACTGAACATTAAAATATCCTCAGAGCTCTCCCACAGCTTTGGGTTTGGGGAGTGAGGGGCACAGCCTCGTCAGTGACAGCAGTGCAGATTCCATCTGTTGGACACTGCAGAGTTCTCTGGCTACAAAATCACAACAGAAACTCCCTGACACACAAAAATCTGCAATTTCACATTCTGCAGCAGTGAGGCAAGACAGAAAACAAAGGTACAGCTGCTAAACTTCTCACCAGAAGCCAATCCAAATGGAGGGAATGGGGTGAGTCAAGCCAGAGCCAACAGCATTGTTAAAGGGAATATGAGAAAATAAGGAAAACATGTTCATCACTGTTAGACTGAAAGGTATTTGTGATTTTTATCACTCATCTTTTGTTAAACTGTTGATTATTTACATTTGGAGGATGGAGGTGAGTATGAAAATCAGCCTCAGCCCCAGATGAGTTGTGACACCACAGATAAGTCCAACAAAGAGAAAGGCATTGGGAAAGGTCTGACTCTCTCAGCCCCAGCCAGTGATGGAAATACACATCTCCCAGAGCCATGCTGTCCCTTCCAGCACTGAAACAGGCAGCATTGCCCATTTTCTTCCAGCTGCCAGTCATCATAATACCTTCTTATCTGTATCCTCAGGATAAATCCTGTATGCATTAGAGCCCAAAGGGCTCTGACAATTCCAGCTAATGTACACTCCAAGAGGGACTTTTTCCTGCCTCTGCAGGGTCTCACATCCCTCCTGTGGCAGGAGGATCCTGGAGCTCATGAACAGAGGCCCAACACTGCCCTCTCTGCCCCTGCCCTTAGTCCCACACCACACTAATTTTCCATTTATAAGCAGTTTATATGGAGGCAATAAACTATTCTCAGGTGTTATAAACATTTTACAGGCTGGGGCACTGCACACGCTGAGGTGAACAATTATTTACTAAAGCAGCCACTAATCATTTACAAAATGGCTATGAACTGAGGCTGGGTGTAATCCCCTGCTCAGTGCAGAGCCTCTTATCTTGGCTGCCCCACTGGGACAGGCCAAGGATCCCCACAGTTCAAAGATTAACCACACACCTCAGGCTAGGAGCAGCCAAGACTCACAGCAAGGAGCTGTGGAGGCTCACACCTACCACAGGCTGGAGTAACAAAAGTACAATAAATACAGGAAAGTTCACTAAACCTCCTTATCAAATGACCCAAATTTCTCAGTACTGATTTTTCATTATCTACAGTTTCGCCACATGTTTGTAGCGATATAAGGGATTGTGCCAAAGTTCTTGGATATGGTGCTGCAATCTTGAAACCTCCTGAATTTTAGGCATCCTGATACTATGGGTGCTTTTCTTGATCACCTGGGAGTGTTTCCTGTCCACTCTGGAAGGATACAAAGCAATAGCTTTATTTCTTTGGCATTTTTAGTGGGATGACTCAGAGAGTCGTGAGCTCAAACTGCTGAACATACTGGTATTTCAGACACCTCAAATGCTTCTATGACACAAGAACACAGTGAAACATAAAACATTTCTTTACTGTCAAACCAACATGGCCTTGTCCTGCCAATAACCTGCTGATTGGGGTTTCTGTGGATTTTTTTTCCTCAACATGAGTTCAAATCCTCTGCACTTCTGCCATATTTCAATTATCCATTACATAAGCGATCTTCTTGCATTAAATATGATTTAGGATGAGTTCACAATACAGGGCATCTGCACAACAGCACTCCTTTCAGCAAACCACCTTCCTCTGCCAGTATTTTTCATTATTCAAAACTACTTGTGAACCACCAGAACTGAGAGTTCCTCTTCCAGCACCTCCTCCTGCAACAGGTGTGTGCTTTCCACATGGAATTATGCAGCAGAACCTATTTCCCCCCTGACCATTACACCCTGCTCCTGCACAGAAGCTGACTTAGATGACATATCAGCCACCCTCCAGCCCTAATCCCAGGAAATGTTTAAGCAGATCCCTGACAAAGCCAAAGGGAACTGCACAGCCACTAAATGGGACTATTCACTTGCTGAAGCACGTGCTTGAGCACTTTCCTGAATGGAGACTGTGTGAAGCCAAGGGCAGCCTGGTGCTCAGGGTAACCCTGGAGATACAAGAAGTGTCCAGGCTGCGTTTGTGAGCCTGATAAGCTCTAATCTGATAAAGACTTCACCACCCCGGCTGCGTCAGAGCCACGCTGCAGCAAGTGGATATTACAAGAGTGCTGCTTATCTGGCTGAGAACAAATGGAAAGTCATTCAGAGAGCTCAGTGCCTCAGAGATAAAGCTGGGGAGGCCTTGTAGGGCGGACGGGAGGAGATGAGGTTATCACAGAGACAGACAGGCCTGAAAAAACCCCACCTCTTCATTACAGTGGCAATTAAAAGATAGAAGTCATAGACCTTCAAAAGCTGTAGAGGTGTCTCATTCCAATTTAAATCACTGGATGTAAAGCACTTACGAGCTTTGAAAATCTGGATCCTAATGGCACTGATTTTAAAGGGCTATCAAATTTATATTACACTTTTAAAAAAGACCTGTCTGTCCCATTCATTCCTCATGAGTTGTTGGAACAAATGAATCAGCAAATTTTGGTTATAAAGGGGAGAAACCATAAGGGAAGCATGTTCCATATTTCACATTGTCCCCTGTGATGGAACACCAGCTCTGAGCAGGATCCCAGTGCCAAAAGTGAGCCCTTCAATTTGGGGCAGGACAACAATTAAGGCATCTTTGTATGATGAACACCTGTATGCCTCTCCAGTTGACTCAGTGACAGCTGCAGGGACAAAATACCTTCAAAAATAATGCTCAATAACTCTCTAAATAAAGCCACTCATGATTAGAACAGAAATTCAAACAAAAATATTTTCCTTCTCAAGACATGCCAGGGCTAAAGGAAATTTTAAATAACTCTTTTTCCCTTCCTTTATCTTGAAAACCACTCTGTAACGAGTCCAAACTCTTCGGAATGGGCTATTTTCTCACCCAATGAAACGGAGCACCGGCCAGTTTCATTTCCCCAGCACTGAGATGCTTAAATTCCCTGCTTTACTAAAGAATTGCAGCTCTGAGCTCCACTCCGTGCACTGTTTCAGTTCTCAGGAGGTTTGTTTCCCACAGCTGCTCTTCAGCCAAGCTGTGAATGAACCTGAAAATTCATTTGAAAACCCCTCTATGGTTTCTCATGCTTTCACAATTACAGTGAGGCTCTTTCCTCAACATTTACACCACCCCCTGCAGGGAATTCCCCCGGCGCAGGGCTAAAATTTACCAGGAAGGCTTGTAAACCCTGATAAGCGTTTCATCTCAAACAAGGCACAAACTTGGTTTCAAGTGAGTCTGGGAAATTTTCTTTTGCAGGCTCCGTGATTGTGTTGTGGAAGTTTGGGCTTTCAGAGCTCTGTGATCTGGCTCTGGAGCCCTCCGAGGCGATGGGGAGGACTCTCATTAATGTGAGGGTTCAAAGCGCTCCTGTCTGGCACTTGGGCTGTGACTCACTAGGAAAGTACGAGAGCTGTGGTTGGGGACAGCCCTCCCTGAGCTGATCAGAGAGCCTGGGGGACTTTGTGGGAAGTGGCACAGGAGACACTGCCCGGGGCTGGGGTTTCTCCCCTTCCTGCAGACAGGAACAGGGTGTGCAGGATGACGGTGTGCACGGCTCAGGGTGTGTAGAATGAGGGTGTTGGGCTCAGGGTTTTCAGGGTGTGCAGGATGAGGGTGTTGGGCTCAGGGTTTTCAGGGTGTGCAGGATGAGGGTGTTGGGCTCAGGGTTTTCAGGGTGTGCAGGGCTCAGGGTGTTCAGGGCTCAGGGTGACAGGTCAGACCCAACTCCTCACCCATTTAATTTGCATTAGTGACCACTGAGGTCACAGTTTGCACATCAGAGTGACAGCCACCATGGAAACCAGGAAAAATATCTGCTTGATGTTTGAAAGGAGCTGGGGAGCTGCTTGCTCTGGACAGGACACTCCTGCCAGAGTGCAGCTCCCACCGCAGAGATTTGATTTCCTTCATGTCTCAACCACACCTCCCTTCCCAGCCCTGTTCCTGGCACATCCTGGGCTCCAAACACACCAGGTTTTCCAGGTTCCTGGGGCACTGCCACTGCTTTGGTCCTGAGGTAAGATATTCTGCCACAACCTAACACACAGTCAGCCCCCAAATTCACACCCTGGAACCCCAACAGAAGCTCTCTTTTTTATTCATACTGACAAATCGAACAAATTTCAAATTCTTCAGAATGTGCATGCAAAATCTTGATGGTCATCATGACATTATAATTATATGCTATATATAAAGGTATCTTATTGATAAACTCAACTGCTTAAAATCAAGGTAATAATTAAACCAAACCCTGTAAAATGAAAATCCACAGTACCTGTTAGTTTCTGATGAATCCATACAAAAAAAAGATGCCTCCATTCTATACATTGAGCTCATATCTACTTAATTTCTACAACTTACAAGTGCCTAGATTTTACATTGGCCACTGCCCTGCTTTTCCTGGACCTTTAAATTAACAAAGAGGTAAACCTGGGACACTTTTTCTGTAGATTAACTCTTGAAACTGTGTTTTGGGGACGGGAACTTCCTACACCATACAAACATAGCTCTAGAGTAGTAAATCTTTGATCTTTCTTTATACCCAGCATATCACAAAACAATTAATACTGTTCAGAAGTGTCTTACATATTCAAAATATGCTCCTGCATAAAGTTCATGCCCATGAACCCCATTTTAAATCAGTACTTGTGACTGATCAAAGGAAATCACTGACACACAGTCAGCTACAATGACACTCGCTGAAGCATAATTTAAATAAACACCATGTAAACAACCTCCTGAGACACATTCACATTCTCTGAGAAGCAAAGGTGACACGAAAGGCAAAAGGGGGGAAGGGTTTAGCCAGATTTTCACTTTGTGTAACAGATGCTGGTACCAGTACATTAAATGTGCACAGGAACGTCCCCAACCACTGAGGGCAGCTGCACAGAACAGTTCACGCCGGGATTGGAAACTTCTCACCTCTCTGAATCTGGGTGACTGCATAAAAACCACTTCTTGGGAATGGTCTCCAACTTCAAACCCTACCTGGGAACAGTTGAGACAAATACCAGCCTGCACGGGCCAAAATTCTGCCAAGCAGCATTCCAGCACTTCAGTAGTACAGTATCATGTTCCACATTTGAGGAACATTCCTGGGAACATTCCCAGGCATCCTTGATTTTACTAGCATGGACACGGCCTAAGATTTCCAGATGCTCACTAGAATAAAGTTTTGTACTTGGACACTCATCTGGACAGAGAACTCAGGCAAACAAACAAAAAAAAAGGGCTTTATTGTGGGAGATTGAGTATTAGAGTTAACAGCATTTCCTAGGAGGGATTCCAGGTCCAGTTTGGAGCTCCTGGCAGAGAGCTGTGTGCTCATCAGACCTTCACTGTACCCCTCACTCCTCTCCTGCCCTGGAACAAACAGGTCTGGCAGATCCCACTCAATCCCCACTGGCTCATCTTCCCTTTGGAATTAAAAAGGGATCTCCCTTTTTGGAGCAGAAATCCACCCCAGCTGTGGGGTGAAATCACAAGTGTGAAAGCCCACACAAAACACAGGTTCCTGCCCACGAGCCTGAGGTTTCCCTTCTCACCTCCTTCACCTTTTGATCAGCACAAAAACCACTTTTTAACTCAGAGAGACACCAGTGCCAGCTGCTGTGCAGATGCAGCTTCAGCCTCGGACAAAAAGTTCCAGGAAAACAGAAAAATACTCCAGGGTGTTCAGAAAGGCAAACAGCAGGAAGAATCACTGGAAAATGAAGAGAAAACAGAGAGCATTTCTTTGTCCCCAGGTAAATCCATGAGTATGCTCACATTCAGGTCCAGTACTGAGCTTTTTCCCCATTTCAAAAAATGAAAATAGAACTGGAAAAGGTACAGAAAAGGAAGGGAAGGATTATAATAATTAATCACACTGGGCAATGCATTTTCTATAGAAATATTTTTAAGTGGCTTAAAAATCTTGTGAATTATTTGAAACAAAAATCACAAAATTTTCATTTGCTTCCTTTGATTTCTAATTCCTGATGTTGTTGGATCATATTTTCATGAGTTTTTCTCCTTCCAGCTTCAAAAGCTGTAGAAACTCAGCTTTTTAAACACAAAACCAAGAGTCCTATGGCATGAATCTAGAGGTGGGCTTGACAAAAACTCCTAAGTATCACAATGTTAAAAACCAAAGAGTTGGCAAAATACCTCAAATTTGAGGAGGTGAAGAAATATGAGTGGCACTAGACGGACTTGAACAGCTGTACATACTTCAGCCCAAGATTTTAAAATTTCTGTCAAAATATTGCCGTGAAAAACCAACATTTTCCACGGAAAGCAGCTATTTTCAGTGAAAATGCTATTTTATCAAACCTCTATTTTCCATTAAACACAGTTTTGACAGAAATTTTTCAACTATCCTTATTCAGTGTTATGCTCTGTAGTTGGAAATGTTAGCAGTTTTTAGGCTGTCTCTACAACTGCAAAGATTTATAGGGACTTGGCAAAGATGGAAAACAGAAAAAAAAATCCAATTTAAGACTCATCTCTGTCCTTCCATATTACACACATCCCTTGAAATTATTTTACAGAAGTTTAATAAAATACATGACAGTGATGCAGCACAGCAATGCTACTTCAAAGCTATTAATATTTTCCTGATTTTTGTTCCCCCCTAAAAATAACTGGCAAAGCATCACTCCTCTATTAGCCCTAGATAATTTCTTTTTGGCTTAACAAACTATAGGGGCATTTTTTCCCTAGGCAGGTCCTGGTTCCTCTGGTCAGTGTGTTGATTTGGGGATTCTGTAGGTGGAGCTGCCCCTTTGTGTCCTGTGGGATTTGTGGACTGTGCAGAATTCCCTGCTGGAATTACACAGGACTCCCAGGCTGGCTGCTGCTGTATCACATTGCAGCCCAATCTGAATTAAAACTGGGGGGAAACAGAACCAGAGGGTGCAAAACAGCTATTTGGAAAATCAGAAACCCACTGTTGGAGAGGAGAAAGAAGCCCAGAAAACTTTGGAGTACTGTGTGATAAGCAGCACCTTTTGAAGTTTTCCAAAATGTTTTTATGGGGGTCTGGGGCTCCACAGCCTCCTCACTGTGTGCTGAACTTCAGCTAAACCAGCAAATCCTTGGGGAAAAAAAAAGTCTGGCATAACCCAGGCCCAAAACACCTTGGACTTGAGGGAATGGAAGAGCAAAACAGAAAACCAAGCCTGAAGCAGATGAAAGAGAAGGAATCTTCCATACAACATCTCCACCTGACTGACTACAGAACGATGCAGGGAAACAACAGGCTGTTTCCAAATCAGAGATGTGTACACATGTACACACACAGAATTTCTGCTAATTGTCTCTGTGGAACCCCTAAATATCCACAATATCATTATAAATCCTTCCTTCCTGCAAGCCAGCATTCCCCAGCCCGTTCCATCTCTCACTTCCCCCACAAAAATGACAGACTGACTCTAAGCTCCCACCTGCATAAATCTCCTACAGACAACCACAAATATTTTAGCTATGCTGATTTATGGAAGCACAAGCAAGACTAAACCAGGAGATCTATCCTCCATGCACAGTGACTGATGGCTCGCTGCAAATCTTTCCATTTAAAGCACTGTCACTTTTGCAGTTCCACAGAGAGAGAGAGAGAAAAGAGGAATAAAATAACCTGCAGTAATGCAACTTATGGCAGCTCCTGAAAAAAAAATCCAAATACTTGTGCAACCTGATTTCTTCCAAGTTTTCCTGCATAAGATCCATGCTACTAATCAGACAAATTCTATTTAAGAGAGGATGTGAAAACAGCTGCAAGACCCCTTTATGTCCTCCTCTCTTCTTTCCCCATCCCATTTTCTGACTTTTAACTGACCACAGCAATCATGATTTGCAGCCAGTAGGAAGCTGCCTTTTTAACCAGTGCTTTGAAGCTGGTTCTTTAGTATCCAGGGACTGAAAGAATGAACCAATATGGGGATTCCCTGCTCACGTATAACTCTGTCAGTAAACAAAATCAGGCTGCAGCTCCTGATTCCAGAGTCATTAACAGGAAAGGGTGGAAGAAGCTTTGGAGGCCACTAGGCCCAGGCAAGTCCCCTTGACCTCGGAGATCACCCACCACAGACGGGATCAGTCTAAGAAGAACAAGAGCAGCACTGCTGAGTTTGCTCATGGGAGATAAAGGAGACAAACTGTGCCCAGCAAGAGCCCTGTCAGTGTCTGCCTCGGTGTCTGCATGCTGGGAAACACCCCCATGGAGGCAAGAGATTGCAGAGGACACTGAGCCCATCTCATGGTTTTAAGATTTGTGTTTTGCACAAGGACATCAACAGGGACAAATAATGCTGTTGTGGCAACACTTTACTGTTCCTCTGCTGAGCAGTTTGGAGAGATGGGCTGGGACCTGAAGTCACAGAGCAAATCAAGAGTTTCTGCATCCCAGCTCCACCAACACCACATTCCCAGCACTGTTCCCTTCCCTGCACTGGGCTGAGTTGTGCTGAAGGTGCCAGTGTCACCTGTTGTCCCCAAGCGGGCTGGTCCCTGGAGCAGCTGGGCTCTTGCTGCTCTGCTGGCTCTGAGTGGCACATGGAGCCCCACAGCAGCACCCTGGAGTAAATGCCTTTGGAGCAGCTCTGAAATTCAACTCACCAAACCTTGCTGGGCACAGGGTAGCTGCCTTTCCACATGCCAGCTCCACGAAAGAAACAGGGATAGCTGGTTAAAGAGAGCAGCAACAGGTATTGTATCTCTGGAATGCAGAGCAGGACAGGCATAGCTGAACTGCAGTGGGTATTTCAGGGCATGCTACATTGTCTACATGGCTATTATGCAGAACCCTGGGCTCAGTTTCCTCTCTAGGATCTCTAAATAATCATTTCCTTTCTCTAGGCCTTAACTTCCTCAGTCAGCACTCCCTGTGCTCTGTGCACCTGAGCTCCAGAGCTCCCACAGGGTGCAGGAGGAGAGCTCTACTCTGCATCCTGGAGGCAGGAATGGTGGAATAAACGAGGGGTCCACGGAGTCTTCGCAGTTCACAGGCTTGACCTACTTCAAAGGAGGAGCAGGGAGGGCAGTGGCAGGTTCACGCTGTGAAGAAATTGTTGCTGCTCCAACCCACCATGGCAGATTGCAGGATGCTGCTGTGAGGTCACCTGAACAGATTCACTACAGAATTCAAAGCCCCAGAGTGATCTATTTTACGTCTGATAATGAAATAAGATGCTGGGAATCATTTCCAGAGAAGTACCTGGTCACTGACTGCAGAGAAATGTCAGTGTAGTCAGCACAGCCCTCTCTGGTACTGCCTGACCTGCTCAAATAAAAAAAATACATCCACACTTACTTTTAACCCATTATTTGTTTAGTTTTACATTTGAGAGCCTTACAAAGCACTCAGAGACAAACAACACAAGGAGAAACATCACCAGGGTCACTTTCTAATCTCAGACTCCTGTAAGTTAAAAGTAACTCCTTAATGAGAACAATTTAAACCAGAAATTAAACCAGGGATGTGTTTATACAGTTGAATAATTGATGAAGGGCCATCTGAAAGAATTAAGAGGAAGGAATTTCAAACCTGAAGCAGTAATTTTTGTGCCAGTTCTGTCCTTTCTGACTAGCAACCCCTTATTAAAAATAGTGGTACGTATTCATAGTTCACTACCAAAAATTAAGACAAATTTTCCAAATGAGCTCAACTCCTAGTTTAGGTACTTACATGATGGCTGAATTTCCAAAAACACATGGGACAAGATCAAGGCTGAAACAGTGTTTTGCTTTCTTTTGGTCCATATAAAACAGAGTTTTGGCAAAATCCAGAGGTTTCGCTTCAACAGAAAAGGGGAGCTTGTTTACCACAAACCAGGAAATCGGTGCTTTCTGACTCTTTCTGCAACTCTAAGGACTTGTTTTTCATAAAAACTTCCCACTTGGAAAGCCAACAGAATCCAACAGCCTCAAAGGACAAGAAAGGCCCCCAGGAAAGGAACTGCTTGTCTCTCTAGGCTGACATTCCATAACAAACCAAACACAGACTGTCCCCTGCCCCTGTCTGACAGGAGATATTTGGAATATAAAACACGGAGACCATGGATCACAGAATCCCCAGCTCAGTTCTCCTTGTTTCCTCCTAAAGCTGCATGACCTCACTGCTCAGGCACTGATCTGTGCAGGGAATGGGTGGGAAGTGGTTGGACCCTGGATGACTTGTTAGCACATTGTGCTCATGCTGTTGGGTTGCACTTTTACCAGCATCCAATATTTTGGTTTTGCTTTTAGAACCAGAACAGGGAATGGAGAGGCTGAGAACACTTTTTTGTGCAAAGAGGAAAATGCCTTTCAAACTGAGCAAGAAATCTGCCTC
Source organism: Entomyzon cyanotis (assembly GCA_024500445.1). Classification (NCBI taxonomy): domain Eukaryota; kingdom Metazoa; phylum Chordata; class Aves; order Passeriformes; family Meliphagidae; genus Entomyzon; species Entomyzon cyanotis. The sequence continues at coordinate 2,771,159 of JAKEPQ010001025.1, forward strand.
TCCAAACACCAAGAGGAAAGACTCAGGAAGCCAAGTGTGTGCAAGGTTTTGCACATATAAAAACATTCTCACAAAATGAGGGAATCTGTAGTTTTGCAACCTGGATTTTTCCCTCTGCAGAGGGACCAAGGACACTGCTGATGTGCTCCAGGTGCCTGGCATGCCAAGAGGGACAGATTTGTTGAGTATGAGCTGAGGATCCTCTGCCTGCTCCTCTCGCCGCAGGTTGCAGGATTGATGTTATAACAGGCAGACTTCAAAACTGCAAAGAACATTCCTTTAAACATGAGGGTCAGATGGTTCTGATCAAAAGAAAATAAATCAGAAAAGCAAACAAATGCATTCAGGAGGACAAGTTTCACCATGAAAGGCAAGAGGGTCTTTTTTCTTTGCCTGCTTTCGCTCTTATCATCCTTAAAATAATGGTTTGGGAAGCAGATTTGAATATATGCCATAAAAAAATCTGTGGCCAGCCTGGAGGGAAGAGTGAAATACTCTGGATGTTCTAACCAATGAAATGATTTAATAACATCAGCTAGTACAGCTCACTTATAACTTTCATAAGCTTTCACACTGTATTTTGCTCACTTGAGAATTCTTGACAGCTGTTAAGATGCTTTCCAGGCACCCAATTAGGGCAGAGGAATGGTACAATTCCAATAATTATTTTGAGAATTTGTCAGAAAATTAGAGTAAATGATCGTGACTTTTTTTTCTCTCAAAGAAAAAGGTATGATAGCTGACACTAAAATGTTTCTGGAGGAGCAAATGCTAAGGAAGTATTTGCACGTGGCAAACAGGCTGAAATCTGGGTAAGAAAAAATCCACACCAGTTCACAGGGCTGAGGAAATCACTTCTCCAGTCAGTCACAGACAATCAGGAAGGTCTGTTGCAGGTTTTATTTTTGGCTTGGTTAAATGTGATATATAAGATTATCAGATACACTGCAGAGAGATAAACCAGCACAGAACAGAGGCAAGATCTGGGCTATTTAATGAAACACCTTCTGGTAACAATTCAGCTACATAAAAGGTCTGCATCCTGCAAACCTTGCCAGGCTGAGCAGAGGGTCTGACAGTAAAATGGTGTTTGTATTTATTGAGGAGTTCATCTGAGTACAAACCTCTTCCCATCTCTGGATGAGCAGGAAAACACACTACACCAAAACCTGGACAAAACCCAGCTCTGTCCTGCTCCTCAGGCTGTTTGTGACTTGGCTCAAACCTGACTGTCCCCCAGACCTGCTCAGCACAACCAATATCTGGCAACAGGCACATGGTCTGGGCTTAAAAAAAAGAAAAAAATAAATAGCTTGGACGAAATGGGATATGGCCAGTCTTGTCATAAATGTGGAAGTATCCACACTCAACACAGGACAAGGCAATGCTTTGTGATCTGCATTACTGTTACTCATTTGGCTTCAGGCTTTTTTGCAGGACAAGAACTTTACACAAAGAGGAGAACAAAGCTCCTGAGCTCAGTTTGGGAATGTATCACTGCCCAGGGCAGACACAGAACTGCTGCAGAGGGCAGGAGAGCCCAGCAAAGGTCTCCCTGTGATCTCAGTGCCTCTGCACAGATCCTCATCCTCCTAAAGCTCATGGAGCTGGATGGTGGCAATAGCTCCTGTGCTTGTCCAGTGGGACATGGAGCCTTTTGATCCAATGATCCTGGCTGGAAGTTGCTGGTACTCTTTGTGTGGTGAGCTCAACCACTCCAACATTGCAGCTGCTCTGTGTGGCCAAGACAGTGACTGTCACAATGAAAGGGGGAAAGGGACATTCTGCAGGAAGACTGAAGAGATCTGAAGCCCAGATAGACATTTTCAAAGGCTGGGCAGAGTGGCAGATGCCTGTCCGGTAATTCCTCCTGCCTTCATCTTCTGAGCTGTGCAGTGGCTGTGACTAATATCAGTCCTCCCACTTCTCCAGCCTAGTCATTTCAGCTGATATTTTAGAGTGTACCACACTGTGCTGACATGCCTCCACCCTCTGCGAGCTTTCCTGTTCTAGAGAGAGACACAGAGAGAATGACTCATGCAGCTCTCCTACTATTCGAGCCTTTTAAGCAAATTCAAAGGAAAGTTTTAAAGGTGCTCTCTTGATTTGGGAATGCCTGGGTGGGGTTTTCTTTTTCTGCGTGCGCTTGTTTTGTCAAATACATGTAATTTTCCAACCTCTGTGATGCTGAGACGTTTTAATAATTCATGAACCTTCCTGACACCGTCAAATTGCAATTTGGAAATGTCAGAGGTACCCACTGGTATAGGCATTTTTGAATGCTACGGGAAAGGAAATGGAAAAGAAGAAGGATGGTAGAATTAGGTTGCTAAATGCCATGTCTGGCTTGTGCTCTGTTTGACAGCCATAATTAAGAGCTGAGGTGGTAGAAAGAGGAAAGTGAAAAACCTGAAAGGAAACAGCACAAAAAAACCTGATATTGATGCTAATTGGTAACTTTGAAATGTTCTGAGGAAAAAGAAACACTGGAGATTGTTATTTAACTTCCAGAATATTTATGCCATTTTAAAATGCAAAGTATTCTATCACCAAACCTGGGGTCTTTGGGGTGACCTAACTGTGGCATTCCAGTACCTGACAGGGATGGAAGAAAGATAGAGAGGGACAATTTACAAGAGCCTGGAGTGCCAGGACAAGGGGGAATGGCTTCACACTGACAGGGAAGAGGTTTAGATTGGATATTAGGAAGAAATTCTTGGCTGTGAGGATGGTGAGCCCCTGGCACAGGGTGCCCAGAGAAGCTGTGGCTGCCCCTGGATCCCTGGCAGTGTCCAAAGCCAGGCTGGACAGGGCTTGGAGCATCCTGGGATAGTGGAAGGTGTCCCTGCCCATGGCAGGGGTGGAAAGGGATGACCTTGAAGTTCCCTTCCAGCCCAAACCAATCTGGGATTACAAAACCAATTAATCCTGACCGCAAGATGAGCAAAGAAACAATAAAACCAGCAGGCGATAAGGACTTGAAAGTACCTCTGTGGGTTTGACCAAACTTGAGCGGTTTTGAAGGATCAGGCTGTATTTCAAACTTTCCTCAGGACACTACAGATCCTGCTTGCAGCTTCACACAAACACAGCTGATTACAACAGCAATGCGATCACACAAAAAGGAGCTGGATCACTACAAGGCAAATCCTCACCCACGCGGGCTGCATGCAGCCAGTGTTGTGCTAGGGCCTTGTCATCATGAGCGACACTTTGTTTCTTTGTCATGTAAAAGTATAACAGTACTAAACCGGTGAGGGACACTCCCCACCCTCTCTGGGGAGTCCCTTCCAGCGCTCCTAAAGAAGTTCTTCGTCAAGTGCAGGTGGAGCTCCCTGGTTTCAGTTCCTGCCATTCCTCTGGTGCCATTGCTGGGTCCCCGGAGCAGAGCCTGGCCCTGTCTGAGCTCCCTGCAGCCAGGGACAGCCAGGGACAGCCAGGGCTGAGGTTCCTCTCAGCTGGGCTCCTCTGGAGGCTGAGCAGCCCCAGCTCCCTCAGCCTCTCCTGGGCACCGAATTGCTCCAGGCCTTCCTCATCTCCGCAGCCTCCGCTGGCCCTGCTGGAGAGCTCCGTGTGCCTGTGGGGCTGAGCATCCAGAGCTGGACACAGCACCACAGGGCTGAGCAGAGGGGCAGGATCACTGCCTGTCCTACCGGGAATACTGTACCTCTCAAGGCCGGGATCACTTGGGCGGGATCACTCCCCGTTCCCCCGGGAATGCTGTACCTCTCAAGGCCGGGATCACTGCCTGTCCTACCGGGAATGCCGTGCCTCACAGGGCCGGGATCACTGCCCGTTCCCCCGGGAATGCTGTGCCTCCCAAGGCCGGGATCACCGCCCGTCCCCCGGCCATTCCCACCCCGCTGTCCCCTGCCCCGCTGAGCTGAGGGCCCGCGCGCACTGGCGCCCCCTGGCGGCCGCTGCCCGCCCCGTCCCCCCGCCGCCGTCGGGGCTCCCGGAGCGCTGCGGCCGCAGAGGGGAGAGAGCGCCGGCAGAACGGGCTGGGAGCGGCCCGAGGGACGGCAACGGCCCGGGAGCGCCATGGGAGAGGAGGCGGAACGGCCCGGGAGCGCCCCGGGACCGAGCAGTAGCTGCCGCATCCCGCGAGGCCGCTCGGGAAGAGCCGCCGTCGGGAGCGCTCCCTCCCTTTTCTCAGGCTGGAGCTCTCTAGCCCTCCGTCCCGCAGCTGCCAGGGTGAATCCCCCGGTGGATTTTCACAGCCGTCGGGTTTTGCCTCATTCATCCTCCCCCGGGCCCCGCACTGTCCCCCTGAACGCCGGGTCGGTGTGTCCAGGGTGGGACAAAAACCCTGAGCAAAACTCTCGAGTCACGACTTGAGCACAGAAGTGGGGATGGGACTAAGTCTCTTCTGAAGATGCAGAACAAACTTCCCCCAAACCTCTTCACAGTTACATCGGGTGAAGCACTGGGAAAGCCTTTCCAACTCAATCACCGCCCCAGTCCCTCTGACGGGGACAAGTTTGCCATCCCACGGCCAGGCTAAGCCGTGAACACGAACGTCCTCCCAGTTCTGTGTCGGCAGCGCCCAGGAGCAGCGTCTGTCCCAGTGGGACTCGGAGCCGACATATGTCAGTGACTCACCCAGGCGCCTGCCGGATCGTTAGACCATGAATACTTCTCAAAAAGACAAAAAAGAAAAAAGGAGGGGAAAAAAAAAAAAAAAAAAAAAAAAAAAAAGGCGGCCCAATAGCCGCTTCTGAAAAAAAATTAAAAAAAAAGAGATACCAACAAACAGCATCAACGCTCCCAGCCAGCTCAACCCCCCTCCCAGCCGGACTGTTTGTCTGACCTGGGAGGCAGCATTTTATCACTTAGAGATTGCAAGTTCGATTGCAAAGCCTAGGCTGATGGCTGGCTGGATAATTTGTCTCTCAGCTCCGAGAGAAATGATGGAAGTCAATTTGACAGCTGCGAGGCTCCCTAAGGATTCCAGACCCAAAGTGCACGGAGCAGTGACAGACACGCCGATGTGCTGAATATCAATGAAGCTCTGCCTGGGAATAATGCTGAGGCAATCCAAATTGCACATGTTCAGCTGGAAGGTTATCACTATCATTAGAGTTATTAATTATTGTTATTATTATTTCTATTATTAAGACATAACAGAAGCCAAGAGCTCCTCGTGGTCTCGTAGAAAGCAGATGAGTTCTCAGCTCTGACCGACACGCTGCTCTCCAGGTCACACAGCACATTGATGGAATCACTGAGGTTGGAAAAGACCTCCAACACCACTGAGTCCAAGCTGTGCCTGATCCCTACCTTGTCCCCAGCCCAGAGCACTGAGCACCACATCCAGACATTGGACACCTTCAGGGTTGGGAACTCCAAACCTCCCTGGGCAGCCCCGGCCAATGCCTGACCACCCTTTCCTGCTGATTCCCGAAGGAATTCCTGCTGATGTCCAACCTGAAACATCCCCAGCACAGCTTGAGGCCATTTCCACTTGTCCTTTGCTCCCTGAGAGCAGAGCCTGACCCCTGTTCTGTCAGGGAGTTGTGGAGTGCAAGGAAGTGGACCTATGGAGGGTTAAGAAGATCCTGCAGCAGAAACAGCCTTTCCACCAGCTGGAGAAGGAATAATCAATCCTTGGTCTGGGGCAAGGGAAGAAATGGACTCATTTGGACCCAGCTTTCCTGGGACTGGAAACTCCATTGCCTTCTCTTCTCACGGGGCAGGGAGCTGCCCTGTGGATCTGGGAATGATCAGGCAGGATGCACAGCCAGGAAAGTCAGAACCAAAGGGAGAGGACAAAAGTGCTCACGGTTCTGGTGCGTGTTTAAACCAACAGCACAGACCTGCTGAGCTGGGAACTGCACAACTTGGCTACCAGGACCTATCAGGCTGCACTTTATGAGCTTAAAATAATAACACTCAAGCCCCTATCACTCGGTTTGTGGGATGGGTGGCAATAAAACTGAACATCCTTTGCTGTCACTTGCAAACACAGGTGTTCTCATGTGAAAGCCAACTCAGATTCTTTGCTCATTCTAACTTCTCAGGCTCCCTTGGCAAGCCTTGGGCAGTTGGCTTCAAGATTTTTAAATCTGAACTCAAATGCAGCATTAAAAAAAAAAAAAAAAAAAAAAAAAGAGGGAAAGAAAAAGAACCCCCACCTCTAAGCAAAATGGCTTTTGTGCTCATATTCAAAACCATCCCATTTTTGCCATTGGAGGAAGACAGGTCAATTAAAACAATATACTATAACCTGCTTACATAGCAAATTTATTCCTGAAAAACAGATTTACAAGGGAAACTCAGCTCAGTGGCAACACCATCAATTCAGTCTGAAGCAGCACGATTGTTTGGCTAAAACTATGGCAACTGCACAGACACTAACATGCAATCCTGCTTTATTAAATCAAACCTCCAGTGAATCTGTTATCACCATAGTAACACTTAGTTATTACATGGAAACATGTGGAACTACAGTTGGATATTAGCATCTGGTTAGCATCTGCACAGTCTCTTATTCACATTACTAAAATTATAATCCAGGCAGTGAAAAACTTAAGTAAAACTACAGCTTTAAAGCCAAGTCCTGGTCTCAGGTGCATTGTATTTAATGTCCAGGTCCACGGTACATTACCCTATATCTGGGTTTATAATTAGGGGCTTGGGGTGGTATTTAGAGGTTAGTTTATGTATCTCCTAGGATGTAAATGCACACAGTGTTGGTTGTAATAACATCCATGCAAAAAATTGCAAAACCATACGATAACTGCAAGTGACCTTCCCATGAGTGCTCTCCCAAGCAGGTTTGCAGGGCCTGCTTGGAGCATTCCCGAGCTCTGAGCACTTTCAAACGGAGCTTGTTTGAGTCTTACTTATTTTAAGCCACCTGCCACAACATTTTTCCTGTCTTCTTCCTCCCACATAAAGTGTGGCACTTTGTATTCAGGCCAGTGCCATTTTGTGAATAAAGCTCAGAATGCTGCAGGCTGAGAGAAGGTTTAAGGCCCAGAAAGCTCCACACGGTCAGGATGAGAAGTGGTTGAGTTATATCACTAGAAAGAGAAATTCCTGGGCTAAAAAAAGAATAGGAATAAAAAAGGAAAACTAGTGGTTTTCTTTTGGGCTAATAATAGATTGTTATATACTTTTCCCCCTCTACCACTGAAGCCCACATATTCTGACTCTCAGTAATCAAGTTTCTAGATTTATAGAGAGAAGATGGAAACTAGTAAATATTCTCTGTTATTGAAATGTTGGTTTTTTTCCAGGATGTAGCATGTAGAAAATACAAGATAGAAGGAAATGTTGCACACTATTCAAAATATGCCTCTCCTTCCCTGAGCAAAGTTTGTCATGCCAAAGGAAGGAACAGTTTCAAGCACACTTAAATTTTAAGGAAGTCAGTAAATTGAGACATGTATATTCATGATGAGCCTTTAACTGCTACCATGGAAAGTTTGATGGAGGTTTTGGGTGACAAAAAGACAGAAGAATACTTGAATCCATCAAACACAGAGCTACAAAGCCTCCTGATCTTTCCAGGTGTCCACTTATCAACACAGCCCACAAAAACCTGCACAGCCCCAAGTGCTGTAGCAGCCCCAGAGCTCAAAGGGGTTCACAGATGACCAATCTAAAGAGCCTCTGCAAAGGCATCTCCTCCTTTCTCCACAGCCCAGGTGGAGCAGCTCCTCAGTCGTTAATTAGCGCCAATTGAGTAGAGATTGTCCCCAGCTGGGTGAGGGGAGAGCGGAACCAGATGGGGGAGGTCTAAATTGCAGCACTACCAGAGCAGGTGAGCAATGCTGGCACTGTATGGGGATGAGATTACCATCATTGGTGTTTCACATACACTTACTTTCTTCAGTCTATGATAAAAAGCACTGCTTTGGCTCAAAGTACTGCCACAAACTGGAATTCAGAGCAACATGTCCTCCAAGAGCCATTTCCAGGCACAGAGCTGCACCACTGCACCCTGCAGCTGTATTTTGGTTAAAGAAAAGTGCCAGAACACAATTAAACACAACACACACCTCCACTAAGGGCAGACAACAGGAATAACAATGACTGAGACAGTGACTAAATTAAAATCTGCAGCTTTTTTTATGCTTTTAAGTCACGTCAGGTTCATAGATGCGTTTTGTCTTTTAATAAAAGTTCTATAACTCCCTGCTGCCTCCCACATAAAGCAACAGGCTACAGACAGATAAAGACATAATCCTTCTCTGGGTAAGAAGCAGCTTTGACAAACCCAAAATTGCACTAGTAAGAAGTAACAAAGAACAGTTGCAGCACTAAGAACAGGTCAGACTCTCTGTGTTGCTCAGGAGTCCTTGAGAAATTCAAGCTCCACTGACCCAAGCCACACCAGCTCTGCAGGAGAACACAGGTAAACCCCAGGGCTGCTCCTGCCTCCATGGCAAAGCTCAGGCTGTGTGCTCCCTGGCATTCCTCAGCACAGCTCTCACACAGGATCCATTTTAAAGTTACTTCTCGCCTACCCCTTACTTTTTTTTTTTTTTTTCCTTTTTAAAGAGCAAAAGAAGCCCAACAAAGACCCAGAATGAACAACCCCATGTCTAAAAGTAAAAAAAATACTTGGTACATACCCCTGCTAAAGGCAAAAGCAGCACCACAGCAGAAATGATCCTCCTCTGGCTCTGATCTTTGGTGCTCCCTTCCCCACTATTCAGTTCACCTTCCAGGAGAACCTGCTGCTTCCAAATGGCAATATCGTAAGCACCTGTGAGAGAACTTAATTGGAACTAATTATCTGTTGGTTGTCTGGGACCTGAGGAGTCACAGCAATTACTTCAGTCAAGAAACAACCTGGGGGAGGGTGTTGCTTCTCTTCAGAAAAATGAACTAAGCTACTCCCTGAAGGAAAGTTCTTAAAGAGATGGAACCTGTCAGATGCAAGTTAAATACAAGTCAGTGAAACCACACCAACCAATGATTTATGATTACCATTAATAAACACATCTCTAACAGGAATCTGTGTATGATCATCAAAAATAGGTTTATTCCTGCCAGATTTGATGTGATTACAGAATTGTTTGTTAGCAAGGCAGACACTGCCATGAAGATACATAAGCAAAGAGAAAGAGATGATAGAGAGGAAACTGGTATAATTTTGGGCAGTGGTCTAATTGGGACTTATTTATCTCCACAGAGGAAAAAAGAAAGGCAGAAGTGAGCAGTTAAACAAGGAAGGAAGCTTAGCAGAAAAGACTGTGAGTTGGAAGAAATAGTTGTGAGCCTAAAGGAAAGAATTCAATGAAAACTGCAGAAAATTCTCTGGTGATTTATAACTGTACAGCTCTCATTCTATGAAATAATGATAACTGAAATTAAGTCCTCTTTCAACACTACAGGACATTTCCTTTGTGATGGAGATGAATCCCATAAGAGCCCCAGTGAAATATTACAGTGTTGGCCAAGAGAGAGCAACAGCAACTCTGCAATATCTGTTTGCCTGTGTAGCACAGGTGCATTTTAACCAAATCTCCCAGGAGATTTGCCTAAGGCCAGACTGTTGCTGTAGAAAAAGACTAGAAAAGAAATATGTTTAAGTCAAAGCAAAGGTAAATTTGGCTGGACTGGTGCCTAATGGGAGGAAGGAGGAATAACACAACTCTTTATAAAAGCAGCTCTCCAGTGGTTAGACTTCCCTGCAGCACATGTGCTTGGGAAGATGCAAGCCAGGTATTTACTGTCAATTCTGTTGAAATGCAAAAACCAAAAAAGATGGCTTTCCTGGAAGCATGGAGAACAAATTCAGGACAAAGCAAGAAAGTTTACAGAGCACTTGTTTTTAGGGACAGCTAGGATGGAGGTTGTAAATGATATTAAGGAGCATTAATGCAGTATTTACACATTCTTAAACCAATTTAGCTCTGACTTCAGTGTCTGTGGAATCGAGCAGAAGGTGACTAAAGGTGACAATGATGGTATTCAGTGATGGAAAAAAATGCCAGTGAAAGGATTAAAACTGTGGTTACAGTTTTAGGGCAGGACTTGTTTTGGTGGAGGTTGCCAGTGTCAGTGTTGGTTATGGCTGGATGACAATAGGCAAGATTTTCTTCAGATCCAGAATATTGTTACATTTTCTTAGAAATCAGCTGCATCTCCTTGGCAGCAACCCTGGGCAGTTCATGAGCTCTTAACTCCCAGCTCATGATGTGAAGAAAGCAGAGGGTCTCACCTTCCCCTTCATTTCCCACCAGCCAACCCTTCAGAAAACTTGGATTTTGCAGGTAGCTCAGAGAATCTTGCTGGATAAGGCCCTACATGCTTGAAATCAAAAAGCACGGCTGTGTTTCATGGTCGGCTGCATCCGTAAAATTTTTTATCATGTCTCTGTCTGTTGGGTAATCTCCATTAAACTCGATAAAAACTTTTGATAAAATCCACACTGAGAGCAAAGAACAATGAGGAGGAGGAGAAGAGGCCAATTTTAACAGCTTCTATATGACTTTCCATAAAATCCATGGTTTTCCTTTCTGCATAATTTACACAAAGACCTTGAAGATGATAAATCAGGGGAGGGGGAATAAAAGTTTATTTGCATAAAATGAAAACGGAAAAAATAGAACTACACATAATACATTCTATTCTACTCCAAGGAAAGTCACAGACCTGTTTCTATAAGCTTGGGAAGGAAGCCAAAAAGACTGGAAATACACAGAAAGCTTTAAACAATTGATCTTACTGGGAGGTTACACTGGTACCTTTTATCCTCCTGGTATCCAGATGTTTCACAAAATACCCAAAAGTGAAACACTTGTAGGTTTTTGGGGAATAAATTGGAGAATCATTCCCTTCTCCCCCTCCTGGGCTTTCCTTGGTGTCCAGTGTGGGTTCTCTGGGCACTGCAGCCACCCTGCCCCAGGGGCTCTTCCCAAGGGTGGATGGAGTTTCTGCTCTTCCCAAGGTGGATGGAGTTGGGAGTTGAAATGAGCATCCCGAGGAAGAACTGGGAGTTCTGGGGGACACAGGCTGTGGCAGGGGGTGCTGGGCACTGCTGGGGGGTCAGAGAAGGGGAACATTTGCCCTTCTGTTAACTTGAGATTCCTTTTAATACCTTGATACACCTTTTAATGCAGAGCTGCTGGAAATAGCTGGACTTTAGTGAGAGCTGAGCTTGTGCTTGAACAGAGTTAAACCCCAGGCTTGAATTCCATGCACAACATCCCTGCTCCTGCTTTGCCCTGGGGAATGGATCTGCAGTGCCCCCAGAGCTGCAGCCCCCACTCTGGAAGGCTTTCCACAACACCCCAAGATATCATTTAACTACAACTGCTGGGAGGTCAGAGGGACTGTCCCCTATTAACCACAGCCTGATGTGCCTTCCCGAGACAGATTTCAAGGGAGAAAAATCCTCTGACAACCCCCGCCCCCTGCCAACATGAAAACTGGAGCATGCCTCTTTAAAACTAGCCTATTTAGGCCACAGATGCTAAATGAATTCAGCAGACAGACGGAGTAATGGAATGTCAGTGTTCCAGTCTGCTGCCTTGAAGCAATAGGGGTTTTTTATTATTAATTTCTCCTCTCATTTTCCAATGCTGCCTCTGGGCTCCATGCTTTAGATGCAGTATTCTTGTCAGTCTCGCTAACCCAATTTGGATATAATTAAATTTTAAAATATTAAAGGGATTATAAATACTTCCCACCCCACTTCCCCCGCCCCATTCCCTTTTATGCTGTCCCTCTAAAACTGCTGAATTTTGCTTCAGGACTTAAAATGTGGTACTGCAGAATCTGATTTGTTACTGCAGTTTCCTTTGCAAAGGCTGGAGAATATCTGAAGGGAAAAAGCCCAGAGTTAATTCCAGTGAAAGGTGCCCAGGAGCTTTATGAGATAAAGAGCTTTCTGCCACCCTGACAGCTTGGAACTTGATCTCGCTCCCACTTACATTAATGTGAAGGCTCTCAAATTCTTAGAATGGAAGAATTTTTGAGTCACTGTGAGTCCTCCTAATAGTACACAAACAAAGATGTAGTTTATCACAGAATCATTGAGATTGGGATCTCCTGGTCCAGCACCTTCCTCAGGCAGGGTCAGGACTTTGCTGAGTGCCATGAACAGTTGGATTTTGGATATATCCAAGGATGGAGACTCCACAATTTGCCTGAGAAACCTGTTCCAGTGTTTGAGCACCCTGCAGTAAAAAGCTGCATTTAACTGAATTTAACTAGGTGTGGTGAACCTTGACATTTAGGGATGATGCCAAAATTTTCAGGCTGGCTTAGCACCTACACCATGAAGCAGAATCCAAACTTCTGCTTTCCTTTTGACATCTGTGAGAAGCATCCAGATTTTCCAAAGTTCAAAACTAAGGATCTCTCATTGAGAACAGCATGCAATATCCCCTTGTTGTGAGAATAACACCATTTCCCTGATCCCCTTCTGCTAATGGGAGAAAGCTGGAGCTTCTGGTTGCTGAATATTGAACACTTACAGAGGATTATTTATTTTTATGACTAGGAAGAGCAGTCTCTCTTGTGTAACCCACCTCAGATATTAACATCAGGTATTTTCTTCTTTTTACGTGCTCCAGAAATAGATTGTAAAGGTTTGTATTTATTAGTCCTGAAATGGCAGCTGAATTATTCTGGTAACATGCCTCCAGCCCTGCCTGTTTGGATCTTTAAAAGGCAATTCTCCAGGTTTAGGAAGACAAAGTCCCACCATGAGTCTCACAGGAGATGAAGGTTTCCTAACTCTCAGCCCTGCCCTTTTGTGGGTCCAACATGCTGCTGTTATTTTAAAGCTCCATCTGGAGTAGAGCCTACAAAAGAAAAGATGAGGCCATTACCAACTCATCTTTGCCATCTTTGTCCCACATTTCCAGCTTGAAAGGATTCTGTTTAGCTTCAGATCTTTCGGGGTCACCAGTGCTTTGTTTCAACAACTGTACTCCAGACCTCAGGGAAACTCAACCAGTCATTTTTGTTTATGGCTTCTATTTCCTGTATATTCTTCCCATTGATTGTGTTTCCCAGTTCACTCCATGTCTCAGATGGAAAATCAAACGTTGGGGGAAACAAAGGGAATCCAGTGTGTCACAGATATCATGTGTAACAAGCAGAGCTTAACCAGAGCATGAGAATGGCTGTTGAGGAGCTTAGCCTTGCTTTTGCCTGGGAAGGAGTCAGCAGAATCCAATCAAACCCAGGTTTGCTTCATGATTTAGATGCAAAATCCTGATGCTATTGAGAAAAAAGCCCAGCAGCAAACAAACAAGGTCGCTGGACAACTTCAAGGACTCAGGGGGCATATTAAAGAGGGCAGATTTGTGGCTTTTCATATCCAGAAAATGAAGTTACAGAACATGGAAATAGTTCTGTGTTGGACATGGACAGGGCATAGTGACCTGGGTACTTCAGTCAAGATATCAATCAAAATGTCCCTGGGAACTGACACATGTAAAGATGTGTACAGGATAATTTTATCTGACCCCGAGTTACAGTGTATATAAAGCTTGTACTTTATACTGGAGTAAGACCTAGTTGACATTTTTCTCTGTTTTATACTATTGAGGGAGGTGGTTTGTTTTGGGCACCAGAACTCAGAAGAAGATAGTTCTTATCCTTATTCAAGCAAAATCAGAAGGTGCTGTTGGGCAGGCAACATTATCCTGCGCTGCTGGAAAAGCCAGACAGTAGTTTACACCCTGTAATAGCTGGAAATATCCGTCCAGCATTTCTGGAGATGGTGCCTCTATAAGCCCATTTATCTTCCATGAAATCCCCGGTGCTTTGTGAGGGACACAGAGACACTTTCTTTAGATTACTTGCCTTTCTCAGTTCCTAGAGAAATCAGTGACTGTATGAACCACTCGTTACACTGAATATTTAGGTCAGACAAAAGCATGCAAAGTAGCAGCATGGTCTGGAAAACTGGGGCCATTCTATCAATTTCCTTGTGGCAGGAAGACTACTCCTCATTCTTGTGGGATTATACAGTTGTAAAATGAGTGAGTGTGCCTCGAGCACAGGAACTCCCAGCTCCCAGTCCCTGGTTGGGTGGGTGACAGGGACCCGGTTTTTCTGCATCAGGCAGAGAAGGGATCCATAACACACTGAGCTATACTTGGACTGAGGAAAAAAGCTCTTAAAAGATAGCAAGTGATGCCATACGTTTTCATTATGGAGCACGCTATGCAAAGATCTGGGTAGTCAGCTCCCACCAACCATCTGGAGAGAGAAGTCACTCAAATCGAAGTGCTGAACCTGCTGTGGTAGACAATCGGTGCCAGTGAACCACTCACTACTCTCCCCCTGTCTGTTTTCCTGCCTTTTGCTGCAATAGAGCCTTAAAATAAAATAATCTGGCTACCACTTTCCAAACACCCGCTTCCAAACACCCCAGCTCCCATCTGCAGAGTGCACTTCATTCATTGGGCAAAGTGGGCCACTTCCACAGAAAAAGCTCTGCTGAAGGTCTGACCAAAAGGGAAATGCACAGAAGGGAAATAACACATGAAAAAATTGCCTTTTCTTTACTGAGCACCCCACGGCCCCGTGTTAAACCCTAATTTCTGTTTTATGTCTCCCTGATTCCTCCCCAGTGCTTAATGTCTCTTTTGACTCCTGTTAAAGGCTTCCTGGGGCTGAGATCCTGGGAACCCAGCAAGCTCACTGGGTTTGCCTTATGAAAAGTGACTTTAAGTGCCAGGGAGGGTTTAGCAGCTTTGAAATAAAAGGAACTTTCAGCCACGTTGCCGTGAATTGCTTTGTTGCCTGTAGTCAGCAAGAATCAGTTTGAAGATTTCTGGAGCCTGAGGGTATCAATTGCTTTGTTTTTTGCCTCTATCAAATCTATCCTCCAGTGACTTGTGTTACACTGCAGGCTGCTCCAGGACGCTCAGCAGATGCTAAATGGGGCACAAGAGACATATCAAGCCCCTTGGCATGTATATATTTTTAAATCAAATAGGCAGACATGGGCAAAAGAATCTGTGATGGTGAATCAAATGTTCCTGGCTTGCTCTGCTGTACACAGTCATCTCTCCTCCCTGTAGGACCAGACAGCAACTGAGTGACTAAAGTCTAAATAGCTTGGGATCAAGTGCTCTAAGCCTTACTCATGTAAGCACCAGTTCCAGTGGGCTCACTGGGACAGCTGGTGTTATAGCAGGTCATTTCATGGTTGAAGACATATGAAGAATATTTGTGGGTGGGAATAATCTAATGAGAACAGAATACAGATTATCTCAATTACAGAAACAATTGGGTGCACATCAGCTGTGAAGAAAAGACAAGTAGGATTTGGAGTGCTATTTCCACCATGGCAGCTCCTAAACAGAAGAAGGAATACTGAGGATTTTAATAGCACTGGGATGCCCCTGCAGACAAATCATCTGCCCAGAACTCCTCTGAAGTCTGCAAAGCTTTATGAAAAAGCTATGCTAAAAGACCAAATCTTAGCAAATAAATTCCTGCTTGGAACAGCTTCTTGACAGTTGTTCCTTGTTCACTTCCATCTCATCCTCATGGCGGGGCAGCGAGTGGCCCGTGGTAAATCAGTGCCTGACAGCAGCCAGGAGCCAGTCCCTGCAGTGTCTGCCTGGCTCCACGGCTCAGGAACATGTGCAGCTCCTATTAATAAAGCAGTGTGTACTGGTGGAACGATGCCAAATTGCTCCCATCTCCGCGCTTCCTAATTCCTCCCGTAGCCCTCACCCTCCAAACAGGAACAAAGATCTCCCCTGTCTGGCGCTGCTGGCTGTGGAAAGAGACTGTTAATTACTCAGCATGTCCCTCTGATGAAGGCAGCATGTTGGGAAGCCTCTTGCATGACCACTAACCCAGCCCTTCCTCTTCCTCCCTCTCCCTCTTCCCCCAGGCACAGACAGGCTATTCCTGCAGGCAGTGTCTCCGATGCTGGGAGCAGCCTTGGCTCTGCTGTGCACCAAGAATGAGCCAAGGTGACAGCCACAGGTGCTGCTTTCCTGCAGACAGGTCTGGGGCAGCAGTTTCCCTCGGCCCTGGGAGTACAGGGCCAGATGGATGCTCAGGAAAAGGAGCTGCAGTTCCACACTGGGATCTGTGCTGCTGTCACGTACCCAGTTCTGAATGCTGGACCTTGACTCTTTAGAACATGGAAAGTTTAAGTGGAAAGAGACACTCTGAAAAGTTTACAGGAAATGGGAGCATGGGGATGTTTAGTGATTAGGGAGGAATGAGCTGGGAAAGTCCAGAAACTGCAAGTCATGGACAATTAAAACCCGATTTAGGCTTCCCTCACTGTTTGCTCAGGCAAATGTCCCAGGGAAGTCAAGGCAACTCTGCCCTAGTTAAGAAGAAAAAAACTGTATTTTTGACAAATGGTGACACTACCCTTTTGCAGGGACTTTTCCTAGAGGAGAAAAACTAGCACAATAATCAAATCAGGGCTTGCAGTTAATCTCGTTGTAGTGCCAACCTTGGTGGCTCTGTGCCTCCCACTCACAGCAGTCAAACACAAGGATTCAGTCCCAGCAACCTTCAGAGCCTTGGGGGCCATCCCTGGCAGTTCTGGGAGTGAAAAATGCACAGTGCAGCCGGTGTTCCAGTCTCATTTCCCCTCCTTCGCTGACAGAAGCATCAAGTGCACTTGTGCTCTGAGGTCTGTGCTATATAAATATCCCCAGGAAATAAATAAATGCCAGTGCACTCGTGCATTTCCCTCAGATATTCTTCTCCCCAGCTGCTGTGCTGACAGTACTTACTAGGAATCAGGCATTTCATTCTGGCTCACTGTTCTGCTGGAGAGAGATGGGAACAAGATGCTCCTGAGGCAGGGAAGGGGAGGGTGCAATTCAGTTACCAGAATATTGGTTTGTTTATTTATAGATGCACACACACACAGACCTGTGTAGGAAACTAATTTCTCATCCTGCAACTGAAGGGGAGAGCTGAAGACTGAAATCTTGGGCAGGGGAAGAGCTGGGGGAGAGTAGGGGGGAGAGTTTAGGACCAGGGTTTTAATTAGCATCCAAATGGGTGCCAAGACTGGATACCTGTTGTGAGGGGTAAAAGAGAAGGGCTTTGCCTCAGTGATTGGGTTTTCCAGCAGTTCTGGCCACAAGCCATCTGGCAGGGACTGGCTTAGGTCCCCCCAGGACATTGCAGATGACAGAGTGTCCCCAGGACAGGTGCCAGCAGGAACGGGAGCCGAGGCATTGGGAACTGAATGACTGTGAGTGCTGAGCTCAGGGGCTGCTCTACTCCCCAAAGCCAGGCTTAGAGCCACCTCCACTCCCCAGCCACCCTGAGCCAACAGAATGCACTGGAGAAAAGAGACAGACAAAAAGGAGGATTTGAGAGGGAAGCTGAGAAGCCGTGTGGTCCTGGCTGGAGACCCAGGGAAGCCTGGTTGCATCTCCTTGGGGGCAGAGCTCGGAACATCTGTGTCTTGCCTAGCCTCTGTCTCATCCTGTACATTGATTTCAGCTGCAAATCTGGTTGTTTTAGCACCTAGCAGCACAGCAGTCTTGACTTTATTTTGGGTCCTTAGTTTATATTCTAATATTGCTAACAATGAAGTGAAATCTATAAAATGGAATTGGCTCAATTATTCCATTCTATCACTCTATGCCTTCCTGTCTGTCAAGTGTGATCCCCTGCCCCACCTTGCAGTAAAACTGATTTTCATGCCCAGAGCTGTCCAGAGCTAAATACACAACATCTGCTTGGCTGTGTTCACCTGCAGAGTGGCCAAGTTCTCGGGGCCTGACCCAGAGCTCTACAAACGCCATTAAAATCATAATTAGTTGAAAAGGTATTTCTGGGCATCACCAGAAGACACGAAATCAAGCTTGTGTTCCATACTTTATGTCTTAAGTAAACTGTGTCACCTCTGGATGCCCTGGGGACCTACCTAGAGAATAAGAATGCTCACCTACCCTTGTACAGATTAAGAATTAAATATTGAAATGCCATGGGATCTTCTGAGTCCTTTGGAGCAGAGACACTGAGAACAGAAACATCAGGCTCATGAATCCAAGAGGAACTGTGTTGCTGTGCCAGAGCAGCCACTGCTGCTCAGTGCAGCACAGAGCCTTTTCCCCTGGAAGCTCAGCTGGAGAGCTGAGTGTGCTGCAGGCTGGGGACTCTGGTTCTGCTTGGCTTTGTGTCCACAGGTGGGGCTGAGCCAAGGGAAAGCCCAGCCAATGTGCCTGTTCTGGCAGTGCCTCTCTTTGCCAGTCACAAGTGACCTTGCAGTGCACACTGTCTGCTGGAACATCGGCATTCCTGCTCTGTCCCTCCAGGCCCTGTCTGGGCAGACGTGTGCTCACTTCTCACCAAGGTCTCACGTCAGTTTGGGGATTAAATATTTGGGTTCCAAGGTTCTCTCCTGTCAGAGGATGCAGGGTGTGGGTTTGGCGGGGAGAGATGGGTTTGGAGGCTGGTTCTGCAAAGGGAGACAGACAGAGCTCCGCTGAGCTCTCCACTAATTATTGTCGGGTCAGCTGGTTCAATCCCTAATAACAGCAGACACACTGTTAATTTCTACAGCAATCTGGATCCTGCTGTTCACATCCAGCTCACTTGCCAGTGCTTATCCCTCCCTATGGCTTTGGACTAGGTCGAAATGCCATTTTAGCTGGGATGGATTCAATGAATCTGAGTGGACAGAGCCTGTCCTGTAAAACATTCCCCCATTCTCAGTCATTCTCATTCACAGCTGGGGTCTGCAGCACCTTTTATTCCCTGCAGCACCACCCTGCCTTGTGCCAGAATGTACCTAGAGAGTTATTCACGGCAAATTAGTGCAGCAATTGTGGGGTTTTTTTCTGTTTTGTCCACGAGACACACTCAGGATTATAATGAAGTGAAGACAGTGGATTATGGACACAGGAGATTCTCGTACTTGCTCAGGACTTGATGGAACCAGTCTGCACCTCCTGCATCGACCTCGTGCTGTCCCTTCCACTCATAATCACCCACAAACCACTCAGATAGAGCACCAAGGCCTTTTTGGATTTCTCTTCATATGTTGTCTTAAATGAATGGAAAATGTGGTATAAAATGCTTGGGAACATCCTCTGTGATGTGACACACATCCGTATGATTTCCTTGACCTGATATTAGGATTTTTATCCAATAATCCCACTCCAACACCTGAACTGCAGCACAAGATTCTCTTCTTTTTTTTTTTCTGTAATCCTTTCCCCCACAAACCCAGCCCTGTCCTTCTCCCTTCAGAACTGACCCCGGCTCAAGGACTGAGTGCTGGAATGAGCAAAGCCCTGTGCTGCTGACCTCTCCGTGAGCCTGGCTTTGCGCAGGGATCTGTGTGTTTTGTCTGGTGCTAGTGAGCCGGCCTGTGTTATCTCGAATGTCATTTTAAAATTAAATTAACCCCAGACTGTGGGGGTGTGTTTGCATGGCGAGGGTGATACGCTGGGAAGGAGGATGCCTTGGGCGCACACACGGAACCTGCAAAGCTTCTCCGGCGGCTTTGGCTGCTGTGCTGGCTGGCACCACCCCAGGGGAGAGTGTGCCCATGCATCACAAATTTGCTTTTTGGTTCCCCTTCCACCCACCCCTGAGCTGAGCTCTCTGCCAACTCAGCTTCTGTATAAATCAAAGGGAAATATTCTCCCCCTCCTGTTTTTTTCTTTTCCTGAACAGATTGGATGTCATTATGTGCAGCTGAGCTCGCTGAGGCTGGCGGGGGAGGAGGGACGGGAGGAGGGATGGAGAGAAGAGACGGTTTTAGACAAAATGCTCACAGTCCATCAGAGGGGGAAAACAGCCTCCAGCTACAAGTAACCAGCACTTCACACACACACTGATTTACTGGGGAAACCCAGAGAGCTTTAATATTTAAAAATAAAATAGGGAGTGAGGGAAAAAAAAAAAGGACTAGAAGGGAAGGATGTTATCCCTGTCGATGGAGCGATCAGCCAGACATCACAGGGCTGGGATGGAGGAGCTGAATGACACCTTCTCCAGTGGGCATTTAGAGCCCCTGGAATCATCAGGCCATAGACAGGCTGTGGTGAACAGTCTCGACCACCCTGTAGGGAGGTTTCTAGCTCATCTTTTGGGAAGTGAAAAGCTCCCTCTTCCTCCTCCCAGCCAAGTTGTTCACTGTGCTGTGCAGTTTCCCATCTTTACTGGGGGATCACTGGGTGAGAAGGAGGGAAAAGGAAGGGAAAGGGAGAGGGGATGGGGGAGGAAGAGAGAGGGAGAGAGAAAGAGGAAAAAGGGGGAAGGGGACAGAAGAGGGAGAAGGGTAATTAAGAGTAAGAGGGAGAAAGAGGGAGAGAAAGAGGAGGGAAAGGGAGGGAAGAGAGGGGAAAGAGAGGAAGAGAGAGAGAGAGACAGACAGAAAGGAAAGGAGGAGTGTGAGCCAAATGCATGGCATTCAAAAGAAGCAGCTTTCAAAAGCTTTGGCTGGGATGCAGATTTGCAGAATCTCTGGACCCATAATTCCCTGGCACACAAAGCTTGCTGGAGGCATCAATGTGCCCAAAAGGGGCTTGCAGAATAAACAGCAGATAAAAAAAACTAACACCCACAACAAGCCTATGAATTAAAAATGAAGGCAAGGGGAACAGCTGTACTTCCAAGCTGCAGGTGACCTCATTGTGGAAGCTGCGCCTCAGCGAGGCACGTCCATGTCCAGTGGTTCTGAAATAATAGGTATGGACAATAATAGCTGGGAGGGAGAATACATTCCCTGTCTATATTAAAGAGTAGGTAATTGCCCATCTCTCCTGCCAGCTATATTTTAATCCAGAGCTCAATTACTCTGAGCATTCTTATAAACTTTTATGTTACAGCATCTCCTAAAGCATCCATTGACACTATCAGGCCCACATTTCTCCTTCTCCCTGATGTCTGCAATAAATATTACACATCAGCTGGAGGATCTAATCCAAACCATTTGGATTCTTACTCAACGGGCTCTGAAATATTTAAAAAATTTCTGTGTCCACCCGGGGAGACAGAAGGGAAAATGATATGGGAACTGCCACTTCTCCATTGGTGTAGGTAACAGACAGTTGTAATAAATTCTACTATTTCACAACTTAGGCAATGATTCCTCAATGAATAAATATGGATCAAGGACAGCAGCTTACACCCATGTGAGGTGGCTGCTCTGCATGGAACTACTGTGGAGATACAGCAGTGGGTGGTGGAAGGGAAGCAGACCTGTGGCAGTAAATTTCCAACTGTTCTTCCCAGCTGGATACAGGAATACCTCAAAATGCACCAGTATTCAATAATCCCCATCTTCCCAAACACATCCCATGCCATAACCAACTTTGCAATGAAATAAAGCAGGTTTTTAGGAAGCTCATTCCTTCACTAACAATGCAGAGCAATGGAGGATCAAAGTCTGCTCAATTTTTAGAGAAGAAAACGACAAAGAATAAAAACCCCACGTGGGAATATGAAACAAAAGCAGTCATTAAACATCGCTTCTGAATTGGCAGTTTTTTGTGAGAGAGAGATAATTCCAGAGCTATTTGAAATAAATCAATTCCAACTGCAGTTGGTGTTTGTTGTGCAGAGAATGGGAATGGTTTGGCTATAAAAGGGGCCTGGGTTCCCTCCTAAAATGACCATACAAGTCCAGGGGAAGGCACTGCAGCTCTGCCACAGGGGCCTTAAAAACAGTCAGAGATCACGTACACCGAGTCACAGTAATTTGCTACTACCAAAATAGTTTACAGTATTTAAAAAAAGCTTAATCTAGAGATCGTTCTCTTGGCAGGAAAAATCTTCCTTGTGCCAAGAGAAAAATAATTTGCATCCTTGGTGTCAATGGTAATACTACCACGTTGCCTCAACGCCCCGGGAGAGGCAGCCAGCTCAGCACCGCTCTGAGAGAGAAAATCTCTGAAAATAACATGGAGAAGAAAAGAAGTTCACATTGCAATTGCACCAGAAATGAATGTGACATCAGCAGGTGGTGAATCATTCCTTAGCTGAAGCGTTTATCTAATGAAACACAACGCTGGGTTGGGGATTGGGCTCTTTTCCCTTCATTTTGATCTGATGTGGACAGGCCCCAAAGAGTTAAGTTTTCAGGAATATGGTTGCCTTGGTATTATGCTCTCAGCTGTGATCAGCAATATGTAACAAAAAACCAGTACTTAAGTGGATTCTTTTAAAGTATTCCCCACTGCAAATGTGTAATTAATTAGCCTTCCCCTTCCCCCTTGCTCACACATCCAGCCCCGTGGGGACCCTCCCCTTTCCTTCCTATCAAATTCAGACAGTGACTGGGAGCTGAATTATTCATTCAGCTGTAGGTGTAACACAGCCATTTAAGTGATTTAAAGTTCAAGCAGTCTTGCTGCTGTTCAGCAGCAACAGAAAAAAAAGTTTCAAGAGAAAAGTAGAGCCCGGGTTCTTTTTTTCTTAACCCACTTGTTTGGTTACACAAACAGGGCAGGTTTTGTGAATCAACCTATTGAATGAAAAAGAGATTTGTGAGAACGTCACGTCAACCAGAGCACCTGTCACTCATTAAGAAAATACCACAATTATAAGCATCAGTTAAAGCTTTTGTTCCAGTGTGTCTCGTTGAATATTCTCTGCTGTGATAGTTAATTTTATGCACACTTTGCTGGAAATAGATGGCAAGTGAAGTTCATACCGACAATCACAGAAATCACATTAAGATCCCTGTTTAGTCCTCATTATCATTGTATCAGAGAACCTCATGCTAAAAATTACGTACAGCCAGAGAACAAATTAGCCATAATTAACGACACTTTGTAGCACTTCTGATTAGATCTCAAACTGCTTCAAAGTCTTTAATTTTCTGAGCATTTCTGCGATATAAGGCAGTGCTTTCTCTCCTATTTGGAAGCTGGGGCTGTGGAGAACAGTACCTGAATCTGTTTAACTCTGGGGAATTTGGTAAAGTTCCTTCCTGCCCTTGGCAGGCAGAGTGGGAGATTGAGCCCAGAGTGTCCATAACCCTGATCTAGAACCAGGATCTACCTCCCAGCGCTCTGCAGTGGAGGTTGAAAGTTGATTTTCCTCAAGGCAACACCAAAAGTCTGTGACAAAAGGAAAAGCCAGGTCCAAACCAGAGCCTGGTGTCACCATCCCTGGGTCACCACCAGGTCCCAAAGTGGCCTGTTTTAGATGTGCTAGATGCAGTGGGTTTGTCAGTCCAAAGGAATTCCTCTATTTGTGAATACAAATCCCGAGTACTCTGATTACATGAAGTACTGTGTTGCCAGTGCTTACAATTTTATTAGCAATACCCTAATATGTGCTATTTCTCTTGAAGATGCAGCTGCTTGAATGTCATCTGAATACCTCAGCCTTTATGAAAAAGTGTTCTATTTTTACAGTCATAATTATGCCACTCAGGATTCTGAAGTACAGGCTTATGCCTTTATTAGTATAAGATTGGCAATACTGAACTTAAAAAAAGCCCAAATCCTGAAATACCTGGAGGTATTTTAAGCAAAGGGAAAGCTTGAAAGAAAAGGGTGTCAGGATTCTTCCCCTGATTCTTGCAGAGTCCATCGCCCACAGATTCAGGGATGAAGCCACAGGCTCACAAGTGAGGGATATTGAAGTTAAACAACTGCTCAAGGCTACTCTGAGAGGTACTCTGGGTTGTAGAATGCAGGATGGGTCAGAAAATGGATGGAAATGTCTGAATTCCCTCAATTTTTTAAGAGCACTGGAGGTTGAAAAGTGCTAAACCACATCAGCCAGGAGCCCATAGACCTGTGCAAGGGCTGGCACTGGCAGCACAGCTCAGTTCTGGTTTAAATCACCTCCCTGCCTTTGGGATTCCACCCTGGCACTGCTCCTACCCACACAAACTTCATGTGGAACAAGGCTTTTATTTCTGTGACTCCTTTCTGATCTAGATTTGAGTGGCACCATCTCTTGATTAGAAGCCCCACTTGCTCAGAGCGGAGTTTTCCTGATAGTTTTCTTTCTATGAATTGCTCCATCACAGGACTGTCATAACAGACTGTTTGCCAATTTGAAATCCAACAGTTTGTCTGGTGTAAGTGTTAAAAATGTTGTCTTGGCAGTTGGGTTTTTTTTTTTTAGTTTTTTTGGATTTTTTTCCTTTGCATTAAGTGACTTGATTTTTTTCCTATTTGCTTCTACAGTATGTCAGGGAAATTGGATCATTTTGGTAGCCTGCTTTCTTTCTTTCACTTCAAATAAAACTCAACACTTAACCTATGAATTCAGAGAGTAATTTTATTTTAACTATATAAACTCTGCAAAACTCAGCATGCTCTTTTTTTTCTTGTGTGAACTTATAGTCATAGCTGGCAAAATATAGTAAATTGTTTCAAAGTGGCATTAAAACCAAAAGCAAGGTAGACACATGTTATATTTACTGAGAATGAAAGATTTGAGGCTAAGACTTCCCCTAGACTTTAGTCTGTGGCATAAAGGTCCTTTGAGATGACTCAAGTTGGGTTCTTTTTAAATGATCTTTTACCAATTTTCATTTTCACCCATTGCAATAATTAAATGACTAATGGTTTACAATCTACTGATGATGCAGGAATACTCACATTGTGCTTGTGATCTAAACCCTCTAAAAATCACTGACCTGGCAGTCTCTGATGGCCCAGAGTGTTCCTAACTATGATTCATGATTTCGATGGCACATTCATCACTTCTGGTGGAAGAACCCCATGTACACAATGAGTATTTCTACTGAGTTTAACATGGTGTGAATTTCATGAAACTCACAATTTGTTCAGTGCCTGAGAAAATATCAGATAAGGTTCAACAGAAATCCAAAATTAGTAATTGGAATTAACCCCCTGCTAATAAAGAGGAAAAATGCTTTACAATATCCTGCAAAGTCTGAGTAATTCAGCATTCAGGAGAAGGCATTGATGTGAGAAGAAAGCCAAAGGATCCCTGCCCAGGCTGCCATATTGGGAACAGGAACTCCAGGACGTGCTTCAGGACAAAAAACCAAAATCCCCAAACCCCAGACTTTCAGGAACTTTGATTTCTTTCCTTAAGGACAGATGAAAGAATTACCTTCTAATATCCTAAGGTTTCAAAAGAAGAGAATCACAGAAGCACTGATTTCAGTGACCCATTTTTCTCAGGACTCGCTGTTTCATCCAGCCCAGAGAACGATGACACACAATCATCTAAAGGCACCAGGAGAAAAACTCACTGCTTCAAACCCAGAGCAATATGGGACAGCAGCAATTCCTCTGGAGAGCAAGCAGAGGAGAGGTGGGAAAGAGCAAACTGCTGGCCCTGCATTATCATAGGGTCACAGAATACCCTGAGTTGCAGGGGACCCACTAGGATCATCCAGCTCCTGCACAGGACAGCCTCAAGAATCCCAACGTGTGCCTGAGTTGTTGTCCAAACACTTGAATTATCACTGGCAAATATGAGTTCAGGGAGTGATGAGACCCCTGCTTTTTAATGGAAATCACTGACACCACACCAATGTAAAACTCATGAGAGTGAAGGAAGAATCAGGCCTCAGAGAAAATGCACAGGAGATACAAAACATTGCCAAAAGAGAGTTCTCTCCACCTCCCAGGAGCATGGTGTGGGTGGCTCTGGCACAGACCCGTGGCAGCAGAGCACTGCAAGTCTGTATGTATGGGCTGTGCCTGTCCAAACCCCACATCTGGGAGGGGAGTGAGGAGTAATTCATTGGAAATGTCATGGAAGCCCTAATTTCAGGTTCTGAGGATGGTTTGTGAGAGAAGGTGACCATCTCATCTTCCAAACACAGGTGCCACCCCTCTGTCCCCTCCCTGGGCCACGGCACCGTCCCCTCACCCTCTGGCAGCCCTGCCAAGGACACTCCCCATCCCTCTCACAGTGGGCTCTGTGTGTGCTGTTTCTTTTTAAATGATTCATGACTCCCACTTCTCACTTCATCTGCCTTTGTTTTGCTCTGCAGTGAATGTGTCTGGTACATGGCAAAACGTGCTGTGCTCACGCCAGCGCCGCGAGCAGCTCCACGAATGTCAAGGTAACGACGTCTGCAGACACAGCCCCGTGATGCAAATGGGCTGCACAGCCTTTGGGTTCCACTGCTTTGGCCTTGGAAAATGACACACAACAGAAATGCAAGCACTCTCCCCACTGAATAGTTTTTCTTTGGTGCATAATTTTTTTTCTTTCACTGCTGTCCTCCTGAATTCATCTTTAGCAAAAGCCCTTCCTGTACTTCACCAAATGTCTCCTTCTTGTGACAGTAAAATCCAGATGTCAGCCAGTATTTCTCTACACCAGCTCTCATATGTCTTTACAAAGAATCAGCGACACTCTGTAAGGATGGAAAAACTGAAGCACAGAATCAGAAAGTACCTTGGCTGAAAGCACTCAGCAGGCTGCTGGGAGAGCTAAGAATAAAATTATGATTTCCTGATGTTTAGTCTGATCCTCTGTGAATGGGACTGCTCACGCTGAGAAGGTGCTCAACGATTAACTTTATTTATATATTTACTATTCAAACATGGCATGTTCTCACATCTTTTTATTTTCATGTTAATCATGTTGTGGATCTTCTCCGCCCACCTCCCATTTCCTTTGGTACATTTGTTCTGTAGCTATTTGTGTAGAAACCAAGCAATTTCTGCTCCACCTGCTCATAAACACAATGAGAGAGAGAACACTGTGTTACAGCACAGCCACTGCCTTAGCAACAGATTACAGCAACCCTGGGAAGGAACAGGGACCTTCTGGAGAGGAGAAGTGCCCTTTATCTCCCCAAAAAGCTACCACAGGCAGGTTCTGCTTTTAATGATCTTTCTAGTGAGCCCCTCCTCAGTTTTGAGCAATCAGGAGTTGTTAAGAAAGAACATAAAAAGTGAGCAGAGTTTGCTCCTCGCACTCAGAAGAGCCAAAGTGGGGTTGGTGAAAGCTTGTGAGCAGACTGGCTCCAAGAGAACATGCAGACACATATTTGAGCACTCAGTCACGGCTGGTGTAAATAATTCATCATAATCCCAACCCCCTGGTAGCTCCATGTCTGGCAGGACAGCTCTCCTAGGGATGTACAAAAGGCAAGTACAGCACAGCCCACAGCCCTGGGCTGTCGGACTATCAGCAGCTCTTATATCTGGAATCAAAGTCAGGAACCCTCTGTCCCACAAAAAGATGCTGAAAAGCATCAGGCAGAAATTATTGGACATCATGGGATGTGCAAGGGCTGATGTGGCAGGGGATATCTGACATACAGCTCACCCCTGATACATCCTGTCAGAAAATTAATCACAGCTTGACAGGCCGGTGATTTAGTGCCACCTGAAAGTATTTTTAGACAGGCAAATATTTATGTAAGAGCAAAGCTATTTGATTTTAGCCTTCTCCCAATCAATTTCAGTAGGTCACACGTTTTACACTGGGAGCTGAGAGTGAGGTTCCTGTGTCTGCATTCCAGTCTTGATCCTGGAAGAGGTGTCTAGATGACATAATACAGCCTTAGAGTAACAACCTACAGGTACAGGAGGAAAGTAGGGGCACCAATATTGGCACTGATTCATTAAAAGGATGAAATTCAGGCCACTTGACCCATAAGGGAGACAAAAGTCAGAGAACCACATCTTCCACCTTGGATCCAGCGCTCTGAACTAACACAGTGATGATATAATGGTGAGTTATATAAAAGGTCAGTAGTGACATATAACAAAAAAACAGACAAAAAATCGTCTTTTTCATTGTCTGGGGATTAGCTGTTTCATTAAGCTGTCTGCCCATATTAGAGAATTAAGCCTATTATCTGTTGAAGGATTTTGATGCCAAAGAAAAAGAGGTCTGGGCTTACAGCTCATCTAATCTTTTTATGACTGGAAATACGAAGCAAAATAAGGAAGAGGTAGGAGGAAAAACCAGAAAACCTCTGGCCTGAAGGCAAGAGTGAAAAGGCTGTGGGAGAGCAGTAAACTTGGATTTAGTGTTTGGTGTTCTCATTGTATCTCTGACCCAACAGAGTCTCTGCAGCTGCAAATACCAAACCAAAGGCTTTGGGAGCTCTGCCCACCACACTTTTCGCTGTCACCTGAAGATGTCACCCCTTTACCCAACACACAGAGCGGTGACAGGGACCCAGCTGGGACCCCTTGACCCATCCCACCGTGTCCCACGGAGAGCTCAGGGACCCAGGGCTGCAGCAGGAAACATCCTTGCAAAGCTGCCATGGAAAGCTGGGGTTTTGCAGCCTGCTGCTCTGCTGGGCTGCGAATGGCACCGTGCCGGCTCACAGGGACATCAGGGCTGTCTCACAAGGAGAGAGGTGTCACACGGGGAAGGATTTGCATGGGCAGCCCACAGAACTCAGCAAGTGCCATCTTTCTGGAGGAAGTCCCTCCTCTGACGCACTGACACCACCTGTCTCTTTACACTTGATGGCATCTGTTGGCATTTTTTATGTGCCAAGGCATTAATATCAGAGCAGAGCAGGGAAGGAAGATACCGAGCTCTTGGGGACTTGGAGATGGCAAACACCTCGGCTGTGCTGCATCCGGGCACGGGGCTGTCCATGGGATCACCCGTGGGAGAAACTCCCAGGGGACAGCAGCTCAGGGATTGTCTCCACTGTCTAAGTGCCACTTAAAAAAAAATAAATGGCAAGGGATTAAAATGCTTTGCATTGGAGGAGTGGGGGAGGAAGACTAATTATCTTAAAAAGAATGAAGATTATAATGTCAGGATCAGGTGCCAGGTGGGTAGTAGAGAAATCCTTGACTTGTCCCCAAGAAAGGTAAAGCAGACAAGCTTTGCTGATATTGCTCAGTCAGCCATGAGGAACCACCAAGAAGAGGCAGATGGTCATCCCATCTCTGAAACTCTCTGGTCCTTGGCCTCTGCTGGGAATATTTGTTGAGGTGCCAATTACCAGCATTTTGAATAGTGTCTTTTGTGAGCCAGCCATTAATTTAATACTGTACCAAGATCATAAAACTGATTTCTCAAAGAATGGTGAAAAAGGCAAGATACCAACAGGTTTTGATAAACATCCAAAATAAATAGCTACAAACCTAGCCAAAGATCAAAAATAAACCAAGGGGGAAAAAAAAGTGAAACAAATTGGTGCCATATAGCTGACAAGCAGTTCCAGTGAAGATCATATGAGTCTCTTTTTAATAAGAGGAAACAGTTCAGAAACCCCTAATGAACCTCTAATCAGAGAAAATAATTTGAAGAGACAACTGCATTCTCACTCCCTCAAAACATCCTAGAGAAGAGAGAAAGCTTTTCAGTCAGGACAATTAGCAGGCAGGTGAGCACTGCCCCTTCCCATGGATATTTTACAGATAAATGCAAGAGCACAGCCTCAAAGAGTATTGTCAATATGGTTCCTTTCAAAATCCACTATAGTTTGCAAAAGATTAATGAAAGAATCTGAAACAGACCTTACATTCTGGTGCCACCTGTCAAGCCTGTCCTTGTGTGAAACTGCTGAATAAGTCAACACTCCCTGGTTTTTCCTTTGACAGGGAGGCATATTGCAGTGTGCTGTGCTGGGGGCTGCACCCCAAATCTCCCTGTGAACTGAGGCTGCTGCAGAGCAGGGCTGCCTGTGCAGGAATGAATTCCCAGCACTCCAAGATCCATGCTGGCACCCTATGGATTTGTACCCAGGGTTTGACCCACAGTGTGCAGAAAATCCTCTTGTCCCTTTGCTGGAGAAATCCTGTCCCTTCTTACAGGGGTGTCAATCCCTGGCAGGATCCATCATCTCCCAAGGTCCAGGAATAGGCATTACATGATCTATTCTGCATTAGTGGACCAAGGTTTAACTCATCATAAATTGCAGGAGAGTGTGAGAGAAAGCATCACTGCTCTACCCCCAGTGATTTTCTGTGCTTTGGGCTCTGAGGTGGATGCACAGGAAAGGTTTATTAGCAGATACAACTTGACTTCCCCAATGGGATGTATTTCAAAGGATGGACAAGGATGATATCTGTAGATAAAAGGAATCCAAATCCCAGAGCTCTGGGATTCTCATTGTCTATTTAAAGAACAAATAATGGCAAATAACAGCTTGTCTCCTACTGGGTTTTCCAGGTAGTTTTACACCAGGTTCAAGGATAAGCAACAACAGTTGGAAAGAAGCAAATATTTAAGGTTTTGTGCAGTGCAGCCATCTGACCACACCCTGGGGGTTCTGGGCAGGTTTTTACAGACCACATTCAAGTCTCTATCACTGAATGCTCTCTGTGGTTGTTGTTCTGTCTAACTTGATTATTGCTGTTGTGGACTTGTGTATACACAGTTTTACCTGCATGACAAACACCTATTGATAATTAACTGAAAATAAAATAGTAATGCTGGTCTATGTCAAAGGTATTCTTCCACTGATAGTAAAAAGGAAGAAAATAGATTTATTGGTCAAGATTTTCCTCTCATTCATTCTGGGTATCAAGGAATTAATAATGTCATGATAGGAGAATCTACTGTCACAGAGGGAGGAGTACAATCATATTAAAGTTCAGAGAGGCACAAAAATTCATTAATGCAGAGGGCACACTACAGCAAAATATTTGCAAGGAGAGTGGAGGACAAAACCAACTTCATCTACCCTCAGTTATCAGACCCAGAGTGGCCATTAGCACTATAATGGGAAAATCAAGTTGCTTTACCAAACAGCATAAATTCAGTCTGTACAGGACCCTGTAACTTCTGCAAAGACACAGGGAATATATTAATTAATGGCTTTAGTCATAGTACTGTTGTTGGTAGAAGATGTTGAGACAAATGTGTAAACAGAGGAGCCTTGGGAACGTCACAGTAATTTAAAGTACATAAACCTTCAAAGCGCTGCCTTTGATAGAGTGATACATTGTCTTATAATTGGGCAATTGCTTTCATTCCATGATATAATTAGCACACAATTATGGTTATGTGAAAAATCGCTCCATCTCCCTCCCTTCCAATTTGTGCTGCTTAATCTAAGCAGAGAATGTCTCTTTTCTGCTGTGTTTCCAGCAGGTTGGGTTTATCCCCAGTGATCAACTGCAGTGACAGTGCCTCTTGCCTGACCCAGGCAGTGATCCCTTACTTGTTCATAGACATTTTCTGTTGGTACTCTTGACATAAATTATCTCTGCAAACTCTCACTTGATTCACTCCCTCAGATGCTCTGCTGGTTTCTGTGTTCCTGTGATCAGCAGGGGATCAGGGCTCTCTAGACACCTTGGACAGCACACAGTGCAAAAAACAATCCTGAGTTTTAATGGAATTATCATCACTTCCTGCTGAGAGTCCTCCACCATGTGGAACTCACCTCTGCAACTCCTCAGGAGGAGTTTTTATCTTTAGTAACTGCCAGGATTACTCTTAATCAAATCTTCCAAAGTTCCTGGTGTGCCTGTTTATCCTGCAGAAGAGATTGATGCTGCCTTCACATTGCTCATAGACACTGACAAGTCTTTCTCCACAGATATTCCCAAAACTAACCCTTCTCTCTGCAAACACATATGTACCTATCACCAGATCCTCCTTTTTTCCTCTAACAGTTCCTTCCCACGTGGATCCGCAAAGAGGGGGCAGACAGAAATTTAAGGGGGGAAATGCATTGCAGATGGAAAAGAACAACAACAACGACAACCTCTCACACTCTCTACAGTCAGTCCTGTGGGAGATATTTATCCATGGGAAAAACTGTACAAATTCTAAGTAAACGAAAAAAATATTATATTTTCATAACATTTGGGAGGAAATGCATCTTAATGGAAAATAGCTAAAGAAAAATAATAGCAGCTAGTGAGCTGAAGGAACTATATTCTCCCTGACATGCAACAACAATAGCAGCTAATGCGAGTCATTTGCAGAAGGAAAAGTGAATAGCTGTGGCATATTTGCAAAGAATATATGGCAGTTTACCAAAGGCAAAGCTCCAAGGAATACCAGCTGGGACATAAGAAGGGAGCTATCAAAGGAGGAGGGAGGTATAACGGCATCATGGGATGGTTGGCAGCAGCTCCCTGAAGCTTTCCATGGAATGAGGCAGAGCAGGGTTGGCAAATCGAGGTGGGGGTGTCACTCACAGGGGCACCAAAGCCACGTGGGGGTTTTTAGCATGTCTCAAGTTGGCAGATTTACCAGTTATTAAACCAAAGTAGTGATCTGGATTTTATTAATGACGAGTCTCCTATTTTGATCTGAAAACGTTTATTTGAGATAGTATTCAAAAATCAAATAATTCTAATTAGAACACATGTCATTTGTGGAAAATCACATCCTACTGGCTTTGTACTTTGACCTCATTATCTGAAGACCAGGATGGCCCATTGCTTTGTGCATCAGCCTTGCATCTTAGCAACACAAAGCTTAGTAAATGAGAAGGCATCCAAAATGCCATAGTAACATACCATTTATCTGGATGCTTCCAAAAAGTTGATTTCCATGTTTGGATTTGTCTAACTAAGGAAGCTGCCTCTGCAATAAAAGAAAAGTGCATCCTAAATTTTGAAAAAAAAAAAAAAAGATAAACTTATTTCTAGCTGAATGCAGATTTTAAGCAGCACAAACCAAATTGTGCATGATTTCCACATCCCAAATAGTATTAATTTCCAATTCCTCAGTATTTTGTTTTCTCCATGAGATAACTATTGCAGTTATTAATAATTTAGGCTTTGAAAAGGGAGCTGTCTGCATTTGCAAGAGAAATTTCTCAGTTATTTATGCACAAAGTAAAATGGGGAGAATATATTGGATAAGAGTTCCCAGCTAGGTGATTTCAAGTTTAGCTTCCCTTTGAAATGAGCAGCTGCCCCATTTCTAGATGAGCTCTTGGCCTCCAGCCTATGTCCTTGGGGGCCAATTTGTCCAGATTTAGTGCACTACCTGTAAAGAGAGAGGGTCCTGGGGGACAGGTCTGAGGGGCTGAAGGTGAAGAGCCCCTGAATTAAATTTCAAGGCAAGAATGAGCTGTCTTGCAGTCAATCCACTGCTCCCTGTACTTCATGGCTTCACCTTCACCACAGAGTCTCCCAGAACTTGGCCCAGGGACAGCAGCTGCCAAAACTCAAATTATGACACACTCAAATCCACTCTCAGAAGTTCTGAGGGTCTGGATTTTATACTCCAGGATATTAGTGACAGTATATTTTGTCACTTCTTAAAGAACATTTGGCTACAGCTCCAGGATTCCTCTTTTTTAGCATTTCACCAAGGGGCTCAAAAATTGCAACAAATAGCTTCGGAGAGATAAAAAAGAATCCTGTCACTCTTCTGATTGTAGTTTCAGTGCAGTTCAGTGCAAAGTGATAATTAGTCTCCTGGAAATCATTCCTCAAGTTCATACTGTGATATAGCATGAAATAAATCTGAGCCAACCATATAGTTGTAATTCCAGTGTGCTGCCATCAACTGGTACGTTAATTCCATTAAAATGAGCTTGTTGGTGAGAACAGAAGTTCCACTGGTGGGGGGAGAAAGGAGGGGGTAAATTTCTAAGTATCAGTAGAATCCACTTCACACTCACATCTATAGCTCTCTAAATTACAGAGACAAGATCTTTGTTCAACTTACTGACAAGGTTACCAGCTGGAACTTTACACTCGATTCAATTATTTTATATTGTACCTTCAGGCTCCATTCCAAAGCGACTCTTAAAGAATAATCAGACTTATTCAATAGGCAATCAAAATGAAATTACTTTATGTAAGTACAACAAGGTTACACACTTGGTGCAGTCTGTAAGTTATGTGCTGCTAATGTTCAGTGCTCTAAAATTTTGACTCTGATTATCTGTGATGGGCAGGCAGCAGCCAGGACAGAATTTCCTCACAGTCTCAGTGTAATCTCTTTACTGCTTCTGCTACACCTTGGATAAATAGGTAGAATTCAACAGTGCAAATAAATTACAAAGCAATTAAAAGTGATGGTTTATCCTGTAACTTGTCATGGAAGCAGCTCTTGATGGAGTGGTCTCCCCATGACAGGCATCACCCAAACCTAACTCGTACCTGTCATCCAGAAAAACACCTCAGAGCTATTGTTCTTTAGTTTCAACTTTCAGATACTGCAATGATTGGGATAAAAAAATATAGAATTATATTCATTTAAACACAAAATTTAGGTTCAAGTCTTCACAGTTTGATTTTGAGCCTTTTCAATGGATGCCTCTGGTAAACCTCCCAGAGAGACTGCTCAGGGGAACATCTGAGAGCACACAATTTGTTATATCATGGTTATAAAAAAAAATTCTAATACGATTTTGTGCATTAAACCCCTTCTGCCTCTCTGTGAGACAATGGGAATCCTTCAGAACTACAGTGAATTTGTGGCATTCAGAGAAAGCAGGGCCATTCAGCCATGCTGAGAATACAGAACTCCCTACATTTTCCTATCCACACTTCCAGCCAGGGCCACTAGAGCTTCTGAAGAAACTTGAGATGTGCCAGTAACACACGTGAGGGATGAGAGAGCTTTAAGTTCTCCCTACTGTACTTTGTAGCCCAGGAATCTGTCTCTTGGAAACACAACAATCCCTAAGACTGAATTTCACAAACTATTCTGAAGCATTCCTGGGCCCTGAAACTGAACACTGAGTTATATTTGGTACGAATGGCAAATATCTCCCAATTCTCTGCAGTGTGCTCTCCTCCCATCTAAAATAGCATTTTCACATGAAATAACAAACATAAAACCCACACTCTTCTCTCAGATCCAGCCCCACCAGACTTTTTGGATGCACACAGCTGATGACATAGAGCTTCTCCTCTATATAAATGGGACAGCCTGTAAAACCACCTCGTGGCAGGCAGACAGGGCCTCAATTAGCTTTTGTCACAGGAATTTTCTTCCTGGCTTGGATGGCTGCACTTCCAGACAACACCAATCTAAACTCCACAGTCTGACTTGAGCCCCATAAAACTCCAGAAGTCGGGAAGGTATCCAGACTTTGCCAGGGAAAAGGGATGCTTGAGCTGAGAGCACCCGAGGAGCACAACAGATTGGTTGGGAATTTTGGCTTTGTGGTCTCTCACTCAGTCAGTGGCCCTGCAGCTCTTCCTTGCAGGAATGTAAACAGCTCTCCTTGCAATGTCTCTGTTATGTCTTTGCTCTCTTACAATTTCCTGAGCAGGGCTGCTGCCAAGAGCACGGCAGTGGAGCTGTGGGAGGAGCGACTCCATCCCTGGGATTTGGGATCCCTGATCCTGCAGGACTGGAGACGTGGCTGGAGATCCAGTGGGGGTTATTTCTGCTCCAAGTGATGGAAAAATTGTGAGGTTGGCTTCGCAGGCTGCTGATTCTTAAGGACATTCGGGAATGTGTTCAGGTGAGACAGAGCATCCCTGTGGATGAATCCCACGGGTTTTCCCTGCCCACATCCCTCCCTGGCACTGACCATGGTCTGAGGCTGGGTGGAATGAGCAGATCTGCTCTCCTGGGTCAGCACAAATCAGTGGTTGAACCTATTGCACCTATTGCTTTGTTGCACACTTTGTTTCATCGTTTTCGATTGCGTGGAAGGGATACAGGAAGTGAATAATAAAAATGTGAATTCATATTAGAAGTGGTATTTTGCATTTATTTTGACTAAAAAATGGGACTGTGCTATTAAAAATGTTCTTAATTTTTTGGATTAATGGGATTAGAGGTCTGAATTTTTGAGAAACTGAGTAGTTTAAATGCACTGTAAAATTACAACATAACAATTCATTAAATCCATTAAGCTTTGCTAAAGCTCTCATAGTCTCTGAGACTCAACTATTGCTTTTGAAGGCCACAGGATGTGCAAACCCAAGCTTGATGTGGTTATTACTTCCAACCAAACTAGAAGGATAATTAAAAATTATCCTTTTAATTATTAATCCTTATCCTTAAAATTATTAATTGTGTATCATTTTGATAAAAATTTATTAATCTGACTTTGACAGTGTCCATAAATAGGCTGCACAGTTTTCAAAGAATTTGTCTGTCCTCCTACACAGTGCTTTCCTTCATGACAGCAGCTGAAAAAACCAAACTAATTCTCTTAATAAATTTAGACTTTGGAAATGCATTTTCAATTAAGGAACTCATTCTTCCTCTTGGTCCATTGGTAATCAGGTTCACTGGCAGTGAAAGATCCACTTTTCCATCCAAACGGTTGCCTGCAAAGCGTGGGTCAATGAGCTGGAGAAGCTGATCCTCACTTTTAGGGAGAAAAAGAGCATTTGCACAGAGGCTGATGGTGCAGAGGAGATTTGGTTGAGGTAAGGCTGAGTCTCTCATGGCTTCCCTGGTGGAAGGGGAAAGGAATAATGCAATGAGCTGTTCCCTCTGCCATGGTTCCAGAGCAGTTTGTGAAGCAGCTGGGAATGAGCAGGGGGAGAACCACCTTAGAGCACTCATTTTAATGGAAAGAAGAGAGAAAAGTACATGAAAAAATGAACAAAATTGGCTAAGATAAAACATCCTGGGGTCTTCATTCTTGCCTCCATTTTGCTGTGCCTTCCTTGGTCTCACAAGGTTTATTGCAGCTTTACATCACTTGGAGAAGTTGTTCTGGCACTCCTTTTTTTCCATTTGATACAAATACAAATAATTTCTCTATTCTTTTGAAGCTTGGCTGCTTCTTTTGATTATAATCCTAGCTAAAGATAGTTAGGACCTAAAGAGCTAAAAGATACGTTCCCCCTAAATTCTCACTTCTCTCTTTTAGCAGCTATCTCAGAATTCAATCCTTTGCCATTTAGCTACCTCCACAAAACAAGAAGTTAATGGCAACAACTTTTAAAATTGTGAATTTTATGATTTTATGTATGCAAGCTGATTTAGCAGGAGAATAGCAACAAATGAGAAATGGCAATTAACACTCCCGGAGTAAAGCCTGTTATTTCTCCTGTTCCTCAGCCTTCCCTCACAAAATGCTTTCAGAAAGAAGGCAGCTGATTCTAGCAAGCAAGAATACACATTTCATAATTCCACTCCACTGCTTTTCCAAAAACAAAAATATGTAGGAAGAACATTTCAGTGTAACTAATTAGCAGGCTCTGTGTCCTCATCCTTGTTAATTCAAGGGACATCTCTAAAAGACTCCTCATCCAAGTCTGCTTCAGGTAATAAAATGACAATGTTTAAAAGATTAAATTGCCTTTTTTTTTTTTTTTTTTTTTTTTCCCACTAAATCAGAACCAAAATGATCCTGGAAAATGAGCATATGTAGGAAACATGATTCTCTGAAACAGTTTCCTTCCACAGAAGTCATAGAAATGACTTCTTTTTCTTTCTGTGCTCACTAACTTGTTCCCCTCCTGCCCTGGCAGGGGGTTGAGGGCTCTCTTTGCTGTTTCAGTCATCTTTGGCTCCTGCTACAGATCCCCCATGTACACAGAGTTTTGATAAGATCCAAAGAAGCTTCAGTGTTGTGGGAGTTCCTCCAAATCAATTATTTGGAAATTTCAAACCTTTTGAAACTGGTCCATCATTAATCTCTGAGATAACATGGCATGGAATAATATCTGCTTCACGTAGATCACACAAACAGGGGAAACATCTGTGGCCCTGAGCCTAAATAGTCTTTGTTCACTGCTACTTTGAACAGAGCCACGGATACATTTGGGTAGGGAAGAAGAGCTTAGCTTGAAAAAAAAGAAAATATTTGGTAATGCAGGGAATTTCTGTAAACTCCAAATCACTAGAGAGTTCTGGGGCCATTGCTGTTTACTATCAAGCAAGCCAAATACTCATTTCTGCGTGCAGTTTATCCGTGCTATCGTAGGCAGGCCAGCCACCAGATGCTCAGAAATACTCATTCCTCTGCAAATTAGTTCACCTCGTTTCGTGGCCAAATCACTCACTTGTCAATTCCCCCTTTGGCCTTTGCAGTTAATGGGATCTGCTCTTCGTCGGTCTGGGGGGATTTCTTACTCCCATTATGAAAAAAACCCAAACCACTCTGAATTCAAATGGAATTCATTTTCCTAAATATACAACCACAAGTTGCTGCTCTTTTGTTTCAGACTCATAGATTTGAGAGTGTTTTACTTGATTACAAATGAAAGATGACTTCAAAACTCAGAATGAAAAATGTGCCAGTTCTCACTCAAGCACATCCTGAAATGCAACCCTTTCTGGCTTTTTCTCAATATTTTTGCTTTTACCCCTCCCCTCTCTATCCAGGGTTAAAAAGGTGGGTTTAATTCTGGATATTTTCCAGCTGGCAAATGGAAATGCAGGTTTGCAGTGTTTGTAGCAGGGCAAAGACAAACCTTAGCACTGCTGCAATGGGTCCTTATCCTTATCAAAACCAATGTATCTCCCTCCTGTAAAAACTGGGTGCTGTAAGCCCAGAGCTCTGAGCCCCACATTTGGCACCATCAATCCAAAGGATCTTGAGGGAGTTACTTCCAAATATTGAAAGAACCACTGACACAGGTTCCTTCTCCTCCACTCCACTGAGAAACTCTGCTCCAAGCTGTGGCCAAGAGACCCTTCCACTCTACACTTCAGATCTGGGCTTTTGAACCCTTGCATGAATCAGACCCAACGTTCCATGCCAGGCATCCTGCCATGTGCCTCGTGGAGTTTATAGAAACCTCCAGGGCTGGCTTTAATCTGCTTTCCCAGAGTCCCTAGGTTTGGAAATGCATGTCCAGGAAGAAAGAGGAGGGAAGGAAAGAAAGACAAGAAATCAAAGCACAAAGTGAGTTCACTTAACACCCCAGCCAGCCCTGATGTGAGGGCTAATTTGGTTTTCAGGCCTCACCCCTTTACCTCAGGTGCTGGGATTAAGGGGGGACCGTTTTCCCCTCTGGATTGCGTAAATGAGGAAGCTGTTGACTCGCGTGGTCCTGGAAAGACATATGTGCCTCATTATCTGGATTCCTTGTATTGTTTCAGCTTGTCGTTGCTGGCTGGGAACACGCAGCCTTGAGCTGTTCCCGTTTTTAAAATGCACTTTTTTCTGCCCCAGATTCTTGCCAAGTGGAGATTTAAGTGCACTATTACTTTTATAGAGGACTATTAAGAGTTATTAGATCCCATTAGAGCAGACTATGCTCTTAAAAAAAAAGAAGAATACTTTCCTTTATTTTTGAACAACCATTTATATTCATTTAAATCTGACAGCATGTTTGTATCAATGCAAACACAGTTAATTATATCTTAGATCTATGAGAACCTTTCTTGTTTATTTTTTTAAAATGTTTTACTAGTTGCCCCTAAAGACTGTGTTTTACTTATGTGGCTTTAAAGCAAGCCTGAACCATCATGGCTGTGAGGTGTGCTGGGTGTTCTGGCACGGATGGCATGAGGGCATTTGGAGAAAAGTGATGGAAACTGGATCACAGATGATCTGTATCCATGTTTTCACCAGGTTGGGATGGAGTCCTCAGCTCACAGGCACTGAGACATCAAGGGGAATCTTCCTATCAGTAGAAGCAGGATCAGACCCTACATTACAGGGGGAATATGACCTGATTTTACTGGTGGAAGTCACTACCTGAAAGAAGTGCACACATCCTCCTTCCTGGATGGTTGTGCTGTTGGGAAGACTTCATGAATGCTTGGATTAATTGCTAGCCTTTTCCAACTTTACTTCATGCCTCTCATTTCTTCACGCCTCTCATTTCTTCACAGTTTACATCCATTTCTCCAGATTTCTCTGCATTACTACTTTGTCTCAAGTCAATTTCAAATAAAATGAGTAAAAATTATCTCAAAGGAGTAGAGAATTAGATGTGCTGACACCGTGTTTTCTGCAGAACGTCTGGGAGAGCAGCTCTGACGTTATCCCTTCCCTTATGGCAGCATTTGCTGGGTGGAACACTCTCAGCAGCCCAGCCCTATGGGTTTGAGCTGCTTAAACCCTAATTTGTATAACCCACTTTGGGAAGAATGATATGCCTTCCTGGAAAACATTCCATTTCCCTTCCCTTCTCGAAGACACACTGCGAGGAGATGACTAAATGCTGCCACAGGAGGGAGAAAAACAAACAGGAAAGAATTAAAAAGGCCTCAGATAGGGCATAAATTATTCAGCTTTTCCCCTCCCTGCACTCTGTTGCAGCCAGCACATGCACAGCACCTCCCCTCTGGATGAGGCTTTGGCATGAACAGCAGATCACATCCCTGCTCCATCGTTCCCACTTGGAGATGACACAGGGTCCTCCCTCCAGAAAACTCTGCAGGAACACGGCTGGACGAGGTAGTGGAGGGCAGGGAGGGGGAGAAAACCCTGATTCTCTGGAGAATCATGTTTGAAATGGCTTCTTGGAGTTTAAAGCAAGTCTGGGATTAGAAGGAATGGTTTTAAACTGTATCTGCTCCTGGACAGCCACCTGAAGAGTTTGTGCAGGAATGAATGTGGTCCCTGGTTTTATCTCCTTTTCAACAGTTGGCTGAACAAACCAATCAGCCACACAAAATAGCAAAGAGCAGAATTCTCACATCTGTTGTTTGATTTTTTCATTATTACTCTTAAGACATGCTCTAAGGAAGCAGTTTTGTCTGAATCACAGCTGTCCTGCCTTAACTTGGTCCTGTCACGCTTGGGGTTTAAAGCCCTTTAGTTTTGTCTAGAATAGGAGAAGAGTATTTTTTCTTAAGAATTATAGCTCAATTGAACTCATTTAACTAAACAGAAGTCAACACTAGAACAGCATTAGGATCATGGTTTAGCAGCTTTAGCTCAGTTCAACAGGTGGAGTAGAATTAAATGAGGTCAGCACAACAAACTCCCTCAACTTTGTCCTAATTAGACAGTCTTTAAAAGTTTGCTACCAGTGACAGACTGAAAACCTTAGGAAACTTCTGAGCACAGATCAGACTGAGCTTTACCAGATTCCTTCCACCTAGTTCCACCTGGAAGAACAGGAGAAGGGAATCTTGACCTTAATAGACCACTCAACCTTAATCTACCCAGCAATCTATCCCAAAATTTGGCTTTTATTTGGCATTTGGGCATCGCCTGGCTGAAAAACCACAGAGGAAATGATAATATTTTTCTAGATTACAAATATAGTGGTAACAGGGCTGAGACCCACTTGACTTCTGCTCTGCTGGAGCCCTGGATGAGTGAATCATTCCATTCTTCCCACAAGCAGGGACAGTGCCATAGGATTAGCCTTTCCTCCGCTGCTCATTTTTGTTTTGAAATCTTCTCTCAGAAAATGTACAAAGTAGATGATAAATTATTCTTCCTACGCCAGGAATTTTCCATTTTGAGTTTTATCTGTTGCTGGGTTTTGGCACCATTAAACTATTAAGGGTAAATTTAAAAATAATTGAGAATCTGGCTCCCTGGATTGTAGTTAGGGGCTTTCCTGCAGAGCAGGAAAGGGTTTTGATTCAGGAAAGCTCTTTGATTTTTGATGATGCTCACAAGAATGTGTTGTCCATGCAGATAATTAACTCCACCTGGGTACTGATTGTCTTTCCTCTGTCTTTCCACCTCTGCATTCTGTGGATTTTCCAGTAAGACTGATTAGTTTCAGGAAAGCAGAGAGGAATTAACACAATATGGAAAACAGTTTGAGGAGAAAGAAACAAGCAAGGAGCTTTCAGCATTCTCCTGAAAATCCTGAAATTCATGCTAGGGATGCCAGAAGAAGGCATGGAGCAAGCTAGCTGAAAAGCTTTGGAAAAGAGAGAGAACAAGGATTTAACACAGAGGTCAAGAAACAGTTTTGGGAGAGCCACAAGACCTGGAAGGAATGCTGGATGAAATGGAAAGCAATTAAAAGAAATATTTATTTTGTATTCTAATGGAGCCCGGAAGTGAATTTATCACTGTGTGTGATGGTGCACACATATATGACCAGGAAATTAGTTTTGCTTCAGAAAAGATTAAAGAATTATCATGAAATATCAGACCCCAGGAAGACAAAAAAAAGCTATAGTAGAAATCTAGTAGAAAATACCATGGCTCTGAGGCACGCCCCACCGTGTTCCTCTGTCCCCCAGATTGTACAATATGGATTTTTAATGAGTTTTAGCTTCATATCCCTTACTTTCCTGACTACTCTGTGTGCATTGAAAGGAACACCATCTGGACAGGTCAGTTCAGCAGGAGTGGTATTTTATGGAAACTGGTACAAATATTGGAATTATAGTTCTTTTTTTTCCAAGGGAAGGAGAGGAATGGAAATGGAAAAAAATATCAGTGAAAAAAATCCATGTAGGGCCCAAACTTCAGAGCTGAGGAAGTCTGCAATGGAGAATGTAGTTGAGACAGCTGTGCTGAGGCTTACCTAACCCAGGGCTGACCAAGTGACTTCCATGATGTCATTAAATGAGCTCGTTGCTCCAGTCCTGGCTCCTGACACCTATTAATTCTACAGCTTTGAGTTTGGGGTTGCCAAGGTAGCCCTGCATGGGACACCAACAGAATCCACTTGGAGAATGAGACAGACCCTGTGCAGAGACTCTTTGCTCTTTTCTTGGCTGCCTTTTCAGGATATTTTCTTCTATGCACATCATAGGATTGCTTTAGAGAACCAAAGGAATAATTCGCTCTTTGTCCTCTGTATGTGCTATTTAATGCCCAGTGAAACTGGGGGAGCTGGTTTCAGGGCTTGGGCCTAAACTTTTCCTCTGTCTTGTAGGAAATATCCCCCTTGGTTTCAAAAGAATAGAGAAAAAACCATTTCATTCTCCAGTGTTTATATTATTAAAAGGCCACACAAAGGATCCATCCATGTTTAGAATAGTCAGAAGATCTTGCAGGTATTTGGTGTCTTGTCCCAAAGGAACCCACAGCTACTTGCTCCACTGTAGACAACAAAGATCTTATACAGTATTTCCAATCCCAAGCTATTTGCAAGGCGCAGCACTTCCTGGATCCAGATCCCACCTCCTTTTCTTGCAGCAGGCAGTCAGGGGATCTTCTAAAGAATGCCAGGACCTTCACAATGACAGATCCATGCTGTCCTGTCAGCTTCACAGTAACTGTTCCCAGGGAACAGAAGAATCAAGCGAGTCAGCGATGCAACCATCCTTTTAAATGAATTCAAAATGGATGGGCAAATGCAGACTTTTATTCTGATCACCCTCCATAAAGTTGTCTTTGGGTTGTCCTCTGAATATCTCTCAATGTCTCTTGCATCTATCCTCAAGAGAACAGCTTCCCACTCCCTTCTGTTGATTCCTTCCCACAAAACTGAGCTAAAGGTGGAGAACGTGTCCCATACCCTCCTTCCTCTGCCACCAATCTTAAAGTCCCACCATCTGTTTCCAGTGGCACATCCAGAAAGTGCATCCTGCTCCTTTGTGTGGCTGGAGAGGAGAGATGCAGTCCTGCAGTGGTCATTCTCCTTGAGAAAGGTCAATTATTTTGAGGAAGTCTTTTAATGGAATAAAAACTGACTAAAAACTAGGAGGCTGACTAATAAGTTGCTTCTTACTTCCACCAGGAGCCTTGAAGTGCAGGACGGAATCCAGGAAAGATTTTCTGGAAAACGAAGAGAGGCCCAATAAAGTCTCTAAGCCTGGGCAAGTCAATAAACTGTCACAGTTGCCCAGAAGGAATTGGCTTGTCTTAGATAAACTTACAAAAGGCCCTGAAAAAACAGAACTTTTTTAAATGGCACAGATTAATTTTCTAACTTCAAAGTAGTATTAATGCAGAGTTTGGCTGAGGTTTCCTGTGCAAGCAGTTTCCCCCCAAGCAGTGATTTCAGAATCCGCCTTGTTTTAAGGCTGGCATTTGCTGCAGCTGCAGACCTGGAGTATTTTCGATCCCCTCTGAGTGCTGGAACACCATCCAACAATTAAACCGCAACCCAAAAACAATCAAACATCTGTTTGGAGGCTGCTCAGTGACTGACGTTCTCCTGCCAGCATAAACACTGGAGCTGCTGAGTGATTCCTGTCTTGTGTGTGTGTATGTGCTGCTTGTGTGGGTTTTTGTTCTCCCAAGCAGGAAGATTCTGTATGTGTAAATATGCTGAGGAGCATTTCTATTGCAATGTA
Organism: Entomyzon cyanotis; assembly: GCA_024500445.1. NCBI lineage: Eukaryota > Metazoa > Chordata > Aves > Passeriformes > Meliphagidae > Entomyzon > Entomyzon cyanotis. The sequence goes on from JAKEPQ010001025.1 coordinate 2,814,974, forward strand.
TGACTGTGCCCAGATAGTTTATTTGTGGAAGTATTTTTGTTGATATGAACACACACGTGTGAATATCAGCTTGAGATTGGTGTGCTGGAGGTGGCTTTGGAGGAAGCTCAGGAGGATGTGGACTGTGAGCCTGGGGTCAGGTATGTGGTTATGCTGTGCTGTGGGTGTTGCTGAATGTTTATTTACAGGTATGTACCTGTTTTTATCTGAGGATAAAATTAGAATTATGGTTACATGCTTTTAGGTAGAGAGAAGTATTTTGAAGAGTGTACATGTGTGTGTTGAGTGTACATGTATGTGTGGAGCGCACACATGTGTGTATATGTAGAACTGTAGGACTGTGTTTGTGCTTTTTGATGGATTCTCCATTTGACCTTTGAGTTCTGCCATGGAGCTGATGAGCTCCAGGGGCCAGAGGAGCTGATGTCCTTTGCTGCAGGCCCAGGAAGGGAGATAACAAACTGCTGGCAGCAGTTCAGATCTGGTTCAAGAGAACAGCGAGGTCTGGCCCTGATGTGATCTCAGACCCACTAAATCAAAACCCCCTGATTTCAAGAACTGAACAAGGCAGAGCATCTAAGGATGAATTGACTCCAAGGCTTTGGGAACAGGGATGGGGTGATGAATACTGGTGTTAGGTCTGCCTGCCTAGAGGACAAATTGCTCTCCTTCCTAAAAGCACTTACAGACTCCATGCAGGTTGCTGCTTTTGCCCTTTTTTATTTATAGCCTTCAAATAACCACAGGCTGTTGATGGCCAGGGGAAAGCACCATGCAAATGGCATTCAATCCCAACAGGAACTCCCTCCCTATAAAACCAAGCCCTGCTTTAGGAAAACACAATTGCTCCCACTCTGAGCCAAATGACAGCTTGTGCTGCTCCTACCAGCTCTCCCCAAAGCCCCAGGGTCTCCAGGCTGCTCCCTGTCATTTGTGGTGTCCCTCTGTCCCTCGCAGTCCCTGAGTCACCACAGTGGGAGAGGGAGAACATCAGCACCACAAGTGACAGACTCTGCCTGTATTCTGGGAGCATTCCTCTGCCTAGGAGAGAGCAGCTGGAGATTTTTGCTTTAGCCCATTTCTCAAATATCCTATTGCTGAAGTATAAGAACAGGCTGTTACAGGAAAGAAGGATTTGATGATCTTCCCACTGTGAGCCTCACGGCTTAACTTATTGTTCTAATCACCTATTCTTTTGCAGCAGTATTATTTTTCTTTTTGCCAGTTTAATCTGAGAAAGTTCACTAGGAAATAGGTTTGCCTCAGAAAGTTCTATTGCTTGGAGAGGGCAGAGCAGAGAGGGCAGCAGCAAAGCACAGGGAATCAGTACTTTCCTGTCGAGGCTGCTGCCCAGATGCTGTAGGACACAAACTCCAATTTATCTTTGCTGAATTAAATTTTTGCACCTGTCAAATGGAGAAGGGATTTGGTGTGCTGGGAGAGAGACTCGTGCAACATGATGTTTTCTGCTTTGAGAGAGCTGAACTCAAAAAAGCTGCAGAAGAGCAATATTGCTGTTACACACTGTCCTGCCTTCAGGGCATGTCTGTACACCTGGATCAGAGAAAGCAAGTGCTGATCACCACAGGACATGGAATCACAAAACTTCCAGGGTCTGCCTCAACCTCTGACACCCCAGTGAGTGGCCTCCACACTTTAGACAGAACCATTAAGACTCTTTCAAGTCTGGAAATTGTGGTTACCCACAGTCTGGAGCTGTGCCCGTGTGTGAGGCTGGAACGAGGTGTGTGGTCACTGCGTTGTGGAGTTCCTGCAGATAAAGGTGTGACATCAAGCCACACCCAGCATGAGACACAGCCACTTGCTTGGGGACAACAGCAAGGCTCCTGTGTAACATGGGATGGGATTCTCACCCCTCCTTTTTCCAACACAAGACCCCTCAACAGGATATAAGATGATGATCATGACAAAAGGCCCCTCGTAAACATTAGCAGCTGCTCAATTTCCAACTCTTGTTTTCCCACAAACTCCAACTCCAGAAAAATATGAAGTGCAACTTAAGGAAGCTCTCAGCTGTCTACCACTATGTTCATTTCCATAACAGATGTGAAATAAATTTTGGTCTCTCTTCTATTCCTATCTTGTCTGTCTCTAAATTTTGAGACCTTGGAATTTTGAACCTTCCCTTAAAATTTATTCATTATTTTTTGCAGGAGTTTTGAGTGATATTTGAAGCTCTTTTACTTTGTGGATTAATGTATTTACCCTTCCACTAATTAGTCCAAACCTCATTTGGACCCAAATTTTAACTTTTGACTCAATATTCAGCCAACAAATAAATTATGTCAGAAAGTGAAAATGAACAGTAAGACAAACTAAGTGTGTGATGTCTTAAAAATAAAGGAGTGGTGCTGCTCAGTGAAAATATAACAGGATAAATTCAGGAGCAGTGAAATGAAACAAAGCACCAGGAAATATCAGTATGGGAATGATATATTTGAAGCTTGTGGAATAGTCTCCCATTGGAAAGGACAAAGAATGAGTCACTTGCACAGCTACGGACAAACTAATAAATACTAGAAATGATGAAGTAATGTGCAGAAGTTACTTTCATAAACACAGTGGCTCCTGCAGTCACAAAAATCAAGTAAACATTCCATGTGCTGTCAGCCCTTTGCTTCTCAACCCCCTGATTTGTGCACTCAATCCACGCTATATAAAATTTCCCTTTTAGTCAATAACCTGGATCAAAAATCTGACATTCCTTTTGGGAATAACTTGTATCGAAGAGCACCTGACTCTCTGCTTGAGAAAACAGAGGTTATTTAGACCTGGAAAGGTATTTATCCTGTGAAGGCTCATCGAGGCTGAGAAAGCAGTTTCCCCTCCTGAGTGCTGGGGGGAGCAGGGGGTGTCAGACCCTCACATCTGCCACCCTCGTGCACAGCTGTGAGTTGTTCAGGGAGAGCCATCCCTGCTGGCCCAGCTGCCCTCCCATTCACTGTCACTCAACAAGGAACTATTTCACAGTCCTTACTGGAAACAATAGGACCTTTCAGGAATGAAATCAGATCTCGACTCTGATAGGAAGGCAGCTGGGAGACACATGAAAGCTTCTGCTCACTGTCTCTTCCTTGTCTCCCAAGGTTTGGATTCAAGGAATCCCAGAGCAGCACCCACAGCCCCTTCAGAGAGGCCAGGGTTGCAAAGGAGCCTCTCAAGGCACAGCACCCTGCAGGAGGATATGCAGGCAAACTGTTAAATAGCTCACACTTTGGATGGATGGGGAGGGTGAATGTACGTGGAAATAGATCATAGAATATGAAGAGAAATATATACCCCAAGAAAGAGCATTGAATTTGACTGCTTTGTGGATTCCTAAAGAAGAGCCTCTGCTTTATGCCTGTGAGCATCACTCTCCCGTTGCAGCCCCTCTCTAATTCAGCAGGGACAGGTTTAGGTTTCCAGCTCAGAAGCTCAGGAGCTCAGTCCTGCTCCTGACCCAAGGGAGGAGCTGCTGGGTGCCATCCCTGACTCCTTGCACTGCCTTCTCACCATCAGGGATTTGACCTGTCACCCCATAAATCCTATTTCCTCACACTGGAGAGCTCACAATTCCTCACACCAGGAAAATAAATGTCCCCTGCTCAAACATTTGTTTGAACTAGGTTGGAAAACTATATTACAGTGAGTGATTTCAATCTTTGTTCTGTCTGCTGAAGGCTTCATGCTGCCAGAAACACACAAACAAAACATTATTCCTGTTTACAGATGACACCAATCATTTTCTCCCTCAATAAGTATTGTACCTGGCATAGTGGAATTTTGAGACATGAAAATAAATTTATTTAATAATAAAAAGTGAGTGGTGTTGTATTATTATTTGTTTGCATTTGTTTTGAGAAATTGAAGGCCGGATCAATAATTCACACACTTTCAGTTTTGAATGGACAATTGCACTATGACAAAAGGAATTATAGAACAAAAAATCTTAGAGGAAATAAAGTGAAAATGTTAACAATAATTCAAATTATATAACAGCATTTACTCATTGAGAAAAAAGGCAGTCTCACTAAAAGAATGTTAAGTTAGTTAAAACAAATAAAACCATTTATAAAACACCAGGGATGCAAAAGTAATCACAGAGCTAATTCTACAAAAAAAGCATGGATGAAATAAGAGAAACTGATAGCCACAACTATAAATCAGAAAGTGGGTATTAGAAAGTGCAGGGAATTTGTAACAAAAACAAAGGGAAAGAAGGAGAGCAATGAACAGCACTTATTATTTATAACAAGAATATCAGTTGTTCTGTGAGGTTTATAAAATATTAAAGTGTAGGACCTGTACTGGTCTATGATTTCTCTTCATGACTTGCACAGTGGGATTTGGGCAGTGGGATTTTACTGCGAGGTGAAACTGAACAGACCAAAACATTTTGTTTGCAATAAAAGGGCAGAAGAGAGATGTGAAAGCGAAATTCTCTCAGTCTCACAGAAAAGAAACAAATCTCTTTAATCTGAGAAAATTGTTGTAGACCATTTCCTTACAGCAGAGGAAAAAATGTTCTTGGAAGATTTAAGTTGGTTTGTTTTTTTCCAAAACCACAAACTTCCCAAAGTGCAATGACTCCTAAACTTTTTAGCTTAACTCACAGAGCAAAATTGCCTTTCCCAAGAGCACCAACTCGTGCCTTGCTTGCAGTGAGCTCCTCTGGCCCCGATTGCTGTGCTGCACAAGACATTGGTCAGGTTGTAACACACCATCTTAGCTTGTTTTATTGTGCTTTCAGCTTTTTGGAAGCTTTCCAAGAGTACCAGGCAAGGAAATGAAATCTTCATCCCAAGGAAAAGATCCTTTTCCAAAACTGTTAATCTTTCCTTATGACACATTTTGGAATCCAAACATATCCAGAGGGGTTGGTTCGGCAATGAGTTTGTTCATGTGAGTGATCAGATTGGGGTGGTTACACTGGTACATATGTTAACAATAATTCAAACTTTTATTTGCCCTGTTTCACCACCACAGCTGCTCTTGGTTTTGCTGATGGCCCCACCCAGGGACACTTGGAACACAAGCAGACACACGTATGTATTACAGGGAGTGATGCTTTACATTGTTATTAAATCTAGGCTTCCCTTGGCATGCAATATTATCATAACAAACTCATGACTACACAGTTTCTGTCACTGTATAAATTCCATTTCTGCTGCCATCAGTAGAATTGGAAAGCAGATTTGGTTTCTACATATCATTTCTGATTAATTTTTGCATTGCAGAGACTGAGGACAATTCCAGAGCCTCTGGATGGTGCAGATTCCAGCCATTTGCAGGTCTGTCCTATCAGCACTTTCAGTGAAGCCATTTCAGGGTTCTAAAGAAATGAATTCATAGAAAGGCAAAGACAATGGAGACTTATTAAGTTTAACATTAAGTGGCTTGTAAGTGATGAGTATTTTCTGTAAAAAAAATCTGAAAAATTAGATACAACACACAGAAGTAACACAGGGTGAAATTATTTGCAGTCTGGAGAAAATTGCTTTTACAACAGCAACAGGACCTTTTCTACTACACATCTGAATGTGGTAAGACAGCTTTCCACAAAGAATTGTCAAATAAAATGGGATGATCATAGGAATATTCAGGTTTAGGGTAAGGATGAACAGTTCCTGACTACCCAATCTTTTAGGCTATGTAAGAACCATGCAGACAGTGTGATGGGCACAGTAATCTCACAATGCTCTCCACTCCCCTATCATGCTGATGAATGAGCTTCAGTCCTACCATTCCCAAAAACCACCCAAAATCCTATCAGCCCAACATCAGTATTTTCCACGAGTCAGAACTGCAAAATGACAAGTGACAAATGACCAGCTCTATAATGAAAGGATCTACCCTCCTTGCCCAGTTTCCTATTCATCAAATATCTTCCTAATTAATTCTGACTTCGGTGTAAATCTCCAGCCTGTGCTTCGGAGAAAGTCAGAGCAGATGATGATAAACTGGTCCTGTAGGTACTGATTGTAAATCTGAGTTTCAGTGCTACATTTGGCAAGGGACTAATTAATGTACAGTGGGTAAATGGTGCCAGTCTGCAATGTTTGAGTACTGCAACAGCCCAGGGAAAGGGGCAGAACCACCTCTTCCAGTGAAGAAATCCTGAATATTAGTGTGAAGTCAGGAGCAGAGTTTGCTGAGTGAGATGGAAGCAAGTTCATTTGAAGTCCTTCCAGAATGATCTACATAAAGCATGTAGGCTGTCTAACAACATCTGAAGAGCTACAAAAACAGTCAATAGCTGCAACAGCCCCGAGACAGGAGTCCCACTGAGTCTGGACAAAATCATTACAAATGAGGAGAGCCATGTTTGTGGAGAGGAAAGGATGGAATTCATTAGAAGAGCAGTGACAGTTCATATTCCTGACAACGAGGAACCAGCAGAATGGGGGTTTTGTTTGTTCCTTTGTTTATTGGAAAGATCATACAGCAAAATAAACACTGAAGATTGAAAAAGAGTTTACAGTGATGAACTCTGGTAAATCCAACCTCTTTTACAAGGGAATACCAAAGCAGATTTTAAACACTTGGCAGCTTATCAGGAGCCATAGGAAGATTAACTATGTGAGTGAAAAATCAGGCTGAGAAACCAAAAACAGCTTTTCACAGCGAAGGAAAGCCAAGAAGGAACAGAGTCTAAAAAACATTTGGAAAGAAATGGTAAGATCATCACACTCTTAGGAAACAGATCATTGAAGCAAGAGGAATTTGAATTCCTTTTGGAAGTGTGCAGGTATTTTTTAAAGTAAGACTTAGGCTGTCTAACGGCACAGGGTCACTCAGAAACAATCACAAGTGTCGTGGTCCTCCCAGGGGTCCCACGGCTGGTGTTATGCACAGACAGCACCAAGATGTGGTTTTTATGAAAGTCATCAAAAAAGAATGCCTGGCACTCCGTGATTCCCTGTTGGGTTTGACAGATCTCTGCTGAAGCTCCAAATGCTCTCCCTGGCTGGGCTGTTGTGCTCATGGGACCTGGGGGTAGGAAAGGCTTCCTTCTGGGCACAACAAAACACAAAATTCATTGCCACTTGATGTTATTAAAGAACAGCATGAAAAGTTTGTGTTTCCAGCTCAGCATCCCATTCCAAATACAACAAACATATTCCACTTCCTACATTCCCATGGAAATTCCAAAGCCTGCAGATTCTTGACTTGTTTTGAAACATTTGTGTTTGATATTTCAGAGCTTTGCCTTCCTTTTCAGGGGTGGCTGATCCCTGCATACGTCTCTCAGTCTTTCCTAGAGGAGTTGGGATTTGCAAGTGGAGCTCACAGCACACTTGGTGCTTTTAGGTCTGAATGGCTGCAGACACTAAACCACATCACTGTGTCCCTGAACCCTCGTGGTGTAATAGCTCTGAGAGTCCCAGAGATAAACAAAGGTTCCCAGGAAAACCTCCAACTTGCTGTATTCCTTTTAAGGAATTTTAGATTTTCCAGCGCAGTTAGACGAGGCATTACACACATTTCAGACACACTTCTTCACATGGCAGAAAAAAGAGAGAGAAGGGAAGGGGAGCCAAAACCTCTCTGACTTTTCTCTGGCTGATCTCAACCATAGGAATTCCCCAATCATGAAAATACTCAGCTCTAGCTAAGGAAATGCTGTTGATTAGGGAAAAACGTTCCAGATGTTAAGCGTATGCAATTTCAAGAGGAAGGGAAAGTGGAAGAGAGAGGAGGGGTGTGAGGTGACCCCACCCTGGCAGGGAGCACAGGGAGCCTTGTACCCTCTCGGGGCTGGGGAGCAGCCAAGAGGGAGAAGCTCTCACACACTCCCCTCAGTCTGTTCTTCCCCCTCCAGGCAGCAATTACAGCTCCAGTTTAACCCCATCCATTCTTTATATCCTTTCTCATTGGCATTATTAGGTAAACACAGAAATAAATCAGAATTAAAGTTATACAGGAAGAAAGAGAAGGACCAGATTTTCTTCACAATTCCCACAGAATTTCTTCCACGCATCCTTACTAGTGTCCCTGACAGATCCAAAGGTATCTCTAAATGCCTGGATAGAGTTAAAATAGCAAGAGAAGACACTGCAGTCAGAGCAAAGTCAAATGTCTTAGTTTTTTGTAAAGTTAGTTAATGTGATTTAACTCTTTGTGGGCTTTGCAAAACAGCCAAAGCAAACCAGTCATTTCTCTGGGGTGAACTGCCAGTGCTCACTGAGAGCTCCTCGAGTCCTCATGTCTGTACTTTACTGCCTATCAGAATAATATTGCTCCAGTTAGATATTTAGGGAAAAGGAAGAAAAATGCAAATAATTAAATCACTCATCAATCCTAAGGATCTTCCTGGGACAGCAATGGCTGGGACAGGGATGACTGAGGTTCACTGCAGTCCTGCTTTTCTAGAAATTTAAAGGAAATTTATGAAATCAAGCTCAGGAGTGGCAATGACTCGTTTTCGTGTTGAGACTGAAGAGTAAAACCAATGTCCTGAGGCTGTCATTCTATTTGAACCCCCAAATTTTAATGCAGGACTTAGCCACAATATTTTTCAGAAACGCAACCTGCACCTGTCATATAAGACTAAAACCAGGCCATTGAAAGATGTCCATGGAGAATCCTGGGAAAGGCTTTGCAGTCCTTGCAGAGGAACTGTCCAGAACTGAGCTCAACAACTCCCTGGAGAACTTCCTGCAGGGAGGCAGAACGAGCTGGCAGAGGACATGGACAGCATGACCTAATAGGTTTTTTCCATCTCTGATGTCTGTGATTACATAATTCCATCTCGATATGGGACCAGAGGAGTTGACAGTTATATCTGCAGCGTCTTTTAAAAAGTTATTGACTCTACCCATGGAACAGAGCAAAAATTTAAGGGGAAAACATCACATGAGTATTAGGAATGGAGGGTGTGTATCAAATTTGGGTTAATAATACTTCTTAAAAGCCATAAATGGGAATGAAGATGCAATGAAAGCAAAGACTGGTCTTGGTTTAAAAGCCCAGTGAAGATGTGACCACACGATATTAAGCAGAAAGATGCTTATTCTGTAAGGTGTAGCACTGCTACAAAGCCATGAATAAAGGGTTTAAAATTTTGTGTTTTCTTCAGCCTATAAAAGAAAATGTCTCTTTCCAAAGCAGAATTTGTGTCCAAAACTTCAGAACTTTTCTGCTCCTGCAGGTGTCCTTGTGTAATGTATTTTCTAAAGCATTTTTAAAATGAAAAATAATAAAAACTCTAATGGTGCTTTCTTGGCTATGGAAGTCAGAGCAGTTATGAAAAGCAATAAAGCAGCCTTTCTCTTTTAGCTGCCAACAACTCCAGAAACATGTTTGTTGGAACTCTGACCCCTTACATAGAAAACATTAAAACAACTGCAACTTGATACAATTAACTGGTATTAGAGTCAAAGTTTGTGAGGCCAACTGGCTTTTATGATATATTTCTTGGTACTTACATACTAATGGAAAAACTCCAAACTTTTGAAAAATATATTCCAGATAGGCTGACTGTTAACCTATTTTTTTAAAAGCAAATGCTTTAGCAACTGCTCATCCTGTCTGCAAAGAAGGAAAAGCACAGACACAGAATTTCTATTGCTGTTCACCTAAGGAGCTTTTCTCTCTCATTCAGCTCTCCCTCAGAATACATTAACAATGGTGATATTTGAGGTGTTTTGAATAAAGCTTTCATTGCACTTCTCAAAATACCAGTATCAGGGTTGTAACATTTCCCAGTCCTTCCCTTCATTCCCTGCCTTAATACTGAAAGAGGTAAATAAATCTCGTTCTAAATCACAGAATGGTTTGGGTTGGAAGGAACCTTAAGGATCATCCCATTCCACCTCTGACATGTCCAGGGACACCTTCCACTATCCCAGGCTGCTCCAAGCCCTGTCCAGCCTGGCTTTGGACACTTCCAGGGATCCAGGGGCAGCCACAGCTGCTCTGGGCACCCTGTGCCAGGGCCTCCCCACCCTCACAGCCAAGAATTCCTTCCCAGTATCCAATCTAAACCTCCTGTCTGTCAGTGTGGAGTTGTTCCCCCTCATCCTGTCACTACATGCTCTTGTAAGTCAATCAATCAATCAATCAACTAATCAATCAGAAAGCCTTCAGCTCTGGCCTTTCCCTACAGTCCTCTCTCCTGCATGACAGGATAAGAGGGACATGGTCAGAGTGGTAACTGTGGCAGGAGGATGATATCATAGAACTGGAGACAATCCTAGGACTGTAACTCCTCTGCATTCCTTCCACCTGGTTAGGAAACAAGCAGCAGCTCTGAAAGAAATACTTTTAAGATACTGCATAGAAAAAAATCCTACAGTACAGATCAATCAGTCTGTGACTCCAAAATCTCTTCCTATGCAAATCTTTAATGAGACCTTGAAAGCTGCCGCTTTTGGTGCTGGTTCTGAATTATGAACAGAAAAGGTATTTCTTATGGAACCTGTGAATCTGTAGGATGCCAAGTAAAACAATCCAACATCTCCTAAAACTCAGCTTTTCCTGCCTGTATTACGTGGTTCTTTGCTTCACTCTGTGCATGTAAAAAGGAGCAGAACACAGGGGATTTACTGTGCCCCTTATGGAAAATACCTGCCAGCTGCTCTATTTCGGGTGTGATTTATCCAGAGGGAAGTCCTGTTAAATATCTGTACGCCATGTACAGGATAGAACCTGACCTACCATGTATTCTGTATATTCTGGAGAGATAACCAGAAGTTCAGATTGTTTGCTCTCCAGTATTTTTACAGAAAACAGTAATTTAACTTTTTAATCTGTTTCTAATTGCAAGGTTGCTGTTTATGTTGTTTGCCTGTGTGTTTATTGATTTATTTGTGGGGTTTCTTTAAGAGTGTAAAAGCTCCTGTAACTGGCAAGCAGACAGAGAAAAAGAAATTAGGATGCCCATGATCAGATAGAAACATTTCAAACCCTTAGAGAAGTAAAACTGAATGAAATTCATGAACAAATTACTCTAGCTCTTTGGTATTGTATGGTTTTTTTCAGGGGATTCCCAGGGGGGCAAAAAGGGGGGGGCCCCCAAAAAAAAAAAAAATTTTTTTCAAAAAAAAGGGGGGGGAAAAAAAAAAAAAAAATATATTTTTTTGCCCCCCCCCCCCCCCCTCCCCGCCCCCCCCCCCTTTTCCCCCACCCCCCGGCGGGGGGGGGGGGGGGGGGGGGGGGGGGGTTTTTTCCAATTCCCCCCTCTTTCCAATTTTTCTCCTCCTCTCCCCCCCCCCCCCTTTTCTCCCCCCCCCCCCCCCCCCCCCCCCCCCCCCCCCCCCCCCCCCCCCCCCCCCTTTCCCCCCCCCCCCACCCAAAAAAAGGGGGGGGGGGGGGGGGGGGGGGGGCCGGGGAAGAGGGGGGCCCCGGGGGGCGCCCCGGCGGGGGGGGGGGGTGGGGGGGCCCCCCCCCCCTGGGGGGGGTGTTTGGGGGGGGGGGCCCGGGGGGGGCCGGGGGGGTTAGTAATCAATTCCAATCACTATTAATAATATAACTTTTCCTTCAAAGAATTACTTTCACCTTATAAAGTCAAAGCTTGAAGCCTCCTTAATCTTTAATAGAGCCTGCAACAATTACTACAGGCAGAGAGGACCCCCAAATTGGAAGCCCCATGTGATTTTCTCCTTCTCCAACCAACTCTTCTGATGATCATAAATAACAGTAAAATTACTATAAAAATTAATAGTACTACAGTTAAAGAAAATCATTATGTAAAGGTTTATGAATTTTGCAGCCATTAATAGACATAAGTTAATGAGCCATAGGCCTTCCAGAATATGATATCAGATATTTTTCCACCAATGAAACTTTCAGAGTTCCAAAACCTTCAGAGGTCACCAACTTCAAAAATGGAACAGAAAGTTACTGTTTAATACTAATGTGAGTAAAAATGGAACAGAAGTATTACAGCAAGTATCATCCATGGCAATTTGAAGAGTCTACTAGAACAAGGTCAGGAAATCTACTGTGTCAACAACTTGGAATGAAGAAAGACAAAACTAAAATATCCAAGATGAATAAGATGCATTTTGAACACTCTGTGCCCTTTAAATTCACTTGTACACGTCATCATTTCATTGTTGAAAAACTCTTGGCAATTAAAAGATTTTGATTCTAGAAGGGAAAACTGTTCAAGACTGTTCTATAAGAGATATGAGATAGTAAAAGAATGGCATTAAAAAAATTGTAAATCAATTTGAGATTCCCTATTGAATGCAGGTGGTAAGAATCATACACAAGTAAACATAAAATGGTTTATATGTCCTACTTACCTTGTTACTTTTGAATTACAATTACAAAAAATCAGATGCTACATGTTAAACATGCTTAAACATTCAAATTTTATATGTACATTTTTATGGTAAAACACAAAAGACAAAAGATAAAAATGACTTCACTTTAAAGTGGGGAAAAAAAACCAACCCACCAAAATATCCACCCCACATATCCCAAGAGCCAAGTTAAAGATTCAGAAGTCAGGGCTAGGAGGGAAAAGGAAGATAAATAATTTAGAACTAAGCATAACTAAAGCCTGTCAGTCTGCCAGCTTTAAGAGAAATAAAAAGGTTTACAAGGATCCTGAGAGTTTTTACAGAACCTCTGGGGGTTTGAAAAAATAAATCCAGAACAAGAAAAGAGTTTTGAAGTATTCTGCATAAACAGATCTTAAAGACACTGATTAGACTGTGAGAATAATGGTAGGGAAAGATTCCTTTAGTTGGGAATTAGGCTGTTCCCTGGGATTTGCCCTCCTGTACCATCAGCAGCTGCTCCATCCGTGGATTCTCCGGCTGGAGCTGGGAATGATGAGCTTCCAGGAGCTGCAGCATCATCAAACAGCAGGGATGAGCGCAGGTGTGACACCAAATGCACAGCACTGCACCACAGACACACGGGGATTCCTCTGCAGTGAAACAGCTGCTCAAGCAGCAGCTCTGAGTGTCCCTGAGTTGAGTCATTCTGGGGATTTGGAGAGGCCATGGTTCAACCAAGGCAGTGAAGGGGAGAAACACCTCAGTAAGCCTTGGCCATGCACTCTTTCATGGGAGGGGGCAGTGTAGGGGATGAAAGGGGAAACTCCACATTATTCCCTTCTACTTTAATTTTTTCTTCCCTTGTTGTTTTTTTCTTTTCAAGAAGAATCTATAGTGAGGCCTTCTGATTGCATAAAGCCAGGAGTTAAACTGCAAAACCTGCATGTGAAAATATGAATTCCATATAATGCTTGTGTTTTACTTCAAACTGAGATGTAACCTTGTACTTCACTGTTCAGACAATGTTAACTGTAGGAGAATCACAGAAAGGAACCAAGTTCATTTAAGACATAAAGCAATTTTGAATTGCATTGATTACAGTGATCAGTCTATCACTTTAATGTCATCTCAGCTGACATTTATTAAAAAGACATACATGTGACAACCCATTGATCCTTAACACTGCAGCTGAGATAAAAAGTCTATTTGCAAAGGAAAATTACTTCTTTAATTAGAAATGGAGTATCATTTTCTCTTTTCTTTGTTAGAACCTCAGCAGCCACAGCTCCAATACAGCCCAGGAAGGGCTGCAGAACCCAACATCTCCTTTGACTTGAGAGTCTTCATAGTTTATCAGTCACGGTTGTGCAAATGAGCAGTGGAGATGGGAAAGAAAACAACTTTATTCCACCTGTGTGTGGGCACTCCAACCCACTGCTGCTTGGGAAGGTCTCAGATGGAGCAAAGCAGCAAACAAAATGTTCCACAGACTTCCTGAAAGGTTTTAATGAGTTAACAGTGGTTGGACATGACACCTCTCCTAATGACCAACTATTTGATGAAAAACAGTCCAGCAAATATTGCCAAAGAATATGCTGTAGAAATGACTGAATACTGTCAGTCATTTAATGTATATATATTAAAAAAAAAATCTCAGTCTACCAGAAGATACACCACGAGCAGCTAAAATAATAAATGTGTCTGATACACTGTGAATGAAATGCTGCTCTAGAAATTCCAGTAGCATTCCTTGTTGGTGAACAGAATTTCGAAGCCAAGTAATTTAATCTGTGGACCTACAAAATCCTTTTTTTTAACATTGTTTTCTCTTTGTGAAAATCCAAAATTACGAATTTGGAAAATGTCGCATTTCATACAGTGTCGCTTTCAGTTCTAGGGTTGGTCAATCTGATTCTCATTACAGAATTATCTTTTTTTAAATAAATTATGTTTATGATTTCTTATCTCTCAGAAATGCTGGGGTACCTCTGCATTATACAAATGTAGATTCCACTCCTTCCTCTCTTCTGTCAGTTGTATTTTATACTCTACTTGAAAAGCATGTAATTCAACAGATCTGGATTTAATTTTTATAAGTTTACAGGATGAAAATCACAAGCTAATACTGAGGTGGACTAGACAAGTAAATCTCCACATTCTTGTTTTTGTAGACCTTTTAGATCAAGTGACATTAATTCTGGATACACAACTCATATTCCATTTTCTCCATTAATTAAAATCAGAAAAAGTCAATGCACTGCTTATTTCTTAGCTGAATACAGAGTCTATAAGGCAAAAAAATGTCCAGACTGAATGATTATTTACAACAAAAGTCTTCAGATTCTTCAGATTCTTTTGTACAGTATGTAACCTTTCAGATTTACTTAAATTGCTGCCTACAAATAAACTAACAGTAACTTCTCATCTAGTCATAAAAATAACCTAATTGGATTGCTATTAGATATTTAATTGGCTTCACAATGTTGGTACAGTATTTGCCTATAAAAGTTCAGATAATATTGCCTTAATTCATCTGAGTAAACTATCAATTCCCTTACAACAATAGACAAAAATCTGCATTCCTCTTTTAACTTTCCCCCGGGTACAGATTAAAACTTTCAGGTGGCAGATCTTTATTTTGCTATAAGCTCTCCAAATATTTTAGAAGTATGAAAAAGTTTCTGTTCAGGAGAGTGGAATGATTTGAGTCAAGCGATTTTTATACTCTTAGTTTATAAAAGATAAATTATTCTAGAGGCCTGGAACCATACAACAGAACAACAGAAACCAAGAGCCTCAGTGCTCAGAACACAGAACACAGTTGTGTACAGGAGGAATGTGTAAAGTTGTGTACAGAGAGAACGAAGAAATTAGTGGATGGAATTCATACCTGCTCCAATTCCTGAGCCTTGTGTGGGATGATGCTAATATAATCTAATAATATCAGGATCAAAGATGAGTGGAATAAAACTTCCAATTTTAGATGCTCTTTATCTGCAGGTGTGAATGTATAATGAATTCTCACCACTGGCTCCTATTATAAATCCAATGATTTTCTACTCTGTGACAGCAGTTTCTACAATTTTCTTTTGGCACAACCTGCTTGGAAGATACGACAAACCCGCGGGGTGCCAAAACGCTTCTCTAAATGATCTACTTTGCAAGACAGCTTCCAAGTGTGACCCTGATGAATCTTATCAAACTCTTGGAATAGAATAAACATGAAGGAAATAACCCACGTGTCATTTACTTAAGTGGGTGTTTCGTTGGTTTTTTACATCCTACTGCACATCCACACCAAAGGATTCATCCCGATGTTCAGAGCATTTTAAGCCCAGGTTAAATAGAAAAACATCACTGGGTAGGATAGAATTGCACTGTGGCTATTTTTGAATCCTGCTGCCTCAGACAAGTGCAATGAATCAGTTGATGTCACCTCAATTACCGTGTTAGCTCTAATCAAGGAACTGTTCTTCCCATCCATTCTGTGTAGGGAACCCTCTGAATTAGGTTTTCCAGCGGACAAACCCACCCTCTGGCAGATTACAAGGGTCAGGATTTGACAGAATAAGGCTGGATGACTCTATTTTAATTGAATATCAGATCAGTTTAATGGCACAGGAGGCATTTCATTGCCATTCACAGTGACAATTCAGTGTTTAATTGGGTAGAAGCATTTACATGCAAGAGCTACACAAACATGAGGAGATCATTACACATCTGCCAAAATACTGCTTGGAATTAAGGTAGATTCCAGTTTGCAACACAAATTTCCAAAGGCTTCTCATTTTTTCCTTGTATCATGCAATGCCCTGCTGCAAACACCAAGGACTGGACAATGAGGACCAGCAGAATGCACTGAGAGGGTTCCTGAGTACACAGGTACAGGGAAGAGTGAGCATGGACAGAGTGAACTGGGGTTGTTCCCTCCTCCACTTGTGGTCTAGGAACCTTTCCATATGCCGTGTTCTATTTATTATTTCTGCATTGCATCAGGAGGGAAATATTCACACTGAGCCACAGGGATTAAAGACTGAAGCTCTAGAGAAGTCGGATCACATCCGTCATATCCAGCTGTTTTCAATTCCAACACCTCACACCTGCTTTTATTTATTATTCCTGGGCTAGACAAGACAGGGCTCATTTTTCTGTCTTTACAAGTGTTCCTAGAAAAGACACAAATCAATCTTTTCCTTCCCCTTTTGCCTCTGCAAGAGAACATTAAAGCAAACTCCTGACACTGGAAGGACTTGACCTACAGGAGCCACTCACATCCCAAGGCTGGACAGCTCCCTCTCCTCCCCCAGCATGGGGACAACAGCCCAAAATGGAACAGAAACATCATCAGCTACCAAAATTTGTGTCAGCACAGACTCCTAACCCCACTCACTGGCACAGATTTCAACTGCTTTGTCTTCATCTTACATTGGAGATGGACTCAAGAGGTTTGGGTGGTGGTGAATGAACTAACTGATTCATGGAGTACTTTAAGCAAGAGGTTCTCCACTTTTACTCATTTCCAGCTTCCATTCCAGGAGCCTTTTTGCTGGCAATCCATGTGAATTGCTTTCCTGTTCTTTATCTGGGGTTCACACTGCCTGAGCATTTGATTGTCCTTTTTATCAAATACGTTTTCCAGACAGGGACTCACAAAGTCATTCCTTTTGCAACCTTCTCTCATGTCACAGGTAGGTCTTACATTAGGACCTTCCTACTTACTTGTTCAACAGTAATAACCCAGACACATTTAAAATGCAAACCAAATGTCCTAAGCCTCCTTGTCCTTGCTGCCCAAACACTTTCCCAAGTGCAGTTGTTCCTCTCACACATCTGGCACACCAGGTTATAATTGGATGGAGAAACTTGTGTCTTGTTTGTAATTCATCCACCTCATTTTTTCAATCAGCCCAGTACATAGAAAACCTTTCCCACACCAAAGAAACAGGTCCTTAAGTTCTTAAAACATTTGAAATTCTTGCATGAAATTTAGCACTGAAACACAGATTATTATCATCTGTAATGAAATGTGTTAGGAGATGCTGAATACACTTGCTTTAAAAGGCAACTCTGCCACATTACTCATTAAAAAATCAAGGATACTCCATAACAAGAACAACTGTCAGTCTAAATTCAAAACCAAACTTATTCCCTAAAATTTGGACAGCATGTAATAAAACATACCTATAGTTGCCATAACACTGATGTGCTGTAAATCTACCCAGTTTTGGGAAGAGCAATGCACACTTTCTAGACAGACATCAAGGCAATTGCCCATGATACAATGTTAAAAAAAAATAGCTTGTACATTTTGCAGTAGCATCAAGTCTCTATTCAAGTGTAAAAAAATTAATTGACTCCATCTGTATTGGCCTAATGACTGATTAAATGACTAATCACGGAAGTCTTAATTAAAATCATTTTTCTGTACAGAAGAGGATGGAGGGAGGAAGGCAATCATTAATGTGTTCTAATGTATGTCAGATTCCATTTGTGCCTTTTCCTAACAGCCACCAAATGAGTAATTACACACAAGGTCATTCTGTAAACTTTGTGCTCACATGCACTGATTGGATCTGGGTTCTGCACGGGGCTGCTTCTTCCCCATCACAGAGCAGGTAATTAATAGTGCTCAGCATAAATAATAAAGGAAGCTGACATTTCCTCTTCCATCACCAGCCAGCCCAGATTCACACACAACTTCCACACACTGCTGGTGAAGTCCCACACCTCACACACTCCATCAAGCACATCCTCCTCAGCCACTCAACATCCTTCATGCACTGACAGGGATCTCCATCACACAGGGAAATTCCAAGAATTTTTCCTGCATGAATAAAATGACAAGGCAATTAAAAGAATCCTTTTCAAGTGAAGCAGGATGGCAGTAGGAAACTTAAAATAAGTTTTATTTGCCAGCCACCTGACAACCTTATGCATAGTGACCTTCGCTATGGAAAAATAACAAGCTGCTTCCACCTCAACAGCTGAGAAGAATCTATTTAAAACAATATATTAAAATGTGTAATGGAATAAAAAAGTGCATCTTGAGACTGGATAAACCAACTTTCCACTGGCATGTAACCCTTACACAGCACCTCCATTTTTTCGATGCAACATTGCATATAAAAGTCCAAAGTACAAATTGTAACACAAAATATTTTGCTTGCTGACTGCTGTCCTGAAATTCTAGAAATTGTTATTTTTGCAGCCACGGAAAATCTGCATGTCACCAGCTGCAACAATTTTCCATATCCCAGATGACAATATATTGTCAAGTATAAAAAAAGGGGGTTTATAAAACTAAAATCAAATGTTTTAGTGGGGAAGAAAGAAGCTGGTACATCCCTGTCACTGTTATCAGCAAATGTCCAATTTTACAATTTTACTTTCCTTCAGAATCCTGAATTCAAGCGTGCAACACTGGTGTGAACTGCAGGTGCAGAATTAGGGGCCAAGTGAGTTCTAAATAATGGAACCAACTTTTAGTTCTAAGTTTCCCCAGTTACTGTTTTTCCTAACCAGAAGTATTCTGCCCCACAATGCTGATGAGGAAGATCTCTGCAGTGCCACTGAAAATGAACATCCTCCTGTGAACAGACAATGTGCTGCTTTAGAGTACCCAGCTGACTAAAAATAGGGCTCACAATACAGAGGGAGAAGCTAAAGGGACAAAAAATATGAAAAGAATCTTAAGTCATTGCATGACTCAATAATGTCCAATTACACTTCTGGCATGATTAAGCACTACCCTGTCTAAACCACTCAAAGTCATGCAAGTCACAGAACAATATAAGTAAAGCTACATCAAGCAGCTTCATCCAGATTTCAAGAAAACACAATTTTCAACTACTCTGAATTAATTATAACACAATCTTGACCCTACTTACCACATAACAGAAGAAAACAAAAATATGTGACAACAAATCTCTGCTTGCAATAACTGTCAGTGTCACATATGAAAGAAGTTCATTTTACTAATAAAGGAAAGAGAATTGAGTGATAGATTTAAAATTAAATTCAGCTATTCTATAAATGTCAATCAGAGTTTTAAGGTGGCTCTCAAGGCTTAAAACCTGCACTGAGACTCAAATGTGCCACTCTCTGGGCTTCTAGGGAATTAATGAAGCTCAGTTTCATCTTCATTTGAAGACACATACATTTAAAACAACCACGAAATCCATCACCACCACACCAGAACACTCCAAAATAAACAACATACAGATGGCACAGTAAATCTTGCAAAACCTGAAGATATTTTTATGGAATAATTCAACACAATCTGCACTACTCTGCTAATGCAAATGCAAACTTGCACAACTACCTAAATTACAGGGTGGTGTGCCATTCTTAATCTTCTCAGAAATGTAGGAGTTCCTGTTTCAATCATTTCTATTGTTTGAAATACACCCGGTGATAATGGAGCGGCTGCCACTGCAGGCAGGGAGCGACTTCTGGGTGAAGCTAATTAATAACTCAGATCTTGCTGCAGGTTGGGAGGAATCAGTAGACAAAGGAGGATCGATGTGTGAGCTGAGAGGACACTGAGTGCCCTGTCCAAAATTCAGCATTGTGCTTTTTCTGCATACATGGATTGTTTAGGTTATTCCTGGTCTTTCATGGTGTAAAATATTTAAAAGTGAAGCGTTTCGAGGGTTTCGTTTCAGGGAGCTCTCAGGTAGATCCCCTCAGCACACAAGGACATATCCTTCACATCACAGTATGAAAGCCCATTTATGCTGGATGGAGACACCTTTGTTGCTTCTTTGTATTTCTTCAAGTGTGGCTAGCACAGGTCTTTCCCATGAGAACTTTCCTCTGTGTTTTATAAACAAAGATAAAGTTTGGATGTTATGAAAACAGTGTCTTGAGATTTGGACAGTTAGGCCTGGCCAATCAGGCCTAGGGGAGGTTTCTGGCTGACCAGTCTGGTTGACCTCTGAAAAGTCTATATAAGTTGGAATCAAAATAATAAAGCTCCTTTCTTGCCACACTGAGAACGGGTCCTTTTCTCTGCTAGCGCTCAACAGCACATTCAAATATTAAAAAGTACTAAGAAATCTTATGCCCAAAGACAGACCACAGAAGATGATGGTGTCTTGTGAAGGCACCTTCAGCTGTTCTAGATCCATAAATCTTGGAAATTGCTACTCTTTAGGCCACTTAATTGGATATGGCAAAATAGGTTCAGACGAAGGGGTTTGAATGCATCCAAATGATGGCATTTAAGGAAAAACTCCCCAGCAGTCTACACTGAACTTCCTGGTCCCACTGCAAAATGAGGGTCCCCATTGTGCATGTGGTAAATGAAGCTTTTTAGAATGTGCTTTAAAGAGTTCATGGAATTGTGGAATCCCAGAATGGTTTGGGTCGGAAGAGACCTTAAAGCCCATCCAGTTTCATCCCCTGCCATCAGCAGGGATTCCTTCCACTATTCCAGATTCCACACCTCTCATTTCTAGGATTTGCCAGAGCACATTGTCCCTTCTATTGTGACCTAAACATGACTTCTCATACTGGTTAAAGGTGAGAAAACAACTTGTCTGCTATAGAGAAACTACTGCACATCAGTGGGGCCAACCTGATTAGACACTGGGACCACCATGTCTGCACTGGTACCACTGTCTGCCCATGGCAGTCAGTCCAGTTACCATTATTTGATGGTTTGCTGTTGGCTGGACTAGTGGCAAAGGTGGAGAATGTCATCAGGACAGATCTGCTCAAGTATTTAAAGAGCCTCTAACCTATTGTACAGCAGAGAAATTAAAGCAAACACTGAAAAACTTACCAGTAGCAGGCTGGAGTAAAAGTCACTTTCATCACAACCCAAATAATGGGAAAGTTAAACAATACCTTTCTCTGAACTGCTGCAACTTCCATCCATGTCAGAGGATTTCTATCTCCCTGCTCATTTTTTTTCATCTAAGAAATGCAAATGAGCTCTGCCCTATTCTTCTGCTTGTTTTGTACAGTGAGCACAATTTCTGCCTGAACGTCCAACTGTATTTCCATCCTCTTTGTGTCACACAAACCTCATTTACCAGTCATTCTTCTCCACATGAAGAGATCTATAATGAGGAGTCTTTCTGTCATTGCCCTGCTCCTCTGAGTCAGGAATTTTCATTTCCCCCTAATACTTGCTGCTGTAGCTGCAATTTCATTTACTGTCATACCACAGCCTTAATGTGAGCACATCTGTGGCTGGAGCATGGAAAAGATTCAGGATTGCTCTCTGAGCTGCCTATCGATTAAACTGTTACAAGAAACCAGAGGCTCTATTTACCATGCTCTCATATGGTACTTATAAAAAGGAAGGTTTATTCACTGTACTCGAAATGTCAGTTTATTCTTCCAGTTAGTTAATTCTCCCCTATCAAGCAGAAAAATATAGTGCTGGTGTTGTTTTCAACCAGCAAAATGCACTGAAAATCTACAGCTGGGGGTAACTTCTGATCCATTAACACCATAAAGGGTCATTATATACTTTCCACACCAAATTCCATCCTAAATTTTCAGTAAAATAAAACCACTGGGTTTTGGTGTTGGTTTGATTTGGGTTTTTTTCTGGAGAGCAGGGATTTTCTGTCATTAAATAAACAATAATTTTTACATTGCCATAGTTCAAACCACCACTGCACAACTTGGCCAACCTAATAAGCAGAAGAGAAGGTTTTCTTCTCAATGTATTTTCTTTTCAACTATCTACATCCTATGCAATGCAGTTTTGGAGGTTTGTTTCTACACACCAGTTTTCAAATGGCAAGGTTATATATAATGGCAAGGTTAGATGGAATTAGTCAAGTCTCATCAGAGCAGACTTCAAAACTTAGCTGAAAAGGTTTTCCCACCTGAAAAACCAGGTAAAGTAGATTTGATGGCAATTTTAAAGATGCGGTGAAACCCCCTCCCCCATCTACTTCATTTGAAAGAGGAGGAAAAAAGCTCTAATAAAACAAGAAAAGCATTGAAAACCTCCACTCAAACACCAATAACCCAAACACCAAAACCTCTCCGATGTGAAGGACTGAAAAATGCTGCTGCAAGAACAATCCCAGGCTGTAAGGAAATAAGTGGTGTAGTGAAGTGTGAAGGGCAGAGTGACTCTACAGTGCTCAGGTAACCCAAACCAGGACCTTGTCCAAGGGTCCAACACCAGGGAGGGGATAAAAACTGCTTTGGGCAAGCAGCACCCTCCAGCTGAGCAGCAGCAATCCTGATTCACACATACCTGCTGCCTTCCCTCTTCTCCTGCGAGACTGTCATCTTCTCAGCTTTCTCAGCAGATATCCTGCCACTTGGCTTTTTGCCTCCTTTCTGCAGGAAAAAAAAGTATTTCTGTAGTGCTTCGGGGAAGTGCCAAAAATGGTGTAATTTATGATGTGCTAGTGTTTTCCTTTGCATTCTTAAGTTAAGAACAAATGCAAAATCATCAGCACTTGACTATGGTGGATTTTGATTTACATACATTAAAATTCTCTTGTGATTTCCTATTATTTATTTCTGTAAACAAAATTGGATCCTGGTCACTAAACTATCAGCATCCCCTGCAATGAAAAGACAAAAGCCAGAATGTAGAACTCAAGAGTCAAAAGATTTTGAAACCAGAAGTTGGAGCACATTATCTGATCTGAGACTCTCATCTGCTCCTCCTTTTTGGAACATTCTCGCTGGGAGTGAAGTAAATAGTTCTCTATAAATAGTAAATAGTTCTCTATACCTGAACTTTGGGAATTGGCACACCCTACTTTCTCAGTATGAATAATAGGATCTAGGATTTTTCCCTAGAATTCTCCTAATACAGCTTGAGTTATTTTCTGAACTATTTCCTGGAACTAAATGCATACACCATTGCTTTCCTCATTTTAGTGTATTGTATCCATGCAAACACAGTATTTTGCACTAAGGTTGGCACAGACAGAAGTTTAACAGCTTTTACTTTTCTTCCTTTCCTGAAATCTCTTCAGGATCCCACTCTATGAAGTACTGCAAAGCCTGAGGAATTCTGTTGACAGAATTACACAAAACTGGGCTTTTTTCCCCCTCTTTCCACTCAGGTGGAACAGAACTGATTCCACCTTGCATGGTTTTTGTCACAACCAACACAGTGAACAATTATGGAACACTGCAACCCCTCATGATAATTTTATACCACCACACCCTGCAGGAATCAAAATTTCCCTATTAATTAACTTCTATTCCCTGTGAGACCTGCAGAGAGGCTGCTTTGGTCACGTCCTTAATGGGTGGAAACTTGCAGAATCATTTCACAACACAAACCAGAAGCCAGGAGAATGTTTGATGGGTCATCTCCCATCCTGGCAGGAATGTCTGGTGTTGGAAAGCTGTTGTTTAATATGAATCATTAATAGCACTGCTTGCCTCAAATTTTGTGGGGCGAAGTGGAAAGAAAGATCATGTTCTACTGCAATGCTTTATCTGAGCTAGAAGACCTTAATAAGAACTTTGCAGTTGGCAGTGCTGCAGTTCCCTCCACAGTGCCATAACTTTATCATTATATGGTGTGATAAAAGTTAAGTCTTTGCCTCTGCAAGGACATTAAATAACATCTTTCTCTCCATTAGCTTTTGCTGTAGTAGCAGTATTTATTCTCTGGGCAATGAGTGAGAACCACACTCCTTACAGAATAACTCCAGGTTCTTAATGCACTAACAGTTTCAGGAAGGTTCCTGTGTCACTAAATTTAATGTGTTTTTAATATTATTATATTAAAATATATATAATTGATAGCTCTTGTGCCACACAGTTTTAAAGGAAATGTTTAAGAGCCTTTTAAACATCAGTGAAGTCCTACATTTGGATAATCCATTTGTTAAAAAAAAAATCTTCATGCCAATCTTCAGCTGAAATAATTTCAAAATAAGCAGCTGCTCAAAGAAAGGTGTTTAAGATCAATGGTTTTGAGGTCCTGACAGAATTTCACATCAGTCCTCTCAAATCTTACATACCTCTGGTGATATTTCTGTGGTCCCACATTACATGGCACAGGAGTTTCAGACAGCAAATGAGAGTGTCTTATGCTGAGCATTAAAATAAATACCAGTTTCACATGCTTTCAAGAGAAGCTAAAGCATCCAAATCAGAGAAACACTCCTTAAATACCCCCTTCATGTTAATTTTAATTACAACAATTATTACTATCAGTGAGACAAGGCTCGTGTGCCACCTTCGAGGGCTAAGTGCCAGCAGAATGACTCCTTCCAGAACAACCCTTCAAGATAGGGCAGCCTGACCTCTCTGGGAGTGAAATATCAATTAATTATCTTTTTACAGCCAATTCAATTACAGCACACTAATCACTTGTGTAGGACATCAAGCCAGAAGTTGAGGGTGGGCGGGTGGGTGGGGAAAGGAAGGAAAAAACATTGGCAGGGAAGGACCCTCAGTGAGGCTGACAGGCCAGTAAGCCCCCAGATGCAGCTGAAATGTTTGTTAAAACCACACAAAGAGTTATTATCTGTTTGTAGCAGAATAGATGCTGCAGTATCATCCTCATTTAACTGAAGTTTTTTAAAAAGAAAGAGTTATTGGTCCTATGGGGAATAGACATTTCATTTAAAGGTGACCAGACACACTGCATTAGTCTTTAATGTTGGAGTCAATTCACCAAAGAGCACTGTTCATTCAGGGAGAAAAAAAAAGATAAAAGATGATCTATTCAGCAGAAAGCAAAATATATTTAATTTTTGTTAAATGAACTAGTATTAACTCAAGTTACCGAGGACTATTTCATTACTGTACAGACGCCAAGGAAAATTATCAAGTGTGATGTATCTACAGTAATGCACTCAGCAGAAGAGCAGTATAGAAGCAAACATGTTTTAATTTATGATCCCATTAGCATTGCAACAGAGGCCAAACTTCTGAGAGCATGAATAAACACATTAGTATATGCAAACAACCCCCAAACTCGACTCTATTTCATTGATAGCATTGGCAAAATAAAATGGGGAGGTGGCTGTGAGTCACTTCTCCCTCGTAACAAGGGACAGGATGGGAGGAAATGGCCTCAAGTTGCATCAGGCAAGGTTTAGAAAAATTAGGGAAAGTTTCCTGGGGCTGACCAGGCAGCTGTGTGGAGTCCTCATCCCTGGAAGTGTTCAAAAAGCTATGAGCACTTGAGGCCATGGTTTAGTGGTGAGCATGGTGGTGGTGCTGGGCTCACAGCTGGACTCGATGGTCTTTCCCAGCCTCACCAATTCTGTGATTCTGTGACTTCATCATGATTGTTCACTGCCTTTAAACTTTTTAGCACAATCCGTAGAAATTAAATGTGGCTAGCACAGGTTCTTCCCGTGGGAACATTTTGCTATATTTCATAAACAAGATAAAGTTTGGATGTTTTGCAAACAGTTTCTCCGGATTGAGTCAGTTCGGGCTTGGCCAATTGTGCCTAGGGGGAGGTCTCGGGCTGACCAATCTGGGGCACTTCTGTAGACTCTATATATATGGAATTCAAAACAATAAAGTCCCTTTTCTCCTCTCTTCGCTTGTCTGAGAACTTGGGTCAGTCCTCAGCTAGCCGCTCAACAGCGACAATCAAAATTGAATTCAAGTGGTTTTAATTGAAAAAAAAAATTATCTTACTCTGAAGAATATGAGAATCTTCTATTTTTGACCCTAATTTTCCTTTTTTTTCCTCTGTATAGTAACTTCGGTTCACTAAAGAAATTTTTTGTGAGAATGACTCTCATCCATATTAAAGCATTCTGTGGAAACAAAGACTTCACTCAGGGGGAGGGTTCATCAATCCCACTAAAATTATAATCATTTAATAAAAGTAATGACTAGTCTGTATTTAAAATATTTTCCCAGGCAGCACTTTAGCATATTGTGTATTCCAAACAAAGTGCTGTTGCATAATCATTAACTCTACACTATGGAGATCTTACGAAGAAAATAATGAAGATTTTAGTAAAGTAAAGGATATTATGTTTTCTTATGGATAGAAAACACAAGTGCCCATAAAGGTCATAGGAGAGAGTTTTGCTGGAGTTCAGATTAGCCACAATGGCTTGAGATGTTTAAAGGAAAAGCAATAAGTTATATTATCCTGAGAAAAGCAGGGCTAGAAGGAAGCAATATGTCCAGTATCACTCAGAGGGTCTGGGCTCAGAGCACAAACCCTCTTTTTGCCTGCCATTCCCATGTCATGTCCACTGCATGATGATGTTATACCAAACAGCCTTCAGGAACTGCCCGACAAAAATTCCTGCAAACGTCCAAACCCAGAGGGAAATGTTAAAAATGACACGATGGCTGTTGAACCTGAGAGTCTGCCCAGTGAAGAGTGGTTTAAAACTGCAAGTATGGAAAACTGTCTTAGCAATTAGAGGAAAAATGTCTCCAGCCCCTTTCTTCATTGTCAATATAATGTGAGGCTATCTTCAAATGCCGGATTTATTTTTTTAAAGTGTTCTCAAATCCAATTTGAAAAGAATTGTTTGAGACATACCCACTGCAGCCAGCAGACAATAACAGTCCTGCAATTACCAGCACCTGCATTCCAATTCAGTGGATTGACATTCCCGAGGGGCCGTGGCAGATTCCCTACTGACAACAATTAGCATCAAAATGTTCCCCAGTGTAAAGCTGTGGGTGGGAATTACAAAAGGTTAACAGACTAAATATAAAAATCTTTTTGAATATAAAATCAATGCGCTTTGTTACTGAAATCTGGGTACTGTAATTTAACCAAAATAGGGATTAGAGTCTCTGGCAATCTTCCATGTGTGTGAGCTTGGCTTTTCTTTAAGCAAAATGCTAAGCAGCCAATCTGAAAGTTTAGAACAAAACAAACCCAAGAGCCAAAGGAAAGCATTCTATAGTTGTTTTTTTTCATTTTCCTTAGCACCAAAAGGAACACCAGTCCTATCAGGGCTCACAATGATCCTGTTACATGGTCAGACTCAAAATCCCAAATTATTTTAATGCGTGATTTTGAGAGGGATGTATGTCAAAAGTGGTCAATTAAAAAAAAAGAGTGGTCAAAATCAGCTAGAAGTTTCTGTACTCAACTGAGCTCTAATAACACACAGTTTTCTCCAAAGGTCATCACCACATCACAATATCTATATGTTCAGAAGTGGCTTCTAATTCTCTGTAGGGGGCAATGGAAAAAATTAAAATTTATACTTTTTTTTACAATGCTTAGGACCAATATCAGCAAGAAGCATCTTCAGTAAAAATACAGACTTGGTAAGTATAAATTTATTTAGGTTGCCCTTTGTGGTTTTGGTTGAGAAGTAGCCATGCATGAACTTTTGGTCTAGATAAATTCAAAGAGCTTTGATGTGAAACCCTAATTCCTTTTACCAATCAATAAATCACCCTTAAAAAAAAAAAAATCTGTAGAACTGTAGAGGCTGCAGTACAGCCAGGCAGGTATGAGATTTGTACAGTGAGAGTCTGACTCCAAATTGATGCCTCATTACACTGAGTTGCCGTGGATGTGCTTGGCACATGCTGGGACCCCTCTTATCCCAATCAGTGCAGCAGCTTCTGCTCTCCTCACATCTCTGAGAGAATCAGCATGTTCAGGACCAGCCCAAGGTTTCTAATTGCTAAATCAGCAAACATGTTAATCATCACTTTGTTGTGAAATGAGATTACAGATGTGTACTAGAGATTATAGAGGGGAATCTGACAAATTGATTTAGCTGCTATTTCAACACAGGACTGCAAGGTGCTTTTCATAATTATATCTTTTAAGCTATAGTTCTGTGTGGCTTCCAGCGTGCAAACAGGTGTCTGAAAGGTAAAATCCCATCTGAGGTAACTCTGATGCTTTTTGAGAAACTCAACAAGCACAGCATACACACATATGTCTGTATATACCTGTTCATACTAGATGTGTGGTGCATTGTCCTGTCATGACAGATAATTATTATTAATTATTTCAGAAATTGAATAGAGAATAAATCATCTGCACAGCCAGAGGGTTACCCAGGGTGTTCATCACTCCACACACAAGCTTTAGTTCTACCTTGCCAAAGCCTCAAAGTACTTGGACTGAAGTAGAGGAAGATGCAAGCTGGGAGGGACTGAAAGGGACAGATTTAATTCCATCAGCTGAAAGACAACAATGGTTTCTGGTTTGGTTTCACCAAAAAGTAATTATGGATAGAAATAATTATGGATAAGGGTGGTAGTTTTTATTTGATACCTACTACAGACAGGTCTGAGATGTTACAGAGAACCAAAGTCAGTGTGTCCTGGCTATGTGAGTATATCGGGTCTCTGGCCCTGACACTTGTCTCCAGGGAGTTAGATGTGTACATTTAAATTCACAGAACTTATGTACACTAAGACTAATTTGTTCTTTCAAGCAGCCACCGTGTGGTGCTGAGAAATCTGTGGGAAGCAGTGCCTGGGGGAGGGCTGCATGCACAGCCATGAAATGCCTGACCCTGGGCTCCAGCAGGGTCTCATTATACCCAAATAAATGTCTTTCAGACCCTTAAGAGAACTAAAAGAGAGACTATTAAGAAAGTAAAGTTATTGTAGACACTTGAGATAAAAATTATTTCTTCTTAGAGCACACTAATTTACATGAGTCCAAAATGTGGTATTTCTTTTTCTATGTCATATGTGGAGAAGTCAGGCTTCTTTATTTTTGAAATATGGTAATTACTACAGTGATGGGTTCATGCAAAATTCCAGATAAAATGATCAAAATAAATGTTTATCGGCTAAAAGAAGCAGAAGTGTTTGCTGAAATGCAGGTCAGATAAGAACAAAACTGAATAATAAAATAGAGGGAAAACCTCACAATAGCTGCAGCTATAATACATATAATGACAGCACATGGCTCTCAGTACTCTGGGCTGGGTGACAAGGTGGGAATTGGTCACAGGTTGGACTCGAAGATCTTGGAGGCCTTTTCCAACATAAATGATTCTGTGATTCCCTTTGCCCTCACCCAAGAGAATGTAAGAAATGTCAGATTAAAAATAATCTGATTCTGCAGAAATTCTTTATCACTGCCTGCAGGAAAGAGGGGGCAGGGTGAAAACCTTTTTTTCAGCAGAGTATTTGTCTGTAGTGGAAATTATTATCAATTGTTCAAAGAAGTCTCTGATGATCCTCAGGCTACCTCTAGTGATGATGTCAAGGGTTTTTGGCACTGAGGGCTTCAGAGGAGATGCAGGAAACATGTCTGGGGAAGTGGCTTTGAAGCTGGCTCAGCAGGGCTGACACAAAATGGAAAATAAATCATGTCAAGGCTTGATCACGCAAACAGCAACGTCAAAAGTAAAACTCCTGTTGACTTCAGACATGAGCAAGATCAGGTCCTCGACAATGAAACCCCCCTCCCCCCCAAAAAAAGAAAGAAAATCAGTAATTCTAAAAGAAAAAAAGAATATTTCCTTATTTGAGGAGAAATCCAGTGGTCAGGGTTGAGAGTTTTGGTTTTATTTTTAAAGATAATTTCTTGCATTGTTGTTTCAGTGGAAATGATCCTCCAAGAAGCACAATCTTATTTCTGAGATAAAATCCTAATTTGAGTAAGAAAAAGAAAAATAATTCTTGCCACGTATGGAAAGTGTTCCTGCTTGTTCACTGACAGCACTAACACGCATGGACTGACCCATCACATTTTCTTTTAAGATATTCTCTCTCTTGGAAATACAAGTGGTGAGTCAGTTGTTATGGTAACTATTTTTCTTTTTATTTTTTTAACTAACATATGACAGCCTGTGTGTCATCTGATGCTGTTCCTGAATTCAGTTACACATTCACTTTTGTCAAATAGTCTAAAAAAGGCCTTCTTGGATGAAGAAATAGTGGGGAGATAACAGGATATTTTTCCCCATGCACATGGTTTTCATCCATTAAGCCACTGATTGTGTGACTAAATTTATGCATCCAGTCAACTTTTTCTAGTTCAGAGCTACGACATGATGATGTGAAGGTTAGTTTTCATTTGTTACCTTTTTTATTAAACGAACTGCCTACAATTCCACGAGCTCCACATTTGGAAATCCAGTCTGGTTTGCCCTGTCTCCTGATTATCCAGTCAGTTGAATGTAGGCCTATCTGAGTTATGATCTTTCTGCTTCATTGAGCAACTAAAATTATTAGTTATTACTTCACCTGAGTGGGTTTGGTTTCCCCACTCAAGTCCAGTGTTATCAGTTATACACAATGATATGACAATATACAATTGATACTGTACCATACTGTAACTGTACGATTGATAATCACAACTGTGAAAGAAAGAGGGGATCTCTTCACTCATAATGAACCTTCAGAAAAGGATCTCAATTAGATAAACTTTTAGTGAAACTCAGTGGAGATAAAGGGTGAAGGAGGAAAAAATATCCAATGCTGATAAGTTTGAAATAGATGGCAGAATACTTAAGCACAATACTTGGACCTAAAAACAGTAGGAGCCAAAACTTGAACTTTTTACAGCTCAACCTCCTGAACAATGACCCAGTGATGTGTTTGAGTTGGCTCCACACCTCAGCTCCGTGCATTCCCAGCCCTGGTTTCAATTGAAAGCTTGTTACTCAGTCTTGTAAATTCCCGTAAATTTAAGACACATCAGACCAGAATGTTCTTCAATCCAGAAAAACGAAAAATATTTTAGCTGATGCAGCAGAAATGTGATGATATGGAGCAAATGCAAACCAGAGGGATTACAGCGATCTGGACAAGCAGCAATATTATGTCACTGCTATCAGTGCCTAGAAATTGTTTTCTTTATTACACTGTGATATCTTGTAATAACATCAAGAATCTGGAGGAGAACATTCCTTACCATGCACGCATTGATTCCATCAGTTTGGCAAACTGAAATAACCAAGAGAAAATTGCCGCCCTAAGCCCATTTAGCAATGTATCTCATCCTACTTCAAGCAGTCGTTATTACCTTCTCTAAAAAGCTTTGGGAAATAATAAATACCTTAGCAAAAAATGCAAAAATGCATCTCTAGTAGTAAGAAAAAATGGAAAAAAATTTAAAAAACCAAAAGAGTTGCATTGGTACTGAGCTCACTTGCTTGGCCAACACCATGAAAGTACCCGAAATTCATTTGTAAGCATTAACACATGTGTTACTAAGTATTGACAAAAGAGGTTTTCCCATCAGATAACATCAAAAACACCTTCCATGGGTTTGGATCTGATTACCTATTTGAAATATGAAAACCATCCAAATTTAAAGTATAGCTACACAGGTATTGTTACTAAACAGCAAAACCTCTTGGAACTCTTTCACTGACAGCTCATCAATAGTGGATGAAACTGGATGATTCTCCATCACTGAATGATTATATCCATACCACGGGCAGCAGTGCATGAATGCCTTGAGGATCTCATCATTTACCCATCAGTAGAGGTTTATGCCCAAGGTATTTTGAGAGTTAGCCAACATTTCTCTCCAAAAGCAGATATGAGAAGAATCAGAAGGGAAATCAGTAAAGCAGTGCCCAGAGAAAAGATCTTTCAGTAGACTTGAATAGATCTTTGTGTTCATTCTTCTTTTTCCTTTTTTCTTCCCTCCTTTTCTTCAAGTCTCCCAGGTGTCTTCCCCACTCCTTCTGCCGCCTCTGCCTCACTTACCTTCCAGTGCCAATTATCCCAATGTCCCTGGCCAAACTGAAATAAATGATTAGTGAGCTCTGAAAAGCCCCAATGTTTGCCTGCCATGAACACTCAGAAAGGACAAAACACAATCACATGCACAGTAACACACCCCCGAGCAGTGACACCACCACTAGAAATAGTTGAGTGCCCCTAACAACAGGATGACTCCAATCCCCAAAACTATCTTTAGCTCAGTGAACTATGGAAAACAACGACTGGGTTTTGTTTTGAAGTCCTAATATTTAAAGCAAAACACATTTTCCACATTTTCTCTCCAATGTCATCTTTCCAAAACCACCAAACTGCCTCCTCCTGAAGTGCTCTTTTTCTGTTGCAACATATGGTGCCCCATCCAGGGAGTCACAAGATATTTTGTTCCTAATTGATTAACTTCATGAGTCACACACAGGATTTGCACAGACGTTGCAAATCAACTGATTGTTTTTCAGGGCTTTCACACAGAACTACAGGTGGGACAGTCACCTCTGCAACCACAGCTACCAAAAAACTCCTCAGAAACATCAAATTTAAACTTTAAATCAAAGTCATTGACTCTTCTGATTTTATTACATAGCTAGGAGGATTTTGTATTTTTGTTTTTTCCCCCTAAACTTTCTGTGGTAATTACAGCGTCAAGAGAAAATGTAATGTATCCAGTGTTATGGTTTGTGAATTCAAATGTTGCAAATTTCACAATATAAATAAACAGAACCCAAATCCACCACCTTTAGAACCTTCACAGAATAAGTAAAACCAGGTGTTTCTGGAGGAAAAGTGGTTTTTTAACACCCAACTTCCCACTGCCTGGTGTGGCAGTGCTAGAACTTGTTACTCCAGGACCAAAGCAATTCCCAGATTAAAGCAGCCCTTCAATCACCACAAATTACAGATCAGACAGAATATTAAATCAGGGGGAAAAAAAAAAAACATTTCTGCCTCTACCATCTGCTTGAATACTTTGTAAAATGTGAAAATGGCTTTGCGTGGACATAAAAGCCTACATGCCTGAATATTTCCGATTTTCCCTGAAAGTATCACTCCCACAGTTTAAGATCCTCTAGCTGCTGTATTTATGGGACCAGTTTCACATGCCAAAGTTGTTACTGAAACTATGTGAAGTACCAGCAGCGTTTCTGAACATCAGTGAAGGGTATAAAGTCTGGGGTCAAGATTTAAGTACTAGGCCTGATTTCATTCTTGGTAAATGAATTAGGACTGCAGAAATTATTAACTGGAACTCTTTTGATCTTATTGCACACCACTGTGTTTTGCCTGAATAAAATAACTGAACAGAAACCCCAGGAGGGAAAGATTTCTCTTACAGAATGGAATCAATGTCAAAAAATTATTTTGTTTGTATTTATTATAAGGAATTCAGCACTCTGCTAAAAAAATCCCTGCCTGTTTGTATTACAAAGGCTGTTTCTTATACTCTCAAGTTATTTTACTGCTGTGCAAAGATATTTTTTTATTTTTCAGTTAACTAGAAAGCTGAGCAGTCAACTAATCCATTATCTTTACTCACCATGCTGGCTGCTTGAAGCATCTCCTGCTCTATATTGGGTGTCAGACCCAGATTCTGGCTCTGTCTCCCTTAGGGAATGGCAAATCAGCCAGAGCAAATCCAGAATTGCTAATGACAGAAACAGGAGATTTTGGTTCCCAGCTTCCAGATGCAACATATGTCAAAAGATAGCTTATACACTCAGAGCCAGGGAGGGAAAAACATTTTTGTTTGTTTGTGCTGATAGGTTTTAAATCTTAATTAAGTCCAAATATAAGGAAAAAATTTACCATGACAGCCATTAGGTGCTCAGTATATTAAATTTACAGCTGGCTATCCAGCAGAAAACATACATCAAGCATCATATGGAGAACTACCTCTCCAACAACTTTATTAGATTGTGTCAGACTGGAGACAAAGCTGACAAATGGGGATTTCAAATTCATTTAGATTACTTCTTGTGTTTTCCAAGTCTTTTCAAATGCTGCACGAACTTAAAGCAGTGACTTTCCTAATAAACAAAGAATCAAGTTTCACAGCTTCAAAGAAATATTTCACTGTAGGGTCTATTTTATCTGGTTCCGTACTTCAAATAATTATTGTAGAGTATTTGCAATTCTGACATCAGCTATTATCCTTGACAAGGAAAAAAAGAACAATGTTGCTATAAAATACAGAGAAACCTAATGCTGGGTGAGATTTTTTGAAACAAGTTTTGATGAGATTTAAAGGTTCCTGGCTTCTTAAAAGTACTAATACATTCAGTAGTTTCCAGGGACTTAAACACTTTAGAAACCAATTATTAATTTAGGACCACAAATCAGTATTTAGAAGGATGATTTTAATGGTCCTAATTATTGAAGACAGACCTTGCTGTACTTCCCTGACTAGAGAATCCTTCCTTGAGCTGGAAAACACCAGCTGGGGCAGGGGAGGGCAGTGAAAAATCTGAGCTCTTTAAAGGCTAAGTATTATATTATAAAAGTATATTTGACAATCACAAAACCACCTCAGCATCTAAAAATGTATTTTCTACCATTTCTGTTGTGTAACATTTGTATGGTTGCTGTAATTTATGAAGTTGGCAAATTAACTACTTGGTTTTAGAATACTGCATTTTTACATTAATCATGGGAAATATATAACAAAATTGGCACTTCCCCATACCTTGTACACAGGATTTAGCCATTTTCCTCTGTTTCTTCCAAATAACTCAAAGCTGGTAGCAGAACTGGATGGGATTTGGTGGTTTCTGATGCCAGCACGATTTCCAGACCATGACCATTCACAGCTGATCACCAAAAGGAAAACACATAAATAATCAGTTATAAACTGTATATGAATTATGTCTTACTGTTACTGTGGCACAATGTTACAAGTTCAGGCAAAGTTTTTTAGTCAGAGTATAAAACACTCTTACTGTACTTCCTACCCAAAAATGCAACAGAACTCTCTATTTTGGCCAACAGCATTAAACAGAGGAAGGTCAGTAGCTGATGATGACAAAGGGTAAAATTAAGGTTAAAAATTATGATTCAGGTGAAAGAAAATCTCAACCAGATCAAAATCTGTCGAATGGAATGACCCATTGTAGCTTCATTTGTTATATCCATCATAGCATTAGTGCCAGGTGCCCACCCAGCTGCTCTCTCATTCCCTCCTCTCAACAGTAGGGAGGAAAATAAAATGAAAATGTTCATGGTCAAGATAAAGACATGGAGAACATTTACTGATTGCCACCATGGGCAAGACAGGCTCAGGAAAATAATTTATTGCAAATTAATTTATGCTTGGATAGTCTTCCTGCCCACCTCAGGGCCACCTGTGGTCCCTCTTCATGGGCAGCACACAAACACCTGCTTCACCCAAAGTTTCTTCCAAAATTTCCACAGGCTGCAGGAGAAACATCTGCTTTAGCACCTGGTGAACCTCCTTCCCCTCACCTCAGTCTCCACAGGATTGTTTCTCACATTTCTTTTCCCCCCAAATCCTGCCTGCTGTGCTGTGGTAAAGCAAACCTGTCTTCCCAGAGGGATGGGAAGAAGACATAGATTCATTCCCTTTAAGGCAGTTTCTTCACAAAAGCCAAGATTTCATTCTGCCTGAAATACTTATCTAGATGTTTAAACTGAAGTCCTGTGAATAACCTCAACTTCCATAAAAATGCACTTTAAAAAGATTCAAAAAAACAATTAAGTTTTTGCAATAAACAGGAATATCATGCTTTCTTAATGCAGAATGTAAATGATTGCACTGCTGAGAAAAGGGAAAATTAAGTCTTCTAAGTACCCAATGAACAGGAGTGGAACAAATTTTCTCTCTTCAAATATATCCTTATAGTAATCTGAAGAGAATACTCCCATGATTGTGTAGCGATTTCTTCAAGACCTATTCAATTCCTTATTGTTCAGCTTACAGTGCCAGAAAAAAGGGCCTGTTAAAGTTAACATCTGCTAACTAATCATGGAACAGACCATCCCAACATTCCACAGGGCTTGAACATTGCTATGAATTTTGATTACTATCAACTTTGGCTGGATTAAAGAAGCACTTTACTGTGAGACTTTTGAAACCTACAAGAACTTATGCCTTTAGAGGAAATGCTTCTAAAAAGAAGTATTTCCATTCTGGGTTCAGAAAATATGACCTAGCATTACAAGCATGTCTAGTATTAAAGGTAGAAATAAATCAATCTGGTGAATTATATTCCTCTGATTTTTTAAATTAAATATTTCATTTTGAGAGTGTTAACATCCCACAGTAGATTATGACATGCAAATATTCTTCGGATGGGCTGCTGCACAGACCAGTCCTTCTGAGTTCCATGCTATGTGTTTTGCTGCCTGACACTGAGAGTACACCCATATCTGCTGGATTCCCAGGTTTTTGGATCATTTCCTTTGAGGTGACACATTCATATCTGAGTGAGGCAATCCAAGATGTGCTTCTGAGCACCTCTTGCCCAGCTGTGCTCGGGCTGGAGCTGTGTGTGCTGTGCAAACAGTCCCCCCCACAGAAGTCAATTGGATTAGACAAGCTTTCTATGAAGCCACGGATTCCATATCTCTGCGCTAGGATGGGATTCATTTGTGCTCTGTGCTTGACAAATTACAACCTGCTGAGCAATTCTTTACTGTTTCCAGTCTGTAATGTGTAATTTACTCTAACTGGCATTATTCTCTGACAAACATACAAGCCGTGCACGCACACTCAAAGCTCGTCTTTTTCTTTCCAACATTTTAATTCCAAAATACTTTCATTTTAAAATTAAAAATCCACAGTATTCAACACAAAACCCACACCCTCATCGCAGGAATAAAAATTCATTACAAGAACTTTGGACACCTAACTGTACTTCTGCATTTAATTGGAATGAAGCTCTCTCCCTTCAGGAAAGGTCTGTGTCCCTCTTGCTCCAGAGAACCATGAGTTCTGGGAGAGCTGAGCACTCACAGGATGCTAACTACAGTCAGATCATATCCATCAGAATAAGGACAGCCAAAGCATTATGTCAAGGTCCTGTTAATAACTGGAGAGCTCAATGAAGGGACATCCCATCACAGGTGTCACCACCACAATTGACCACAGCGTCCTGTCCATCCAACACGTCATTTCTCCCCTGCCCCTTTAAAAGAAATACACATGGAACTTAAATTTCGACAACACCACAGCTAAATTATAAAGAAGGGATTATTTCAGCCAATTTTCAATAGCAGAGTGGGTGGTCCTCAAGGCTTTTTATAAATACCCTTCCAACATTTGTGTGAAAAGTTGAATAGGAGACCACACAACAACCAAGGATTATGTGGCACTGCTCTAAAGGGGAAAGGGAAGAGAATCAAACATTTCTTGCCCAAGGTTTGTTACTGTGGGATACTATTATGTGAAGCCCTTCAGTTCATATAGAACATCGCATTAAATTACATGGCAAGAATGAATAACTGCTTTGTCACATACAGAATCACACATTATTTTGCTTTTTAAAGATTTTGAAAAGTGAAATAGTGTACCAAACTCCATTCCAAAAAGCTTTGGTTATTTAAATCCAGTCTGCATTTCACCCAAGGTATTCCCTTTGCATAAAAGTTTAAAGGTTCCTAAGGCTGCAAAGCCAAATACCACAGAAGTTTAGGTATGAGCCAATTAAGTTTCCAGAGATGTTAAAACTGGACACGTAACTGTACAGTTCAGTCTGACGTCATAATGAACATGAATTTACAGCCACCATTTTAATGACATTAACTGACAGCAGAGCCAACCAGGACAGGAGAGGTCATGGTCAGAAATACTGGTTTCAGTTCCTGCTGGGAGAAGAAAGTATAGGATTGTATATTGTGGGACACAGTTCTGTTCCAAGATACACGTCAAAATCATCTTGATGCCCAGAGCTGGCACTGGATTTTTGTGTGAATTGTTCCATATTATTGGAAGAGTTTATAGTCACAACTGACACAGAAATAACCAATGGTCAAAGTGCAGTCAAAAGTCCAGGTATGTGAAGTAAAACAGCTCAGTAACAAACCTCACTGGTTTTACATGGTACTAAATCACGTTTAGATTTCAGGCAACGTAATTCCAATGTTAGAGTACACAAGGAACTAGAGAATAAGAGTATTTAAAATCTAAAGTGATCATTATTCTATTAAGTTGGATATTTGGCTTTTTGTGTGATAACAGCAGTGGTACCAAAAAAGGGCTCCTATAATTCTCAAATGTGTGTGAACCCAGCTGAAGTTCCAGGTGGATTTAGTGGCCAAAGGTGTAGCTCTATTTACATTTTAACAAGTTACAGGTGTGCTGAAGATGACAACAAAGGCATGGCAGTTTTTCAGAAAGACACTTCTGATACCACATGCTCTGGTCTATCCCTTCCATCCCCCCAAAGCACAGGATGTTTTCCTCAGCAGTTATCCCACCATAGCTGGACTGATGTGTACAAGTTTCAGGCTCCACTTGCATTTCACAACCTCCTCTGCCATATGGGAGGGGACTTTTACACAGCAGCCAGCCAGTCATACTCCTGGATGGACAGAACAACTGGAAGAAGGTCTAGAAAAGACTCATTGTGTCTGGAACTGTATCTAATTTATAAACTGAAATCCCAGGGGCCTCCATCTTGCATCATGCAATGGGATGCAGCCAAGTTCTGCTTCCTGCAGGGAGGGAAGAGGCCAGGGGGTATAAAATATGCCACCTTTCCCAGAGCTTCCTTATCACTACCTGTGAAGCATTGTGCCTGCTTTCAATCACTTCTGCTGATTGCCTACTATTAATGTCACTCATTCTCTTAAGCAATTAAGCCACCTCTTTCTTAGATGTGCCTTTGTCTCTCCCTGGCACATTTCCTTGTCTAATCCTCTTTTCCAGATGGCATAAGGACACGAGATAAGTGTTGCTAAAAGTTGCTTAGCAATGCAACACATGCAAGGTTTGGAAATGCTGACGTCCACATAAGCACTATCTCTACATCACA
Organism: Entomyzon cyanotis; assembly: GCA_024500445.1. Taxonomy (NCBI): domain Eukaryota; kingdom Metazoa; phylum Chordata; class Aves; order Passeriformes; family Meliphagidae; genus Entomyzon; species Entomyzon cyanotis. The sequence goes on from JAKEPQ010001025.1 coordinate 2,853,795, forward strand.
CATTTCTGCAGAGAAACAAAGGCGTGAACACCCGCAGTGACACTGGGGCCTCCAGAAAAAGAGCCACCGGTGCCCAAAGGGAGCAGGGAGAGGGAAAAAGGCAAAGCTCCAAGCTCCTGGTGATGGGATGAGTTATGCTGTGGGGTGTTTGTTTGTGTTTGGTTTGGATTTTAAACTAGAAATTCTGCTTTAACCATATCAAAGTCCTCATGTTTTAGCAAGGCGCTGTATTTATTCAGAGACACAAAGCCACTGCAAGCTCCTGATAGAGATCAAACAAGGAATGGATGTCCCATCCCTGGAAGTGTCCAAGGATGGGCTTGGAGTAACCTGGGATAGTGGGAGGTGTACCTGCCCATGGCAGGGGGTGGAACTGGAGGAGGTTTAAGGCTCCTCCCAGCCCAGCCCATTCTGGGATTCTGTGAAGAGTTCATGACAAACAGGAGCTGATAAAGGCAAAGCTGTTTATCATCAGCTTGGTATCAACCCTACAAATCCTCCTCTCCTAAGAATCACTGATAGGGAATTTATTCCTGCAATTGCACCGTGTAATTGTGGATTGTTTCTAAACTCTGCAGTAAATGTGTTTATATGGAATTTATTTAAACTACAATTAAATGTTACGGGTAATAAATAAGAACATTTAGTACACGAACAGTAGTAATTTCACAGGGTCATATTATCATATTAATTCATTTCTGCAGCAGCCTACGAAAACAGGTTGGCATGACTCATTTTGTGTTTGAAAAACCTGAGATGGTACGAATTTATTCATCATGGGGAACAACTTTGAAACAGCTAGTTTTAAGAAAACAACTGAACAGTAGTAAATTAACTACAAAAATTCACACTACTCAGGGTAGTCTCTGACTAACCAGAATTTAGCAGTCCCCTCCAGAAGCCATTAAAATAGAGCTCAACACTTACTAGTGGGGAGATTCATTCATGGTCTTTAAATCAGAAATAGCTTTATTTATATTTTTATATAATTTATCCTTATATTGTAGTCACAATCAAGAATTGGGAAGATCTATTGTATCTTCAAATATCCTATTATCCACTCACACGCAGCCTAATTCTAAACAAACAGAATTCCAGAAATTTAAACAATTTGCACTGAACTGAGCCCATGAAGAGTGTCCTGCACAGGTACCTCGGATGGATTCCGGGGGGGGCAGAGCCTGCAGGTGAGGAAGCCCAGAAGGTTGGGCACCTGTTTGTGTGGCTAACAGGTGTGTCAGACAGCAGGGCTTCTCGGGGAAGGAGGACAAACCACACACAGCCACAGCAGAATGGAACGAGGCATCTGCTTGCTGGGACCGAGGAGAGCAGCAGCCAGGGAGGAGAGAGCGCAGGGAGGAGATATTTTCATGACAAAAATGATTGTTTTCCTTCATTAACCTCTGCAAACTTCATTCATGGGTCATTGTTTCCTTTCCTTCTCAAAGCTGTGGACATACAAATGCACGAAAACCAGACAGGCCACCACAGGTCACTGGGGGATTTATTGAACTATTTTTAAAACCAGCTTTCGGAGACTTTGGTACATCTTCCCCATTACGCGATTATATTTTCTGTCACTATATTTTTACCGGTTTTATTGTTAAAAAGGAGATAAATCAGAGTTGTTTCCTATTAGAACTCCTCTGCTGATAATTGTAATTATTGCTTATTTACTGGACATTTAATCGACCTGAAGGTTCTGTTAACTGACAGCATCCACTCACTAAAAAATTATCACTTGCAAATACACTCATATACTTGCATAACGTAAATACTAAATAAATCGATTTTTCAGGAGTGTCAAGTTTTTTTGTTTTGGCATCTTGTCCCTTTGGAGCACATATTGAGTGTAAACTTTAGCACTAAATGCCGCAGCCACTGAGCCTGAAGAATTTCTGATTTAGCCCCAAAACAGATGCTGGAGAGACGCCCAGTGGTGCCCAAGGGCAGTGCAGAAGTGTCCCCAACAGCCTGGGAAAATAAATCAGGAGCCCTGGGGTTGGTTTATCAGTGTTTCTGTTCCACGGGAACAATTGCACCTCAGCTCGTGTGGGGATGTTCGTGTCATCTTTTTTTCCACGTAACGAGTATTTCTTGTCTTCTCCTACTGATTTTGATTCCCAAATGTTGGCGTGTTCATGGAATAAAATACAGGGAGCTCTTTAAAACTTTAAATCCTTCAACAGCTTTGGCCTCAGCCCGTGAGGCGGCTCGGTTCGGCTCCGCTCGGCACATTCCGGCTGGACTCGGCAGAGCTCGGTTCGGGCTCGGCTGAATTCGGTTCGGCTCGGGTTCGGTTCGGCTCGGGTTCGGTTCGGGCTCGGTTCGGTTCGGCTCGGCTCGGCTCGGCAGAGCTCGGTTCGGGCTCGGCTGAATTCGGATAATCTCGGGTTCGGTTCGGCTCGGCAGCGCTCGGTTCGGGCTCGGCTGAGTTCGGCTGGGCTCGGTTCGGCTCGGTCCGGCCCCGCCCTCGGCCCCGCCTGCCGCCGTCCCGCCATTGGCCGTGCGCCCGCCCCCGCCCTCATTGGCTGCGCGCCGCGGGGGGCGGAGCCAGGCGGCACCCTCAGGGCAGCAGGGTGGCTCCGCCCCGCCCTGCGCTCGGTCCCGCCGCCACCGCCCGATCCCCGTTCGCCTCCGCGGGCCGCACACACCTCCCGCCTCCCAGCCACCACCGCCCCGCCCTCCTCCCGGCCGCACTCCCAGGCCGCACACGCCTCCCGCCGCCCCGCCCGCTGCCCCGGGGGCCAATAGCGGCTCAGCACGGTGCCGTGCCCGCCCCCGAGCCCCGGAAGCGGAAGCGGCTCCCGGCTGTGCCGCCATATTGGGTCTGTGGAGGGGCGGGAGCGGAAGGCAGGACCGGCCCGGCCGCCTGTGAGTACCGGAGCGACCGCGGCCGAGCGGGGTGGGGAGCGGGAGCGGGCACTGCGCCTCCGGGCCGCCGGGCGCGGCGCTGACACCCGGGCGGGCGGGCGGGGGCCTGGAGCGAGCAGCCCCTCCGGGAGCGCGGGGCTGGTGCGGGCTCGGCGCTCCTCCCGGGGCCTCCCGGGGTTCGTGTCCGTTCTGCCGCCCCGCTCCGCTCCGCTCCGCGCCGGGCAGCGCAGCTCCTCCGCGCTCATTGCAGCGAGTGTCCGGCGCGGCGGGGCAGAGCAGTGCCCGGGCAGGGGAAGTACCCGGCTTGCGGGCACAAGCGAGAAGCGCAGGTGCTGCTCGGCGGCTGCTGCAATGGATAAAATTAAACACTGCCTTTTTTTAGTGTAGAAAACCACTCTGAGCGACCAATGGGCTGTTTCCCCGTGGTTGTCCATTCACCCAGTTCTTAATAAATCACCTTATTGTGTTGCTCTTCAAAGACATTTCCTCTATGAGATAAGGTAACTTGAATGAGTAATGTGCTTTTGCTAGTTACCTGCTTCATTTATCTTTTAAATTTAAGAAAAATATTCACAGTGAGCAGAGTTGTCCTCAAATTCTGTACCTCTGTGTGATGATGTGAGTCTTTAAACGAATATTTTTACTCCCTGAGGTTCTGCTTTTCAGAACTCAGCGATCAGTGGTGTTTGTAATGAAATTACCATAACAATTGTCGGGTCAAGCATAATTGTTAAGGCCATGCCTTCACTTACGTGGTGTTTCCAGCAGAGAAAACTTGGTTTAGTTTTAGTAGCAGCCTCAGTTCCGCTGGTAGCAGACTATTCCCTTGTTGGTTGTGGTGATGTGTGTGTGTCTTGCTGAGCGTTGGCTGTGCTGAAGGGTCACAACTCCTTGTGCTGAGCAGTGAATCTGGTGTTACCTTTACAAGGCAGATGGAGAGAGGCTTTTCACAGGGGCTTGAAGTGACAGGACGAGGGGGAATGGCTTAAAACTGATGGAGAGTAGGTTTAGATGGGGTATTGGGAAGAAATTCTTCCCTGCAAGGATGGGGAGGCCCTGGCACAGATTGTCCAGAGAAGCTGTGCTGCCCCTGCATCCCTGCAAGTGTCCAAGGCCAGGCTTGAGAGGGCTTGGACAGGCTTGGACAGGGCTTGGAGCAACCTGGGATAGTGGAAGGTGTCCCTGCCCATGGCAGGGGGTGGAGCTGGGTGATCTTTAAAGTCCCTTTTAACCCAAACCAATCTGTGGGTCCATGATTATGAAAGAGGGATTGCAACTGTCTGGGTTTATTTGTTCCCTTAAACCAATAAAACTCAGTGCTCTTTACTGTAAACTGTCCTCAGAGCAATGCCAAAAAATCCTGCTCTTGATAATTGTTTATTGCAGGTGTTCCTTCAGCAAGGTTTTAATGTGATAAGAAATATTGCCTTAAATTCTGGTTTGTGTCTTGTGATAAACTGAGCTTCTGAGAGGTTTCTCCTCAGTAGAAGTGTTGTATTTCTTGGTCTGCTCTGGAAGAACTGTGTGCATGATGAAGGATCATACATAATCACATAAAATGTAATTTTCTTACACTGAGCAAGATCTCTGCTCCAGCATAAAGCCTTCAGTAGCCTCACATACATGATTTTCCACTTGCTGTGCCTGTAATGGGAAAGTCTGTATATTGTATGGCTTTCTACTCAATTCTTTTAGTTGTAGCTTGAATTAAAATGGACTCAGTTCCTGAAGCTTCCTAATGAGTTACCTTAGCTTTTGAAGTGCAACAAGACTCCTTTTTTCTACCTTCTGATTATTCCATAGGACATAACTTATAGATGTTTACAGAAAAAACACACAGCTTTAGGGTTTTGTGCTTCCTCATATTGTCCTTGGTCTTAAATTTTCTCCAGCAGTCACTGTATTGCAGCATCTAAGACAATTCACTTTTTTTTTTTTTTTTTTAATTGATGAATGTTTCATACAGCTTTATTATCCTCTGAGGCTCTAGAGTAGGGCTGAATGTACTCCCAGTATCCCAGAGTTACATAGTCCCACCCACAGATGAGCATTCCAGGAAGTAATGCCAGGGATTGCTCTTGGTGATGTGGCAAAATGTTTCTGCTCAGGATCCACTTTATTTGGCTTCTATCTTGAAGTGAGCTGTAAAACTCAGTTGTGCCGAACTGATAAGCAAAATAAAGCTCTTCAACTGGTAGCAGAAACATGGACTGAAAAATAATCCCCTTGGGTGATTTTTTTATTTGAGTTCAGGCTCTTGGTCCTTTGACTGCACAGTTTTGCTCAGGCATAAAACTTTTCTGTCACTGCTCAGCCCTTGGTGTTCAAGAGACAGAGGAACTCATTGAATGATTCCAGCGTGGGCAGCATTTTGGGTTTGGTGCTCTGGCAGAGTCTGAAACCACTGGTGTGCAGAGTCATGAACTTCTTTACTATGTAGTTGCTCAGTATTTAAAAATCCTAAGCAGCTTTAAAAAAACCAAAAGCATTTATTCTGGTTTTGTTCTTTGCCTCTGGCGACTGAGGTGGTAGGAGGGAGGTGCTGCAGCTCATGTCTCACTGCTTAGGGGTTGTACCTCAGCCTGTGCCTCAGGTGACAATGCCCAGCCAGGCTCTTCCTGGATTTCTTTATGGACTTCTTTGTTTCCTTCCCCCAAATGGATTGCATCCTGTCTTGCCTTTGTAAAATATGCTGTTCTTTGCTTTCTTGGACAAGGAATTTTAATTCGTTTTGGCATAAATATCCTCTCTTTAAGAATACCTCATTCAAAGTTTGTTTCAAACAGGGCAAGCCAAAAGAATGTTGTGTGTAAATAGTGGTTCAGAGACTGTGCTCTAAACCTCCCTGAGCTTAGATTTGGGATTTCAATCTTCCCTTGTCCCATGTTTTGTTTCCACAGCCACCATGTCAGAAGGGGACAGCATTGGGGAGTCTGTGCATGGAAAACCTTCCGTGGTCTATAGATTTTTCTCAAGACTTGGACAGGTTGGTTTTGCGAAGGATTTTTCTGACTCCTTTAGAAGCAGATCTCATTGCAGCTTCTTGAACTCACTGCTTGTTGAATGGGTTGTTGAAATGCTTAAATGTGTACAAAACATTTCTTTTGAAGCCTTTTAAAATAGATAAACATCTATAATAAATGGCTTACTGGAATATTTAACTGGGCATGTAAGTGACATTGCACAGTGGAAATATGTCATTACATTTAAAAAATGAGGAGTGAATTCAGATTTCAGGTCAAATTCATCTTAATGTAAGTAACTTGCATAAAATACAGAAAATTTAAATTGCTTTACAATGCCGTAAGCATTAGAGATATTTTTTTGCATTTTTTTGTAAGTATAGTTCTGTGTAATTTATTTTTAATAAGGAATACAAGTGTTTCACATTAATTCTCTTTCCCAAAATACTCCTCCCAAATGCTTCCTTTTGCCCATGCTACCCTGAGATGACCTTCATTCATTGTGCATCTGGTGATTTACAGTATTTATTTGCACTTTGTGTTTCCTCCTAGATCTACCAGTCCTGGTTAGACAAATCCACCCCCTACACCGCAGTGCGATGGATTGTAACGTTGGGGCTGAGCTTTATCTACATGATTAGAGTTTATTTACTGCAGGTAAGAAAACTGGATTTGATACTGAAGTAGTTCTAGATATTACTGCAGGTTTAATTTTGATTTTAAGGGTGTTTTTGAAGTGTGGTATTTAGAATCATGTGTGGTATCGTTCAGCACATGGTAGAAGGTAAATTCTGAAGTCTCAAGAGAGAACACATCTTGTGGGTGTGGAAGTTGCTGTTGCAGTGAGAAAAATGTGTGAATAAAAGACATTAATCTGATGAAATCAGAAAATTAACCTCTGAAAACTGTTTTAATTAAGTTTTTACTTTTATATTAACGCTGTGTAACAACATGCTCAGAGCCAGGGGTTCCTTTCTGTCATGCAAACCATAAAGAATGGCTCTGTCAGCATTCCTCTCCCTGCAGACCAGTGGCAGACTATTCCCCACTAATCTGATGTTTCTGTTCCATGCCAGTCTGCAATTCAGTTAAGAACTTGGGAACTGTTGCTCCCAAAACCTGATGATTACAGAATATGAAAGCCCTACAGGTCATAGGAATAGGAATAGGAATAATCAGTTAGAGACTGAAGGCTGCAAAGATGATTAAACAAGTAATGGTTTTATGCTCTTTACTAATTTTGAAGTCCACGTCTTGAACATAGAGAACCTGGATGCCTGACCAAGATTTCATATTCAGTCTGTCACTACATGAGGGATTTGCTCTCCTGTCATGTTCTAAGACTTGTTTTGATCAGTGAGAATTTTTCATATTTTTACAAGCCCAGAAACCTTTCAGTCAATGTGAGCATGTAGAAAAGCTTCTCAAGGAAGCAAAAAACCTGTGTTGTTTAATCTTGTTAAAAAATCAGTGTCAGAAAATGCTTCTCAGGAAGACTTTACCCTTGTCTCTCCCTCCCTGTGCAGGGTTGGTACATTGTGACATATGCCTTGGGAATCTACCACCTCAACCTCTTCATAGCTTTCCTGTCGCCAAAGGTAGACCCCTCTCTAATGGAAGATTCAGGTATGAGGAAAAGTTCCTTTTTACCATCATTTTAAATTCGGTCAAACTTCCAGTTCCTTTTGTTTGATGCAGTAATGTAGTTAATGTAATTTTAGCATTAGATTGTATTTTTTAGACATGAAAAGATATATACAACTTGATATTAAGAGTTACTATAATATTTGTCCTTTTTTAATGGGACTGCAATATATTCCATATTGTACTAGTTTTCTGTGTTTTGAAAGGAGGTTTATGTGACTTAAGCTCTCCCCATAGTAACTCAAGTGACTTGGGATTCCTATTCCTTATTTTCTGTAAAGGAATCTATGTTAAGTTTCTTTCAAGGAATCTATGTGAACTTCTAGTAAACCACCCACTCTAACTGGGATCTATGTGGAACAATGGAAATTGGGTGTGGTTTTGTTTTGTGATTTTTTTTCTTTTCTTAAGATAAAAAGTAAGACAAATCTGGAGTCTGATTAGTGTGAAAAACTACTGTGAGGAGGTTTGTGGTTTGGTTTCTTTCTGTTATTTTTAGATGATGGTCCTTCCTTACCTACAAGGCAAAATGAAGAATTTCGGCCTTTCATTAGAAGGCTCCCAGAATTCAAATTCTGGTGAGTGGATCCATCTGCCTGTGTTCTGTTTTTGAAAAACATAAATATCTGCATGACATTAGTGGTAGCTGAGCTTGAAGGATTAATTGGTGCTATTATTTTTCAGGCACTCTGCCACTAAAGGAATCCTGGTTGCTATGGCATGTACATTCTTTGAGGCTTTCAACGTTCCTGTGTTTTGGCCAATCCTTGTGATGTACTTCATTATGCTATTTTGTATCACTATGAAAAGGCAAATCAAGGTAACGTGGCAAGAACAGATTTGTGGTGTCAGGATTTACAGTATTGCTCCAAACTGGCCATTCAGTGGAGCTTTCAGGGGTTAAAGGTGCTGCTCACACTTGTTTTACTGGAGGAACTTGAGTAACTAGTACTTGAACATTAGTTGTTCAAGTGGGGCATGTTTGCAGTGTTGAGCAGATTTACAAAACTATTCTTTCTGTCAAAAGTTTTTTTGACTTTAGAGTGCAATATCAGGTCTTTATGCAGGTTCTGATCCACTTCCTGTGGCTATTGTGGATGCAGAGGTAGGTGTTGAACCATCTCTGATGGGTGAAAAGGGAAGTTCTCACAAGGTGGTGTGAGAAAGTAGATGGGGAAAAGGGAAAGAACATAAATAATTCAGACCATTTTAACAAATTACTTGTGGTTTCTTGGCATTTTTCAAAAATAACTAAATTTTTTCCCAGACATTCAGAATTTTGGACAGGTCCTGTGATTTGAAGTGCTAAATTAATCATTAAAGGGTAGTAAAGAATTAGTACCTCTGTGCTCTGTCCAGTTTCCCTGTGGTTCTCCAATCAGTTACCTTCACTGTACTGTACAAATTGTTGGGTAAACCCAAATTCGAGATTTATAAAACTGCTCTCATACTCCTATTTAGATTTAAATTGCTGTAGGGTTAGCTATTTCATTATTTTTACTAAGAACTCTCTTTCTAGGGGATTCAGTAATTTACCATGTATATTATGAACCATTTTTTCTAAATACCACTTAAGTTTCTTGCCTCAACAACTGCTGTTTTCTCTTTGCAGCACATGATAAAGTACAGATATATACCCTTCACACATGGCAAGAGGAAATACAAAGGGAAAGAGGATGTGGGGAAGACCTTTGCTAGCTAGAAGAAGCAATCAACCTGTTGACCAATTCTACTGCTCACTAAAGGAACGATTTTGAGCCATTGTAACAATGCCTTTTTTCTTCATAAAAGTGATTAACAGAGTGGTGACAAAGCAGTTGAATTTTCATTTTCCGAGGATCTTGCTATTTTTATCTGAAATATCAGTTTCTTGAGGAAACTGGCATTCTAACCAAATTGCATTGAGTTTATTCTCTTTTGTAAGAAGTTGGAGAAACTTTGGATAATCCCATGGATTTGGGATAGCACATTTCTTTCAAGATCCGTTGCACTGGAGAGGTTAATGGCCTAGAGTTGGATATTTTTACATAGTTCTCCTGCTCAACATCACCCTGAAGTGCTGTGCACATCTGTGGAGGAAAGTGTAAGCTGGCACACGTGATGCTGTTTTCTGCTTCATGGCCGTGTGCTGTTTTCATAGAAAAATTCAGTAGCCCTAATTAGATGCAGAACTTAAGCCAGTTTCCTAAATGCATGGTATTACTGAGTTATAACCAAACAGGTATAGGTAGGAATAAGAAATTACTAAATTATGGGGTTTGCAGTAGGGCAAAAATACTCATTTAGCTTCTAAAGCAACTCGTTTGTGTTGGGTTTTAATGCCAGTTTCACTGTTCCATCTCCCAGCAGATGCTAAAATTGGGCTCTTTCGTGATGACTCAAAACTTTGTTCAAACTCTATCACAATTTCCTTTGAGGATCTGGAATTATAAAAATATATATTTTAATTGTTATTAGTTGGAGTTTCTTTCATACTTAATGGTTTCTTGAGTAATTGAAGCCGACTTCATGCAGCCCCACAGGACGTACCCAAACTGGCCAGAACAGACAGTGGTGGCGGTTTTAACAGATTTTCTTTTTTTTTTATGGGGGGAAAAAAATGAGAGATAAATGACCTGCATGTAAACTTTTTCATGTGATACAACTGCAGTTTTATTAAGTGACTTTTTAATTCCAAAATTTATTAAAAGACAGTGTTCCCCTTTACTTGTACTCTATCTTTATATGCATCTCTTGATTAAGTATTTATGACTCCTTTTCAATAATGGTTGCCCTCAATTTGCCTTCATGAAATCTTTTTCAACTCTTCAGGGAGCATTTGCTTGCAGAAGGTAGGAAAAGATTAGCTTTTGGAAGATTTTAAATGGAATTCAGCAGCTTCAGCAAACAATTAATTGGAAAATGTATGTAGGAACCTTTTCCTCTGACCCTGAGTTTGGAGGCTGAGTGTTAGTAGATCATTATTGGGGGTTTTATGTGATGCTTCTGTTGATCTAAGCAGATTTCAGTTTGTAAAATCACAGAAAACACCATGGCACATGGCATTTCTAATCAGAACTTCCACTGCATCTTAACTTAGGCTTTGTGTACAGCTTCTGGTCTTTGCCCCTGAAGCCTGCAGCATGGATTGTTACTATGTTACAGGAGAAAGGGAGTCTTAAAATTCTATCTTGGAATTTTACTAAGACTTTATGCACGCTATGGAAGGGTGGAGGACTTTTTATCTAGACTTGTACTTAAAGAACCAGAATCTGATTTAAGTTTTCCATTGTCCAAAATGAAGAAAAGTATTACACTTGGGTTAAACATGTTTTAGAAACACATTTTTAATATGGTCAAATGCTAACATAGAAGAGTAAAAGCACAAATAGCTTTATTCTGTCACACAGGAATGAAGTGCCAGTTTCCAGTTTAATAAAACCTTTTCTTGGACCAACCCAAGCTGTAGGACAAGTATGAGAGTATGAGCTGAGGCCCTTGCTAGGAGGTTTTTCCTTTACATTTGATAGTGCCGTAGATAGATCAGTTTCTGAGGATGAAACTTCTCTCTGCACAGTGGACATTCTGCCTGCAGAAAGAAAAGGAATTAGATGGACATATTGAATAGTTCAATTTAAAAGTTTTAAAAAATCTGAGTAGAACAGCTTAGCTACTTACAGAAAATAATTTTTCAGTCCCAGTTGTGGTACAAACTCACCTGAGCTGGCCCAGTTTGAAGTGTTCAGCTTACTGACCTCACCTATGTAATTGTCATTGTATCTCAACAACTCCATAGGTCCTGCTCAGCTCTGGGTGCCTTACTGAGACACAGGGCACTAACAGCCAGGCTGAGGGGCACTTTGCAGATGGGATGAGCTGTGTACTCACCCTGGTGTTGCACCAGGCAGTGATGCACTCCCAGCAGAACAGGTGCCCACAGGGGGTGGCTGTGCTGTGCCTCCTCTCCTCCAAGCACAGTGTGCAGCGGGACTGGCGCCCAGCAGCTGGCTCCTTGCTCGTGCTTCTAATTAACACAGTTAATTGGAGTTAATTGCACTTGCCCTGCTTGTCAGAAATACTTGGTAACACAATCCTGAAGTAAACCCCCTACTCAAGTATCAACTCTTTCATGAAGATCTAAAAACACCAAAGCATGAAGTCCAAGAGATGCGCAAACCAGTGAGGAATTAGTTTTGGTAATTAATTGTTACATTACATCAGGTTCTAACTTAAATTGGTGTGTCAATCTTGTGTTGTCCCTGTTCAAGACAGCTATGACATCCCCACCTCTTTCACAGGAAGAAAAAACCACCTCTTACTTCTGGGGAGCGAGGTTGCGATGCAGCCTCCACTCCTGCCTTGCTCTCTGCTTCTGTTTGAAGCTGTACATCTGAACTCCAATGGTTAGCAGAAGGTGGAAGAATGAAATTATTCCAAGAAACTTGTAACTTGATCGGATACTCTGATCTTCTGCTTGTGGTCCTCCAAAATGCAGCTACAGAATTCACAGAAATAGAGGGGTTTTGTTACTGTGGTTTTATGAAACTCTTCTCCCTCTTCCCCACCTTCAATAAACTTGATTTGGAGATTCTCATTATGTCCAAAAAGTCGACATTTTAGGACTTTCTCAACCTGCTATCTCTCAGGAGGTATAACCACTTTCAGTCAGGGTGGACTTAGCTGCTCTCTGTGCAGGATCAGTTGTCTGCATTTCCCATGGATTTATCAAGGCACCTCTCACTTGTAGGGTATTTGTGGCAAACAGACAGAAGCAGAAGTTTCACAGGGTATTACCTTCTGACACTGTTCATGTTTATAACCTGTGACCTCTCAACTGAAGGGACTCATCACCCCTAACATAATGCAAAACCTTTCCTCCTGCCCCTCTGCTCTGCCCATATAATCAGTCACAGCCCAATTCCTTATCCCTTTTACACACATGACATCCCAGAAGAAGCCAAAATTCTGCAGAGGACACCACCTTCAAACAAAACCACTTACATAGGAGATCCCTGTGATCCTTTTGGACAGGTGATAGAACGTGCCCTGGATGTAGAACACTGCCAGGTGCAGCCTGTGCAGCAGAGGGATGGATTGTTTAAGCACATAAACAACTTGGCAGGCTGTTTTCTTCTGCTGCTCCGTGAGCTCCCCGACCTGCTTCCGAATCCAGCTGCGAATTAAGGTCCTGCTGGGAAAGCCAAGAGCTGGGGTGTCTTCTGGAGTCCTGGATTCCTCAGCTTCCATCTGCAGCTCGTGTTCCAGGTGCAGCAGTGCCTTTTCCAGGCAGTAGGGTACCACAGTGTGCAGGGAAATGAACATGGCCCGTCGAAGGAAAGAAGGCACCTTCTTCTTGCTTGGGTCGACTTGAATGATGTTCACGTACTCTTCTCCCAGAGTCTGATAACCTAAACAATGTGTGCAACAGAAAACAGGGTGAGAGAGCAGCTGCAGGATCATTCTGGGTGTGGGAAGCAGTGGGGACAGGCTGTTCAGGTCATAACTCATCTGGCTTTGGAGTGTTGGAAATAGTTAATTTTTTTGTGTTGAAGTAAGGTAAGTTTCATGGTGATATCCAGTATCTGCAGTTCTAGGCTTAAAGCAGGGTGTCATACATTCATGCTTCTTTAAAAGAATTTTCTTTTAGAAGAACAAACATCTGTGTTGATAAAGTGCACTTGAACCCAACTCCAACAATTTCGTGCTTTCATATTTACCAAAAGGCATTTATCCAAACCAAACCTCGCCCCGTGCTGAGGAGAACTGCTGTTGAGCAGTCTCAATTATGATCACCAGCACCGCAGGACTGGCCCCTCAGCTTTCCCATGTTGGGAGAAACGATAAAAAATGATAAAAATTGATAGAGAAGGTTTCCGGGCATTACCTGACAGCGTGGTCAGCACGAAATAAGCCACATCGGAGAGCAGCTCCACCTCCCTCCTCCACTCCAGCCACGGCCGGGCACCTGCGGGAAGGGGTCACTTGGCACCAAATCCGGGCTGCTCCGAGCCCTTCCCGGGAATTCCTCCCGGACACACCACCAGCCCTTCTCCCCCTCCGACCCCGCATCCCGGAGCGCCCGGGAGGGCTCGGGGCGGATCCAACCCCCCTGAGGCATTACCCGCCAGCCCCCGCAGCGCGGTGCCGGCCCCGCTGCGCAGCCCGGCCCGGTACAGCTCGTCCTTCTGCCCGCAGCGCACCAGCCGCGCCGGACCCGCCGCCGCCGCCGCCATGGCGGGCGGAGCGACACGGCCTGAGAGCCGCGCGGCGGCACTGCGGCCCCGGCAGCGGCGGAGTACCGACCGGCCGCGCAGGGATATCCCGTCAGTGCGGGGCGGGAAGGGGGCGGAGCTGCGTGAGGGGAGGGGAAAAGGGCGGGAAAAGGGGATGGAGAATGGGGAAAAGGGCGGGAAAAGGGGATGGAGAACGGGGAAAAGGGCGGGAAAAGGGGATGGAGAAAGGGAAAAAGGGTGGGAAAAGGGGCGGGAGAATGGGAAAAGGGTGGGAAAAGGGGCGGGAGAATGGGGAAAAGGGTGGGAAAAGGGGCCGTGAGGGGCGGGAAGGGGAGGGAAGGGGCTGTTGGGGATGGTAAAAGGGGCGGGAAGGGGCTGTAAGGGGCCGTGATGGGCGGGAAAAGGGGCGGGAAGGTGCTGTGAGGGGCAGGAAAATGGGCAGGGAAAGGGATAGTGAGGGGCGTGAAAAGAGGCTGTGAGTGCTGTGAGGGGAGGGGAAAGGGGAGGGAAAAGGAGCGGGAAGGGGCGCGGGGATCACAGCTGAGGTGGTAAGAAGAGTTACGGTGTGAGGTCTTGGGTGTTTCAGAGGAAGGAATCCACCAAGTCACAGCTCCCCAGGCAGGTGCAGCCCTCCACAATCTCCTACAAATGCTCCAGCCCTTCCGCAACCCAGGGATAAATCAGAAGGAAGGTCTATTAAACGTCCTGGCATTGCTTTTTAACAGCTGTGAAAGCCTCCTTGCATCCCTTCAAAGATGAGCTGTTTATTTGGGGAAACGGAACAAGCTGCCCTTTGTTTTCTGGCGAGCTCTGCATGAGGCAAATAACAAACACCAACTCCACACGGCTAAGCTACAAACACAGTACATCCAATATTGAAAATCCTGGTGCCAGGAGGATAAAGGCTGTAGGCTGTCAGGGTGTGAGAGCTCAGAACTGGTAAGTTTTTCGGAGCCAGAGTCCCCAAATCAGTGCCTGCTGGAGGTTGCTTTGTGGCTCAGCCACTGGGAACAGGGGGGATTTGGAGTGTTACCAGAGTTCCTGATAAATTCCTGGTTTATTTAGGGAATTAACTGAACTCCTGTTAATTTGATAGGCTCAATGATAGGCTCATTGACCTCTCGATGGAGACAGCCAAAGTCCTGCTACTTGCCATGAGGCTCTTGCAGCTGTGCTTGACGTTTAAAAATAATGCTAATATTTTCGTATAATTAAAAAAACCCCAAACCCCATTAAAAAAAAGGATAATATTTTAACAAAGGTAGCAGCATTCTGCAAATATTTACAACTTATGTATGTGTTTATAATATATATTTACATTCTGAAGTCTGGTATATTATTTTTTGTCAAAACACGTTTCTTTTCTTCCTAGCAGATTTTAGTGTCTCATTGTTATAAATTCAGTTTTGCAACATGCTAAAGCGAAGGGACAGCTAAGCAGTTCCACATTTAATTAATTTGACAAAACTACATTCACTGGAATTGAAGTAGGTGTTTTCCTGAGGATTTTTTGCAGACTGAGATGGTAGAAACTCACTGGAAAGTGCTGTTAGAGCAGGAGCTTGGTGGGTTTTTTTCTTTCTTGTTGTTCAGAAGCAAAGAAAGGCCTGTGGCTAAACATAACCACAAATAAACTGGATATCTGTAGTCCTTTCAGCAGGCTATTAGTGCACAGGTCATGGCATCAAAGTTCTAATTAAACTGCACCAGGAGTTGTATGTGATAAGTAGAGCTGTGATGAATCTTACAGATAAGCAGAACATTCTTAATCCCTTCCTCCCTGCTCCAGGCGCTACTCAATTTTCATTTGCTAGGGTGTACCATATCAGTGGAATCGCTGATTGTTCCTTCTGTAGCTGTAAAATCAATGGAATTAGAAAAAAAATTGGAATATTTTCTGTAGTACAACAGTAGGAGGCGCACCTGCATAAGGAAATGTCCCCCGGGAAATTGGCTCTGGAATGGGACATTTTCACACTTAAATCTTGGGAGTCTGCTATAAAATAAGAAACTTGAAGCTGCCACCCTAAATTGTAGCATTTAAAAATATACAAAATTATAAATAATTGAACAATCCTTGGATCATTTTGTTCAGAATTCCAATTCTGATCTCTCGTGTTTTGATTTTTGTTAAAAAGGAGAGCTGTGATCTCCATGGTATCTCACACGTCCAACAGCTCAATTGTTAAGAAAAACATCAAACATGTTTGTTGCCATTTTATTGAGGTGGGTAAATATGATTTTCTTATTTTATGGATCAAGAAACCAAAGAAGAGCTCTAGAGTTTTTTAATACAGCTGAAGTCCTGACTAATGGCCACTTAATTATTAGACTGGAAACCATTTATAAAGCTGAAGGTCGGGCTCTGCCAACAAATGTTAAAATATTTGAAGTAAGTTCTGTGCATATGCCCATTTTGACTAATTATATGAATTTTATTATATTCTAAAAGCTATGTTGTTTTGTGATGTTTTGAAGGGTGGAGGTTCTGTCAGTGTGTTTCGATCTGAGGAGGTGCAGGACGCCAAGTAACCTTCCCATTTTGTGTAGAAAACTTACTTTCATATGATTTCATATACATATTCACACATATATATAGAAACAAACATGCAGACAGTGTTAGTTGTTACCCTATGATCTGCCACAAAAATCTGTTTCTTCTTCTTTGTATTCTGATTGACATTGGTGACTTCAGAAACTTAAATTGGTGACTTAAAACCTATCTGCTGTGTTTTGGTTAAGTTTTTGCAAGCCAGGTTTCTTGATTCCCGTGCCATGCTTCTCTGCTCTTCCTTCTAACAGGGGAGCGAGCTGCTTCACCGACGTTACCACAAGGAAGTCCAAAATGTAAAACAAACTCGGTGCTCAGCAATGATTAACTTTCTCTCCCACAGGCTACTTGTCTGTGCATTATAAAATCTGATTTTACCTCTGCAGACCTGTTAGGAGACAAGAGGTTTGGAGCACAGCTTTCAAACAGGGCACCAGGCAGATGTTTCAGTTTCCAACCTGAAGAACAGGTTCTGCGGATGCCAAAGGAACGAAACGTCTGTTCGGGATTGTTACCACCCTCCGATTCCTTTTGCCTCCTCCCACTTTGAACTTGTTACCCTGGAGCTGAACTGTTTGAACAGGGGCTGTAAAGCTGCTTTGTGATCAGAGAGCTGAGAGCCCTCAGCATGTAAAAGCGGGCGGGATTTCGCTCCGACTCCGCAGGTCCCTCCCTCCTCCCGGGTTTGTCCCGGGGATGAAGGTTGGACGCTCCGCGCACAGGAGCTGGGACAGTCCGTCTGCACTGCCGGGCCGGGACAGACAAAGGTGTGTGCAGCGTTTGCTTGCGGCTTGCTTTGCTACTTTCTCTTGCAGTAATAATTTTGGTGGACTTTTAACACTTCTGCTCACTCCTGGGCGTTAGAAAAAGTTTATAATACGCTACCCCTTATGGCTGTAACAGAATTTGCCACTGCTTTTGCACTTGTCTTTTGTAAGGAAGAGGGAGGAAGGAAAGAGCATCATGTCTAATGCTTGTTTTATTTTTGATCATGCTTTCTCTTGTTCATGCAAATGTTCAGGAACTTCGGATTTGTGTTAGTCCTAAGTTTTTAGATTCTCTGAGCTTGTAGGGATGAAGCAAATCACATTTGTGATTCAAGTTTAGGCTTTTCTGACTGGACAGTTGCTTTTTTCAACACGAAAGACTTGTGCATTCATTCTGAACTGATAACCTGAGCCTGAAGCTTTCCCAGGTGTACTGAGCCAAAATGAAAACTGACTTGGGTAAGAGAGATTGGATGTAAAATAAACTTCAGGTATTTAAATAAAATACCAGTTTAGCAATAGAACGTGGATGATTCTGTGACTGAACAGCCAAGTCTTAACTTGGAATGAAAGACATGGATGATACTTTGAAAGCGTATGCGTTTTTTTCTTTTTAAAAATTATTATGATTATTTAAATTTTGTCATCATTTTGGGCTATGGAGAAAGAATTTTCAGTTCTTTCCTGGCATAAAAATGTGGGTAATGGTTGCAGAGAGGTGGCAAATAATAAGGATGGCCAGATTGCTAGGGCTGCGTATGCTCCAAATGCCTCAGGCTTCAGGGTTCAGATATAGGTCTTAAATATACCCCAAAATCCTCAGGGTGATAATTTCTAGAATTGTGTTCTGTTTCATGGTAGTGGTGGAAAAATAGAAGTAGAGTAAGAGTCACTTTGAGATAGGAAATTGATGCCATGTTCAGAATGTATCTTGAAGTTAACTTACTGTTCAAAAGAATGTGGTGAAAGTTTTGTCTATTGAGAGAGCTCTTTCTGTTCTTACTGAGGGGATAAAAACTGTGCTGAGGAGAATTCTTTTTGCCCAGTGAGATTAGTGATGAGAAAGTGTTCAGTGCAAGTGAAGGACAGGGTGTGAGGGAAGGTCTGTGAGTGCCGAGGACACTGAGTTATCTGGATGTGGGCAAGGCTGAGTGGTGTCACAGCTCTGTGTTCTGGTCACCTCAGCACTGGCTGTGCGGGACAGGGAGAAATGGTAATTTGGCTCTGAGCTCTGAAGCAGGAGCACTACTTGCTGCAGGCTGTCTGCTTTGGGCACCCAGGGTTTATTACAGAGAGTAGAGGCCACGACTGGATACAGATATTTGTCCTGAGAGCAGTTAACAGTGGGCTTTTTTATTCAATAAGCAATATTTTACCAGAACTACTTCTGTCATATGTAGTTGTATAATATCAACCTGTATAACTGAATCATGAAACACTCAGGGCTCACTGACTCTTACATTTAATGACTCTGTTGGAAGGATGAGCTCCTATAATGCAGTGTATGTTGTCAGCCTTTGTAAAAAAGGATGGTAATGTTCCAGTTTATTGCAAGCTCCTTCTGCATCATCTGAAAAGGCTTTTGTTTTCATTCATCATTTCTGTAATTTAGCTGAATTAAAAGCTACTCCATATTTACTTCAGTGGCTTAGAGCATTTTAGTGAATGGCGCTGAAGGAATGACAGAGCAATAAAATATATGGTTTGCAATGTCCTTCTTAAATGCTGTACTAATAGTTTTAAAACAACACAATCTCACTTTGGTTTTGAAATAAATGCTACAGAGCCTTCCATTCCTAAATATAGTTCAAAGGGGACAATGTACTTGGGAATATCACTGGAATTTGTTCTTAATTTGTCCTGAGCTGAGAAAATGACTGTATAAATGAATTTGAGTGGGTTATAGGATGAGGCTAAAGAAATTTTTCAGCAAAGATAGTCTTCCAGTTACTAAGGATCATCTGAACTTACAGCAGCACAATTTTCATGCCCCCAGATATCTCAGTTCTGCAGTACTTATCTTTACAATGGCCCACTTATTCCCATGATAAGCTTAAATTTATCTGATCTTGCCATTGAAATAGATTCTCTGTGCTTAGGCCTGAATCTTCTTTCCCTTCCGCTGTCTTGACCTAAGTTTTGAGTTCACCTCTGCTCCCATTGGCACCTCTGGCCTTGCTGGATGACTGCAAACCTTGTGTCCATCACTTGTGACAGTCCTGATGGCAGCTGTGACATGAGCAGTAGGTACAGACCATACATCCAGGCTCAGCTGGCAGAGAAGGAGAGCCCTGCATGACATGAGCCAAGCCCTGTTCCAAGGGGACAGCTATTCATGACCACTCACCTCAGCCCAGGTTTTGCTGCAAGTCACTGTGAAATCCTGGTCTCTGCATCACTGCTTATGGCACAGACTCTAAATCTGCGGGGAATTTCCAAATTTTTTATTCATTGTTTAATCTGCCTTCATTTTGTGGGGGTGGAGCACTTCCCCTCAGCACACGTAGGTGCACAGCAGAGTCATTGGATAGGTACCTGCACAGTGCAGGCTGTGACAAACCTTTACACATGCTGAGACAAAGTTCTGAGCTTCCTTCCTGCTCTTTTTCTGTACTTTGCTATCTGGCAGATTGCATGTGCAGCTCTGCAGTTCTGAGAGAAATTTTGGGTGCAGACATCAAGACAAGCTTGACCTGAGTGAGGATTTCAGATCCATTTGCATCACAAAAAGAGCCTGAAACTTGAGAGATTGATTTTTATATACCTGGTTCAGATCTGGCCCCACAATATTTTTTGTTCCTCACAGCCTCAGTTGTTTCCATTTAATTAGGGAATGGCTCCTGTAGAATCTTCTGACATCTTAGTAGCTGTCAGGGAGCTCTGGATTGCCACAGAAATGACACAGGAAATCAGGTGGGAAGGTGAAGGAGCTTTCCATGTTAACATTCCTGGGAGAGATTGGAAGTGCTGCACAAGATCTGTAGTTCCCTTTCCCTGCAGTGGTGTTTGCCAAGGGCTGTTATGTAGAAAGTTGCAATAGCACTTTTTGTGTTCAACCTGGTATTCAGAGGATGTATCTGCTCAGCTGTCCTTGCAGGACTAGTTACTGTAAAATAACTTAAAAGAGGCTCCTCCCTGCCTCTTCTCCCCTTCAACATAACCCCCCCCCCCCCACCCCTACAGCTTGTTATTCCAGATTTCCTAGTGCCCTCAGATGCTGGAACAGATTTTCTGGAAGTTTTCTCTGCCTTTAACTGAAAACATGTAATTTGTGTTTTATTTAATTAAAAAGAAAAAGAAAAAAACTAGCAAGGAATGGAGCCTGAGGAAACAATGGCAGCTGCAATTGAGGTGCCTGGAAGAAGTTCTATAGCCTGCAGAGGAGAATCTCAAAAACACAACTTTGGGATGTGTTATAATGTCATTGTTTAGTGGGATTGCTGCAAGGACTAAGTGAATATTTTCTATTTAAACAACTTTAACAGGTTTTTGCCTCCTACAATACAAAGTGACCTATCCCACTTCTTCCCCTCCCGTGAGTTTAAGACTGAATGTGATGAGGTTATTGAAGTAATGTTATTTATTGACTAACCAAGTACTAAAGTCCACGATAAGGTGGTGAGCGAAGCAGAGCTGTACTTTGATATTTATTGGATCAGGCCCTAAAGACTTGCTGCTTTGTAGTTCCCATGGGTGCACATCACTGCCCTCTGTTTGACAAAATGAGGATGGATTGAGTGGTTCCCAGACCCATTCCTGCTAATAGAGAAGGAGATTCATTCATTTAAGAAATTGGTTTGGATGTTTGGCAAAAAAAAAAAAAATTACAAATGCAGCATTCTCTTGAAGTTGCCGAGCACCAGCGTGTTTTTCTTGTTTGCAGTGTGCAATATTCTCTTAGTGTCTGTCTGCCTAAACTTAGGCTCTTGTGTTTGGCCTCACCAGGCAAGGAGGAAGCAAGATGATCATTTGCCACTGACTTGGGAAAGGGGAACACAAGTTGCCACCTTCTCTCTACCTCCTCCAGCATAAATTATTCCTTCATACCTAAGAGATTGATCAGTGCAGCAATAAGCTGCTGTACAGAGTTAAAGCTGTGTGATTAAAGACATTATTCTTAAAAGAAATTCCTGCTCATTTAGATGAAGTTGAAGAAAAAGTTTTTAAAACAAAATCAGACTTCTGGAGAGTGACCAAGGCTGCCAGCCTAATTAAGAGCATGAACATTATTAGAATGATAGATCTGCTGATTACAAGTGGCATTGGAGCCCATAGCCTATCTCCTCCTCAGTATGACTCACAAATTCCCAAGTGCAGCAGAACCTTTTCCAGCATTCCTCACTTTCCATCTGTCTCCTAACAAGGAGATCTTCCTCTCCCCATTTCTTCTCTGAAGTTTTTTGTTTTTTGTGGTCTAGTGTATGAAACTTTTTTTCAAAGCTCTTTTGAGCTAAGCTATTGGATGAGATTTAGAGCTTTGCTTAATTAGTTCCCTTTGCATCCTAATAGAATTGCCAGTTCTCCCTTGCTAATACAAAATGCAAATGTTCTTCAGAAGCAAGAGGCTGCTGGGTTTCCATTGTCACTTCAGACAGGTCTGGGAACTGGCTGGTGACAAGTAATGATGGTGAAACCGAGAGGGGTTTTGGCAATTCAGGATAAATAGGGAAGGGGATTACAAACAAGTCTACCCCTATATATAGAAATCGTTGCAAATTTCACATTTTGTTTCATAAAGTAAATGCTAAAGTCATATGACACAGTCCAAATAAACCTGAAATAAATGATTTGGATTTAATAATTAAGTCTCCTTACTTGCATAAGGAATATTCAGTTACATCATTCAACAAAAATGCAGAGCTCCTGCATGTGCAGCTCCAGCTCAGGCTGTAAGGGGCGGGTGAGGAAAAGCTGACAAATGTTAAGTGTTCCTTTTAAGTGGGATGACTCTGTTCCGGGTGAAGGTGAACACACCAGGCTGCCAGAAAGGTATTCTGATGTCCTCTTGAGTGCCTTTTCTTCACTTTCTCCCTTTTAAGTGAGTTGTTTGCCAGGGGACTCTATCACACACAGTGCTGTGTGTGCTCTGTCCCTTGGGAAAAGGAATGCTGGCTCACACCCTAAGGTGTGGGCTCACCCCCTTGTTCCATAGGGCTGGAACAGCCTCCTCTCCTTTGGAGCTGCTCTGGCTGAGCACTGACGTGCCTGGGCGTGCAGGTTATCTCCGTGGAATTGCCCACTGAATGGAGCTGCATTCCTCAAAATGAGCAGCGTGTCAGAGGCAACCGCACTGCAGCTTAAAAGCAAATCCCAGCTCTCACATTTAAATGCTTTAAAGTATTACTTTTTCCTCCCATTTGATGGCACTTTGATCTTTTATCCATTGATCTGCTTCCTGATCAAACTATTCAGGTTTAAGTGATGGCTTAGTTTTTGTGTGTTTCATCCATGGTATCAGTGTATCTGTTCTGGAAGGATATCAGAGCTTGTCTGAGTTCTGTGGATACCACACAAAAGCTCCCTGAACAAAAGCAGGTCTTGTGGGGTTAAGCTTTAAATACTACAATGATATAAAAATGGCTAGAGAATTGTTAAGGGTGTACACAGCTTTTATTGTCTGTAAGTGATATGTATCCTGCCTCTAGGGTTTTAAGTCCCTTTTTTCCAAGGTAATACAGAACCCCACACAATAATACTTAGGTAGGGCTCTTCACCTGGGCAGACAGTTTAAATCTTGTTCATGTGGTCTGAACAGATAAAGTTGCTCTCTTTTGGCTGTTTGATGTCTTCTGTCAATGAGCAGTGCTGTTCTCAGAGCCACAGTGGTTCCTACTGTAACACAGGTGATGTATTTCCAGAGAGAGCAACTAATATTTTCCATCATACAACCTTCACAACAAATTTTCCAGTAAAGCCAATTGAGCTTCTTTCATTTAATAGGAAGTCTGGCCCCTGAATCTTGTTCTGACATACCAGTCTGTATTTTTAGGGATTCATTGTGTGTTTTTCCATTGGCTGCGTAGGATTTATAGGGATTGGTTTGAGGAGAGGGGCTGAGCTTTTATTTTTTACTAACACAGGTATGCTGAAGAGATGGGGGGAGGAAGGGAACTGTGAGGACCTGTAGGAAGCTGTAAAAGGTGGGACTGAGTGCAGGAAGAACATCTTTTGCATGGAAAGTGAAGACATTCAGAGATCAGCTGCCTCAAAGTAGCTTCACTTTCAGATCATAACAAAGCATAAAGAACATGCATTTGACATAACTCAAGACAATAAAATATTTAATGAGCCACATCAATGTAAAGCTCATCTGCTTTCACTGGAATGATGCTAGGCTGGCACCAGCAGGAGCACCCGTGCCCATTCAGGCTTCCTCACCCTCATGGATATGTTCTTTGGTGTATAATGAGTCACAGTGATTGAACTTCCTACAAAGGAAATGGCCTTTCAAAAAAACCCTGAAGCAAAGAGGTGAGAGAGTCTGGCAGAGTGTCTACCCACCAGTTCAACTTTCTGGCAAGGAAATGGACTGATCTTTTCATGACGTTAAAATAGTTTCATCTGTCCTATGAGCTGGGGCTTCCTGGATTAATCCTGGGGTTAAACATTCAGTGCACAGGTACCAGAAATGGCAACTTGTGGCTACTGGCTATGAAATTGTGGTCAGAAGTTGTCCAGATGACCAAAGCAGATGATAACTGAGGTAGTGCCTGTTGTCTGTAGGAGTAACTGCCCAGGGCATGCAATTGAGCAGCTCCAGGAATGCTGTTGAGTTCAGTTTTGGTTTTTTCACTGGACAAGTTGATTTAAATACTGACATGCTTTCTAACATCTATTTCTGTTCTGAAAAACCAAGTCAGTACTGTGTATGTATTTTTGGAATCGAATAAAGGATTAACCTAAAGAAAAAACCACTTATTTTGGGATGCACAAAATGAATATATGAAATGTATTAAATGAATACATAGAAATGTATGATTTGCTTTTATTCAGTCTAAAGCAGAATGTTTGCTCTGTATTCTTTTACCTAATTATGTACATGTCAGGGAATGAAGAAAGGATGCAATTAACAGAGACAGGTGACAGTATGTACAAGAATTAATATTTGGGGGGCACAGGATAATTATTATATGTAATAATATATAATATTATGATATCCTGATAATCTATTATCTTCCTCCCCTCTCAATACAGTCCGTTTGTGAGGTCTGACCTGAGTTTATAATTTTTGTTTTGGTTACTCCAGCTGTGCTCTGTAATAAAGATGTTCTTTGCCAAATGAATGTCACTCTCTGATATGCCCAAAACTATTTCAGAGCCACAGGATGTCCTTTGAGATATTTCCCATTTAAATGTGGAAACAAGTGATTGTAATGACACTGATTTTTTACAGGATTAATATTGTCGAGCACTGCTCTCTCATAGATGAAGTTGCCATGCATTTGGCTCCACATAAGGGTATTACTTCACTGACTGATGCTCCCTCTGAACAGAGGAGTTTTTGACAGCACAGAGAATGAGAAGGTGGGGCTTGGTGAAAAGATAATGGCAGGGAGGAAGTGACTTCCCAAAGAAGCTGATCGAGGGACCAAAGACAAGGAGAGAGGTACAGCTTCACACAGGCAGATGCTCTAGCAGGTCATTCTCTTACTCATTCTTTGCTACAGATGTCTCAAACCCCCTCCTCTATTTCTAATCACTGTAATTAATAGTGAGCTTCACTGCCCTCTCTCTTTAAAATAATGTCAAACTGGATCTGTGCTTTCACAACAAAACATGTTAGGGCAATGTTTCAGAGCTCAACTTGTAATTACAAACTGAAGGAGACTCCCAGAGATTCAAACAGTTACCAGCACTAAGTAGGATCCCAGGTTTCTGTCTGGTGTGATTGTTGTTTTGGATGGAGCTTTCTTTGACCTTCTTTCTCTGAGCAAGGTATCCACTGAAAGTTTTGGAAAGGTGAGTCTTCTGTATCCAATGGGCAGAAGATGGGTAAGAAATGGGAAAGGGAATGCCAGACAATGACAAAGAGATACAGTATGGAGACAGCTGAGAACAGGTGAGAGAAGCAAAGGGCTTTGAGGGTTAGAGATGGAAGTGAATGAAGAAGCCAACATCAGAGCAGAGTCCTTTGGGAATATAGCTGATGCATTCGTTGGTTATGCAGAATGACTGAGTTAAGTGTATGTGTATATGTTATATCTATGCATCAGATATATGTATGTATAAAATAATTAACCACAACATGAGTACTTTAGCTTCTGGAGAAGTTGCTGATGGTAAAAATGGAGCTTTCTATAGTTGTGGAAAATCCTGGGGTGAGGGAAAAAAGAGTTGGTGCCTTCTGTCTGCTGAGGTCAGTCCATTGTACGTCACCTGAGTGTGTCCCTGTAGTAAATATCTTACAATAACCAGTTAAAGTAACTTCCACTATTAAAGAAAATTGTCTTCTCCAGGGTAGCCACATGCAAGAAACACTGGGAAGATACATGGAATATTTGTAACTCCTGTGCTTGTGGGAAAGGCCCTCACATCCGTCCTGTCAAGACCAAGCTCCATGGTTCTTTCTCCACACTGATGCCACGAATTCTGTTGTTCAATGAGTGGAGCATGTGCCAGAAGAGTTAAACCAGGACAGTCTCCTGAATGTGGAATTCCAGAGAAGGCACTCACTGGCACTTCCAAAGCAAGCACACCAGCAACATCCTGAAACTGTTGCTTTTTCTTGGATATTTTCATTACTTGACTGAAACTTTCTGCAGATACCTGCCCTGAAGTGCTTTGTTTGACTGGGAGCAAGCCCTGTTGGTAGGCTGCTCTGACAGCTTGAGATGGCTCTGACTTCCCCAAAATCTGCAGCAGGGGATTTGACACAAAGAGAAGAATCCATTCTTCATGAGAGAAACTGCTTCCATTTCCTCTCTGCAAACACCCTCACAGTAGGTAAGTGCAAGAGTACCATCCTTTCATCTCATAGTTTGGTATTGAAAATGCACTCTTTCCTTCTTCTCCAAATTTACTTTTATTGTATTCTGATTTCATATGGGACTTCTCATTTTCCTTAAACTTGAGGGAACTGTGCTTGTGTATTTCTCAGTCCTTTTTTTCTGTATAGTTGGTATGGTGATTAGGTAAAGTGTATTTAAAAAGTCCCAAAACAACCATTGCCCTGTACACTAACTTTGAATCAATCTTTCTTCTGTCCTTGCTTGTACAGTCTGTGAGGTTTCAGGCTGCTGAAGGAACCTTCATGTATAAAATTTGTAAAACTTGTAAAAAATGTAAATTAGTATCCTGGGATCAGACTGTCAAGAGATTGCAACTTTTTTCCTTGATTCTTTCCAGTGCTTCTGGAAAATCTTTCTTGAAGTTGATGAGACTGGGATTTATAGTGCCTCAGGTTGTGGCTCTGTGCCATGGAGTTGTCTGAACTGAGCTGGGAGATGCAGAGCTCAAAGAATAACTATTGTTGGCTGTTGCTCTTTTTTCAGTGTTGACAGCTCGCGCAGGGGAAAATGAGCTCTTCTCTTAGGAAGCTCTGGAGATTACAGATGTGATTGTGCACATCAAGTGTAGACTGGAGATTGGGTAGGAGGGAGGGAATTGTGTAACTGATGTCTGTGGCAGATGAATTTGTGCTATGGGAGACATCTGAGGGAGGAGGGGCTGGGGTTTTTTTGCATTTAAAATAAATAAAAAAAGATTATTTTGCTTAATATTTAAATCAAAACTTCATTTATTCAACACAGGACTCATTTGCGTGAAATACATTTAATTTACTGCTTACAATCACGAAGTAGACAACACTAGAAGTTTTGGCTGGGTTTTCACAGGACTTAATTTTTTAATTTTGGTTAAATTTCCAGCAATTGTGAGATCAATTTAGCATTCTGTTGGCTTTCAATTTGTGCTGATAAGTATATCTTTTGCTAGCTGAATATATTTCTATTGTAGGTGTATTAAAAATAGCCTATCAAGGAAATAATTAACCCATGATTGATTGTCATTACCCTAGTTCTTATCTTTCTTACACATTTACTGATGCAACTTTTCCTTATATTGTTCCTTGATGTTCCTTATAAAACATCAAGTTATATCATTGTCTAAACGTGCTTCTTTCCATAAATTGATTTGCAAGGAATTTGAAAAAGAAACATGCAGAAATTTAGATGTGAAATGGGTGTATTGCATCATTTGTCTGTTCTGGCACTACAGAAATACGGTGATCTATTCCACTTATTGCTATATCATATAAACTGACTGTTAGGGAACCAATTTTTTATTTGTAGGATGATGACTCCTGGATGTGCATTACATATTTCTGTACATGGAGCTCTGTCAGTGTGCAAACATAGGACAAAGTGCAAAGAAAAGGCAGAAATAGCTGGAGGGAGAGAAAGTCTGCATTGTGCCTGGGCAGCACTTCCAGCATTCCAGTGCAAGTGGGTCTGGACCTAAACAAAAGCTCAGGAATCCCTTTGCAGGCTGGGTCAGAACACCCACTTGAGCTTGGCCTTGAGTCTCTCATTAACTCTTTCCATGGCTCTGTTGAAATGCAGTGAGAGTTCTGATCTGATTTTGCCTCTTGCACTGTGATAGAGGCTGAGCCACCTGCACTGAGGTGACTGTGACACTGCTGAGCTGCTGCCTGGAGCAGCCTGGGCCTTCAGAAATAACATTTCAGCTTTAGCAGGCCCAGGTGTCAAATGCAACACTTCCCTTTTCTCATTTTATCTGCTGGAAATCTTAGGGAAGGATGAAGCTGGAGAGTTAAACCACTGCTTGCAGTAACCCCATGAAGTTAATTAAGTGCCCCTCAACTGATCATTTGGCCCCATAGTATCAGAGTTACCTGCAATCTGTTTCTGTACTTGCTCATCTTAGATGGCTTGGAACTCTTGGCACTCTTGTGCAACTCTCTGAGACACTTTTCAAAACATTTTGCTTTTTTTGTGGTAAAAACTCTACTTTTCTGTGTAGGCTGTGCATGGATGAGGAAGAAAGATTGCTATGTAGAGAGGAAATCTGAGTGGAATGCAATTAACTTTTACATAATTTGGTTATATATAATGTCATTAGTCCTTATTACAGCAGCATTAGGAGAGTCCAAAATCAAGGAGGGATATGGCAAATTCGGTAATCCTCTATTTTTCAAATATGCTCTGGCATGTCTAGACTCACTTTTCCCATGTAATCTGATGAAAGAGTGTTGTGCACAGACATGCAAAATCCTGTTTGCTTAGATATGTGGTACATCAGATCAGCCTGGAGAAGCACTTGAGCTGGCCTTCAGCTGGGCTCCAACATCAGCCTGTCTGTGAGCAGCTGCTGTCATGGCAGGGCTTGCACTGGGGCATCTCCAGAGGTCCCTTCCAGCCCAAACCACTTTGTGGCACAAGCTGAGCTGAAGAACTGAAACCCAGGTGACATTATGTAAATTGGCACCAGCTGTCTGACAGGAACTTGAATTAAAGTTAGATTTCTGTGAAACTGCTCATCAGCTAAAAATAAAATGTGACCTGATACTGCAGTTCTGTTTGTTCTGCATGTACAAGGGAGTGAGTGAAGAATGGGACCTGGTTTGGGTTTGGATTCTGTTGGTGCAGTTTGAATAGAGTCTGAACAGACACACTGTTATCCCTTTAATGTTTGAACTTACAGATGTAATTCTCCTCAGTTTGGTGTGATATGACAGTGGGTGCTACAAAATTGTGACACCAAATCCTGAAGTTTTAGCACAGTCTCAACTTGGAGTTATGTTTTCAATACCTTTTTTCCTTCCTGAAAGGGGACAAGGCTGCAGTGTAATGAATACTGAGAGCTGCTGTTTGCCCTCCCTTTTGCTGCAGAGGCAGAAATGCACAAGCAAGGTTTGCAGAATGCACAATTGTTTCCTTTCTTGGCAGTGTCAGTTTATACTAATTTATGTTAATGAGTCCACAGACTGTTGCAATGAAGATATGAATCTCAAGATACAATACTGGACTGCTCAGTAGATCCAGATTCTAGTTCTGATTCTGTTACTGCCTTCTTGTTTGACTCTTTTTGTAACTTCATTTCATCCTTATGTTGTCTCTTATTTTGATTATGAATGGGAACTGCTACTCCTGCACAACAGACACTTCTCAGTCATGTTTGGGTCTTTATTATGTGTTCTGAAATACAAATAATAATAAAATATCCAACCTCAACAATGCAGAACTGGAATAACTCTGGTAAGATCTAGAGAGTGACAATACTGAGTGCTGATATCAGCTCCTTGGGAGCTGTTCTGCAATATGCAATCTGTAGACCCCAAAAGAGTCACAGCCCTGGAGGTTTTAATCTCAGGTTTTTCATCCCTTTCAGCTTATGTGACTCAGATTTCTTTTTCCAGTCTTTGAGGAATGTATATTTGCTTCCTTAGTGATTTTAGTTTGAATCAAATAAGCTTCTTAAGCCTTTCCATTTAGACCAAATAGATTCAACAGGCAATGAAAATGTGTGAGGCTTTCTAGATTAATTTGTTTCTTAGTTTAGTTTGGTTGGAGTTTTTGTTTGCCTGTTTTTTTGGTAAAGTACATTGTAATGTAATTTTTGGGGGCTCTGTGCCAAGATGCCTAAAGGTGTTTAGTCTCCTAACTCCTATTCAGGCTCAGACATTCCTGCTGCAATCTCTTGGAAGGTAGGGGCCAAAATACCAATGAATTGACACCTACAGTGGAGCAGGGAGATATCTGCTTTGTCTCCAGCTCACACAGCCTCTGCCCTTGGATAGTGATTTTGTTCTAGAATAAGGAAATAGTAACAGCCACCTGCCTTTGTCTCAGTGGAGGTTTATTAGGATAAATGTGTAGAAAGTTGTGAATCTGACACAAAAAGCAATGAGCACCACAAAGGTGCTTCTGACAGAGCTCTGCTTTGTTGGTCCTTCCTTGCTGTCCATAGGAATATTGCAGTTTGGCCTCACCTTTCTTCGCTCTATGCTAGTGAATCATGAGACTGTAATAAAAAGCAGAGCGTTACCTGGATACTCAATTTATGTGGCAGCTCTGCTTCTCCTGTAAAAGTTAACTGGGGAAAACGAGATAAAAGGCACTGGCTGAACTCTGTTGCAGAATCACTGTTTTTTTCTGGATTAGAAACTGAATCACCTGAATGTTACCATCTGTTTCCTTTCTTCTCCAGCAAAATCTGCCCCCTCAAGTGCTCCTGTCCTCTCTCATATATCTGCTGCTGCCTGTAAAGATTTTGGAAGTGTGTAGTGGGAAACGGGACAAATCCAGCAGAATAAACAGCACTGTTTGCACCCCATTCCCGATTCAGGACATTGCTCGCACACTGGGCTGTATCGTGGTTGCCATCTGCTGGGTGAATGTGTGCTCGTGGTCACACAGCCTCAAACATCCACCCCGTCCTGCCAGAACCCAGGGTTGGGAAGTTTCAGCTGCCTCAGAACCAGCTGAGTGCTGCTATTCTGGGAGCTTTTGTACCTGGCATCCCTTGAGGATTATTAACCAGAGTAACTACTACTGTGTAACTGCTGCTACTTGCAAGGCAGAATAAGAACTCTTGATAGATAGTATCTGGTAGGAAGGATGTTTGGTCCTAATAATTAGAGAAATTGGTTAAAATAACGCTCAGTTAGATGGTTAGAATAAGTACATGAAGTTTAGAGGTGGTAAACCAACTTCTGGATTGACTGAACAAGTGCTGGAGCAATTAAAAATAAGGTCTTTAAAATGCTGCGAGAGGAAAAATATGTTCCTTTCATTCATTCATATGGGTGCTCAGCCTGTGTGTTGTCAGAGATGG
Source organism: Entomyzon cyanotis (assembly GCA_024500445.1). Classification (NCBI taxonomy): domain Eukaryota; kingdom Metazoa; phylum Chordata; class Aves; order Passeriformes; family Meliphagidae; genus Entomyzon; species Entomyzon cyanotis. The sequence goes on from JAKEPQ010001025.1 coordinate 2,884,600, forward strand.
GAGGGGAGGAGATCCAATATTCCTCAACAAAGTGCAACGATATTGGCATTATCTGTGGGAAGTTCTGGAGATGCTGCCATTAGCTGTGAATAAGCCTGTCAGTCAAAGCCACTCTGTGCTGTTCTGGGAGGCACAGTAAACAAAAGCTGATCTCTCCCTCTCACACTTTCTCACAAGTAAATTATTTCCATCTGCTGATAGTTCTGGTCATCTCAATCCCCCTGAAAGCCACTGAATGCAGGTACAGCCAAGTGACTCTTAGCCTGTGTGCCTTACAGCATGACTGGCTTTGGTTTGCATTTGGAGTTTGGCAAATCGTTTTTTAAAATCCAAGCAATCCCTGACTGTGATACTGTGAAACCTGCCTGGCTCTTGGTATTACTCACCTCCCAAAACATTTCAATGCCCTTCATCTCCAAGCAGTTTTCTATTTATCTTCACATCACAATCTTATCTGTCAGTTTGATCTGAGGTTAAATGCTTCATCAGAGAGAGGAATGCTTTGTTTCTTGAGAGAACAAATGACTACAGTTGTCTTCTGAAGCAAGCCATAGTGGTTTTCTCCAGTTATCAAACTATGAGGAACCACTTGATGTGTGGCTGCTGCCATCTTCCAAGCAAATCCAGGATCCTTCGGCTGCTTCATTGGCTCTATAGAGAAGAAATGAGAACATTGTTGAACTCATCATCTCAGAAGTACAAACCACGAGTTAAACCCCTGTAGCCACTGTGAAGAGAAGCTATTCTATTATGGACCTTTTATGCTGAAAACACTCTGCACAAAATAGAAGAGCTGTGAATAAATTGAGAGAAGAGTGAGTGAGATTATTTTTGACAATATCAGAACCACTGGTATTTCCCTGAAGTAATAATCTTTTTCCCTGCTGAAATGCTGAAGTTCCAGGCAATTGGCTCAGTGAAGAAGAAAAAAGGTTTTAAACCTGTTTAGAGACTATTCTAATCCCCTTAACTGGTGTCTCTCTTACTGAACTGAAAAGGGGGATGTTGATTCCCAGTAGGCCAGCAGGATTTGTGATTGGATCTAAGGAAGAAAAAACTTGAGGTTTTGTCACAGTGAATGAACTGTGTGTTGACATATGCAGGTACTTAGAGTGTGTGGGACTCTTAGTGAAAGTCAGAGGAAAGTCATTCCAAGAAAGTGTGCTCCAGCACCAGGCAAGTCTTTGGAACAGTGGCAGATGCAGGAGCTGGGTGGCTGTCAAGATAATGCTTAAAAATCAAGAAATGAAGCCTAATGAAAGTTCAAAATGCTCATTTGCTGGAATGAAATATGAAAATAAAATATGTTAGAAGCACCAGCATTCAGATCCACGATTGCAGAACAGGTTTTTTTCTCATTTACCAGCAGGAAAAAGAAATAGATAGACTACAAAGTACTGTTTGAAGTAGGGGGGGAAAAAGGTTTTTGCTTAATCCAGCATGCTGTTCTGTGGAGGAAAATGGTTAGTGAGGAAAATCTAGTTAATTTGATTTGTTTTTCTCATAGAGCTCTAAGTAAAAATTTGCATCAGAGAAGTTTTACTGTGGGCAGGGATTAAAAAGTTAAAACTCTCTCAAGAGATGCAAATATCTACAGAGTTTTATATATACATACATACATATATACATATATACATATATTTATATATAATAGTTTTCCCAGGAAAACACTAAATTTGGGGAAACCTTTGCAGTCCTGGTTGAGTATGGAACTGGCTATGGGGTGGTGTTACTAAACTGTGTTTGTTTACTAGAACAGGTGTTTGAGAAAGTGAAGCAAGATCGTCTGTTCTTATTGACTGAAAATTCACTGCAGAGGAATGAACAGGATTCTGTTCTGATACCTTGAAAATTTAAGTGTTTGGGGATGAAGGGGGTGTTCACAGGTGTATCCCCATTTTATCTTTCTAGCTGCAGTGAATCTGTTTTTGTTGAACGTAATTCTGTTCAGTTTTGGACGTTCAGGTTTAGAGGTTTTAAATGCTCTACCCGAAGAAGCAGCAAGTGTTAGTTGGAGAAGAATGAATCGCTGTTAGAGACCTCTGTAAGTTTTAGAAGCTGTAGGGACTGGGGAACAAAGTAAACTTAAAAAGTTCATAGGATTTGTGACCCTTAGTCCCTCTGGCATAATTGAATAGGGACACCTCTTGTGGTTGCAGGAAATCATGGCTGTGGTGGTGTCAGACTGTAGTTCCCAGTTAAGCAGTGGAAGAGAAAAGCAGAGGAAATCTTAAAAGAAGGAACATAATCATTAAACAGCTGTCAGAGAGAATTCCCTGTTGTCTTAGAGGAGCAGACATTTCAGTGTCAACTGACACGAGATACAGCAGGAAGGAGATGTCAGTCAGCGAAGAGTTAATTGTTCCAGCAAAAAGTAGTTTAGATAAAATCCTACCTCGTCCCTCTCCCCCGCTTCCTCGGTGTTGTGTACAGGAAAGGAGCTTGTACATCACAAAACTGACAGTGTGATTCCTCAGTGACTGAGCTAATAAATGGGATGAAATTTAAACTGCCGTCTCATACGGACACAGACAGAGACATGCAGAAGAGGGAGCAAGACGGAGGGAAAATGCAGAGTATTTTTACATCCTAATGTAGGCAATTGAGAAAAACACTCTTATCTCTACAAGACAATGGATTTAGGAAGCCCATCGCAGAAACACAGTAGGTGGATTTATTCTTTTTACTGCATCCACTAGAATTGTAGCTAGCAGATAAATTGTACTCGTGCTCATGGGCTCAGTTGTTGTTTAGTAGTACTTTCATAACATCACATTACTCTTCCTTTTCCTCACTTGCTCAGACATATTCAGCTGTTTAACCCTGTTTGTTAGAGGATTATATATTTTAGATCTTATCAGCACACTGTCATTCTGAAAGATCCTTTATCTTTAAGAAGACATGTTTTATTAATTATGGCCACAGTATCTAGATGAATACAAAGACTGTTAAGTTAATGAAAATCCATTCCACTTACAGCAAATGAAACATGCACTGCTTCAGAGAAACCAGCTAAGGACAGAGCAGTTCCCAATTCTCTGAGCAAATTTGTTTACTCCAGAGCAGTTTCAGTAGCTGCAGAATTGCATTTGAGTGTGCCTTGCAAAGTTTACTGATGGAGGAAAGGAAGGTTGGCTTTTAAACAAGAGAAACTCCACCACAATGTACTGTGCTAAACTCTTCTCATCATTTCTTAATGTCATTAATCACTGTTGTGTGCACAGAATCATTTCTGCTGTCACACAGTGCTGATGTACCTGCATTCTCTCAGTGCTTATACAGTAGTTTTGTAGTGTAGATCACACTGATCAGATTTGATTGTGCAGTCACTCTTATCTTCATATTGCCTGTGGTACATAGTTCATTAATGCCATTCCCACGTGCAGTTCTCAGGTGGTTCTGCAGTGTTGTGTGTTCCTGTGGCTCTGTACACACGTTTGTCAGCTGCATGTCTCATGGCAAGGTGTGTTTGTGCAGAGGGGGCTGTTCCTCGGGTCTGTGTCTGCTGGAGAATCACACCACTGCATCTCTAATGATGGTTGTAACACTTCAGGTACCCTGTGTGATGAGCCATTTGGAGGAGATAATTAATCAAGTAAATGACTGACAAGTAAATTACAGCCAGCACACGGAATGCATCTCACTGTTAGAAGCACCTGCAGGCATTCAGGTGCTGTGCAAGCCAGGTCCTCAGTTCTGTTCTGCATTTTCCTTCTCTCTGTGGGCTTTATATAACCTTCCCCACTCATCTCACATGCATTTGCTCAGTCCTACTGAGATGATTAATCCTCAGCTGGAAGAGCTTTTTTAATAGTGCAAGTACCAGATATTAGATTCAAGCTTCTTACAGGCAGTGTGGGGATAAAGTCTGGATTCTCTGCATAGCGTATGGTGGTTGTGATGTCCAGTAAATGTAGTTGTGATATCAGAGAGACTTTGCCAATAACTTTCACCAGATAATCTCTGCTGGGTTCTTCACTGTCTGGTTCAGAATCTGATTTGCTTTCCTGCCCTGAGTTCAGGTGACTGGATTGGCTGTGCTGTGTGTGTTTGCTTCTCAGTCAAAGTTGTGAACTGACTTCAATCAGTGCAGATTTCCCACCTTGGTCAGAACAGTGTCTAAAGTCATAATAAAAGTTAGAATTGGGAGGCAGTTGTGAAGATTCTGTGCTACCTTTTTATTGTGAAAGATGCAGCATAAGCAGGTAATTTAGGGACAAGAGACAATGCAGTGTGGCAGACTGTACCATTCATTTTTATAGTGCAGAAATAACTGTTCTGTCAGTCCCCCACACCTGAACAGGTGTTGCTTATCCTCTCGATGGATGAGATGCACTTACTTGTGAGAAGTAAGGAGGCTTTATCAAGTCCCTTGAAGACACTACCTGGATTGGCACAGCTTTTTGTGTCTAAGACTCGTAGTTCATGCAGTGCACTGAATTCTTGTGCCCTGCTACAGTGGAATGTTTGCAGTCTGTGTGCAGTTTGCTGGTTGTGCTGCTCTCAGTTTGTCTCCCTGCCCCGGACAGGGGCTGTGCAGCTCGGGGTTGATTCCAGCGCTGCCGCACCGGGTGGGAGAGCTTTCCCCGCCGCCGAGCGCGCTCCGTGCGCCCGCAGCGCATCCCGCTGGCAGCGCGGGATAACCGCGGCCACGGGGGAGCCGCCTGTCCCCTCCCCAGCGCCACCGAGGAGGCCACACCGAGCGCTGTTTCCAGTTGTGGCTCCTCAGCACCCGGTGGTGTTTCCAGCTTGAGATCCAGCGGCCCTTGGCCGGGTGTTATGGTTCTGGAGCATGTGATGCACTAGCTTATTACAAACTTAGAAACTTCTTCAGCAGCCCTTGTTCACCTTTTTTCTTATTTGCAGGCTTTGTATTTTCAAACGTCATCAGTTCCCTTGAATGAGAACTCGTTTAGTGTTGGAACTGCACTGCTGCAGTTTAGTGAGAATTAACAACCTATTTGTGGTGAGAATTACCAGTTCACTTGTGACCTTCACTCCCAGTTCAGACTGACATAAGACAGAGAAGAGCTTTGATACCCATGTGCTTCTGGCAAGTTTTTCATTTGGGGTTTCATTCTTTTCCCCGTGTTTCTGGGCCAGCTTTCATGCCATGCCCCTGCTGTTCAGCCATTCATGTTCATAAGAGGTTGGTTCTAACCCTCTCAAAAAATAAAACCCAGCTGAGGTCAAACCTGGCAGTACAGCTTTGATGCTTGCTGCTGTAGCAGAGAATTCAAAGTTTAGTCCCCCACAGTTCTCTCCCCTCAGAGCAGTCTCTTCATTTATTCATACATTATTAACTGGTGATTTGAGTAACAGATGCATATGGGGGGGCATCCATAATTTATTACAAGGATGAACAAACCGTGGCCTGTGGACACTGAGGACAGGCTAAATTCCCTGGGCTGGTGGGGACAGGGGTTTCCTTAAAGAGAGACAGGAAGGATTCATTCACTGGAGTCTTTGGACACCTGGGAGTAAGGCTCAGCTTTTAGTGACAATTCTGATCCTGGAAATTTCCAAAGGCTGTGCCTGAGAGGTCAGAGCAAACATAGAGTGGGCACAGGATAAGAACAGTGAAGCTGCTGCTTGCAGGTAATTTTTTGCTGCTCAGACTGGTTAATCACATAAACTGAGTTCTGTGCTTTCATTTAATCAGTGGCAAATAGCTAAAAGGGGTGACAGTAATTGTAATTTAGCAGTGACAGGGAGAGATGTGTGCAGAGAATTGACTTGCAGCAAGTTCCTTGTGCTAAGGCAGGAGCTGCAGCATCTCTGTGGTGTTTGTAGGACAGCCCTGATGCTTGGGATGTGACAAGGCCTAGACTGGTGTCTGTTGAACTCTCTTATTTGCTCTGCTGAATTTTGGGTCAGGTTGATGTGATTTTCCTGTCTCCAGTGAGGAAGTACTTGAGAAGCCTTGCAGTTAAAAGACAGACTCCAGAAGGATTTTACAGTGAACATCTAAACTAGATGTGGCTCGAGCAACTTGAATGAATTCACTTACTTTGGCTTTATGGAGTTCCCCAAATGGGAAATGCTCCATTAACCAGAATTTTTTTAGGTTTTTCTTTCATGTCAGGTTAAAAACAAAAGAATATTTCACTGAACATTCAAATAAACCTATTTTTTTAGTTTTAGAACAGTTTTAGAACATTTTAGATGTTTCAAAATAATGTCTCATTTAAATTTATATGTATTTTTGATCTATACTGCATACTACTAGGTACATCTAAGCTATTATATATTTAAATGGCATATACTATATATTATGTCATGTTGTTTTTAAGCCAGTAACTATTTTGATGAACCAATACATGTTGTTCCAAAACACATGTATTATCTTGGGAACTTTGTATAAATCCTGAAAGAAAACCTTCGTAATGCTTTTCGCAATTCTCTGCTGCAGCCCTGTCCACTGATGTTTCTGAAAGTAATCGAAGCAAATGGAGTTGTTATAAGTTGTCGTAAGACAGGAACTGTGACTTGTAATAGGAGTAGAATAAATGTAATTGCTAAAAGAAGGAAAGGGACTTTTGGAACAAACCCTTCCAGTCCCATATGTTTTAATTCCGCCTGTGCCAGTCTGCATTTGTGTCATGGCTGAGTCTTTGGTTCCTTGAGGAGGTGATCCAAAGAAAGACTTTGGCACCCTTAGTGGTTCTTGGAAAGGAACTTGAGTTCCATTTCTAACTTAAAGCCCATCTGTGAAAGCCCAATATTCTGAGTTAGGATTTTGCAGCACAGATCTGTTACCCTATTCTGGCATTTTTGTGCAGATCAAAGGGCACTGGTGGCATTGACGGAACTGAGGCACAGTCAGTTCTCGCACTGTTGGGTTTTATTAGCAAACAGCAAAGATCAAAATGTCACTATTAATGGTGTCCTCATGGCAGTGTGTGTGTGTGAAAACCAACATGTGCAGCTGAGCTCTGGAATTGGAGCAATCCTGGCTCCATCCACACACAATATGTGGCACAGCAGCTCACTGTAGCAGGCTCTGTGAGGAACGTTTGCATCCTAGACACAACACATCCTCTGAGCAGGGCATTACCTGATACCTGAGGACAACAAAACCACAGCTGAGGGGAATAAAACACAGAGCAGGGAATTGCAGCCCCCCAGCCCCGTGGCTGTGTGAGAGCCCAGCAGGAGTGACCTGCAAAAGGGAAGGAGTCTGTGGCTCCACAGAGCGGCTCAGGCGGAAGATGTCACGGAGCTGCCTGGGGATGACAGGGAAAATGAATGCAATTACTTTTTATAATAAAATGGACTCAGTATTTTTTGTGATAGTCTCTGAATGACAGCTGGGAGAAGGGGGATGAAAGGGAAGGTAGGTGAACTAGCTTGCAGGTATGAAACAGAGCTCAGGATTTTAGCTGTGTAACGCAGTTTAAATTCCACATCTCTCTGCATCTTGCAGAGAAACCTAATTTTTTTAAATCTCCACAGGCTTCTCGGAGACAGAAGATGCTAATTTTAGAAATGTGGCAGCTCGTCTTCTTCCCCACCCCCTTCCATTTGCTGCCAGAATGCTTAACAATCCAGTAAACAAGCTGTAGGAAAAAGGGGAATAACCTCAAGAGCTGAGGTTGGTGTGGGCCTCTTGTCTATGGCATTTTTGAGGAAGGATTTGCCCCCTGCCCGTGGGTCTTGAGTTTGAAACCGATTTAAAAATAGAAGAGTAACACTTGAACTGACGGGGAAAAGAAGTATTTAAAGGTGCAGTAATCGTGGCTGGCAGCCCCTTCGCTGACCTGATTAATTCTGCACCAGTACTCAGGATAGTCTAAATTAAAGCATTGCATAAGGAGAGGGCTGGGAAGTAAAGGAACAAGCCCAAAAATTTCATGTAAAACTCAGATATCTCATTTTTGTTTCCTCTACACACCAAAAACCTGACGTGGAAATCTCATTTATCTGCTTAGATAGTTTGTTATAATTGCAAAATACAGAGTACAGTGCAACAAGGTCTGATTTGAGACACCTTCTTACTGTGCAAAAAGGTGTGTTAGTTTCTCTTAATGAGTATCCAGAGTCCTAATTAGTGCAGATAGTGAACGATAATTTCCACACTCTGTACTGATCTTCTTGTGTTGCTGCATCTTCATCCTCTGCTTCAATCTTGTGTGGGCAAACAAAATTTGGAAAACGTTTATCCAAACCCCAATGTATTAGGGTTGCAACCATCTAATTATCAGGCCTTAGAGTGAAAATTGTTTTGTCCTCATTTTGGCAACAGGTGGAGTGATCTGAGTGTGCTAGGCAGAATTGCCATGATGAAACTTTTTTATTTAAGAACTTCTGATGCAAAATACCCAAAATTCCTCTGGCTTAAAAACACCCAGCACTGTTTCACTTTTATTGTGGAAGTTTTTTATTGTAACTGCTCTTGCAGGCACTTGAAGCTGTGTGTGCCTAAATATGCATACACATAGGAAAATGTTTAAAATTAGGCACTCACTGCTGCTTCAGAGCATCTGTATGACTAAAAGTTTTCTGTTAGACCTACACAAGACACACGTGTGTGTTCAGTCTAGAAAATCTATTTTTAAAGTAGGAAATGTGAGGCAGTGAAGTGTTCATTACATTCGGAACACGTGGATAATGAATCTGCTTAAATTTAACATGCATCATAATTTCAAACACCCTCGAGTGCCTGGAAAGTTTAACAAAGCATGAATGCCTCATCTACTTTGTGCCTGCACAGAGCAATGCATTTATCTTTTCCAATTTATTTGGAACAATGGAGCAGAGTGCAGCACAGCTGTTTTCTATGGATACAAGCATATGTGTCTTCTATTACTAATTAGTAATCGATTCCACCCCACTGTGCGTTTTTCATGGCTCAACTGTCTGAGAACTGTGTCTGTGCTCAGAAATCCATGTCAGAGTTGTGACTGAATGAATTGCAAGTTTTGATTTTGGGAGAGAATTAGCTCAGGAGATTTTGTCATATGTGTCAGTGTGCTGTCTGCTGAAAAATGAAATGATTAACTTATTTCTTTGCTCCATTCCTGTCTTGGTATCTCATATCTTGTCCTCAGCACACGCCAGAGATGTGATTTACCCTGAAGCAGGTTATTACCTTTTTTTATAGGGACAATCCATGTAGTTCAGGCAGCCATGGCTCTCTGCTGGTTGTGGTTGTTTTATGCCTTTTCCACAGCTCTCCCACAGTGCTGACACTGGATTCTCAGAGGCAACAGAGCTTTGCAGACAATGGGCTGTAGGGTAGAAATATGTCAAATGCAGTAACGGGACCAGGAGCAGGGAGCTGTGAGCACGCTTGCTTCCACTACCAACTGCAGAAACATGGAATAAAGCAACTGTGCTGGGCTGCACTCAAGCAAGAATATTAATACCTTTCTATTTTTAAGAGGAGAAAAAAGATTGCGTGGAGAAACAAAGGGATCTGAGGTAATTTAATGTTAATCTCTGTGAGCTGTGTCTCTGTTGCTTGGATGCATCTGTGATAACCAGGCCCACTGGAGAAGCTGAGGTTTAGCACCTCACTGGAGGAGTTGACAAAACTAAGCAGAAAAGACAGGGAAAGTATTGGGAGGTCAGAACTGCAGTCACAGGGAAGGGAAATGATCTTCAGGATCATCCTTCAAACATAACTCCTTCCTGGGATACCTGGAAGACCTGCCTGCCCTAAGGTGTCCATCCTGAGGGCAGGTGGGTGTTTCCCTGACAACTCTGGTTGTTCAGACTTCCTACATTTGGGAAACAGCTCTGGCTGCAGGCAAGGCTTCAGCAGAGCCACACACTCACTCTCCAAGGCAGCTTTTACTGGTGCCTGTGGGCTGCTTGTAGTTTGTCAGATGTTTAATGATACTACAATGAGAGCAATTGTACAGCAAGATATAACACAGTGTTTGATTTTCAGTTATAAAGCTTGGAGGGACAAAGAGGAGCAGCAAGCCAAGGGATTTTTACATTTTGCTTTTAATGTTCTGAAAAGAAGGAGCAGGAATTCCAGCAGCAAACACATTTGTCTGTCTGCAGCTCAGCTGTCACTGCAGCACCTCTAGGTTTTATCACCTGCACGCAATATAAACTACTTACTGAAGTGTTTTTGCTTAAACAAAGCAGTCCTGACAATGAGCTTTCCCTCGTTTTCAGATTGTTCATCAGAAGTTTAAAAACATGTTGAAAACTTGTTTATAAAACACCACAGGAAATAGAAATGCTGCACAGAGGCTCGTGGTGTGTGTGGAGCTGGGGTTGTAATGCTGTGGACTGTTCTTGTCACTGAACTGGTTAAAAACTCAGGACTAGTTCACTCTGGTTGGTAGCTGAGCTTTACTTCTAAAGGCTTTCTAAGACCCCAAGATCTCTTTGCAAATGTCTTTCCCTTCTTTCTTTACTGCCTTTCCCCTTCTCTGCTGACACGAGCATCTTCCCATCTTATGTAACACAGATTTTCTTGGAAGAATGTGTGTTCCCTGAAAACCTCAAACAGCCAAGATGATTTATGGGTCTATGAGAAAATAGGCCACCAAAACACTTCAGTTCTTCCAATTTCTGAATTAGAAAATGATCTAAGGCTGAAATAATAAAGATTGTGCTTGTTGTTTATTCCAAAACTCTGTGGTGAAAAAAATCAGGTTAAATCAGCTCATTTCAAACAACTTTCTCAGTGTTCTCTTGCCTTCAGGTGTTCAATAGAAATTTGAAGGATCTGAGAGCCAAAGGAGTGATTGATATCTCTGTGTTATAATCGGGCTGGTGAGCCCCAGGGAGGGGAGCTGGTCAGTGGCAGAGGGTTTCTGGAGCAGCTATTTAGCTGATAAATTTTGATTCCTGTCCTGCTGTCAGGTGCCTGTGACAGGACATGAGCCTGTAGCACTGGGCATGGGAAGGATATTACCTTTGTTTCTCTGCCTGAAGAGAAGCAGAAAGGAATGGACAACACACAATACCATAATGTCTGATTTCATGATAGAAAAAGTCACAAAACTTATTCATTCAAAGCACCTCTTTGGTATTTACAGCACATTCAATGCCAGTCATTTTGCCCTCTATTTGAGTTGACAATGGAGAAATTATTACTTGCAAGCTGTGAGAGTTTTGATTGCAGCCATTAAGTCAATTGTTGTTTTAGTTGAACATACTGTTGGTGGTTGTTTTTACTGTTTCTATCCCACAACGATAATTTTATTTGGAGAAATCTATCTTGTACACAGTGTGCTGGGCTTCTTCACCTTTTCTCTGCAGAAAGTACAAGTGAGGGTATCAAGGGGACCTAGGGGAAAATTTCAAATTACAAAGACAAAACTATTGCTGCACTAGACTGTGCAACCTCATGGCATCATCTGATGCAGGGCTGGAAATTCATCATTCTACTGGATATTGAATTTATTGTTGACTCAAGATTAAATGTATGGAAGGATCTTACAGTTTTCTAATCTGATTGTGTTAATCTTGGTTACTATCTGTAAACATTTGGCAATAAAACCTTAATTTGAAACTTCCCAACTCTTCCTATGTTAAAAGAATGGTGATTTTGTTCTATGTCTTGCCACCTGCTGTTCTCTTCTGTGGTAAAGTACATTGGTAACTATGGGAACAAAAACTTAAGAACAGACACCCACATGTGTTGAAGTTGATTTATAGAAGGTCTTGAAGTGATGCCACGGATTGTGAGATATGGAACTCTCTTGATGGAGTTTGATGGCTTTCAACAAGGGCTCAGTGTTTGACTTTCATAAGTTATTTAGAACATCCCTGGCATCGTGGATGTTCCATTCTCCGCTTAACTGTGGTGTAACTGTGGTGTAACTATGGTGTAACTATGGTGTAATGTGGTTGTGCTGCATTTCCCAGCTGTCTCGTTCTGTCCCCAGCAGTACTAATACTCTAATACTCCTCCCCTGCTCTGGGCAACAAGATCTCTGTTATTTCTACCAGGAAATAGATTTTAGAATGTGGTATAATACAGCAGCTGGAGCCTTGGGATGAAGGATGTATTTGTAGGTGAATGTGTAGTCAGATTATAATGTAGCCTTATAGTGTGTGGCAGTGTGACCTGACAAAGTTATCAGCTGAAGCTTGGATGGTTTGTGCTGTTTCTCTGGAAGTGCTCTGTTCCTCTCCCAGCTGGAGCCAGGATGGTGCTGTGGCTGTGTGGTACAAGTCTGGGATAGGTCAGGATCCTTTATGGACAGTGCAGCCATACAGCAAGAGCAGCTCCTTGTCACATCATGGCTCAGCTGTTCTAACCAGGGTCAGCTGGGCTTTCTCTGCATATCTTGGAAAGTAGGAATGGAGACAATTCCTGGCCCCTTTTAGTCCCTTCTTAGGGCTTAAATCTTTGTGATGTGACAGCACCACACCACAAGTCACTCTTCTGCTCTGGTTGGTAGAACTGGAGAGCTGGGAATGGAGGATGAAGGAATTAGGGCATGCTGAGCTTTGTGTAGTATGGAACTGACAACGGGGTAGGTTTGCTCCATGCCAGCACTCTGCTCTCCAAACTGGAGTGCTGGTGACCTTTCCCAGTCACATATGCACTTCTAGTGTGAATCAGAGCCCACAAAAGCCAGATAAAAGTTCATCATTGATTTCAAGAGTCAGCAGATTGTCTTTGTGCAGAGAAATTTCCTGTTTTAGACTAGACATTACTTGGAATAAGGAATTTTTTCATGTAAAATGCTTTGGTCTCAGTGATAGCACAGTCTGTGTTCTCTTTATTTCAAAAAATTTGCATGTGTTGTGAAGGCATTCAAATGTTTCTCTGACGTTTGTTCTGTGACCCTGTTCTAACTGCACAGCAAAAAAATCCCAGAGAAACAAAACATTTCATTTTATGAAACTGATATCGTACAGTAATTAGGTACTGATTCTGAATCTCTAATCATCTCAGATGGGAGTATATTTTCCTTTCTAAAGAAAGCAGAACCTGGTAAAGCAACAAGCTTTGCCCAATTTGATGGGTTAATTAGTAAATTAGTTGATCATCCTTAGCCGTTATCTTTTAATTTGCTCTGTCTCTTGATCAAGTTGTGAGGAGTAGATGGTGTTGAATGGGAGGTTTGTCTCTAGGCAGTGAATTGAGCCTTCCCTGCAGAGTGAAGATTTCCTGCCCTGAGATTCCCCAGAGAACTTGTCTGACAGGCATTTTCTGGATCTTAACAATTGCCCATCTTCTCCCTTCGGATATGAGACAGGGAATTGTTGATAACCTGCACTTGCCTACAGGAAATAAGAACAGAAATGAGAAGTTACTTTTAGGGTAAACCTGGAACATTCTCCTCAATATTCACCCTGATAAACTTGTGTTAAAGCACAGTGGCTGCAAGAGGAATTACCCAAATGTAATGTGGTGTAAATACATGAGGCCCCAGAGGCTCCTGCTCTAAGTGCTCCTCAAGTGCTCCTGGAAGGGTTGCTCAGGAGATGGGATCTCAGGGGACACAGCTAGTGCTGGAAACCACTAAGCAAATAGGATAATGTTTTATTGAAAGTAAACTTGAGCCAAATCCTGGAATCACTCCTTAGATGGCAAGGACCATGGGATTCATGCCTAAATGAAATTTGTAGGGGGTTGTGCCAGATCTTGCAAAGACCTTGATCTTTCTGCAGTGGTGACTGATACCTAACTTGCAAAGATGATGTAGGATGAAAACAGCAGGACAATGCAGCTGCAACAGCTGGGAGCTGTGAATGAGACTCAACATTCCCAGTTTGGAGGGCCTGAGTGTGGTGGGAGAAAGGTGACCCTGTGAGCATTAAACAGCACCTCATGTACTGAAGTAGGTCAGGATGAGGAGGCACAAGGCAAGAGGGAAATGTCAAACAGCACAAACAGATTGACTTCACTTCCTGCACTCGGGTGGGGAGAGGATCCAGAGCAGCACTGCCTGAGGAACCTGTGTGGGATGCCTGCCTGCAGGGCTCCATGGCAGAGATGCCCTGGGTGTTGAGCACAATACTGTGATCCTGCTTACCCTGCCCCCCAGCAGCAGTTTTCCTTTCCTGGAGGGGAGAATAATTTTTTCATAATCTTTTATCGTTCCTGTTTATTTAGATTTCAAGCCCTCAAGGGAACAAATTGTTTTATCCTGTGTATTTCAGTGGCATGTAGGAGGGGCAGGAACTATTCCTGGTTGGAATTTTTAGGCAGCACCCTCATACAAAGATGCTGAAATTCTTCTTCAGAATTTAGACAGAACTCAAAGGTCTGCGTCTGTCTTCTCATGAGCTTTGCTTTGGGACACAAGCTAATAAAGTGCATTGTTTCCTAGCCATATCCCATTAACTCTGCATTAATGTTTCCTTGCAAGTTAAAAAGGAGGAAAATACATTGTCTTTGCCATGAAAATAAATTACAAAGAAGTCCAAAGAGAACAGCTTGCCTATTTTTATCAGTAACTGTAGACTTGCTTTCTAAACTTAAGCAAGTCTGGGAGGATCCCATAACAATGTGTAGGATGCTGAATGGACACAGGGGAGGCATTAAGATAAAAAAGAGTTTTGTTTTTTTCTTCTTAAATGAAGTAGCACCTCACTGACATTTGCTGCCCACTGAATGCAGTACATCCCAGACGGATTAAAACAGAGTGTGTTAATCCTTTGTGCTTCTTTCCTGACATCCTCAAGTTTTCCCTTCAGTTCTTTCAGGCAGAAGCAAAGCAAAAGCCATCCCCACGTCCTGTCTGAGAGCAGGGAGGCAAAGAGTTAACAAACAGTTATCCCAGGTGGCTGAACACTTGAGTTGCAGGGAAAGGCTGGGAACATTCATTGAGCTCCTGTGCTGGTTTCTACCTGCCAGCAGCTCCTGGTGCACTCCTGCACAGGGAATAAAGGATGAGCCTGCTCCCAGCTCAGGCAGCCAGCATCCCTAGGAACCCTCGGATGCTGCATTTAAGACTAACGGGCAATGCTCTTCGCCTCATTCTTTAAAAGAGTCTTTTGAAAGGTCAGGGATGTGCATATGGTCTTTGCTGCTTCCTCTGGTGTTTTCACTTGAATCTCTCACTGGAATATGGATGATGCAAGCACAATTAAATGCCTCAGCCCAGAAGAAGGTAAGGGGAGAATGTTTATTTTAACCACCTTTCTGAGGGAAATTAGTTTTACTGTAGAGAAAAGCGTAGTTTACACAGCTTCCTTGGACACTTCTTTTCTGTTATTCAAACTTAAATGCTTAAAACAAATACAGCAGGTTCTTAAGGGAGCTTTTGTTGCACCTTTGCCTCCTACTAGCACCAAATCTTAAATAATAAATGTATCTCTAATGGCTGCTTCTCCCTGTGTAAAGTGTGCAACGAAGGAGTGCACCAGGTATGTTCATGTTCCTTTTCTGCTCCCTTAACTAGCTGCTGTCACTGTAAGAAAGGCTTTCTATTTTTAACCAGAGACCTTCTGCTACCCACATTAGAAGAGAGAAAAGAGACTCTACTATTGTGAGTCAGCTGTATTGTTTTAATTTTTTTAAACAGGTGATTTGCTACTCATTAGATGTAGTTTCTTTACACCCATCCAGCAAAAACAGTGCACAGAATCAGTTGGGGTTGAACTTGTCCCTGGCGGGATTAAACCAGGGATGAAGTCAGGGAAGTACCTGGAGCTGGGAAAACTGCTGCAGTGTCCTGCATGCTGAACTTGGAGCTCATCCCTCCTGTGCTGATGGCTGCTGAAGGAATCGTCTGAATTCAAGACCAATTCTCAAAAGCCCAGTTTTTACTTTTAAAAGCTTTCTTTCCTCGTTGATCTATTTAGGAAAAGCCCAGAGAGAGAAATCCTTCCCTGTGATGGATTTTAATTGACTCAAATGCCTGGTTGCTTGTCTGTATGCATTTTGTATTTCATGCCTGTTAGGCATGTGGTTTTACAGGAGTTATGCAACAAGTAAAGAAGGATGTGTTGGGTTCTGTGTGCTCAGAAAAGCTGCTCTGGACACTGGTCTCACACTTTGGTATCTTTGGAAAGGCAGAGCAGTGGCACTTACTCCCTGTGTTTTCAACTAATCAATGCTTAGTCCCACATTCCTCAATTCCTTGCCATACCTTTTGAAGGATGCACCCATGAAAGCTCTCTCTTCTTTTCTAAAAATCACTTCAAGATGAAAACTTTACCAAAGTGGAAAAATGCTTGGCTTTAACTTGATATTTCAGTGTCGGAACCAAACCTTGTATCTGTGAGCTCTGATTTGGCTCTGCTGTGTCTTTGCTGTTACCATACCAAAAAAAAGCTCCAGAAATGCCATTCACTCAGAAAGGGACAACAGGTAACTCAGACAGGTGTGGCTGGACCTGTGCAGTCACTCAGCACTGCAGCAAATACTGTTCTAGTAACTGAAGAAGGATGTGGATGTGAAAATTGCAGTTGACTTTAAAAGGTCCCATTCTAGAGCAGAACTGTAGTTTAATAAAAAGAGGATGTCCATAGAACATCATGTAGGAGAAGTTTCTATTGTACATAGAACTGTCCATTTATTGATGAAAATAATATCTAGTCCAAGAATACTTCTAGTCTGTGAGAGTTTTAATGAATCTGAGAAGCATGCAAACAGTTCAGGTAAATAATGAGAGAGGCTCAGGAAAATGTTAACCACTATTTCCTCTGGGATTTGTTAAGAATGAAGCAGAGATGATGAGATGCGTTTGGGCATTGTCAATATTTATTTAAATAGCAAAAAAGCAGATTTTAAAACTTGGCATAAGAGTTTATTTACCTGTGCCATATTGCTGGCACAGGGGCTGGAGATTTGGGAGCATGGAAGCTTTAATTGAACAATGTGCTAAATAGGGAGAAACTATTTCCTATCTGCAAGAACTTATCTTGTGCCAAGGAAAGAAGGTGATTTCCTTAAATCTTCAGAACCTGTAAATGCCCAAGTTTTGAACTGAGTTGGTTGAAGTGGTGCATTTATCACAGAATCATGGAATGGTTTGGGTTGGAAGGGACCTTAAACCTCATCCAGTGCCACATCCTGCCATGGCAGGGACACCTTCCACTATCCCAGGGTTCTCTAAGCCCTGTCCAGCCTGGCCTTGGACACTGCCAGGGATCCACAGCTTCTCTGGGCACCCTGTGCCAGGGCCTCCCCCACCCTCCCAGGGAAGAATTCCTTCCCAATATCCCATCTAACCCTGCCCTCTGGCAGTGGGAAGCTGTTAACATACTTAAATTGATTACATTTTCTAACAGAAGTGTTTCAGGACTGAAAACCAGAATAGTTTGATTTTCAAAATTTTACGATGGGACAGCTTGAGTATTCCTCATCCAGTTATTCTTCTCTGAAACCTGATGCCCCAGTGTGCATCCATTTGTACTTCAAACAGCCAAGGTCCTCAGGGAAGCTGTGATGGAACAGGGAGTGTGTCACCCAGAGTCCTTTTGGCTTCTTTCTACTGGGTTCAGCTTCCAACTTCTGAAAACAGGTGTGAGAGGGAAGGGCTCTCACCTGAGGATCGCCCTGGAGATCATCCAGGTAGCAGTTATTCAGGTTCCTTCCTTGCTGGCAGTAGGAAGCTGCTGAGGCTGATTGAATCAGTGTTTGTGATTAAACCAGCTCGGTGTTTCTGCCAGATGGTGTCATTGTAAGCCAGCCATTGAAACACCTGGAAAACAAATGGGGTAACTGGAAAGAGCAGAGCTTCCATGAGCAGAGGCCACATGAGCTGAAGCTACAGGCAGGGGGGGTGAATGATGGTTCTTTTAAAAGGATTCCACCTTCTTGCTGTCATCTGTGGCTTTAAAAGAAAATGGGATTCTCCTCTCACTTAGGTATAAAACCAGTTGTGATGCAACTGAAGCCAGTAATTCCCAAGGGTATGAAAACCTCCAGAGTCTTCATGTGATGGTCTGTTCAAGCATTGATAGTGAGAGGCAACAACATGCAGACTCTCAAGACTTTGGTGTTCCAGACTTGCCACTCTCCATTTTTAAGGGGTTCTGGCTGACTAGAAGTTGATGAGTCACTGATGATGATCCAAAAAATTCCTTGCTCCCAGTAATGCTGAAATGTTCAGCTATCATTAAAGAAACGATTGATGCTGTTAGTGCTGTTGGGAGAGGAATTGGCCATGTCCTGAGAGAAGCATCATGTCTGGGAAAGTCCTTCACAAATGTGGCAGCTGGCAAACATCTTCCAGTAGAACAGCTCATGAGCTGGGGCTGCAGAATTTCAGCCTCCAAACTGCAACAGACTCCCAGGAATAGTATTTGCACGATGACTCTCACTGGGGATGATGAACACTGGTGTTCTCTGGTTCTCCAGCATCATCTCTCCTGATTTTGCCCTGTTACTGAAGATGTTGTTTCTGCTGGTCTAACCCTCAGTTAGAGATGGTTTCCAGATGCTTCATCTTCAGCTTCATTAAAAAAAAAAAAAAAAGAAAAAGAGGGAAACATTGCAAAGAAAATGTCATGTTAATGCTAAGTGGACAACTTCAAATTAACTGGTACCATACGTGCAGATTCTTGTGATTCATATCCCTTCTGTCCCTGACAATCATTTGGTGAATGTGAATTTAGTCCAACTAAGTGGGAAAGCTTTCCCATTTCAGGGAATTACAGAGATAAGGATAATCAATATTGGCTTCTGTGGGTCTAAAGATATTATGTGGTGGAGAACAACTAAATTTTCTGGCATGATGTGACGTGACACAGAGTGAATGTGGACCTGCCAGTACTGAACCAAGTCCAGAACCACTGTTAAATGCGGATCTCTGTAAAATATTTTCCAGAAAGCCTATTTTTCCAGCTCAGCCAGCGAGCTGACACTTTCATCAGCCTTCAAATGCCTTCTTATCTTCTGGCTCTAAGCCCTGGGGAGAAATGAATCTGTCAGGATGCTTTGTTTCAAACTGAGGTGGATATTGGAGGCCATAGCAAAAGATAGAAATACGTTTCCTGTAAGAGCCCAGGAGCAATTACTTTACTTCCTGTAGGTTTACCTGAGCCCTACTGAATCCAGGACCAAATGAAATTGGGCAATAAACTGTGATACCTGCAGTCCCTGCCCTTGCTGTGGGCTGCAGCTAAGCACCCTGCACTGTCTGTGCTGCTTTCTGCTGGTAATCTTCCCCCCAGGGATTACAGCAGGTTGTTCCTGCTCGAAGGAAACCACAATTATGGTCATCTTTCAAGCTTACAAAAAGACCTGCCATCGGTTTCTAAGATTCACAGATTCCAGGTTCTGTTGAATGATAAGTTTTTGAAAGGAAAATTTAAAGAACAGCCTCATAAGGCTGTCTCTTGGATGTCACAGGAGCTGAGAAAAGCACTGAATGAAGACAGCGACTGAGTTATTCCTAGAGCCATTGAAGCTCCTTTTTTCCTCATCTTTCATGAAACTGATCTATATTTGAAGAAATAGGGAGTCTGTCACATATTTCAAAATGTTCATGGCACAAAAGGAAGGTCTGGAAGAGCTCTGAATTTTTACAGATAGAGTATATTAAAATTCACCCCAGATACAGAGGAAAAAAATTTGTGAGTTAAAATCACTTTGTGGTGACGCATTTCAGTATCAGGTGTCTTTTCTGAACATCTTTCAACCTGTCTTGCATTCCTGTACCCATTTTGTCTTGGATTCTTGAATTCTTAGAGGTGTTTTCCTAGAAGGAGTAATTATATTGATGGATTGCTTTCCTCCCAACCTGCCTTAATCTCCCTCTCTGTGTTTATGGCCCATGTCCCTGAACAGATGGTCAAGCACTAAAAGACCTTTAAATGTAAAGGGTTTATGATCTTACTTCAATTAAGTGTGGAGGGACATTTTCTTATACAAGTCAGTGGCTGGAGACAAGGTGACCTTAGAGCGCCATTTACAGTCTTCAAATCTTTATTTTATGCTGACATTTTTCTACAATTGACAAAATTTGTTTATTACAGCTTTGCAAGGAAAACAGTTCAACAGCTGAAATCACAAAGCCTGTTCTCACTTAATTAAAATAATTGCATCATTTTTTTCCAGATGAACCCAAGAGAACTGAACATCATGGCAGGAGGCAGAGTAATTGTCATTAAATTAGTGCTGTTGTTGCTAATGGGTTCCCCAGTCCACAAATATTCCTTTAAGTGAATGAAGTAATTCAAGGGATTTCACAACTGGTTCATTTTAATAATGTGACTTTCTAAACAGTTTTGGGGAGCCCCGGGAACATTATGGTTGTGGTTGCCTAAAGCAGCTGTCCCAGGGCTGTGAATTCCAGAATGGAAAAGACGCACCAGGATTTGGTGCAGAATGGAAAAGATGCTACAGGCATTGCTGCTTCTCCCAGTGGAATTACTGGCCTTGTGAATGGATGGATACTGAAGACAGGTGTATTTCAGACAAGCTAAATAACTTGATGAATATGTTCTGAGCCAGTGCACAAATGTTAACACTTTGAAGCCTGGTGGGTGAGACAGAGGCTACAGAATAACCTGAATTCCACTCGATACAGGCAAGATGTGCATCTTAACCCTTAATCTCCAGGGGGGATTACTGTGCTTAGAGGTGCTGACCAGATGGCTGGGCAGGCTCTGCCTGTGCCCATGGCAGAGGTCGGCAGGGTGGAGCTGGGCTAGAATTAGGGGAAAGGCAGCTTAGGCACAGTTGGGATAAAATTGTGGCCCAGCAGGTGCTCGAGCATTTCTGAGCCAGAACCATCTGAAAGCAATTGATTGAGTCAATTCTTAATAGAACTAATGCAGAAGTTTTTAGTTGAAAGACAAAACCAGAAAAATGTAGCAGTTGATGTGTTTTCTCCATCAACATCTGCTCCCCATATCCCTCTTGTTGGGAAGAGCCCACACCAGAAACGTGGGCAGCTGTTGCATACAGACACAGCTGTGAAAAAGCAGGGAGTGCATTGGAAACACAAAGACAAAAGGCTCCAGCAGCAAAGAAACTGCAGCTGATCTGGCTGCTCTGGCTGCCCACTTCATGCTGCTTTAGACATCTTGGAAGCAGCATTTCTGGGGGAAAGGGAAGAAACATAAATCATGTTTAGAAGTAGTGAATGAGCATCATGATTTTGGTGCATCAAGTCAAGCCTTCTGTGCTCCTGCTGCTCAGGTTTGTGCTTATGTATGTTGGGTTTTGAACCTTTACCATAATTCAGAGTATTTCTGACTTGTATTTAATGATGTCCATTTCAATGAGACGTGTTTGCTTTTGGTATTTCAGAAATCTCTGCATTTAG
Source organism: Entomyzon cyanotis (assembly GCA_024500445.1). Lineage (NCBI taxonomy): Eukaryota > Metazoa > Chordata > Aves > Passeriformes > Meliphagidae > Entomyzon > Entomyzon cyanotis. The sequence continues at coordinate 2,905,749 of JAKEPQ010001025.1, forward strand.
TACTTCAGAAGGCAGTAACAGGCTGACTAACTCTTATGAAGATCTTGGGCTGGGGTACTAAGATGCAGCTGTAAACGGAGTTTCTGCAGTTTTTTCCAAAGCTTCTTGTCTGGTGTGTCTAGCTGAAAGGGAAATGGGGAGAGTAAAAGTGGAGAGAGAGAGAGAGAGAGAGAGAGAGAGAGAGAGAGAGATGGCATTGATACCTTCTGTTTCTCTCTTGTATTTTATGACTTGTGCTGTTGGTTGGCAATCATTTTCTTTTGATTCCACAGCAATTAGGAGTAAGATTTCCCTGAGTGGGAAGTGGGAAATAAGAATACCTGTATCAAAGTTCTTGTGTGTATCACTGAGAGCTGCCCATGAGTTGCTCAGTAGTTTAGAATCAGCCTCCTGTGCTGAGATCAGTTTGTTAATCTGGTAAACTGGGTCTGTAGTGTGTCCATGCCAAGTAAAGGGAGTGCATGGCTGGGAAGTTACAGGTCTAATCCTTGTGGATTTGCAGGTCAAATACACTGCCAGCTCTGTAACATTTCGTGTCTCTGGCAGTCAGGATATTGAAATTTTTAGTTTTGGATTTTCTACTTTGAAGGCTGCAGCTGTTTCCCTATGTATTACATAACTGTTCACACTTTTCCCAGCCCTCAGCAGTAAAGTGAATCCCTCCACCCTTATGGATTGCATTAATGATAAACCCATTTGTCTCAGGAGGTTCTGCATCCTGTTCCCTTTTCTCCATCTTCCAAACCATATGTGTGTTGTGGTCCTGTGTCTTCCTCAAGATGTTCTTTCTGTGGGATGGAGTTTGGCTCCTCTGGCACTCTTGAAGTGAATTTCTTCCTCTGCAAGACTTTGACATTCCAGCATTGTTCAAGTGTTCTGAGTTCCATTTTTAGCTAAGCCACAGGCCAGCCTGGGGGCTCAGACATTGTTGGTTTTTAAATCTATTTTGTGGCATGAAAAGCCTTTGTTACACTCAGACAATAATAAGTTCCTGAAGTGCTGTGGAAAGAAGTCTTTAATCTCCGTGTTGTGTCAGGTGAGCAAGATTTTTCTGAGGATGTCAAGTGAGGCAAGAATAGAAAGCCATTTCAGTAGGCTTAGATCCTAAGTCCTCAGCTCAGTGTGCTTAAGAGTTGGGAGAGGGATTGTGTCCAGTTTAACCCTTCATTATTCCCTGTTGTTTTTCCACCCTGTTATCCAGCATAATAGAGGAGCCTTCTGAAAGATTTTCTTGTTCTCTGTTTCTATCATCATTTTCTTGGGAGGCCTGAAGGGATGGATTGATAATGTCAACTAAAAGGATTTAAATTAACCTTCTCTGGATGCCCTTAGGATTAAAAAATCTAATGTTAACTTGAATATTGTAATAGTTCTTTTCCAGTGCTATAAATCACTGGCATTTCTCTGTACTCAAATAAAACCAAATCCACATTTGAAGCCCTGCTTATGCAGAATTCTAATTCTGAACCGTGAAACCAGTATCTTGAGCAATGCTGCAATGGGAGTTACATTTCACTCTTCTCCTCCCTTCCCCTTGTCCCCAGCTTGATAACACATAAATGGTTAATGCAGACTCTAGGATGTCCTGGCAGAACGGGTATTTGAATTTTGCAGGGAGTACCTTTAGCATTCTGTGCCAGCCACTGATTTTGTTGCAGGTACAGCCTGGAAAACTGCAAGGAATCCTGATTAGTACTGCAAGAGGGGAAAAAAAGGAGCTACAGAGCTGCAATACTTTTGGTTTATGGAGAGGTTTGCCTTAACTATCTCTCCTTATAATTGAGAGCCTCAAAGTTTAGCTATCTCTCCTTCCCTGTGAGGTACAACAGTGTCATTCTTGCTATTTCAGATGTTATTTCTATAGCACAGACATTACACAAGGAGGTTTGTGGATTTATTTAAGAAATTCAGAGAAGCAGGTGACAGAGCAGGCAAGGAAGCTCACAGGACCCAGATCTCATCCTGGCCAAGGCTTCACCTGAAGAAAGGATTAGGATTTTCAGACCCTCCTTTGTTCTTCCCTTCAGGGCAGCAGTTTTCTGTGGGGTGCATATATCCTTCTGAGCATTTTACAGGAGTTGCTCTTCCCCTGATGACAGTTTGCAGTCATCTCACTAAATTGCTCTTGAAGGATGCCCTGGGAGGATGGGAGGCTGTGGTTGAAGTGTTTGAATAAATAGTGATGAGAGTGTACACAGCATCACTGCCACCCGTGGTGCAGACCCAGTTTGGTTCTAGTTTGGAATTAATCTGTGGTTAAACTCTGAGTCAAGCCCAGGGTAAGAACTCTGGGCATAGGTGGTGAAATAAACAACTTGTAATTGAGAGTGAATCATCTCCAGAATTAACTACACCAAAGCTTTTTTCAAACTGTGAAAGGAAGAGTAGGAAGCACTTAATGAATGTGTTTTTAAACGGGCAATTTGTGTTTAGCTCATCAGGGTGAAAGCATATGAGGCTCCTTGTACAGATCACAGATGGCAAGAGAGATTGTCTATTGTACTCAAAACTTAATGTAGCATAAATGGTTGTGATAACCTAAATGACACATTTCTGTGTTTGGAGTTTAATGGGTGCATTTCAAGTGGAACGAGGTAGTGACTTAATGTCTTTTAAAAATTAATCCTCACCTGCTTTTATCTGTCAGTTTTGGAGCCCCCTCAGTGCTCCTGGTTCTGTTACAGAAATTCTGTGCATAGGAGCTGCCTGGCTGGGCCCTAAGCAAGATCTTCTCTGGGTGTGTCAGCCTGCAAAGACATCCCTAAAGAGGTCATGGGATGGAAAGATGCTGGGGATGAAGGAGAAGAAAGAGGAGAAGACGAAGAAGAAGGAAGAGAGAAGCAGCAGAAGCAGCAGCAGCAGCAGCAGAATAAGAAGAAGAAGAAGAAGAAGAAGAAGAAGAAGAAGAAGAAGAAGAAGAAGAAGAAGAAGAAGAAAGCAGCACTTTTTTAAAACCCTTTTTTTTCCAGCCATAACGTGTCACCTAAATCCCTTGACTGGATAGGGCAGGAGCACGGCTTTAGGATTAGTGCGTATGATGGATTTAGGATTTGAAGCGAACGTGTGTTGCTGTGTTTCCATCGTATCTAGTTTTTGCTGCCTAGAGAGAAATGTTCTTTTCTTTATCAGAAATGTCCATTAAAATACTGAGGAGGACCTTCGGAGAAAAGAGGAAGACTGGTACAATGATACTTTGAAGAGCTGTATGAGAAGAAAATGTGATTGTTCTTTTTTTTTCCAGCCCTGGAAAGAGACTGAAGAGCTTATGCACCTGGGCAGATCCACGGTGAAAGGCAAGGGTGGCTCAGGAGGGCAGAGAGGGGAATGGATTGTGCTGTTAACTGTGCATTATTTACTGCAGGGGATGTTGTTGGTTGGGTTTGAAGAGCAGGGAGACCCTTGGCAAGAGTGGGACCTGCAGATCTGCTGGTAATCAGAGAAAGGAAAGAGTTTTCTCTTTGTGGGAATCACTGTTGGGAGGAGGAAGCGGTGGAGGAGCCAACAACAGTAAATTGCTGTAATGTCTTGATGATGCTGAGCAGTTGGGAAAGTACCAAAGGAAAAAGAGAATCAGCAGGAGGAGAAGAATATCATCAGGAGGCCTTGCTGTCCAGAAATGGATTCATCTACATGCCAAATTAACTCATGGTCCATCATGTGTCTTCTTTAAAATCCTGAACTGAAGCCCATCCAATCCTCCAAAGTAGCCATGTACATCAGGGTAAAAAGGATTTTATTGGGATTTTAATGTTCTAAATCTGGACTGTGAAGGAGACATAAGTGTGCTGAGAAACTGTTCTGAAACAACCTGAAAAATACCAGTGGATTTTGGAAATTAAAAAAAAAATTGTCCTTTTTCTGATAATATTTTTTGCTTTTACATGGAAAATGCATACTACAGAATCTTGATACCTCCTAAGGCTGTCAGTGCTTGTTTTCAGTTCAGTTCAGAAATGGATATGTCAAGATCTCCCTTGCTTCAAAATAAGTTCTCAGTGGCTCGTCTGGCCGAAGACTTTTTCTGGGTTGGTGGCAGCATTGTAGCTTCTCCACGATGGAAAATCGGCCACTTTGGTAAGCTGCTGAATCCCTTCATTGAATGAGATGGGAACATCTTCAAAGCTTTCATGCTGAAATGTTATTTAGTGCCACCTTTGTGTAGCAGCAATGTGGGGAGCAGAATAAAAGGAAGAACAGGAGACAGCCCTGGTCTGATGTTGTGTTGTATGGTTGGTAGTGCAGTTTTTTTTGTGTTCAACATACCCTCGCTTATAATTTAATGATTGATTTATTTATGGTCTTCAGGACAAGCTAAAGCAAAGCTGTCCATTTTGACATCTGCAGACCTTTTGAAATTTTCTGTTGCATACACTTTATCTTCTTCTCCTTACCCACAGCAAGACAGGTTTGCTATCTGCCAGTATTTGTACACCTCTTAACTCTTAAATTTTTTATGCAATATTTCTGCTTAGAGTTTTTTAAATGAGCATTTAAAAGTATCTCTGCTATCTTCATCCACAGTAGGTCACTGGACTGTTGGGAGGTTATTTTCTGAATGCTGATATACAGAATTCTCCAGCTTCACTGGCTCTGTGAGAAGCCAGATCTCCTTTGGCTGCTCACAGCAGCCTTTCATTTAAATAGGTAATAAATCCAGCAAACCTAATTAGAGATGGCCAGAGAAAACAGATGTTCTGGTAAAAGCCCTTGAATAACAATCTTCTTGAGTGACTCCTGCCTGTCCAGTGAGGAAATCTGCAATGGCCTTGACCAGCACCACCCATTCTCTTGGAGCACTTTTTGTCCTATTTGTCTGTCAGCTTCATCGATCAAAGATTTTTTTTAGCAAGAAAATTGGACACATACCTTAGAAAGTACTGGGAATTTTTGCAGAGGTCGAGAAACACCATCCTACTCTGCTTCTGCATTTCCCTGGATGCAGATGGCTGATGGAGGGATGGAGAGCTGACAGCCTGACCTCAAATCAAACCCCCTAATTTCCACAGGATTAAGAGCATCTCTTCTCCCATTAACATCTCACTTATTGGGGGTTGTGTGCTTTAAGGATGGGTTCAGTCTTCCATTATCTCTTATATACAGTAAACAGTGTCCCAACCAATGCTGACAGAATTATACAGAAATGTTCTTTTCCAAAGACACTTTCAGATTTTTTTGGCCAATGAGAAGAATGGTAGAGAGTCCTGGACTTCAGTGAGGCTTGAGCCAGTGAGAGCCAACAAGGGGGAGAAAGTTGTAATGAAAGGAATAAGGTGGTTGGTTTAAAAGGTGAGAGGGACCTGCTCATGAGGCTGGAGGGATGCGAAATGAAACAAATGAAGATTAATGAGTTTGGATGTGATCTGATTTTTAATTAGATCCAGTGTAGTGATGCTAGTCAGGCTGGTGTACCTGAGCCATGAACACCACACACAGCTCATAGGCAGGATTGGCAAAATGGGCTGTTCAGCTGGACAGAATTCCCAACTCACTGTGCTGGATATATTATGTATTTGGATATATTACATATTTTATATTATTATATTGCTGTATTGATTTTAGAAAAGATTTTTATGCCTCCTGTCTAGAAAGCAACTGATATTCCTGGCAGGAATAGTTGGAGCCAGTCAGCTCTTTGGTTTATGTATTGATGAGCCACTTATAGCTGTGAAACCATTTCCAGTGAGACTTTTAAAAAATGGGGCAATCATTATGTCTTCAATGGATTGGCAGTGCTGAATGTGTGACAAGTGTGGGAGTCCTCTGGTTGTGTGTGGGAAAGCTGTTTTGGTTTGGTGATATTTTAAGGGAACAACTTGCCCTTCTGGTGCACGTGTGCTGGGGGGTTTCTCTGGGCTCACAAACATCTTCTGGAGACCCTGGAGAGAAAGAAGCTGCTGGAATCTGTTTTGCTCTGCTGATATTATTCGGGAGGGTGGTTGTTGTGAAGCACAATCAGGATGCATCCCTCCAGGATGTGCTCATGGGGCAGAACTCAGCAGAACAGGGGTTTGGTGCTCCCTGCTCACTGTTCCTAAGCCTGGCTGGGACAAAGGTGTGTGACACAGCCTGGGGCTGCCTTGAGCCCTGAGATTGAATCTTTTGACAAAGCTGATCCATGTACAAAAATACTAAATGACTCAATCTCCTGACTTCTTTTCATCCCCACATGCTAAAATACTCCCACTCCTTCACACATTTACATCAAACTCAGAGACTCCTAAAAGACAATAATGCTACTGAACCATAAATAATTAATTTGCAGACACTAGAACATCTTTCTAACAATAGGCATGAAATTGGTCTCTTTTTCTCCTCTTTGTGTCAGGACAAATTGTAGGTTTTATGGTTTGTGTAGTTTTGTTATTTATTGTTACTTTAACACTGTATATAGTAAATATAGATGTTATTAAGAAGCATGAAAAATAACTGTGAGTTTTTTGCTGCATCAGTCCAGTGTGGAACTGGGTGTTCCACGTTTCTATTCCCTGCTCTGCTCTGCCAGTGCTGCAGTACAGAGATCTATCTTCTCTCCATGACTGTTTTATCCAGATGCAAATTGAGGCAACTCATTAGATCAGAAGAGAGCTGAACATACGCTGAATTCTGAAAAAAAGGTACTAATGAAGTGCAAAATAGAAAAGCCGTAATTCAGCCTTAATTGAAGAGATAGTTAAGAGCCATTTCTTCAAAAAACCTGAGTCATTGCAAGACTGGAGGATTTTTATTTGAAGTATAAAAACGAATCCTTAAAGAAGGAATCTGAACAATGGGAAGGAGAAGCAGTTCTACTTCTCAGCAGTGTGCCCTTTTCACTTACATGCTGTGAAAGACTTCAGAAAAAAACATACCCTTTTCTGTTTGATATAAGTACCACTAGGATTTTTTTTTTCTTTCCTGCCAGTCTCTGTAGTGCTCTCAACTTTCAGCCCCACAGTCAGGGGAGGTGTGTGTGTCAGTGCCACACACAGGGAGAGGTGTCACTGTGTCTCTGCTCCATCTCCTGGTCCTTGCCTGGCTGCCCCAGTGAACCTCTGCATTCCCTTCCCATTGCATTGGGAAGATCCAGAAAAAGTGCTGTTGTGACACAGGAAGGAAGATATTTCTTGTGATTTCCTTTCCCTGTGTCACCAACCCCAAAAAGATGGCAAATTACACTGAAATATTGGGGCTGGGCACAGATCACCCAAATTCAGTCCAGTCTGGCTGGAAATGCAGCAGGAGGCTGTGAGGTGCTCAGGGTAGCTTTGGGTGAGAAATCCTGCAACCAAATAAACAGCTGCATTGAAAAAGCAATCCAAGGATGCTTATTAAAATTTTAACAGTAGGGAATATATTCCTACTTCAAGTAAAAGCTAAGTAAATGTGTGTTGCAGAAGGTGTACTTTTATTTTGGTACTTCGTTGTTGTTTTCTGCTTTGTAACAGGTGTGATCTTCGATATTTTTCCCATTTCTACTTTTCTAATTTCTTCAGATAAGATTATTTACTGCTACAACTCCCAAAGAGGAAGTTGGAAATTTAATGGGATTTGAAGTGTGTGTGATTAGTGTTAAGAGAAATTCTATTGTTAGCTATTTGGACCATTTTTTCTTTTTAAAAACCCTTTAAACCTTGTGAAATTAAAATAAGTTCAACCTTTCCATAATTATTAGCTCAGTAAATCAGAGAAATATTTATCTTCTTATGAATTGGAATGAAGGCAGATATTGGAAAGATTGAGTGTCTGGGAGAGGGTTGGGCTGAGTTTGGATTTGATGTTGCAGTGGATTCCAGTGATGTTTCTGGCACTGCACTTGCCTTTATGCCTGATACCTGCTGAACATTGATTTTGTCTAAAGGCATCTGTGACTGAAAGCCTTTAAGAAGTAAAGCTTGAAGGTCCAGCTTTGAGAAGTAAAATGTTACACGAGGGATTATCTTGTTCTCAATTCCTCACCTTCTCTCCATGAACATTTTATTAACATGGACAATGAACTCTACAGAATTATGCCTTTAAATTAAAATTTTCCTTCACTATGGCGATTTGCTTTCAAATGAATCTATTTTGCTGAACCTTTTCTGGAGTAAATGAATTGACATTTTCTGAACTCTAAAGCATGGGGATATCAATGCTTTTTCCCAGTTCTTTTTACTTACCTTGCTTTTGCTTTTGCCTGAGAGGCAGACTTGAATCACCCCAAAGAGCTGTGTTGGTGTTGATGCATTTTGGAATACATGGAATGAGTGTTTTCATTTGGACACTTTCATCTTTACTCTTGATGAGATAAGATTGATAAAAGAGAGCTGACCTCAGAACCTCCTTGCATTTATTTATAAAAGAGGATGCACTAGAACGTGTATTGCATTCATTTTCATTATTCAGTCTAGAGTCTCAGTAGTAATTTTCACTCCTCAGCTCCAGGTCTGGAAAAAAAATGTTGAACATGGTAATAGTTTTAATTTTACTTAAACAGATCAGGCAGAAAGTCAGAGGAAAATCAGGTCACAGGCTCTGCTCTGTCATCATGGGAAATAAATGGGAGAGTTGGCAGAAAATGTGAGTCTGCATTTATTCCTGGGACAGAGCCAGTTGCTCACAGTTGGATTGAAGTTGTTGAGCTCAGTCCTTGCAGCAGCTGGATTTCAGAAGAAAGGCCCCAACCTTGCTCCCAGGGGCTTCCAATGCCAGAGCTCTGGGCTGGCAGCAGCTCCCCAGGACAGGGCAGGATCCCTGCAGAGGCAGAGCAAACCCTTGGAGGGACTTTCTCCCAACACTCATGGCTTTTAAGGGCACTGCTCACTGTCTGGGATGCTGCCAAACCCACAGGAATGGAACACATCCTGAGGCCCAGAAACAAAGTACCACACAGGTGAGAGACCTTCCTGCTGGGAAGGTGTGGGTTTGGGGGATTTTGGAAGATAAAAAATCTGTTAGGTCCTTGCTGCCACATCTAGAAGCAAATCTGCAGGGTCAGTGATTTAATCCATGGAAGCAGTGGGACCTTGCTGGCTAAGGATTCCAGTTTGCAGGTGAAATTTCATCCTGTGTCCAGCACAAGGTTTACATGTTGTAGAAGCTGAGATTTGAGATGATCTTGAGAAAGGAACATACCTTGTGGTTCCAGCATCTATACATACCATATAAATTAATATGGGAATTAAAACGTTCCCACTTGCAGGTAAGTTCACAGTTGCAAAGAATATTTCTGACTTTTTCATCATAATACCTGACCTTTTATATCAGACACTGCAGGCAACCTTGTCCTTTGACTTGAATTGTTCATTTGATAGCTGCTTGATGCATTTTCTTCCCGTAAAGGTGATTGCAGAGGGAGTAAAGTCTGACTCACTGCTATCCCTTCATTCCTCTCCTCAGTGGAAAGATGTATGAGCTCCATGCAAGCAGGCACCCAGATGATCAAGCTCCGTGGTGGCTCCAAGGGGCTTGTTCGCTTCTACTACTTGGATGACCACAGGTCGTGCATTCGCTGGAGACCCTCGAGGAAGAATGAGAAAGCCAAAAGTGAGTGTCAGCCACAGAACCTCCCCTCTGACCCCTCCTTGCCCTCTTGTAAGCAAAGGAGAGTGAAGGATCTGGCTCAATGACAGGTGTTGTAACTGTGTTTTAAGTGGCAGTAAATGATTTTATGGTGGATAATTTATGAAGTTGCTGCTGTTGGCTGGGCAGGTTGCAGGGGTGTAGTGTGCTGGAAATGAGTTGGAGCCAACACCTGCATGAACTGGGACCTTGCAGTGCCAGGTTTGGGCTCTCCCTCTCTGGGTTTTCTCTGTGGGATAAATTTATCTGCCCAGCCCAGGGCAAGCACACAGCCATTAATGATCTGCACACTTTTGCCATTGCAGTTTCCATCGACTCCATCCAGGAGGTCTGCGAGGGCAAGCAGTCGGAGATCTTCCAGCGCTATGCCGACGGCAGCTTCGATCCCAACTGCTGCTTCAGCATCTACTATGGGGACCACATGGAGTCTCTGGACCTGGTGTCCTCCAGTGCTGAGGAAGCACGGACCTGGATCACGGGGCTGAAGTACCTGATGGCAGGGATCAGTGACGAGGACAGCCTCTCCAAACGCCAAAGGACCAGAGACCAATATCCTTCCTGTGGTGCTGGGAGTGTTTCCCAGTAGTGGAGAGCTGTGGATAACCTCAGGATTCCTTACAGTATTTGCTTTGCTCCAAGTAAGCACTAGGCTCAAAGCTTCAAAGCAGTTCCCATTGTATTCCCTGTTTCCAGAGACAGAGGAGTCCTTGAAGGTGATTGTTCTAGGCAAGATTTGGAGATGAATGACTGGAGTGGAATAACATGCAGGTATATTTTTCATCTCTTACTCCCAGCGTAAGACCATCCATTTAATTTGGTGATGTAACACTGAGATTCACTCAGAAGATTTTCTTCTGTGCTGCCAAATGGGCACAGAGCATGTGGGGCATGTTGAGCACAGCAAGTCTAGAAGCTGTTCCTGACCTAACATGAGTAGAGTTAGATATTATCTAGAACTTTCTTTCATTCTCAGTCTCATTTACAGTGTTTCCTAACATGGAAAAAACCCTATGTCCATGATGTTCAGTAATCCCCTTCAATATTCCCTGCTGTTCCTTAACTCTTATTCAATGTGGTTGAAGCAGACATTTGATGAGGCAGATAAAAATGGGGATGGCAGTCTGAGTATTAGTGAAGTGCTCCAGCTCATGCACAAACTGAATGTGAACCTACCCCGACAGAAAGTCAAGCAAATGTTTAAGGTAAGAAAAGGTAATTTTTTTCCTGAAAAAGCAAGGATTTAACATGAAACCCAGTAGGAAAGATTGGAAATATTTCAGCAGCTGGTTTGTTTCCACTCTACTGAGAGATACTACACAGTCCATTTGGTAAATTGAAAAGAGCTCCAGAAACACGTCACAGATAAATTGTTATGCACAGAAAAAGGCAATACACCAGGTACCTTCTGGTGTTACATAACATGAAGACACACAGTACCAAGATTGCTCTTTTGCTCTGCTTTTTGGATCAGAAACTCAGTCACATTTCCTCCTCTGATTATGTTCTCTATAATAAATCTTATCTAGTAAAGTATCCAATATCCTATGATAGCTGGTACAAATAAAATACCCAGCATGCAAACTTCTGTATCTGTCAGATTTTTGCACTGCTAAGAGCAGTTTGACATTGCATTCTGCTGACCTTGGCCCAGTTTTGTGAGCAACAATGGAGATGTGTAGCTTTTGTTATCACAAAGTCCCTGCAGGGACCAGGAAGCATTTATGTGAAATCCCTGATGATTTTTTCTTTACTTGCAAAATTAGTGTGCTTCCAGATCTTATTAGTTTATGGCCATGGGTTTAACAGATATCCTCTCAAATCCTGGATATAAAATGAATTTCAAGATGACTTGGGTTCCAATGGTCTGGAGAAGATATGGGTGGTTAATGCTGCCGTGCATGTTGTTGCAGGGTATGCTGTCTTTACTTCACTGCCATAGGTAGAAGAAATCCTTCAGGAGGGTTCTCTGTGGAACAGTTAAAACCTTTGAAGTTGTTTCTTGGCTCCTGCACTGATGCACCCATTGGAGAGTTTCACAGAGCAGAGCTGTGCAGAGCATTCCTGTGAAAAGGCTGATAGATCAGCCTGTTCCAGCAGCCACGCCAGGCAGCTTCAACCTGCATTTAATTCCAGTGTTTTACTCCGAGGCAGGGGTTTGTTTATTTAAAACTGATGCAGGCAGTTGTGTTCCTGACTGTCTCATTGCTGTGTGCTGCAGGAGGCTGACACAGATGACAACCAGGGCACGCTGGACTTTGAGGAGTTCTGTGCCTTCTACAAGATGATGTCGACGCGGCGCGATCTGTACCTGCTGATGCTCACCTACAGCAACCACAAGGACTACCTGGACACAGATGACCTGAAACGCTTCCTGGAGACTGAACAGAAGGTAGGCCTAAGCCAGGAGCAGAATTCCAGTCTTTCTGCCTTCCTGGTTGGCTTTGGGGATGAATTCCCTTTTAAAACAGGTGGGGACTTCGATGCTGTGCATGTGAAAAACAGACAGATGTCTCTTGATTTTCATCTCTCAGGCTGGCAGGACTATTTCTTGAATCTTCTTGTTCTCACTACTTTTTTTTTCTGTAGGCTATTTTTTTGTGCCCCTAAATACAATCTCTAGAATTGCTTTCTTTTTTCATGTGTTCCCTTAGAACAATTCCATCAGCATCTGTCTGCTCTCAGTATCCAGTAGCTGGGAACAAAGCTGGTGTTCCTGACTCTGCTTGTGAGCTTGTGCACAGCCCGTGATGAAACACTGAATTACTCTGCCACACCATCTCAGTGTGTAAACTGCAGGATTATCTTTCAAAGAGCAGTTGAGAGGATGATTAATGTACAGGAGATTTTTTGAAACACATTGTAGTACCTAAGAAATTGTCTCTGAGTGCTTTAACTCCAGTGCTGCAAGAACAAATGATTGACTTATCTTTGCCCTTTTCTTCTCATGGTCTCCTCTGAAGCTTCATGCCTGTAAGTCATAAATGTCCATGAGTTTCAATCATTGCCCATGAAATGAATTAATAAAAAAGCCACCTCCCTGGCAGTTATCTTCTTAGATAAGTGGGGTGTGTTTCCATTTCACTGATCAATTGATCTTCCAGATGGTGAGAGGAAAATGAACACTCACCAGAGGACACAAATCAGCTCAGCTAATTACTGGCATGGCCAAATCCTGCCTGTGGGGCTTCTCTCTCTTGCCACTCTTTCTCATACAACATGGACAGGGAAAACGTCTTTACTCTGTTCCAGGAAAACCTGGTGTTCCAGAGCTTTATCTTTTGAACCCAGCAAACGTATCATGTATGTTCAAACCCAGAGTTAGAGGATTTTTTCTTCTTCCTGATTTGCTTTGATTTATTAGGCTTTATATTACCCCCAGAAAAGGCATTGATCTTCTAGCAGACATGCTGGTGGTTTCATTTTCCCCCAGGCAAAGACTCCTTGTTGCCAAATTGATGGTCACTTTATTGCATTCTGATGACAAGGGCTTTGTTTTCATGCCATGTGCAGAATGGATTTGCTGGATCACTCAGGACAGGAATATTAAATAATATCAGTGATAATAGTTATATATCAACAGTAAATAGCAGGAATATTAATTAATTAATAGTGTTAAAATTGAGTTACCAAAACATTGCATTATGTAAAAAAAGTTAGAGTTCAACATAAATGGCACTGGTTTCATAAATGACAACATTTACAGACATATATTTCCCTTTGAATTCTTTTCTTTTTCAGTTGAGAATGCAAAGAAACCTTGAAGTTAGCAGATTTCCTGAGAACATTATGTCCTGATTCTCTGTTTCCCTGCTATAACAGATTTTTCTGTCTGCTGCATAAAGATGAGCCATTTTCTTGTTTTATTTTAAAGTAAAAAACCCTTTGATAATGCAAACTAATCCTTTAATCCTACAAGAGGAGAAATCCCATTGGTTTGTGACAAAGCTCGTTCTGTTTGGATGCTCTGTGGTGCCTAACAACAGATCTGACCTACAAAGCAGAACTCTGTCATCAGGCAGCTGCCAATAGCACAGAAACTTTTCACAGAGAGCTCCCCTTCCGATCTGACCTGACACTGATTGACAGCAGTGAGAATCCCACTGGGGAACTGGAAATCCTGAGTCCCACTATGGATAATCTGCCCAGTTGTTGCACTGGATGCAGAGGAAAGAGCTAAGAGAAGCTGTGATTACTAGTTCACACTGCATTTTTTGCTGCTTTTACAGATGACAAATGTGACTAAAGAGCATTGCCTGGAAATCATCAGCAAGTTTGAGCCATGCCCGGAGAACAAGAAGGAGGGAGCCCTGGGAATTGATGGTAAGCTGGCTGGTGCAGCTTTTGTAGGGAAAAGGCAACTGTCTCAATGCTCAGGAGAATATTGCTATTGCTTGCAGAATATATAGTTGTAGAATTTTGTCATGTTGTATAGAGTGTGTTTCCAGTCTTTTTGTTTTTTTTTTAATATCTACCATTTGCTGAGGAACCTAAAGGGAAATCTGATCTCTTTGGAGGAATTTTTAAAGGTACATATCATGCTAAGCAGCAGTCATTGTAAGTCAGCTGGAACTGGAAGTGTCTTTATTTGTGCTTTTGGAATATACAGTAGAACTTAGTTGCATCATCCCTGCAGGTATTTTTGGAAATCCTTTAAGTCTTAATAAGAGGAGTGATGTGATCCAGAGTAAATATCTGAGTGGGATGACAGATGAAATTGGTCCTGCCTTCCTGACCTTTGCTGCTAAAGCCTTCTCTCTAAATACATCAGTGCTGTACCACCGGGCTGCTAGCTGTTATTTTGGGGACTGACTGTAAGTTCTTTCCCCTAAATAGTAAATCTTCAGCCAGATCTTACTGACTCCAAGAAGACAGTACATTCCTCAGGAACTAGCTTCTGTGCAAAAGTTCCTGGACCATTAGAAAATCAGTCTTGTCCATTTCTGTGGGTGTGTTGTCATTCTGAAAAGTGACAGAACAGAAGTTGTTTGGTTTCCTGCAGGAAGAAGTGGGTAGTTTCTGGTGCAGTGTGTAAGGTGGTTGCTTAGGATGGGTCAAGGTCTGTTCTACTTCCAGACTAAATTTTCAATTTATTTTAAAGCTTATGCTAATACCAGTGAGGGAGCAGATGACATTCTTTTCATTTTCTGGTCTTTACAGGCAGTTGCAGTCACATAAATAATGAATAAGCAAGTTCATTATCTTGCTTTCCTCATACCTACAAAAGTAAGAGTAGGTTTTTCAAACTATTGTAGATTTCCATAGAGAAAAAAAAAACCAAAAAAACAAACAAACAAAAAAAACCCAAACAAAAAAACATTCTATACAGTTGCTTTGCCTCAAAATGGATGATAAAACATTAGAGAGTTTAGGGGTTAGGATAAGAGTCCAGCATGGTGACATTCTGCTGGTGTCTGCTACAGATCTCCTGATCAGGGGGAAGAAGAGTTTGAAAACAATTTGAAAAAGCTTTGTGATCTTCACCCCTCCAGTAACTTGCTGGAAGTGCAGCAGAACAGAACAGACCTAATCTAGAGTTTAATTAATGCAGGAGAATTCTGGTAACATCCAAACAGAGGCGACTGAGGAGCTGACAGGGACACATTGCTGGGCTGGTGCTGACAAAGGAGAAAGCTGCTTAAAAATCATAAATCCATATCTGCATGTTCATCATGTATGTACATGAGCACGCACACACACACAGGAGTTATTCACTCAGAGAGTGAGTTGTTCTTTGTCTGGAGTTGAGACTTTGGATCTCTCCTGTTTCCCAGAAAACAAGTCCAGTGTAGCCTTGGGGACTGAAATGCAACAGCCATGGAAGCTGAGGCTGCCTGTTTATTCCTCAAATTGGTACAGCCCAGTCAGGAGCATCCTGCCCACACTTGGCTGCACTTCAATAGTAGTGAAATAATAGTACAATGTTCTTTGTCCTTTCATATTCATTCATGTGCCTGTATTACCTTGTGTTCTCAGCTGTGCTGGCTTTTGTCACGGAGCACCTTGGGCTGGCCTGTGACAATTGGCTCATTCACAGTGTTGCAAAGAAACCCTTTACCTTTGTCTGCTGATCAAAGTGACACCGAGCCAGTGCACCTTTCCTGAGTGGGTGATCACTGGAGTCCCGTGGGATACACTGCTGACAGGACCTTCCTTCCTGTTTCTCCCTCCTGGGGCTGATAGATCCACTTGGTGTGAACTCATTACAACAACCCTGACATCATATTTTAACCAGAGCTTAAAGCAAACAATGGTGTTGTTGCAGCAGCTGCCCTCCCAGTGCTGGGGGAATTAATCTTGCAGCAGCTGATTGGTTTGCAGGAAGAACTGATTAACCTGCCACGAGTGGTTGGCTGTGTGTTTGCTGACACACTCTGTGCTCTATCCGTTTTCCACGCTGGCTGCTCTGCCTTGGTTCATCTTTTGTTTTCACCCTGGCTCCATCACTGCTTATTGATCATATTATGGGATCCAAGAGACTCCAATATTCAGCTGGGCTGAGTTGAATTCCCTGGCACTGTGTCCTGGTGTATTGTTCAAAAAGTTCTGGTGCTATTTGTATTCATCAGCTCTTTTCCTTTAATAAAACTTTCATCAACACAAAATGTATAGCCTTGAAGGACCATCATGAAGGTGACATTTTATCTTGTCACAGTCAAAGTGTGTTAAGACCTTCAGAAGTTTGGCAGGATTTTTACACAGGCACTGTTTTATTTATGGAATGAGTGAAATGTCAGGCAAACTAGAAGTCTTGAAGCAGAAACCTACTGAATAAGGGCATCATAGCTGTCAGCAAAGCCAGGGTGTGAATGGGAATCTGAGTCTTTCCTTGGTGGTGAATGAAAAACGTTTGGGGGATATTTGAAGTGGAAGTTACAGTGTCTCATGTCAGTCTGAATTGTGAAAGTGTCTGTGATATGTGCACAGATGCCTGCTGGAGATCTGAGAGCAGCAATTTCACACAAAGACAAAATCATAACTCGCTAAAACTTTGCTTCTGAACAAGAGTGGTGATTGAAGTGCACACAGGGTCTGGGTGATGGTGTCTGCAGGATTTGCAAACATCCCATTGCTCTGGAAAATAAATTCTTCTGGTAGCACCACTGAAATCCCCACAGTTAATTGATATTTCAGTGTCAAGGCTGGAGTGAAGTTCAGTCTCTGAAGTGACATTAGTGCAGTACTGCAGAGCTTCCCCCTCCACAGGCATGCTTGTGGTGTCATATCCAGAGTGGAGAGTGTAGCTTCTACAAGCCAATGTGTGCTGTCATTCTTTGGGAATTTTTGGGGAAAATACTGGAGGGGGAGAAGAGATTATCTCCTGCTGGACCATCAAAAACTGTCCCTAGGCAGTCCAATACCACAGATCTTACAACATTTCACTGAGGGGCAACACCAGGGTATGACTGCAGATCTCTGAAGGCTTTTATCAGCCATGCAACCTAATGTCCCAGCAGAATCTTTTGACACAAATTATAAGCCTAAAAGGTTTGGATAAAACAGGTATATTTTTCTCAGGAAAGGCAGAGTGGGAAAACGTACAAAGCAACTAGAAAATCAATAATTGCTTGGTCATGGTGACATTTGGGATGCAGTGGTGCTATTACTTTATCTTAAATGTGTTGGTGAGCACAGGGATGCATTTTAGTCTGCTTTTCGGAAGGTTACAGCAACACAAAGGATGAAACTGCATTATTTATAGTGTTGTTTGTTTACAGGTTTCACCAATTACATGCGGAGCCCATCAGGGGACATATTCAACCCAGAACATTACCAAGTGAACCAGGACATGAGCTACCCTCTGAGTCACTATTTCATTACCTCTTCACACAACACCTACCTCATGGGAGATCAGCTGATGTCCCAGTCCAGGGTGGACATGTATGCATGGGTGCTACAGTCTGGCTGTCGCTGCGTGGAAGGTAAGGAGCAAAAAGGAGCTGTCAGTAGGCTCTTTAGCTTGGTTTCTCCTCTCTAAAGAAAGATTTGTGACTTCTGCAGAAGACAGGGTAACTGGGGAGAGGAAAAAGCCTAGGGAAATGGTGTTTTCCTTTCATAAAGAACAACAGAATAATGTCGTGATAGAATGGACAAATTTTCTTGAGCATGGAAATAAGACAGACATTTGAGGAGTGGTGTTGTTGGTACTGAGGAAAAAAATTGTAAAACTCCTGTTGTGGAGAGGATGCTGGTGTTGGGCAGATTGCACTGGTGTTTGTCCTGCCTAGCCAAGTGTGTGACTACCAGACTGGCAAATGTGGCAGAGTTCTTGCCACACCTAAGAGGAAAGTGGATATTTCTGCTAAGGGACTTATTCTGTGAAATGGCAACAGTCTCTGCAGTGACCAGGAAGCCTTTTTGTGGAATCCCCTCTGATACTTGTGCTGCCTTTCTGAGCCATTGCCTGCTTCATAATCATCTTCAATATTCTGACCATCAAAGTGTTTGCACAGTTTTTCAGAAGGCAAATACTGTGGTTTGCTCAGGTTGGATTGTGGATGTGCCAATGGATGCTTCAGAGGAGTAAAACATTTCAGGAAAAGATAATTATAGACAAGTATAAAGGCAGGCAAAATCCAGGGTGGGCTAGAGATGTCCAGGTCTTGGCTTGGCATGTGGTGTGAGCAGCTTGGCTTGGAGTCTCTGCTTTCCTTTTCAGGTTCAGCAGTAATACAATGAAAGCAATGCTCTGCTGTGTCATCTCTCTGCCTGTCATAACACTCTTGTTAATAGGAGTTTCTTTGCTTGGGGCTTTCTCAAACAGTGGGAAGAGTCACCTGGTACCAGAACAAGGTCAAGGCCAGGAAGCTCCTTCCCAGGAAGGATGTTCAGCACAGTGAGGAGAGAGATACAGATGCAGGATGGGAATGAACTGTGCCCTGATTTGGGGACATGGCTGGCTGGGCTGCTGAAGGGAATCTCAGGATCTCATGTGCCTCCCCAGAGGGTGGCCCAGATGTTTCTGGTCTGATGGGTGTCTTTGTTTCTGTCCTACAGTTGACTGCTGGGATGGGCCAGATGGTGAACCAATTGTCCACCATGGATACACCTTGACTTCCAAAATCCTCTTCAAAGATGTGATTGAAACTATCAACAAATATGCCTTTATCAAGAATGAGTATGTATCCAGCCTGCCAACCTCTGAGTCTCAGGGCTGTGACTGGGACTGTTCCTTGGCATCCCTGTACAGGCAGGGAGGGAAGATCTGACCTGTTCCTGCAGAGAACAGAATTCCAGACAGAATTTGGAGCTGTTTTCTGTGGGGAAATCCTTCAGAAAGAAACAGCAAGGCAAAGCTAAGTAGGAACATTCTGCACTGAGGTGTGGGGCTGGCTTTCTGCAGCTTGTACAACACCTGAGGAACAGCAGGTTTTGCCAGTGAATGTTTTAGTGAAGGAGTGACAGTTGAACCACATCTCTGGATGTGCACTCTGGTGCTGCCAAGGCTACACCTGGGTGCTCCAGGGACAGGAAACAAGTCAGGGAATAAAGAACCCAAAGAGACAGTAGCCCAACTGTGGACAAAGCAGCCTGTTCAGGGGAAAGAGGTTATTTTCCCTACAGGTACATTGTCATGAAATCAGATATTATACATGGGAAGTTTCATATGCCTTGGCAGTTACTGTTCTCCTCCTCCACACACAGTCAAAATGTGTGTCAACCTATCTTTTTTTTTTTTTTTTTTTAAGAGAAATTACTTTATCTCTGTAAAAAAATTCCAGTAGTTCCCTCAAAGCAGCCCATCTGCCTTTATGAATAGAGCTAAACTTGCACTGCATTTTCAGACCAGATAAACTTACTGCGAGAATGAGATTTTTTGCAGTTTGCCTGAAGACCTGGTAAACAAATCAAAGGCAAGCTGGCTAGCAGAATATAAGGCCATGCTTCTGAAATTGTTCAGTTTTTAAAACTTTTGCAAAAAGGTTTACTGAGACCACATCATCAAGTGGGAAAGTTTTGTCCTGCAGGCATTATCTGGCTGAAACACCTATTTTTCCTGATGAGGAGTTAATAAGGGCCAGATGCCAGGATAGAAATAATTGATTTTTAATTAAGAATCCCTGATAGTTCAGTCCTGCAAAACTCCATTATAGACTGGCTTTTGTGCTTGTCCTAAAAATGCATCATCTCTAAACAGAAATCTACCTTCAGTGTGGTTTTACATGGCACTGACCACACTGGACTAGATGTTTCACAAGTTCTATCTTCAACCAACCAGGCATTGTTGTTCCTTGACCTCAGCCTGGAGAATCAACAATAAATGACTAAAATCAAACTAAATTTAGAAGTAACACTTACTGTCTTTGTAGGAGAGGCTTTGTCTACAGGCTTATGTGTATGACACTGCTCTGCTGATAGTTGGAAAAGTCTTCATGCTATAAAAGCTAAATTTGCAGCTGATATTTGCTTGTCTCTGCAGGTACCCTGTGATCCTGTCAATTGAGAACCACTGCAGCATCATGCAGCAGAAGAAGATGGCTCAGTATCTTACAGAAATCCTGGGAGACAAACTGGATTTGTCTTCTGTGCACAACGATGACTCCACAAAGCTCCCTTCACCTGCAAGTCTTAAAGGGAAGATCCTGGTTAAGGTAAGCACCTGCTTCATGTGTTCTCCCCCTCTTTTTTTGATGATGATGATGATGATGATGATGATGATTTCTGCCTGGTAATCACTGCACTCTAACTTAAATCATTTCCCAAAAAGCAGTCCTTAGGAAACTTCTACTTAAGGTTCCGAACAAATGTCTTCTCAATCAATAAGAACCTGGAAAAAACACGCTTTGAGTAATGGTTTGGGGGTTTTTTTAATGTATCATTTTGTCAAATGCATAATGTATTTTTTCAAATCAAGAGCTGCATGCTGCCCTGCCTCTGTAACAAATTTATCTTCTAGGGCAAGAAACTTCCAGCCAACATCAGTGATGATGCAGAGGAAGGAGAAGTTTCTGATGAGGACAGTGCTGATGAGATTGATGATGACTGCAAACTAATGAATGGAGATGTAAGTGAAGTGCCTATTTGAATGTAAATGTTTGTCAGGAGAAGAAACCTCTATGAGTTCTGGATTGTGGATGTGGTGTAATCTTTGGGATTTATCCCAAGTGGTTTAGGTTCTAAACCCTCGTGGGGGCAGATTGATGAAAATGCACATGAAGCAGCACCAGTTCTAGGGGTTATGTTTCAAGTTTAGAATTTTAGAGAGTAATATCTCATGATTCATCATGGCATCACAGTGTGCTTCCCCTCAAATGCAAAAAAGAAAAGAAAATATTCTACTTAGGTCAAATTGTACTTATTGTTATAGAGCATTCCTTTGCTTTGCTGAATGCTGGGCAGAGTTGATTTTTACTGTAAGGAAAATCTTTGCTTGCTTCAGTCTGAAAGTCCCTTATTTCTTCATCCTTTTTTAAAGTTCTATTTTTTTGTCACTTTAATCTTCTGGCAAGTTCTATTGCACCTTCCAGAAACAATACAAAATACACAGCAAAACCATTTAATGACCTAAACCAGATTGCCTTGGAGAGAGTTTGCATTCTCAGTCCTCTCTCCCTCAGGCTATCTCCTCATTTTGTATTATGGATTTGATCCTTTTCATCTAAAAGAGAAACTTCTTTGTGAATAAGTCTACCAAAGAAGAAAAATAATTTCTTTGCTTTTTCAAAGTTATTACATGTTAGCATATAACTTTTCAATATTTTACAGCATCATCTTTGTTACTAACAGTTCACTTTGCTGAGGTTTCCTGATGCTTTAAATCTGAGATTTGCTACACCTTGTTTGCTTTCCAAAATGAATTTTTGAAGAATTCAGAAAACCAGAGCTTGTTTCATGACAAATGTAACTGGGAATTCTTAAGGCCTACTGAGAAAACACAATCTGTCACCTCTTAAAAGACCTGAATGAAAAAGAAAACTCTTGATTTTTAGTTTTAGTTTTATTTATTTTTATTTCCCCACTTCCCCACATGGGCCATGGTGCACACAGAGGAGGGAACAGGAGTTCTCTTGCATTTTGCCTTTGATCTGCTGAAAACAGGATTCTAAACCA
The DNA here is from genome assembly GCA_024500445.1 of Entomyzon cyanotis. NCBI lineage: Eukaryota > Metazoa > Chordata > Aves > Passeriformes > Meliphagidae > Entomyzon > Entomyzon cyanotis. The sequence continues at coordinate 2,927,334 of JAKEPQ010001025.1, forward strand.
TCTCCCATCCATTCCATCCAGTAGATTTTGCACCTATTGTAGCTGCAGGGTCAACCTGCACATGGCATGGCACTCACATGAGACTTTTTTCGTCACTGCCTTGTTTAATGATTTAATGTTTTGCTTGTAGGCATCTGCTAATAGGAAAAGAGTGGAGAATATAGCAAAGAAAAAACTTGACTCACTGATAAAAGAATCCAAAATCCGTGACTGTGAAGATCCAAACAATTTTACAGTTTCCACTCTACCATCATCAGGAAAGGCTGGGCTGAAATCTGATAGTAAGAAGGTGAATTTATGTTTTATTGTAGTTGTGTTTTATTAGTTTACTGAATATATCTTATATTATTGACCTCAGCTTCAGAGCTGAATTCATGCAGTTAATGATGATGCCAGGTGAACATCCCTGTCAGATACACAAACTATTTATCTTGCTCACACAGCAATTGGAGCATGAAATGTACTCTGAAATGACTTTTCAACAGAAAGAATTTGATTTTCCATTTTAAAAACTGCTTATGAAAGTTGGGCTCTTTTTATTCCTCAGTTCTCTATGTTCTATGCATTTTCATTGTATTTTAATTTTATATTAACATTAATTTATAAAAATGTAATCAGCCCACAGACTACACTTCGTGAAGTGGAGGCATTTTTATTTTAGACTTTGTAATAAGCCACAAAAAGCTTGGGAAGATTGTTCCACGCAAATCAAAAACAGTGGAGATCTGCCAGTCATAAGCAGGTGTAATAACCAGTAATAACTAGGGATAAGAACTAAAAATCAGCTTCCCAAAGCATTCCAAGGGGTGAGTTTTGGATGTACTTTAAACCCAGTGATTTCCACAATGAATCAGAGAGTTCCTGTGAGAGCCACTGCAAGGCCAAGGCTTGAAAAACCCTTTAGCAGAGGTGTTACCCAGAACGGTCAGTGTTAAAAACCCCTGCTGTTTGTGCAGATAATTCAGAGACTCTCTGAGCACTCTGAACTCCCATATTCTTCTCTCTTTGGTTGCTTCAGAGTAAACTCGAGGATGATGTGGAATCTGGGGAGGATTTCAGTGCCAGCAAAAGGCACAGCCGGTCACTCATGGGCAGCTTTTCCAAACGCAAGGTGAGCCCCTGCTAAGGTGAGGTCTGCACCACATCTTGGGTTCTTGGTGGGTTTTTTTTTTTCTTTGCAAACAGCAGAGAGGAATTTCGTAACTGCAACATCTGCAGCACCTCGCTCTGAGGCTGTTCTCTGAGTAGACAGGCTGGGGAGCTGCTTATCATTGTGCATAACAACACAGATTCTATTTACATAAAGGTCTGAAGGCATCCAAGATCTAACTGAGAACCACCAAAATTAATTTACACCTTTTATCTGAGGATTTGTGCTTCCTTTATAACAAGGCCCAGACCCTGGGCTGAGTTTTCCCCATGTGCAAATTTTGCTGCAAAACCGAGTGTTACGAAAGCTGTCATTTTCCATTTTCTCTAAGTAACACACTCATTGGCATAACAAAGCAGAATTGTAGCCAGCTGCTCAAACTTTGATCACACAGTTATGATATTATGGTTTTATTTCCTTCTGGCGCAGAAAAAAGGAAGCAAATTGAAAAAGGCATCAAGTCTGGAAGAGGGTGAAGACGATTCGGATTCTCAAGGGAATTTAGCCAGGAGCTCTGTACATTACAGCAGGTTTGTTAACAAGTGATTGGACAATTTTGTTGCTAAAATATGCCTGCATAAATGCAGCCACTAAATAGGCTTGCTTCTGGTCTAGATGCCAGTTTGGTGATGGCTGTAGGCATGTGACAGGAATGTGGGGACATGTGACAGGTATATGGGGAGATGCAATGTCTGCATCCAAAAAAGTCACAAAATCACCAGAATGGTCTCCAGGTGCTGTTCAGACTAATTAGCACAGTGTACCTTCTGTGCATTTTGAGCTCTTACTGCCTCATATATTTCTTTACCCTGATTTATTTTTAAATATGGAAGATAACATTTACCTCTTAATTAGTGGGAAATTGATTTGTTATGTCTTTCCAGGGTAAACAGGCAGAAGAAGACAATGAAGCTGTCCAGGGCCCTGTCTGACCTGGTCAAATACACGAAGTCTGTTGGCATCCATGATGTTGAAACTGAAAGTAGGTTGAACTAAAAGTCTGCTGAAAATAATTGCCACACAAAGAAATGGAAAGGTTTATGTTCTTACATATCCTTTTATTAAAAGAAAACTTCTTAATGAAGATTCAGGTCAGCATCATTAGGGTTCATTTTCCCAACCAGAACTGCTCCAACAAGCACAGCATCTGCTGTAATTTAAGGATAGCATAGTTCCTGTGAGTGGCATGAACTGAAATGATGCTTGATAGTTAAAAAGGAACTAGTGCTATGTACTTCTGAAAGCTTTATCGAGATAATAAATAAATAAATAAGGAGATCACCTCTAATGTCCTCCTCTCTCCTCTGCAGTCTCTTCCAGCTGGCAGGTTTCATCTTTCAGTGAAACCAAAGCCCACCAGATCCTGCAGCAAAAGCCAGCACAGTACCTGCGCTTCAACCAGCACCAGCTGTCCCGCATCTACCCCTCCTCCTACCGCGTGGACTCCAGCAACTACAACCCCCAGCCCTTCTGGAATGCTGGCTGCCAGCTTGGTGAGCAGGGAGGAAACTTACTTATTTTTATTCTGTCTTGGGAGGGATGTTTTAATAGGAGGGCTGGAATCACGCCTTGGAACACTCTGAGTTCTCTGCTCATCCAGCTTTGCTGACCATTGAGTCCTCCTCGTTACTGTCCCTGTTGTTACCTGGCCTTGATCATGTGTCTGACATGCAAGGAGTTGTCTGCTAAATGGAAATAAATGAAATTCTCAACTGGAAGAGGGCTTCAGAGTTCAGCTCTTTCGGAGATGTAATATATGTTATACAAGAGAATTATTTTCCATAAGGTATCTGATTTTTTGCATCTAAGAAGTCAAATTTGAATCAGATGTTTTGTTTTGTTTTGTTTTGTTTTGTTTTTTAAATAGTTGCACTAAACTACCAGTCAGAGGGGAGAATGCTGCAACTAAACAGGGCCAAATTTAGTGCCAATGGGAACTGTGGCTATGTCCTCAAACCAAACTGCATGTGTCAAGGTAAGGAAAATGACCAAAATCAGTGGATCACTGCATGAGAAGACTGAGTGTGAGGCCTTGTTATAGTTTGTTTAAAAGTGCATTTCTGATGCTAGAAGCAAACGAGCCAGAAGGTCTCTATAATTAAAGTCATGTTGCACTTCTTTCACATGATGGGACTCTTCATTCTGACAGGTGTCTTTAATCCAAATTCTGAAGACCCACTGCCTGGTCAATTGAAGAAACAGTTGGTTTTAAGAATTATCAGTGGTCAACAACTTCCCAAACCCCGTGATTCCATGCTGGGAGACAGAGGAGAGGTATGGGACAGTTGGTGATTGTTCTTGTGTGTTGCAGAAGGTTTATTTCCATGCTGGCTGGGCTAAGGATGAGGATTTCACACCCTGTCACTTGTCAGGAGGCACAGAACATGAATAAATTAGGTCATGAGCATCCTACATCTTCAGGTGGTTTTCTTCACTTTTAACCATCACAGCTGAGCTTTGATGGTTTTCCTCCAATTGCCAAAACAGTGCCTCCAGGAGAAGCCAAAAAGGGAGAAATCAATATAATAATCCACTCCATATGGCTCAGGACCAATAATTACTCAGACATTCATGTACAATGTCCATATTGTAAAAGCCATTTGCCTGGGTTTCACCTTTGTCACTTGTTCTTTTCAATATTTGTTGCTTTTTGTTTTTCAGATCATAGATCCATTTGTTGAAGTAGAAGTTATAGGTTTACCTGTTGATTGCTTCAAAGAACAAACTAGAGTAGTTGATGATAATGGTAAGATTATCTGGGATTTGTATTTTTTATGGCTCAAACATCCTCTTTCAGGCAAGTTTTTTTCTTAAGAACAGGAGTAGATAAGATTTGGTGCCTATTATGACAAAGCACTGAAAAATGCATTTAAGCATTTTTAATATTAATTAGACTTGAATATTGAATTGTTTGACTGAGTTGGTATAAATGTTCTGAAGATCTTGGTGTAAAACAAGACATTCTCATTGTGTGTCAGAGAAGGGTATTTTGGGCTTGCTGTGATCAAAAGGGAGGTTGACCGAAAGGCAGGGCCAAATTTAGGGGAGGTCCAACTCTGTCCCTTGCAAACCCTTGTGCTGTTTTGTTTCCTGCTGAAACACATGGAAGTTCTGGATTTTCCAAGAACAATCATCAATCTATTAGGAAAACTAGAATGACATTGCAGTTTAGGCATTCCTTATGTAAGCACACTTCTTGTTTCTTGTGACTGAGATCCCTCAAGGGTGATTCCCTCCTTCCAAGGTTTTAACCCCATGTGGGAGGAGACGTTGGTGTTCACAGTCCACATGCCAGAGATTGCCCTGATCCGGTTCCTGGTGTGGGATCACGACCCCATTGGCAGGGATTTCATCGGGCAGAGGACAATAGCCTTCAGCAGTATGATGCCAGGTAAGAGAAAGGGGGACATCACCAGTTAGTGGGCTGGGATTTTCCTGTAGTACATGAAAATTAGTGTGTGTGAATGTAACTGCTGCAGGATTTTCTAGTTAGAACAAGAGAACTGCAGTTTGGAGCCTGAGTTATCTGTCTTAGTCCACTGCTGACTGGTAGGGTGATGAAGAGTAAATCAATTAACTCTAGAATTTTGGGACTAGACTTTGAAAATATGGGTAAGATTGTTAAGCAGGATGGCTAAATACTGTGGGCTTGGCAGGCTGCTGTACTTTACTCCTTATCTCATACTGCTTTTTCCTCCATTTCTTCAGAGTTTCTGAAAAATCACTAGAGTTTTCCTTGGTCCTATGACTATTAGTAGTAGTTTAACACAGAACAGAAAATTACCTATTCTGATGATGTGATCCAGGTTATTAAATGCCATTTTCTGACGGTTTCCTGTTTCTGTTTTCAGTTCAGTCTTCTTTCACATAAAAGGTTCTTCTGTGTATATTTCTCTTTTCTTTCAAAGTAAATAAATAAATTTGTGTTTAAGATTGAGAACAAACATCCAGTCTCAACAAACTGACCTTGGATGAAAGGTTGGCATTCTTAATAATGGACTCTAAGTCCAGGGGAGAGAGTGTGGCTAAGTTTAAATCCCAGGCTGACAGCAGCAATAACTGACCCTGGATAAAACAGGACATGGCTGTTTTATAAAATCATGACAAAAATGGGGGTGAAGTTTGTAAGTGATGTGGCTTAGGTACCTGAGTGTGGCAAGGTGATGCTCAAGCCTGGGTAGTCACTGTGAGAGGAGCTGGGATAAACTTTCTTGATCTCTTTTGCTGCTCCAGCTCTCCCCTGTGACCTATTCCAGCTCTGTGCCAGCTCTGCTCCCTCTGTTTCAGGTTACAGACATGTGTACCTGGAAGGCATAGAAGAGGCTTCCATCTTCGTGCATGTGGCTATTAATGACATCAGTGGTAAGGTGAGTGTCTCTGTGGTGTGCAACTCACCTACAGGAGCTGCCAGCTTCTTGTGTCACACCAGGGAACCCCAGAGGGTGAAGGTCCAGACCAACATTTTTGTTCACTTAGAGTAAAATATATCTCTGTGCTTGTCATGGTAGCCTTAGGTCTTTCTGAATATCCATGAAGATAAAGACAAATCATAGGGAAAGTTATAAAAGAGATTCTTGCAGTGCCTTTTTGAGGAAGCTAAAGGGGAAGGTTATTTCATTGCAGCACACATTTATAGAAATAAATATGATTGTGTCCAGTCCTGTAATTGCACCTTGCTGAACCAAAGGTCACACACCTTAACCCTGAGTGCTTGTTCCCTGCAAAGCTGATGCTGTAAAGGCTCTGCCTGATGCTTTTGCATTTTAAATTTAATTAAATGCTTCAAGCTTATTTGCTTTGGATTTTTTTTCTATAATAACACTTAAAGTGCAGAGGAAAGGTGTTGCTGGTAATATTTGTTGGGCATTTTTACACTCCTGGCCTTTTATTTAGAGTTTTTTTAAGAGTTTGTTTGCTTCACATGCAGGAGATAAACAACTCTCAGGGTGCCATATCTCAATTTCCATGAAAGTAAAGCCCTAACTTCAAACTTTTCCTAGGCCAGCTAAAAACGAGACAGCTCCTCTCCTCTCAGTGCACTGTTCTGTGGTGTTAATGCCAATGAAATTCAGGTACAAAGCACCTTTCAGTGCCTTGAGAATCTCAGTTTTCACCAACAGAGCCTCCCGCAGTAGCGAGGTGCAATATCTGCATCGCGACAGCAGGAGGAAGCATCCAACGGGCTGGGAATTCCCAGCTCCTCCTCGGGAGGGAAATCCAACCAATTCTTGAACAGGAAAACAGCTTTTTTAACTGCTGGGCTTTAATCACCGCTTAGTTACTTAACTTCATCAGCTTCCAAGTCACTGCCCTTGGAAACACAGCAGTGTTTGATGGAAAGGACAATCCTGTGTTAATGTTTGAAGTATTTTAAATTCAAACCTCCTTTGGCAATATTCTCTCTCCTTTTAGCCCTAATTTCCTAGCCTTTCATAATTATTTGCTCTTACTAACTCTTCATGAGTTGGTGATGGTTTGCAGTAGGGCAAGCTGTCCATTTAAAGTCTGGCAGCTATTTCTGAGGACATAGATTTTCTTGGTGTTCCCTGATTGCTTCTCATTGTCACTGCAGTCTTGTTTGGGTTTGCTGGTATTAAGAAGTGATTCTGTGCTCTGACATAATATAAGGATTTGGAAGGAAAGCCTGTGTGTGTTGTGGTTTTGTGGCTGGTTTTTTTTTTAATTTATAATTTTTAATGAAAACTACTGAAAATGTGGAACAAATATTACATGTCCCATTCTGATTTGGTCTCTCTGAATCACTTTCTGCTTTGGTTTTGTGTTAACAGAATGCTGTCCAAATTGGAATTTTTTCTGTTTTTCCTCTCTTAATTATGGCAGAAAAATCATCCCAATTATCAGCCTGATTTTACCCATTCAGAGATTCTAATGCAAGCATTAACATTTATGACTTTTTTATAAATGGAGTTATTCCACCTGCTCAGTAGCTTGATATTACTAAAACACTCTTAGATTTGTTTTTTTACCACCTTAACTTGTGTGTGAAATCTCTTTCAGATTGCTCTGTTTCCTGGACAGGCTTTTCTTTGTTTCTGTCTCTTCTGTGCTCTGCTCATGTATTGCAGAATTTCTTGTGGTTTTTCTAGATGTGCCTATCTCTGAGATCCTCCCTCACTGTTCTTTTGCCTTTACTCTGTCTGTTTGTGATTTCAGTGGGCTTCTCTATGTCAAAAAAAGTCTCCTTTTAGAAGCAGAGCGTTTTTAGACGCCTTGAAGGTACCCCTCCTGTCTCAGGGAGGTGCAGTGACACCACCACACACCTGCATGCCTTGAACTGGTAGCTCCATTAGCATCAGTGTTTCCTCGTTAGCATTTTCGAGCTCTTCAACTCATGGGCCATGAATTGTGACATTTGACTTGGTCACTCCTGTGGGGTCATTGACAGCCAGAGAGCCCAAGCTGTGTGAAGCAGATCCAGGATAAAAATTCTGCTGTTCTCCTCTTCTCTGAGTCTCTCCCTCTCCCTCTCCTGCCTTTTCTCTTGAGGGCTATAATTCAAACCCCTTCTTTCACACGGAAAAGAACATTGACAGTGAATCATTTGCTAAATTGTGGGAAAGCCTCTTGTGCTGTTTTTCAAGTCTGCTTCAGAGAAGGAAACAGCCCTGTAAAAGCTGGGCTGGAAGCTGAAAGCACAGTGTCCTGGATCTCCCTCAAAACTGCTCTCTTTTTTCTTTTCCCTTCTTTTAAAACTTTATTTTTTTTTACCCCCCAAGTTAACCAAATCTGCCTTTGGGTTCTTGAATCACTCCATTGATTCAAGCAACAGTGTCCAGCTTAACAAAGCTGCACCAAACAAGCCAGAATGACACCTGGGGTCCTGCACTGCGTGTCACCCATTCCATCAGTGCTTCCCTTTTCTTTTTGGTGGATATTACTTGTGTGTGTTGTTTGTGTGACAATTTTTTCTGGGTTTTGCAAATATTTATATTGTCTGATTTTTGCAGCAGTAAATTCATGTACTTGCCAACTTGTCTCCCAGTAATCCAAGCAGACTGTTCAATAGTCTGGCTCTCACAGAAGATTTACCAATATTTAATATTTGCCTTGCATGAGAAAAATCAATCCCTACCATCTTTATTGTATCCTAAAGGTAATTTTTGATAATGTCCTACTCACACTGAAAATTGCCATGTGATAACTAAACTTCAGCCAATTATAAAAATAATACTGTGAACACTTTCATTGGTTTTTGTGTCAGCCAAATAAACCTTGATCCCACATGGCAGCTTGGGCAGCACTTTTAGGGCTAAAAGCAGCTCTCAGCCCAGGCTCAGTGCACAGGGCAGCCAATATCTGTCCATTAAGTCCTGCACAGCAGAATTGGAAATGCACGAGCATGCACTCAAATATTTACTCGGGGGTGAAAGACCATTGTAATTGAAATGAGACACTTCTGTGCCATTGTTTGGCACTGCAGAAATGTGACCTCACATGACATCACGGGGCAAAACTGGAACTGACAGCGAGTGGCAGCCAGCGTGGCTGCTGGTCACATTCTGTCACAGGCTGCTTAAAATGCCTTTCAATCATGATGTACCCTGGGTTTATTCATTCTTTATGCTACAGCTGCTCAAGAGTCTGATCTAGCTGGGAAATAAAGAGAACAAAGAGGGAGAAGTAGATTACAAGAGAAATACCTTTCTGTGCTTTAAGTGAGCTGTGTGTAAGAGGCTCCGTGTCCAGAGCAAACCAACCCTCTGTCCCAGGCATCAGCCTGCTGCTGTAAGAGTTGGCAAGTACACCTGGAATGTTTGCAGGAATGCTGGAACTCTGTTTCATTGAAATGTAAATCAGTTGTATGGTGGTGGGAGATTTATGATGGTGAATTTATATGTTTAATGCTTAAATAAGTACTGAAGAATATGGAGAACTGTATTATGACACTGACTAACCTCCCTTGTTTATAGTGTGTTTCCTCAGTGCTGAAAACATACACCAGTGTCTTGGGATAAGTGTTGTATGGTAGGAAAAATTATCAAAATGTAATCACCCAGGTAGAAATTGAAATATTCAATAATCTTTTGTCTGTGTATAGTTAACTGCTATTCATGACAGTGCTCAATTCAATTGAAGTGTAGATTTCCTTTATACTGAAAAAAATATTCTATTTTATGGCCAGTGTTTATTTCCCAGCAGTTCCTAGAGAATACATTTACAGCATGGACTTTAAATACATCTGCTTTGGGTGAAACTGAGAAACTCTTCAGCTTTCAGAATGAAATCCTTGTAGACAGAAGTATTTCATTTCTTTTTCTTTTCAATAGCTCTAATGTTTATGTAAATGTTGTAAGTAGCTACATGCTAGAAAGAAAATGATGACAAAAACAGAGGTAAGTGTGGCTGGAAATGTTATCTAAAAACATAGCTGAGAAAAAAAAAAGAGATGTGTTATTTTGCAAGGCTGCTGTTAGTGATTCTTTTCATTTTTAATGCCTGTCCTATTTCTGGTTCAGTTCTCATGCTGATGGTAGGAATATAGCAGGAGACTGTATGTGAAAGATCATTTGTTCATGAACTCCTGTGCCCAGAGGAAGAGACTTGGGTTTTCTATTAAGGATGTTTTATACTTTTCATTTTTTTTTCAATTTCTTTTGCAGGCCAAACAAGCTCTAGGTCTAAAAGGGCTGTTTCTCAGAAATCCAAAGCAGGCCTCTCTGGACAGTCATGCTGCTGGGCAGCTCCATCGCAAACATTCCTTTAGCAGCCACATCCTGAGACGGACAGCCAGTGCACCCACCAAGAGCCAGAAGAAGAGCAAGAAGGGCTTCCCCGAAATTGCTTTTGACTCCAAGGACAGCAGCTCTGCAGGGGCTGGAGAAGAGAGGGAAGTGGAAGCTGCCTCCCAGCCTCGCTTTGTGCAGGAGCCAGAGAGTGCTTCCCCGTCCCCAGCTCCCCACGACGGTGCCGCTGGGGGAGGCACCTGCCAGGGGCTTGAAAGGTAAGGCCCAGGGCTCTCCCAAAGGGCCGAGGCAGAGCTGTGCCCACCCCGGGGCTCCTTTCAGCGAGCCCTTGCCCAGGGCACACAGGGTGAGGCTGCAGGAGCCCCAGGGCGACAAGCAGAGCGTCTTCGCCCGCTGTGCCATCAACAGCTCGGGCAGGATCGGCGTGGCCACCAACTGCATGAAATGCATGATTGGCTCCAAGGAGAGCCCTGAGCTGGAGGGCCAGTGGAGTGACCACCCTGCCAGGCCCATTGCTAGAGATCCCCTGCACCCTGAGCAGGGCAGCAGTGCAGAGGAGAGGGTAGAGCTCAGGACCTGGGTTGTCAGAGGGCAGCCCAGGCCACACTCAGATTTGCAGCCTTGCAGCAGCCCTGGAACTGCAGACGATGTGACAAGGAGCACTCAGTCTTTTGTGACCCCAGGGAAGAAAAGTGTTGACTCTAAGTGTCACGGAATAAAGGCTCATTCCCGGCAGCGGTGGCAGTGCCAGTCAGGTGGCAAGTATGGAAGCACTGTCAACTTGGTTGCAGCCAGCAATGGCTCTATATCCTCCAACTCCAGCAGTCTAGAAAGCCTTGGAAGCCCAGAATTCCCCAGGCACTGGTCTGAACCTTCTCGAAGGCAAGTGGGCACCCTACAGAGGGAAATGAATGCCTTGTTCGTTCAAAAATTGGAGGAAATTCGAAGTAAATCCCCTATATTCTTTACTGGTAAGACCAGATTTTCTTCACCCTTCTCCACTGTAGATCACATCATTGTCTCAGCTTCTGCATAGCGTCCTTACTTAGAAGCTCCTCTATGTTGTTTGGCTGTCAACAGCTCTTTTTTTATTTTAGTTTTGGCAATGACAGAAAAAAATCTGCATAAGTATTTTTATTTTCTTTTTTTTTGTAGATGTGTCTGGTTTAGATTAGTCCTTGCCATGCCTAGTTAACCATCTGCAGTAGTGACACTGTCAGTAGTCCATGAATGTTTGGGTTGTTTGTTCAGGGTTTTTTGTTTCCTTGGTTTTCTTGGTGAGTGTGGTATGATACTAAGTAAATTTTAAGATCCAAACCAGAGCATTAAGTGAGATTGAATATGGAAAACCCACATCAACAAACAGTAGCCAGGCTGGGGCACTCCTGGCATTCCCCATTGCAAAGCAAAGTGTGCCCACTTAGAGGAAAGCAGCATTTTATGGTTGTTTCACACCAGAAACAGGAGTGTGGTCACTGAGATTGTGTCACTGCACCTTGACCATGAACTGGGTGTTTGTAAAAATGGGAAATACAAGCAGAGGCAATCAAAGGATATCTTTCCATAAGAAAAATGGTTTTTTTTTCCCCCTTCTTGCTTGTCAGGAGGGAGAGAAGGGAAGAGATTTTGACAAGAACATTCTGTTTCACAGAATTGTAATGAGAAAGTATGAAATGCAGTGTTTGGCTGTGACTCCTAGAGCTTCTCTTCAATTCCCTCACCCTCCTCCTTAATTGTCCAAGAAATTCGGACAATTTGTAATGGTGGTTACATTTTCAGGAACAGTGAAGTGACTTTGGTGCTTTCCTTTAGATCTAATCCCTTTTTTAGTAACAGATTCTGACTGCCCACCTATAGTAGGTTTCTTTGAAAGCCTCCCATGGAAATTTAAGGTATTTTAGTTGTTTCAACAATTTAATCTGGTTGGGTGTTTGCAATTTTTCTTCTATTTTTAATGTTTTTTTTCTTTTTAACATATTTTTCCAATATCTGCTTTGGGCTTTTAGGAAAATACCAGGACAGTGGGAGGGGAGAAGTTTGCTGGTTCCCGTGACTTGCAGTTAATCCAAAGCAGCAGAACTCTTTCTATGCCTAAATTATTGGCATTGGGCTTTTCACAAGCTCTGAATACTGTGACATATGAAACCATTTCCCATTATCAGTGCCAGCTCCCCTGCCAGCCCCCCAAGTCACTAAACAAATATTGTGATATGCTTGAAATTTGATTAAATCCATCTGACTTCCCAAGCATGGAATCAGCAAACCCTTAAAATGGTGAAATGGTGCCTTGGACTGGCTGCTGCTGGTCCAGTGACAGCCCCTCTGTTTGCACAAACAGCTCCCTTTCCCATCCTCCTGCAAGGCCGTGCCTTGGGCCAGGAAACCAGGGAAACCAGCTCCATGGCTGCACTTGGGAATTGGCATTCTGTTGGGGGAAGTGCCCCTGGGATGAGACAGGGAGCTACAGTTGGCCCTTTATGGCAGCAGTGTGACATTTAGCAGTGATCTCCCTCCCAAGTGTGGTGCCCCAGTCTGTGCTGGTGGATGGGGAGAAGGAGGGCTCCTTCCTCTGATCACATCTGGGCTCTTCCTGATGCTCCTCCAGATGCTGAGAGTCTGGGAATGCTGGATTTGGCTCCTGGGCACACATGCCTGCTTCCCTTCCAAAACTCTCAGCTAATGCAGGAGAGGCCAGGGAACAGCTGTTCCCATCCCTGAGCTCCTTGGGGTGGGATGGAAATCCCAAGCCAAAGGAAAGGCCTGGTATTCCCTGGGCATGTTCTGGGAGTGCAGGTGATGTTTTCCACAGCATTAGGCTTTGGAGAAGAGGAGGCAACCTGCTCTAGTGGAAGGTGTCCTTGCCTGTCAGGGAGGTTGAAAATTGATGATTTGTAAAGTCCTTTCTGTTGCAAACCACCCTGTGATTCCATGATTCCATGATTCTGTGATTCCATTCCCCAGTCCAGTGGAGTGTTTCTTCAGCACTAACAAATATCACTTTTCATTCTTCTGTGATAAAAAAGTGAACTTAATATCTGTGCATGTATGGATTCCATTGAGTGCTCTGGTTGGTCAGAAATTCTTAGGATCCTACAACCATGTGTGAATATCCCTGTATGTCTCCTTTCCCTCCCTCAGCACTAATTTATCCTGTTATCTGCACCTGCCTTCCCTACATTAACTGGATTTTTCCTCTGTTCTGTCCTATTATTCTACATGCACACTCTCTCTCTCTAGTTAAGAACTGAAAGGACAAGCAAGTCAAAGGTAACTGTCTGCTGAGTGTCCCTGATTCGAGCACCTTGTTGCCTGTAGTCCTGGTTTTGCTTGTTTCCTGCCCTATAATTACCTGCTCCTATATCCTTAAGGTCGTGCTCTGGCTCGGTGGTGCCTTGTTAGTTCTGGAATGCATGTCTGCACTGTGCTTTGGAGATATGGGAAATAATCTTTTTGGCATGATTGCTTTGGCTCTCAGGGTGCAGGTTGTAAACACTGCAGTGAATGAAGCATTTTCTCCAGGTAACTGGTGGCTGTAGTAATTCTCCAGGGTTGCACTCTCAGCCTGCTGTTAGTGAGCCACCCGTCTGCAGACATGTTTTAAAATAGAAATTACCAAGTTTTTCTAAGAAGAACAAAGTCTGTTTAAAGCTTTAATTTTGTTTTAAAAAGTCCCATTGCCAACATTCCACTGTCTGCACCCAGGGCATTTGTAATCTGCTCCACAAGTCCCGTGCTGCTTCTCTTCTGAGTGGTTGGTCATTGGGATCACATCTGCTGGTCAAACTGGTGTTTTGATTATTGCACATGCTCTGGTTGTGCTCTGATACCCTGACCTCTTTGAGTGCTGGAAGGAAGGAAAACTGCAAATCAAGTGGTGCTGGATGCTGGAGGAAGCAAAGTTAGTTCACAAAAGGGCACACAAAGGGCACAAACTGCTGGGTACTGTTGTTGTTTGATAAGAAAACCAGAACAGTCACGTGGTGCTGCCGTGCATGGACTGAGATTTCTTGAAGCAACAAGGCTTTGTGCAGCTAAAACTGAATGTGCAAAATGTTTTGCTGCCTTTGGCCAGGCATTTGAAATCACAAGTTATTTTTAAAATCATGATTAACATAGGCAACTAGTACCTTGAGAACAAAACGATAACATATAAAAAATAAATCTAAGATTTGATTAGATTTGTAAGAGCTGACTAACTCTGTATCTCTGTTTTTCTTGTGTCTTTCTTTTTCTTTTCATGCCTCCCAAGCAGATGTCTGCCACTTCTCCATCCAGAGGTCAGTCACTTCTTTATGCAGCCTAGAAACGATCACAGAAGAGCCTGTCCTTGCCAATGAAAACCATCACTGCAGCCTTCTCTTCCCTCTGCCCGTTACCCCTTACAGTGATTCTGAGGAAGGCTCTGGCTCTGACCACTCCACCGAAGCTCGATCAGAGGGAAGCAGCACACCCAACCAGCCTCAAGAATCTCCACCCTCCAGTGAACAAAGAACAAACCCGGCTGCAGATGACCAAGGGCAGGATGTCCCAAGAGCAGCTGGCACAAGTTTAGTAGCCCCAGAGGATGAGAGGACAAGAGTGGCAGGACGTCTCACGGACAGAAATGGCTGGACACAGTGCAGTAAAGCTGAAGATCAGGGTGGATTAGCAGCACATCCCCAAAAAGCCAGGCTGGTAGAGGCAGCAGATCACAGTGCTGGCCAACCTGTAGGAAACTGCCAGAAGCAAAACAACCCACCAGGTCAGGTATTAACAGACATGAAAAGCACCTCTGAATCCAAAGGGCAAAACCTGGGTGCAGCAGCTGTTCCACCACAGCCAAACAATGTCATTAATGGCACACAGGCAGATCCTCCCCAGAAAGCCCAGGCTGCACAGGCTCTCCCTGCCTCTGTTTCTCAGACGAGCTCTTACATGTCGGCAAGAAGGGCAAAGAGTGAAGGACTGAAGATGTCAGACTCCTCAGCCTTAATAAAAATTCCGAGCAGCCTGTCTCCCGCAGCAGAAGTGTACTTTGATGCCACTGTCAATGACAGGATCTGGAGCAAGCTCGACTGCAGCAGCCACCGGGACAGCATGTCCTCCTCGTCCAGCATGTCCTCCAACGACACCGTGATTGACCTCTCCCTCCCCAACCTGGCTCGCAAAAGCCTGCCGGACCTCGGCCTCCGCCAGGACAGGCTGGAGCCCCTGGCCATCAGGAAGGGGATGCGCCCACGCTCTGCCACCAGCTGCAGCAACGAGATGCCAATGGTCAGCAAGAGCAAGTCCAACCCCAACCTGAGGTCTGGCCAGCTGCCGGCCGATGAGCTGTGCCCGCGGCCCCTGGCCAGGAGCTCTCAGGACGCCTTCTCGTCCATTCCCAGGAGGCACACCTGGAGCAGGCTCTACATGGAGAGCCTCAGACAGTCCTCTAACAAATCCAAAGCGCACGACACGGTCGGGAATAACCAGACAAAGTCCAAAAGCCTCGGGGACCTTACCTCTGACGACATTGTGTGCACTTTTGAAAGCAAATACCGCAGCATCAGCAGGAGCTTCGTCACCCGCTCCATGCGGGAGCAGCGGCGCTCCTCGGGCCTCAGGCCCTCGGCCACATCCCGCGATGAACTCACGGAGCAGCTGAAGAAGCTGACAGCCTTTCAGCAGGAAAACGACATCACCTCCCCCATCAGCCTCGAGCCCACCGAGTCGGAGGAGGAGGGCGAGAGCACGGGGCTGCTGCGCCGCTCGTCGTCGCGCAGCCAGAGCCGCGTGCGCTACATCGCCAACCGCGCCAGACAGGCCCAGGAGAGGCAGCGCCTGCAGGGCCGGGCACAGCTGGGCAGCCCCATCGAGGAGAGGGGCAACCCCGAGGGTGCCTGCAGCGTGGGCAGGGCTGGCTGCACCGACCCCGCTGCCCCCACGGCGCTGCCCGCCTCCCCCCAAAGCGCAGAGCGACTGCGGCGCGGACACTGAGGTGTTCTTCATGCTCAAACTGTGACCCCCGGGCACTGTTTACACTCCTGTCACGGTGAAACACAGCCACCTGAGAGGCACAAAACATCCTCCCATGGCTCGGTGCTTCCTGGCCTTCCCTCGAGCCCAAGGGTGCTTAATATCACCGCTCCAAAAGGATAGATGAGTATTCATTTTCCATTGCGCTTCGCCCAGCCTCCGATTTGGCCTCCTTTGTGTGTGGCCACTTCTTGCATTTGCAGTTTGCTCTTGGTCTTTACTAATTTCAATAATTCTTCTGACAATAGGTAACCTTGATGTTTAATAGCTAAATGTGATGCTAACGACAACTAAGGTAAATTTTGCTCTTACAAATCGTGGCTCCACATGAGGAGGCTGGACTTAAAATCATGTTTTATTTTCTGGAAGAGTTTGAGGCCTCTGAGGGTGTGAATTAATAATGTAGTAGATACAGTCCATCTTCCATCGTGGACCTGCTTATTTCAGTGAAAATCCCTATTTTCTCTTTGAAGAAGAGCTCTCTTGTTCCAAAGCAATGCTTTTATAAACCCAGCCTGTTTATATATCTATATATATCTCTATATACACCTGTGTGTATGCAAAGATATGTCTGCACATGTATGTACACATGCACACCCTGAACCTGAACTGTGACTGTTCCTTGTCTCAAGGCACTGTCTGGGGGAATTGAGACAGGAGAGAGAAGGGAATGGCTAAAAATAGACAGGGAGCATCTTCTGACTTTACTTCAGAAATGGCTACGAAGCATGTTAGTCTTTTCTTGAAACAGCACTGTCCCTTCTTATGGTATTTTAACAATGCTGCTGTACATAGCACTTTTTGGATGAATTTTACTATTTCTGTATTGCACTGCCATGCAAAATTTTCAATGATATGTTTAAAAAAGAGAGATATTTAATTTTTTTAGATGGACATATTTAGAATTAAATAACAACCTAAACAGAGTAATAATAATTTTTCCTGCCCCCTTTTTTTTACTTTTTATTTTTAGGGATGTTGTCATGTGTCCCCCCACCCTCCAAGTATGATGTCATTTATTATAGATGTACATTTTATCAGTGATGGAGAAGAATGTTTACTGAGATGCATTTTAAAGAGAAACAGAGGTTTAATTTTATTTCAGGCTGCATAGAGTCCCTATTATTGAGAGGATATTTTGCCTTTGTAATGATTCTTTTGTGTATATTGCAAAATTTAAGAATTTGTTTGTAAAACCACCTTACACTACTAAAATAAACATATTTAACCTTCCCGCTGGTGACTCTTTAGCTGTGACAAAACCCTGGGGTCTGTGATACACAAACATGGTTCATTCTATCTGCTTTGTTTTTAAACTTCCTTTGTGGATAACATTTAATTTTATTCTTTTTCAGAGTGGTAGCCAGTGCAGAGCCAGCTCAGATTTTTTCAGGTCCTCCAGAACACGAGCAAGGATTGGCAGAGACTGACATTCCATGGTGTGAGACACAGCACAGGGACTGGGGCAGAGCCTGGCTGGGAGGATGAAAATTCTGGGTGTAATTAGTAGCCAAACACACAGAAGGAGCTGATCCATCCTGGAGCAGCTGTACAAGTAACACAGATGGCCCTGTTTCATCACTGAGGGGGTTTAAAGTCTGGCTGAAAATGCTGCAGCACAATTTGCCTCTTCACCTGTCACTTGATTGAAAAATCACTTCTATTCCTGTCCCAGCAAAGTGCACAGTGAAAGTGCATTTTGCTTCCTTCACACTCCTCCTGCAAGGGTTGTCACTTGTGGAGCTGGGAAGGAGCTCTTGGCTCTAATTTTAGTATCAGTTGGCAACAAGAATTTAAACTCTGAGATACCAAAATAGCCACAAAATTTAAACTCTGAGATATCCAAATGTAAGCCTAAGAGTGTTATCACCAATAACATGGAGATGGGGCTGGAGGGGTTAAATTTTCCGATTTAATCTTTTCAAATGCTCCTCACTATATTTTGCCTGAAAATATTCCTTCAGTTCTCCAGCCTGGCTCAGATCTTCACTGCTTTCAGATCCTGCAGATCCCAGGAGAGCTTTGTGCAGCAAAGGTTTGGGATTTGCACTGAGGTGACCTGAGAGCATCACTGCAGTGCCTGGAGGAAAGGAGGTGAAGCTGCAGCAGAACGTGTGATTTGCCAAGAGGAGCCTCCCATTGTGTCCCAGCACAAAGCAAATTTCATTAACATTCTCGGGACGAAAAGCCATTCTTGTAATACTTTCATTTTGGGCTGAAAAAGCTGCAGGGAGTTGCTGCTTTTGTAACTTTAATGCTTTTGTAATTTTAATGTAAGTACATGCAACTTGACAGCTTTTGGAAAGTTAATGTTTAAAAAGCCTATTTGTGTCTTCTCAAAGACTAAGCCTCACAATCAGATTATTTTCATCTTTAATTGATTAAGCAATACTTGTTAATGCACCTCACAGGAGGCAGCATCATGTAGCACTTCAAAACATTTATCTTTGTTCAGAATTTTAACCAACAGTATCTGGATTTATCTCGTTAATTAGGGTAGATGTGAATTAACTCATTAAGGTAGATGTGAATTTTGCCCTCTTGCTTCCAAATTAGTAGTAACCACCTTTGCAGCTTGTTTTGTGACACTACATAAGACCATTAATCATGTATTTATTTATTCCTATGAGTGGAATTTATCCCAGCATTTAAGAATTATTTGGAATTCAAGTCAGGAGAAGGTCACAGTTTTACTCATCATTCATCTGCTCTTCCTGTGCATCCTCAGACTCCTGCATGTGGATTCCAGTTCATTAAACTGTAAGGTCAGAAATCCAAAGTCTCTAGATCACAAGCAGTGTACTGGACATGGCATTTCTGGTCTGTACTCCTCCAACCTGGCGTTCAGAAACACTGATAATGAACATTTGATTGTGTCTTTCAAAGCTGATTTTGTCTGTGTGATCAACAGGCAGGAAAATGGGCACAGCTGCCCGGGACAGTTGCAAAGGCAGGAATTTTACAGGAACACCACTGCCAATAATAGAATTTTGTGAGCCTTGATGTAGTATCTAGCTGCTGGACTGAACTGCTTCCAAGCCTTGTCGTTTGATGGAGTCTCCTCCTTCCCCGAAGCCCCAGGTGCCCCCCGGTCCGAGCTGGCACATCCAGAGGCCACTCCTCCTCCTCTCTCGGGTATTAAACCAGCCCTGGATGGCTGAGCCTGCAGGAATCCCATTCCTCCTGTGCCAGGGCATCCTGAGCTGCTCCTGCACAGACCCAGGACGGGACAGGCCAAGGGAGTCGCTGTAAGTGAGAAACTGCCTTCAATTTCTGCTCTTTCCTGGCTTTTTAACCCAGATTTACATCCTATTTGTCCTCTTAGATATTCAACATCCAGCGTGTTAGCAGCTCTTTCTTTTCAATGTGATGCCAGCAATGTATTACCAGCTCTGATTAATTTGGGTTTGTTTAAGTTTGTTGTTTCTTTGGTTTGTTTTTTTTTTTACGGAGGCCACTTGAAATAAAGATGATTTTGTAGCATGTACCAAAATCTAAGGGAAAAGGAGTAGGAAATTAAACCTGTAGGAAAAGTTCTTCTTTTCCTTTCTATTCCCCGGTGGGAGATGCAGCTGCTCAGTTTTTGTGCTGCTCTGGCAACAGCAAGAGCTGCAAGCACTTTGTTGAAAAAGTAGTTGCAGAATAAAGTCAGTGTTGGCTGATGCATCACTCAGATGTCAGCTCTCTCCTCTGGTCCTTTCACAAGGATCAAAAACATTCCCTCTTGGAAGTATTTTTTAACAGCAACAACAACAAAATCAGCATTGAAATTTAAACGGGAAAGAATCTTCTGTGGAGTTTTCAGTTATTTCTCTCATTAGGTGAAAAATATAGGGAAAATGAGTGAGGGAAAGTACTGAGCTGTAATGCCAAGAGTTTTCATAGGAGTGCAGGATTGGGGAAATTTCCTAAAAGCTGATGAGGTGAGATAACTAAATCCAGTGTTTTCTGAGCATCAGTCAGCAGCAAGTGTAGTATATTTTTATATGTATATGTGTAGTATATACACTACCATGTGCAGTATATTTTTGCCCACACACCCTCAGAAATGGTAAGTTTACTCGAGCACTTGCTTTTTATAGTTTCTGGGGTAATAATAGCGTCCTGTGCCTTGTTTACCATCATGGCAACAGATACAATCAAAAATATTGCTGCTGCTTCCTCTCCTCCCCTTTCCCTCGGGGGGAACCCACAGGAAGAGAGAACCACCTGTGGGTAAATCTCCTTTTTTTGCCACATCCTTTTTGCTGCAATGGGGACTTCACCAGAATCTGTCTTTAGTATTTGTTCTGGCAGAGCTCAGCATTGTCTGTTTTCACCTGCAGACATTGTTTGGAATTGTGGCTCTGCAGAAAAAGATGCAGCAAATCCAGGACAAACTGATCTAACTCAGTGAAGAGGAACTCTAGAACCAGGTTTAACTGCTTGCCTTTCACCTCCAGCAGGAAGGTTCCTTTAGAACAGCAGGAATTTCTGCTCCAATGGATAAAAGTCTTCACTTCATGATCTGTGTGGTTACAGCCGTGCTGCTCCTGAGGGAATCAAGCCAGGCAGGTGAGGAAAATGACCCAGAAATCTTGGCTGCACCCAAATGTGGTTTTGTTCCTCTTCAGAGCATTAATTCTTTCAGTCTTTACCTGCCGGTGCTTGCAGGGTTTGTCTTAATTTAAGAATTTGCTTTCAAATTGGTTATTAAGAGACCCCCAGGGCTCACCTTGTGACTGACTTGGTGAGTGGAGTGCTGCTGACAAGTGTCTGATGTCACCAAGTGTTTTGCTGCTCCAGTTGAAAACCACATGGCAGAGATGGGGGAAGATGAAAAAGCCAAGAGAAAGGGTGGGTTTAGGTGTCATTATTGGGGTTAACGCAGCACTTCTTTGAGTTTGTGGTCCCTTAAGCTGCAGCAAGACACGCTGAGGATGGGGGAGAAAACTGAGGTGATGTGTCTAATCCTGACCAGTGCCAGGAGCTTTTCCCCCAGGAATTCAGCTGGAGTCTCCCACTGGAAGGCTGGGCAAGCTCAGCATAGCAGGAGCAAAGAAAAAGCTGATTTTTGCAGCCACAGTCACTTCCTGCAGCCACCAACCTTCAGGCAAGGGAGGGATGAGCTCCTTCCCTTTGTCCTGTGCTCCTGCAGCCTCTCAGGAGGATTCCCAGGACGAGACCTCACTGCTGGGAAATGTCAGTGCCATGAACTGGGGTTGGTGCAGCAGCCCCATCACCCCTGGGCCTTTCAGGAGAGCTCACAAAGGGGCTTTGAGCTGCGAGCTGGAGCCCTCAGAAAGCTCTGCTGCCTTCCAAGGAACCCCACAGGCCCTCCAAAAGCTGCTGCTGCTGCCTTTAATGAGGTTCCAGAGGGAGACAAGAGAAGTCCTTTGTGAAGATTTCCAGCCCCCATGGAGAACTGTGGTGGAGAGGGAGAAAAACAGGTTTTGTTTTGCAAGAATGTAGAGTTCAGCACGAGGCCAGAAAATGCAACACCAGAGAAGGAATAATAAATACATAATGAATGAATATGCTGTTATATTTAGTGAAAAACTCACAGTTTTGCTTGAAGGAGTGAAAACACCCTGTATTTTTCGGTTTATCTTGAGGGATTTTTGGCTTTTGCAGTGTGAATTCTCTGATTCCAAGGAGCAATGCTGAGCAGATTCTAGAAAAATCATCCTGGGCAATTAATGAGCAACATACTGACAAAATTGTGGTTTTAATTCTGCATCTCAGATGCAGAACCTGTCAGCAGTAGGGGAAAGGAAGAAAAAGAAAACCCAGTGTCTGGGAAGTGGGTGGTGAGGAGCTTTTGGCTGTTCAGGGGTTTTTTTCTCAGGGAAAAATGGGGGTTTGGCAGGAATGGGGGAACCTTGGCTGTGTGAGGAGGCAGCAGAGCTGGTGCTGCTCCTCCCTGGGGAGGGCAGAGGGGGAGTGATGGACTGGCTGTGCAGGATTCATCCCCAGAGGGTGAGGGACACGAAGTGACATCACTAAGTGACATTAGAACCTCCTGCAGCCCCACTCTGCCTGGCTCTGCCTCCCTTTGTGCTCTGGGGGAGGAAACAAAGGCAGCTTGGGAGCTGAGGGTGCTCGTTCTGATTATTTCTGATTATTATTATTGTGAAATGAGGGCATGAAGTGCCACTTCTGAGGAGCTGTGCCCCACACGAATCTGATTTTGTTGTTGTGTTTTTCCAGGAGCTGGGAGGAATGATGATGCTATGAATAAGGTATGTTTGAGTTCCATCGTGCAGAGCTGCTAAGGAAGGCATAGGGCAGATGGTCTTACATTTTAAATGCAGAAACAGTGGTCAGAGTGTACAAAGATTTTAATCTGTGAGGAGTTATCAAGTGCACTGTTCATGGCTGGCTGTGAGTCTGTGCTTTTTTTTGTTTGGTTGGTTTTGAGGGGTTTTTAAACTCATTTTTTTGTGAGAGATAAAAATGCAGTCATGCCTCAGGGAAGAACCTTCCAATAGCCCTGTCTTCATGGCTGGTAGAGTTGGGGAATTTGTGATCACAGCTTGCAAGGCAAAGCTCATCCCTCAAACCCTTCCACTGCACAGAGAAAATCAAACCAAGATCATTTGGCTCCTGGAAGGACTGAGGTTTCTTTTGCAGATCTTGTACTGCATATGTTTATATATTTATATATTCACACACACATATACACATCCTCTCTCTCTGTCTAGAAAAATCACCCTGTAATTTTAGAATAAACAGATACATTTAAGACCAAAAAACCTCACAGAATTCGATGCTTCACTGGCAAAAGCTTAAATAGCTCTGAAATGGCTCTGTAAAATTCAAAGATGTTATCTTTAATTCAGAGATCCACACAGAAGTGAATCCATGTTTTCCTCTCCTCCTCCTCTCAGGTTTCCAACTGTTCTGTGTCTCTTGGAATTGCTCTCTAATGAGACCTTAATTGGCTGCTAATTCTTTTGTCTGCAGCATGAATTGGTCCCTTGGGAAGGCTGTGCACACCATGTGAAGAATTGTGGCAACATTTGAAGTGATTTTTGTTTGCACCAGGCAATAGAGAGAAACGCTGTGATTTGTTAATTAGTTAGGAACCAACATCAGCCACTGCAGCTCAGGGAGCAGATTTAGGGCTGGTTTAACACAGGCACAGCCCCTCCATCCCCAGCCTGGTGGGGCCATGTCTGAAAAAATCCAACAGAAATCCAATTGTTCCTTCATTTTCAGGGCACTGACTCCAGGGGAGCTGTCGAGGGTCTTCCAACCCTGACTGTCACAACGATCCTGGTAAGGCTGTGACAGTGGCAGGGAACGGCTGGAACTGCACTTTCCTTTTCTAAACCACCCATTTCTGTGCAGGTGGTGTTCTGGACTGGCTGTGGCACTGCTCTCCCTGCTCCTCTCAGTGTTTTGGGGGTTGGCTTGGGGTGCAGAGGTGCCAGCTGTGGGCAGAAGGAGGCTTTGGGGACACAGGGTTGTGTCAGTGCTCTGTCACACACTCTCTCTGTGCTGAGTGACACCCTGAGTTCTCTGTGTGTTGGTTCTGCCCTGCAGTAAGAATAATGTAAAAGTCACACAGGGACAAAACCAGGCTTTAAAGTCCCCCAAATGCATCACCAGGTGCTCCAGACAAGCAGAACCTGCAGGAGAAGCTGCAGCACTGAATATTCTGATCCTGATGTTGGGCCCTGCCCAGCCTGGGCCCCTCACCTGAGGCTCTGATGGGCCAAATGAAAAATATTTGGCTTTTAGGCTGAGATTTTCACTTATCCCTGTGGCACCTGTGACCTGCAGGATTCAACTGCCACATGACTGCAGGGAATATCTTCCCAGTCTGGCTGTGTTATCCCTGAATTAGTGTGGAGAGGAATAACGGGGAGGTTTGCCGAGGACTGGTTTAACTCCAGTTAACTGGTTTAACTGGTTTAACTGAGTGTTAAGGGAACTCAGGGAAGGTGCAGCTGTGTGTGTCCCTCCCTGGCAGGAGGATCCCTACGTGATGGTGCGAGGAGCAGAGCTGGAGGGATACTGCATGGATCTGCTGGGAGCCCTGGCGGGAATGCTGCGCTTCCAGTACCGCGTGAAGGTGGTGGGAGATGGACAGTATGGAGCTGTGGCTGCTGGTGGCAACTGGACTGGCATGATTGGAGAGATCCTCAGAAGGGTAATCCCCAGCTTGGGTTCTGGTGAACTCTGCAGGGGCAGCTCTTGGGCTGCCTTAGGATTTGCTCAGGGACAGAGGAACGCTGAGTTCTCCTGCCTGGGGTGTAGAACTGACTCAGGGTTGGGTTTGGCCTGCAGAGATGGAAATAAGGCTCAAGGAGACAGGAAACCATAGCAGGAAACCCCTGTCACACCCAGGCATTCCCAGGGCAGCCCTTGTCTGTCTCTGTTTCTCTGCAGCCTGTGAGACACTGCAGACACCTTGGCAAAACTTACCCCAAGTTTAACCCCTGGGTCAGGCTCATTTAATTCAGAATGGCAATTCCTCAGAGTCTTCACAAGATGCTTGAATGCACATTTCACCCCATCAGGTGCCATCCCCTGTGGCTGATGTTCTGTCATCTGAGCTCAGTCTGTGCCCAGATGCTCAGGTCTCAGAGACAGACAGGAACAGCCTCTTGTTTGGGGTGAGCAAACCCAGCCTGGCTCCTGCTGCAGGAGGAAACCAGAAGCCCCAGATACCAACCAGCAGCTCTCTGAATGATTCCAGCTGGAAACTGTCCTGTTCCTTGGGGCTCACATCCCAACACTGCTGACATGCAGAAGTGATGCCATTTCAATACCTGTCCACTCAGCTCGGGAATCACCTGCTGGAGGGAGAGAAATGTTTGAGGGACAGAAATGTCCTCTGGGCTAGGTGGTTGATTGGTTTTTATCTCCTTGGCAGGAAGCTGACATTGCAGTGGCTCCACTGACCGTCACCTCAGCCAGGGAAGAGGTGGTGTCCTTCACCACACCCTTCCTGCAGACTGGCATTGGGATCTTGCTCCGCAAGGACACAACCTCCCAGGACATGTCGTTCTTCCACTTCCTGTCTCCTTTCAGCAAGGAGACCTGGACAGCCCTTCTATTTGCCTATCTGCTCACCTGCTTCTGCCTCTTCCTTGTTGCCAGGTACAAATGCATTTGTTTCACGGATTTTGTTCAAGGCTTTCTCACCTGTGAAGAGATTAGGAAGTCCCAGGGAGCATTTTGCTTTGAGGAACTTCCTGTGCAGGTCTAATACAAGGGCTAAGAAAGCTTAAATCCTGTTAGATTAAGCCAGCATTATGAGTGGGATCTCCCCAGGAAGAACACTACATCTCTTGATGGGGATTATTTTTATTTTTTCCCTCTGAATATCTGGTTTTATCCTGTCATTTTTCCCACAGACTGAGCCCGTGTGAATGGAGTGAGCCAAAGAATGAGGAGAACCACTTTACCCTCCTGAACAGCCTGTGGTTTGGAGCAGGAGCACTTGCCCTGCAAGGTGAGCTGGGAGGATGCAGCAGAGCAGCTCTGGGAGCTGCAGGGTTTTTAAACTCCTGTGACACTGATGTGATGTGCTTGTGGGGCAAAAGGTGTCTCAATAGGGACATTTGGAGAATTGAACCTCCCAGCTGGGAGGCTGGGATTGTCCATGTGATTACCTCCAGCTAGGTAATCACTACATTTTCTGCTGTACCCATTGCCCTGGGCAATGCCCAGCTGACCATGGCCTGGCTGCTTTGAACAGTAGGGTTGTTTGCTGTAGCTTTGGCCTCTGCTGCTGCTTCAGCCCTGCATGGCAGCCCTGCTGCTGCTCAGACCAGCGCCGTGGGGCTCTCCAGGCTCAGGCTCTGTGCAGGTGCAGGGCAGGGTTTGCAGTTTGCCTTTATTTAAAGGGAAATCTCTAACTCGGCCTGGTGGATCTGCAGTTCTTGGTGTGTCTCTAGCCCCACGTCCCTTCCCCTGTGATTTATTGGGATTTCTTGGCTCCCCCGTGGTGCAGGTGCCACCCCCCGGCCCCAGGCGCTCTCGGTTCGTGTCATTGCTGTGGTCTGGTGGCTCTTCACCCTGGCCCTGCTGGCTGCCTACATCGCCAACTTCACTGCCCTGCTGAGCTCTGGCAGCGAGCAGCTCCCCATCCAGACCTTCGAGGACCTGGTCAAGCAGAGGAACCTGGAGTTTGGGACACTGGAGGGCTCCTCGACTTTCTACTACTTCAAGGTGCAGAGAATCTCTTTGTGCTCATACATGGGGGTTGGAGAACACCAATTCATGCCTTCTAACCCTTCTAACCCTTCTAACCCCTACAACACCCTCAGCACTGGTGACTCTCAGTTTTCCTGTAATCCTTCAAATCATATGATTACTGTTCTGTCCATCCCTTCCTCCACCTCTTCTCACAGGAAAGCAGGCACAGAACTCTTATTTTTATTCCTTATTCTCCTTTAAAAAGCTCTCTACTCATCAGGGGCTGCCCTTGTGTACCTTGAGCAGCAAGTGCCATCTGTGACACTTGTACCCCTGTGCTGGGGACAATCTGTGCTGGCAGGGACTCACACATGGTTGAAGTGCTCTTCTTCTCCAAATTGTTTTACAACCCTTGCACATTATAACCCTTGCAGATTTTTTTTTTTTGGTGGCTGTTTCCCACCTGAGTTTGACACTTGGGATTTTTGGGCTGCAGAACTCCAAGAACCCCATCCACCAGATGATCTATGAGTACATGGAGAAGAGGAGGGAGCACGTTCTGGTCAAGACCTACCAGGAGGCCGTGCAGCGTGTGATGGACTCCAACTACGCCTTCATCGGCGAGTCCATCTCGCAGGACCTGGCGGCTGCTCGCCACTGCAACCTCATCAGAGCCCCCGAGGTCATTGGGGCCAGGGGCTTTGGCATTGCCACCACCCAGGGTGAGTCCCTGTGCACCTCCTGTGTCCCACTCCTCCCTGGGATGGCAGGGGCTGCAGGAGCAGTGGCAGAGCAAAGGGCCTGAGCCATCACTGCTATTGAGGGTGACCAGACTGAAAGTGCTGCATGGCATGGTGGCTGCTCTGTGGGGAATTAATACTGGCACTCCCTGGCTCTCACTCTGAGCTCTGATCCACAAACGTTCCATGTCCTGAGGTGTCCTTGGTTCCTGTGGGTGTGTTTGGTTTTGCCTTGGCCCCAGGCATGCTGACTGCCCTAAATGCAGTGAGCAGGGGACAGTTTGCTCTTGTAGACTGCTTGTTCTTCCCAAAGTCCCTTCGCTCTGTCCTTATCCCACGGGTGTTACTGGGTGGTCACAGGATGGTTAGCTCTGTGGACAGGCCGGGGGGTTGTTAGCCAGGAAGAGCCCTTGGTGGGGCTGTTATGTTCAGTGACACCTCTGACATTAACAATGTGTAATTAACAATGTGTAATTAAACCACATTAAACTGGGAGCTCTGCCATCCTCCTCTCTCCTCTCTCACTGCCCAGCCTCCCCCTGGACCAAGCCTCTGTCCATCGCCGTCCTCAAGCTGCGCGAGTCGGGCGACCTGGATTACCTGCGGAACAAGTGGTGGGAGAGCAGCTGCCTGCGGCAGAGCCAGGACCGCTGGGGACCCCTGGAGCCACCAGCACTGGGGGGGCTTTTCCTCATCCTGGGCATTGGCCTTGCCCTCAGTGTCCTTGCTGCCCTGGCCGAGCTCTCCAGCAGCAGCCGCCGAGCAGCCGCGCACGCCAAGGTGAGCCCTGGCTCCTGTCCTGCTTCACTGTGTCCCTCCTGTCATCAAGGTGGGCTCTGTCCCCTGCCCTGAGCCCTGTCCCCTGCCCTGAGCCCTGTCCCCTGCCCTGAGCCCTGTCCTGCCTCCCCGTGTCCCCTCCTGCACCAGCATTTCCACCCTGACCTTGGTTTTCCAAGGAAAGCTGTGCGGAGGGGCAGGGATGAGGGGAGGCTGTAGTTTCTCCTTAAAGCACCAAAATGTCACAATTTCTGTGGGATGGGCTTGTAGCCTGAATAGCGTAACAATAATAAAATAACCCCCTACCCACTCAAAAAATATTAAGTAATATTCCCTGTAATCCCAACAGCCAAATTGCATTCCACTAGTGTGGGTGTTAGGACAGTAAATGATCCATAACAAGTTTATTCTCAGCTATGGCTGTTCTTTAGTCATTGGACAGGGAAAACACAGGGAACGAAACTGCCCCAGTGTCTGAGTGCCCCTTGGTGCTCCTGTTCTCCAGCCCTCCCAACACTGTGCACATGGAATAGGTGGATCCACAGAACAACCCACCCACAGCCTTCTCTCCTTTTCTCTTTCAGAAATCCTGTTGCTCTGTTTTCACAGAAGAAATCTGCACTCGTCTACGCATAAAAGCACCCGCCAGACAAAGCCAGGAGACGTCAGGGAAGGCAAATGCTTAAGGATTTTTTGCTTCAGGAATGGGTCTGGGTTAGGGTTGTACCATGTCTAGGAGCTGTATCAGTGTAGGAAGATGTTTTTCTGCTAGCCTAGAGTGTTAGTTTGCTAATTACACACACAGAGTACTTCTGGAGTGGTGGTGGAGCTGCAGGCAGAAGGAAATTAAGTGGCTTGGAAGAATTTAAATTGATAAGGGATAGAGTGGAACTGTGACAAATGGATAACTGGAGGTGAGCTGGCCAGGATGGTGGATCCATGTTTAGCTTAGAAGTTCACCCTGTAAGTCCATGAAGGCCTGTAGAGGAAGTGACTGGGGACAGGTTAATGTGCAGCCTCTGCTACTAATTGCTGTGTGAGGAACATTCGTGGAACATTAAAGCTCTTGTCTGTCTGTTGTAATCAGGAACAGCAGCTTAAGCATTGCAGCTATAAATAGCCTGATCCTGCCCTGTGTGAGCAGGAGGTGCTGGTCCTTGGGAAGGTAATTCCTAAATCAGAACTGACAGTGCTGTTGTATAACCCCAAACAGGCCCTCCCTGCACCCCAAACCTGAGAAGGGGAGCCTCTGCCACCAGGAGCCACTGGAGTTAAGAAATGCCAGGCAGGGCTTGTCCTTAGTCCCTTCCCATCACAGGATAAGGGCCACTGTTTGGTGACAGAGAATGTTTTGTTATTGAGGATTCTCAGTGGAAATCCATCAGCACCAGAGGAGGGAGGGAGTGTGGGGATGAGTCAAACACAGCAGAGTCCCAGTGCCCTGCAAGGGGAGATGTGAGGGTGTTGGCATCACTCTCCTGCTTTCAAAGAATGGTGCAAGTTCAGGGAGCAGTTTTCTCAGCTGCATGTTAAACACTTTCCTCATTAAGCTGTTTTTCCTTTCAGAGAGGAGATGACAGAAGCATGTAAGTGTTAGGGCAAATTGGTGGTTAAATCACTCAATTTGTGCACTGCACAGCTGAAGGAGGGAAAAAGCAAATTGGGTTCCTTGGGAATGTCTGTAATTACACTGCAGAAACAAAGACACCAATCCTTGTCAGTCCCACCAGGGATAACTGAAGGCAACAAAAACCAGGGGACCTCAGGCTGGGGGGTAACTGGGTGATCCCAAATCCAGCACTGCACATTCCCTGAGAGGGAGACTCAGCTTCCAGCTGCTGTGGAGGAATTCAGAGTAGCTGCAGGATTCCCTCCCACCCACCTGCTAATGGGATCAAGCACGAGGTTAGGAATTCCAAGTGTTGGGAGGCCAGGGCTGGTACTTATCTCAGCCTGAGCAACGTCTGTGGGCTGAGAAGGTGGATCAGCCCTTCCAGCAACTGAGCTGCACAGAGCAGGAGAGATTTAGGTAAGTCTAAAAGCTGAAAATGCAATGTCAGGTTCACTTAGTACTTAAAAACTATTTGGTATGTGCCGTGTCACTGCTGGCAGAGTAGGCAGAGATGTATAAAAAAGGTTTCATTGACATTTAAATATATTTCTATATGAATGTCTCACAGAACAGAAAAATAAAGTCTTTTCATCACAAATACTGCAGCATTAAAATAAACACTTACCAAAATAAACAATGAGTGATATACATATATATATTTGAGTGTGTAGACTATAGAGTGAATCATATTGTCGCTTTTTAAGTCACAAAAGCACAATATAAATACGGAATTTCCTGTGAACTCTTTTCCCTGTTGTAATAAAAATACATTCTTTACAGTTAAAGTAAAACTAGTGCAAGTCCATGGGCCGTGCCAGCTCCATCATTTACAGGGCACTTCATACTTGAAGATGACACTGAAGATTTTGCCCCCGAGGCGGTCGGCGAGCCACGAGTTCTTGATGACAGCCAGCTTGAGGCTCTCACACTTGAGCACGGCGTAGTAGTTGGTGTGGATGGCTCTGCCCATGCCCTCGATGACCACCAGGTCTGTCTGCCGCTCCCTCACCAGCACTGCCAGGCCCTGGTCCAGGCGGCTGCAACAGAGTGACCAGAGTGACACAGAGTGACCACAGCATGGCCACACCTCGGCCACACCTCCAGCTGCATCCCAGGGCTGCTCCCAGCTGCCAGATGGGATTCTGCACAGTTACTGGTGCCCACAAACAGTGGCATTTCAAAGCCAAGGGGAGTGATGGAAATGTTGTTGAAATGCACCCAGCTTGGGATTGTGACACAGGTAGGTTGTGCCTCCAATACAGGAGCTGATCAGAACAGGTTAAACAAGGTGAACTGATGCTTCCTTCCCAGGGGTTTTGGCCACCTGCAGGATCTGACATCAGCCAAAACCTGCCCTGCTCCTGACTGTGTCCTGAACACAGACACCCCACTAAGGGCCAGCAGCTGTAAGGCCCGAGCAGTCACAGCTCTGTAAATCCACACTAACAACTCCTGATGGGCGTGCAGAAGTGATTCCCAGTGGGAAGGGTGGCTGGGATGCTCCACAGCCAAACCTCTGACCATCCTGCAGCTGAAGGACACAAACCACAGTGGCACTTTGTCCTCATACCTCAGATCCAGGCATGGAGAACTGGAGCCTGTCTGAACCAACAGCAGCTTCTCATCCCTCAGTGCAGAGCTGTGTTTGAAAAGACAAAAACATTAAACAGCTGCTTCAGCAGGGTTGTGCACATCTGGGAATGAGCCAGGGAAGCAGGAATATCCAAGCCGCTTTTGCAAAGGCTTCCTTTCCTGCAGGGACTTCACCAGGAAACACAATGTTTCCTTGAGCACAAGGATTGCTCAGTCAGCCCTGCATCCTCTCCAGGGGACACCCTGTGTGTGACATACATGGCTTTGCCTCTATTGACACAGAAAACTCCTGGTGGAGCAGCTTGAGTGCTTGTCAGGGAAAACAAAACAAGAAATATAACTATGGGTGTGCCAGAAAGCTCCAATGTCTACATGTTTTACCTTAATGAAAGCAAACCCTCTGCCTTGGGCTGAAGCAGCAGGTCACACATGCTACTCAACAGTGACATATAAAGCCAGGCTGTGCCCAGGATGCTGCTGTCCCCCAGGGAGGTGTGACAGATGTGGTACTTACTGGATCACAGGGTCCATGGCTGCGATGCGCTCGGTCACAATCAGGGACTCGCTGTAGGTGACGTCGTTGAGGGCAGGGCCAGAGTTACAGGCCAAAATCACCTGCAGAAGGTGCCAGGAGAGGTGACACAGTCAGGCTCTGGCATTCCAGCTGTTTGGATGATTCCCAGTTTGGCAGAGAAGCATCCTGCTGGTGGGCAGTGACACCTTCCAGCAGTTACCAGAACTCCAGAGGAATTCTCAAGGAAAACCACTCACCTCTGTCCCTCTAGAAAGGAGCTCTCGGACAAAAGGAAAGACTCCTAAAATTATGTCTATCCCACTGTTATCTGCGAAAATTAAGGCACATTTATGAGGGGGACCCTCCTGCAAGAGAAAACCAATGCATTCAGGATGGAGCACCACTCACCTCAGGGAACAGTTTGTTATTCACAGCTACTCCTCCAAACCCCCACATTTTATACCCTCAAACACTTTGGGTCTCTGTAGCAGTGAACTCCCAGCACACACCAGTGACACACAGGAAAATGGGGCTCCCTGATGGTGTTTTTGCACAGGGCTTTAAAACAGTGAGTTGCTGTGCTGTGTTTGAGACAAAACTCTCAAACTGCAGCAGTAAAACCTCCAGCTGCCAATTCAAGCCAGGCCTAACTGCAGTCAGGCTGTGATCCTGAACACACTAGGTGCCAACTGGACCTACCTTGGAGGGTGTTTTAAGCCAGCCTGGTGCTGGCTGAAGAGGATTCCCTTCTGCCAGGAAAGGGCAGGATGGACTGGGGGGGCAGTGACATCCTAAAATGAAAAGATAGTGCCTATTCTCCATTAACCTCTTCGTTTGTTCTCAACCTGATGTTTTGAAACTTAAGTTCACTCCAGTTCATAGCAGCAGCAGGAGTGAAAAATGCTTAATTCTTAATAAAAAACTGACAGGACAGTGCTTGTAGTTCCCTAATTATCCCTGTTACACAAGATTAGCTGGTGCTTTGTTTTAGGATGGAGCATGTAATGATTTGCCAGAGTCTGCTCATCCCCAACCTTTAGGCTGCCTTTTCCAACAGAGAGATTTACACAGACACAAAAGCTCTTCAATTTATCTTAATTAAACGGTAAAAGAGATCGCATGGGGACAAAAAACCCCTTTGCTAATTGGTAAGTTAATTACTTCCAGCAAGCTCCTACATTAATGCCAGTTTTAGGTTGGCTACTCAGAGGGAGGAACAACTCAAACACTACATTTGGCCCCAGGTTTTGAAATTCAGGGGTCTGGGTGGAAATAAGTGCCCTGATAAGGAGAGGATGCTCTGGAGCAGCTCTGGGCTCCAGTGGGAATTGACGGAAGCAGCTCAGTAAGTAACCAAGTATTAGACTAATTCCTTTATTCCTTTCTTTATGGTGAATTATTGGGATTTGTTTTGGGCTGTCTGAACAGAGTGCTGCTCAAACCCCATGACTACCAAGGCGGTTTGATGATTAAGATGTTTAATTAGTGGGTTTAGGGTCCCCCATGGTCATACCTTCAGTCGCTGCAGCCACTGGCTGTAGGAATCTTCCAACCAGGGACGTTCTGTGGCACAGACAGAGCAGTGTCAGCATTTCTTGGCAACAGCCACTAATTCTGATCCACCCAACCTCTGCATCTGCATTCAGATAACCTAACAAGCACTAGTGATTCCTTGTCATTAGCAGAACCCCCACAAACATTCCCACTCCATCCCCTCATTAACATCCAGCCCAAACCACCACCCTGGATCTCCCCATACCTTGGAGCTTTGACTTGGCTTCTTCAAACCCAAACTGTGGCTCAGACTCCAGAACACTGGAACAGGAGGGAAACAAAGGGCACAAAGTTCAACACCTCCATCTCACAGTTCAACACCTCCATCTCACAGCAGTGTCACTCAAACATTTTTTTAGCAGCTCCCCAGCAATTTCACTGCACTGCTTGTACTGGGGGTGTCTGTGGGTCCCAGGACTGGGAAATGTATTTTGTGTTCATGTTAAAAACAAAAGGCTCAGCTGGACATTAAATCAGAGTTCTGATGCTAAAAAAAACAGCCTCAGTAATGTACAGATGTTTGCAGGCAGTAGGTTACAGGCAAAAATACTTTTTTGGGTCTGCAAACAACCACAAAATGTAGTCCTGACTTACACCAGCTGCAAGGTGTAACAGTGCTGCACAAATGCTGAGGGGGAGATTGGGGAACTTTATTTTTTTAAAAAAAGAACCACAATTGGACATTGTGTAGCTGAAAGGGTGCTGTTAAAGGATGGAACACCTACTCTGAGACTGCCTTTGCTCCCCAGTCAAAGACATTCCCTGCCAGAAGTCCTTTCACCAGTGCAAATTGCCTCTCCTCCCAGTCCAGGGCATCCAGGGACTCAATCACGCTCTGGAAACACTTTAAGGCTATTCCATTTTCTTTCTGCTTTACCTGTAAGACAGACAGGAAACATTGGATTTACAGACCAACATTTCTTACCCATCCTTGGCTCTCTCAGTCCCAAGACCACATTCAAGCATCTCCTCTGTTTGTTTTGATTTTTTTTGTGCATCATCCCAAATGCTCAGCAGCTCTCAATTTTTTTCCTCTGCTTTGTCTCCAGTGAGAACAGTGTTACTCAGGGTGAATTTTCTTAGAAAATCTAAAATGATTCTGGATACCAAGATCTTTTCTTGGCAGTATCTTGTCTGAATTACCAGACATTGTCATTATGGTCACCAGGAGCCTATTTGGGTGAAAGGAGTTACATCCCATTTCCCAGAGCTGTTTCTCTTCCCCCAGCAGCTCACAGCCAGTGCAAGATTGGTTCCAAATCCCTCCCCACTGAGCCATCACTTGTACAAAGTTTCAGAGTATTGCAAAAGTGTCTTGAACTCACCTTGGAGTAAGGATCTGGAAAGTTGAACTCATTCAAACAGTGTTCCCTTGTATCCAAGAGACTTCTGACTGTTAAGGTACCATATGCACTTTAAAAGGGGAGAAGGGGGAAAAAACCAAATTAATTATTTTAAACAGAAAAAGTTATTTTTCCCTCTGTTTCCTCTGTAAGTCACAGCCCCTCACAAGAGCACTAAAGGTGGAAGTCACAGGTGCTAAACCAGCTCTGAGGGGTAAATCTACAATATTAAAATTATTTAAATACAGGGACGGAATGTTCAGAATTAACTTGCTGCTATTTTAATAACCATCTACAAAATTTTAATAACAAATTTTCTGCCAAGATACAATTTCTCTGTTCAGTTCCAACACATGAAATCCAAAAGCTCTGTGCAGAGGGTCTGATGTTTGGCACAGTAATTTCCCCAAGCCTTCAGCTACTTGGCTTTGTTTGCTCTGCTTCAGAACCTGGTTAGCTCTAGGTTGGCTCTCACTGTGCTCTGCTCAACAGAAGCAGCAAGTGATGCAGACAGGAAAAAAAAAAATAAAACCACTTACAAGGGCTGCTGCCTGAGTGTCTGGAGTTTATTCCAGTATTTCTGTCGAAATTTCTCAGCTCTCTCCTGTGCATCCACAGAGTCTGGCTGACTGGCTGCAGCTCTCTTTGCCACCTGGCAGAGAAATGAGGCAACACTGGAGTTACCAAATTAACTCTTCCTCCTTGTGAATTATCTGAAGTTCAGTCTGAACAATAACCCCTCCATCTGCCTCCCTGTTCTGTGCCTGCAGCCTGGCTGCTCCCTCCCACACAGCACCTCCCAGCTTCCCTTCATTCCAAACTGTAAACAACAACTTTAATGCCTCTTTTCATCCCAAAAGATTTGGAGTTTGTTTTCCAGACTGTACTTTCAGAAATTAAGCACAAGTTCTAACTACCTAGAGGAGGGGAAAAAAATAATGATGCACATACACCAAAGGAGAAACAGGCAGAAATTTAATGGAGCACATCGACCCCTTGTGTTCTCTTTTTGTTTATTCCAGTGAACTGCCTGAATCAGCTTCAGTGCAGAAAAAAATAACTTGTGTCTGATTCAATTGTGCTCTTCCCATGGAAAAGGGTCTGGGAGGCAGCAGGACTGCTCCCAGAGCAGGAACAATCCAAGGATCTCTGGCCTTTGGTTGTGTAACTGTCCTGCCTGCAGCTCTGCACAGAGAGCTCCAAGTGCCATTAAAGAGAGAAAATGCTTTGAAAAACACCTTTAAGAAAGAAAGAAAAGCACCACAGAAGAACGTTTCTGCCTTTGAAGTGGCCAGGCACTTCCTTGAGAGACTGGGGCAAAGTCAAGTGCCTCTTACAGGGAAAGAGGGGCTGCACTTCCAGAGGGTGACACAGCAGGAATATTTTCCAGGACAAACATGCTGCTGCACAGATTTTTTTGCTAAATACCTGTGTCACTCACCCAGGACTGTTTTGTGACACTTACCCCATCCAGTGCCTCCTCAAAGCAGGTGAGCCAGTATTTTCTGGCCATGGCATCATCTGTGAGGTCAACAGTGTCTGGGATATAGGTGGAGGGATCTTTCAGCAGTGGCAGGTTAACAAGTGGTCTCTCCAATCTGTCCATTTCCAGCATGTCAAACTAGGGGAGAAAGGAAAGAGATTGATTAGAACTCACCCAGAGATTAATTCACTACAAATTCAATTAGTACAAGGGCTGCACAAGTCCAGCCACAGTTAAGGCTGACAGATTTGCAGACAATATATAGGTCATCATAAATAATCCAATTCCCTCTGTGGATTATTTTATCCATGCCCACCCTATAGAGAGAAATTATCCAGTGTGAAAATAATCTACTGTGAAAGCAGAATTGCTGTACTGTCAGTGAATTATAAGATGGCTGGGCTTGTGCTCTTCTGTCCAATGTTGTATTTTTCTTCTCATGGGAAGCCAATTAACACTGCTTAAAGATGGTAGAACATCAGATTCCAAATTCTGAAGTATTTCAGCTGCAGCAAATCCAGCTGCTCCAGTGGAAGGGTAAGAGACAAACACTCCCCCCACTCTGGTGAAGGAGAGTAAGACAAAGTAGCAGCCAGTCTGTTTTATGGGTCATTCCATCCAACACCACTCAGGACAACATCACACCAGGCTGGTCACTCCTCTGGACAAGCAGCAGTCCCAGGGGCAAAAGGCAACCAGCTGGACAATAATCACCTATTGGCAGGTCAGCACTGCTAGGACACACCCAGGGCTAGAAAAGAGAGCACATACTGTACCACTCCGTGTTCTCTGCATGGGGTAAACATCAGGGGATGTGCTCATAAGCCCAGAACTGCCAGCATAATTCTCTCCCCAGCTGTACTGGTTTGGATCTAGAAAAGAGAAAGACACAGACACACATAAACTGAAAATAAAACTGGAAATACTCCTGTGAGTGAGGCTAGAGCCAGCTCCCCTTGTCTTTAAAAGCAAACAGAATTTTTCCCTCTAACCCCCAAAAGAAATGTTTCAACCACTCAGTGAATTACCTGCTCCAAAGAGCTTCAACCTGAATGAGACAAGAGACAATTAAAGTTCTAAAATCATTCTTTTTTAACCCCATTTCCTTGTCATTAATCAGCATGCCTTCAAAGCACTATCACTGAGCATTTATTTCTAAATCTAGATCCATTATTAACAAAATAGAATTACAGAACCCTCAAAGCACAATGTCAGTTTTAGAGAAACACTGAAGTTATTTCTAGGTTTGCTTTATTTGAGAAAAAGTTTAATGAGCTTAGATGTACAGTTCATGCTGCAGAAGCAATGTCTTTAATTCCTCAGTAGCTGATTCCTTGCCCATCTCTATCAAATGGGCAGGAAAAGAATTCCACATCCATTTTTTGGAGGTGTATTTGATACTTACTGAACTAAGTACCATTAACAGCCTGTGGCTGTGCCACTGTAACCAATGCACTGCCTGGCTTGCCAGTACATCAACAGGGAAAAGGAAAACTGAACAGGCAGAATTCCACCACAGCACCCTGTATCCAAGGGATCTGCACAGAAGGGTCTCCTCTGTGAGGCTTTTCACTCTCCAACAAACACAGTTTGGAGATGCTGGTCTTCCTCAGTATATTAAAGGAATTCTGAAGTGGCCTCTTTTAGAGGGGGAAAGATCTCCAAACCCACGTTTTCCCTGGCTGGGTTTAGAGCTGTGACTGCTCTTTGCAGAAGTGCAGAGAAGAGAAGAGAAGAGAAGAGCCCAGTCCTGCTGCCTTCTCAAAGGTGAGCAGGAAATCCAGTGAGAAATTAGGATGTCCCTGCCAGAATATATAAAACCAAAGCCCAGCATCTGTGTTTATTAGTGCCAAATGGATTTATTTAGGCAACAGCTTACATGCAGCCTCTTAAAAGAGAAACTTGGACAGTACACTGACATTTCAGAACACAGCATATACAGAACAGAGCAGTGCTGTACTTACTGTCTTGTTCAGCTCCTTTTAAAAATGCCCCAATGGCTCCCAGGTAGCCTTCATGTCTCAGGAACAATGCCTGAACCTCTCCCTGCCACAATATGAAACATTGCAATTGGATGGTCCCTGAGGGCTAACAGGCACTTCTTTGTCACTAGTTTCACACTTTAATTTAATAGAAACAACTAGAAGATGGTAATAGTCATTTGTGCTACATTCTCACACATTCAGCAAGTTTAATGCTTCTGGAAAAGCTCGGGGAGGAACTGCTCACACACATCATCCCCCAGTTATCACACAGCTGGAAAACACCCATGTGCTCTAAGGCCTTCCCTGGAAAACACCACTGCATCATTCCATGAATATTCAACTCCTCTTGCTTCATTCAACAGGCTGGAAATACAAGGTTGTGTGATTCCCAAGTGTTGCCACTGCAGCCACACGTTTGGGACATTGCTAACTGGGTTTATTTCACTGCACTGCTCCTCAACACCACACAGACACTGCATTATCCACAGGCAAGGATTTCCCCATCCAAACAGTGCAATTATTAATGTGAAATACAGGAATGCTGGGGAGAAGAGCCCTCCATCCTCACAGCAGGGCCCCTCAGCTTCCCCAGGCTGGGTGAGACATGGCTTTTTCCAAGGAATTCACCAGTGATTGTGGGAACAGCTCACCCTGAGGGGAGCCACGGGCAAACAGCAGCTCCAGCTCACAGGGAGGTTTGGATTCCAATCCCTGGTAAAGTGTTTCTTACAACAACCTAAAGCTGCAGTTTTGCAATAGCTTTCTTAGAACTCAATAAAGTTTTACAGAAAAGGACAACAATGGTGAAATAAAGAGGGGAAAAGCAGCACACAGGAGTCTCTTGCATGAAGCACTGAGATGAGAAAAAAAAAATGGTGTCATCTACTGCATGAAATTCCCAAAGTGCAGGACTAATCTACCTGAAACAACCATTAATGAGCTTTTGGACTGGACCTTTTTCCTAGTCAAAAATCTTCAGTATTTTCCACAGCTTTAAAACCTGCAAAGAACTTCAGCTTGGTTGATTTGGGGTTTGATTTTCTCTTTAATAACAAAACCCCACTGATGCCAACTGTCTCAGCAGAACAACCCCACACTGCATGGCCTGGGGGTGGAAAGATGCAAATCAGCAAGAGGAATTGAATAATGATGGTGACTATCTAAGAACACAGTGAAAACTCATTACTTGGAGCTACAAGACAGACTGTCAATCAAAAAATAATAATAAAAAGAGAGAGAGAGAGGGAGGTAGGGAGAGAGAAAAAGGGTCAGACACAACTCCCAGGCATTTCACATTGATTTTATCCCTCCCACAACACATCCCTGCCTTACCTACCTAAGGAGCAGCCTTCTAAGCTTATTTCATGTGCAAATTAATTTATTAAGGTATCCCAACAGCCTAGAAAAACAACTAAAATGTGCTTTTGCTGGAGGAATCCCTG
Source organism: Entomyzon cyanotis (assembly GCA_024500445.1). Taxonomy (NCBI): domain Eukaryota; kingdom Metazoa; phylum Chordata; class Aves; order Passeriformes; family Meliphagidae; genus Entomyzon; species Entomyzon cyanotis. Next base: position 2,966,360 of record JAKEPQ010001025.1, read on the forward strand.
TGTTTCCCTTACCTTGGAGAAGAAGTTGATGCTGTAGGTTATTGTGCGCATGGTGACAGGGTGGCCCCGGATAAAGAATCCTCCAAAATAGATTTTATCCAGGTTGTGCAGTTTGGCATAGAGGCAGGCCAGCTGACCAATGTCATTGCTGATCATGTGCAGCAAGCTTTTGGCCATATCTTCTTTGGAAAATTCTGAAAGGGGAGGAAGAGTAAAGCAAGTTACACACAGCTGAGGAAGCTCCAGTGCACTGTGCTGTTCTAACTGAGCCTGCAGCTGGGGGAAAAGAAAAATACAGGGTTTGAGCAGTTTTCTTTATGTGTGGAGATGGAAAGTGTTACCCCCTGCAAAAATCTCACAAATAAAATGTACTTCAAACAAGGAGGAGTGTGATTTGATTGAAGATATCAGAAAAAAAAAAAACCACCAAAAAAACCTCACTGAGCCTATGTGAAACATTTCCTGAAAAAAACCAAAACTTCCTGGATGGCAAGAATCCATTTCTTCTCTCTAGGAACCTCGGGTGAGGTTCATCCAGCCCTCTTGGCCTGAGATGCACTGCAAGCATTTCATTAAGATACTGCAAATAAACTGCAAATTGTAGTAACTCACCGCCAAAGAGCCTTTTTGGAGCCCAGAAAACCACATCTATTTCCCACAGGAATCAATTAATCCCAGGCTAGCCAGACAGCTGTTTTTAAAATTTTCCCCAGACTTAGGAAATCCCAAACTGGAAATTCAAATGTCTGCTTGTAAAGCAGTGCTGGACAATATTTTTAATGAACATTGTGCAGATCATGAAAGAAGCTGGTGCTTATTTTCAGGTCTTTTTGCATGAGTATAAAGCTGATTCCCAAGGGCCAGAGGAGATGGTTGGGTAGATCCTTTCCATCCCAGTACCTTTGTCTGCTGTTGTGGACTTCCCAAAGCTGCTGGCAATGAGATTCCCACTGAGCCCCAGGGTCTGGTAGGCACCTCCATACACATCCTTCACCAGCATGTCCACGTTGGTGTGTTGGCCCTTTGAGGCCAGCTGCAGCAATTCATCAAATTTCTGGGGGTGAGAAGCACAGTTAGCACAGCTGACCTGGACCAGAGCTCTGCAGCATCTTTACTGACCAAAACCAGTCTTAGAATTAACCCTAAAACAGATTATTTAAATTATAAGATGTATCCAGAGTCAACATCTGATCAAACAGACAGATCTTAAGTGGAGCTCCTTTAATGATAAAAACCACAATCATTCTCTCTCTTATCTGCAGATATTTTGTTGGATTTCCCCTGAAAACTAAGGTGGATCAGCAAATAGAAAACAGTCAGAATCTTCATGCATCCCTTATCTTGGAAGTCAGAAACACAGAAACTAAGAGAAAACAGAATTATGTCTTCTTGAAGCCCAAAAAATAGTAAGTCTGACAAAAAAAGACTCCATGTGCCTCTACTGCTGCAGAATGTGTTGTGTCCCTGAAATTAAACTTGCAGGCAAGCTGCATTATCCCAATACTTAATTTATAATTCTGCTAACTCAAACTTCCTCTACAAAACCAAGGCAGAATTAAGAGCAGGCACTGTCATGTTCTACGATTTCTTCTTCAGGAGCACCAAACAAAAAGCACAGCCCGGGTTGTGCCCTCCTGTTGACATTTTCTTATCTGGTGCATTTGTAACTGTAGCTTTTCCTGCCCTGCTGACATTTAGGAGACTCACTTCAGCCAGGTGGCTCTTTGGGAAGCCCAGCATGATCTAAGAGCTGGGCTGAGCAGGACTAAGTCAGGCTTTGCTCTGGCAAATCATCAGCCCAGGATTTAAACTCATGTTGGCAACCAGAAACCAACCAAGAGGCAAAATTCCTCCTCTCTGCTCATAAACATTTTGCAGCAATTTTTTGCTCCCTGCTTCCTTCTGCAGATAATACTGCAGGACCTGGGCTGGCATTTCATGTTGAAAAGAGAACAAAAAATTACCAGGTCACTTTGAGGAGGCTTTTTGCATTAAAGACACCACCTGTCCTTGAGCCCCAAGCAGGACTGCTTTTGGCCACAATAAGCATCTTCTAATTCTTGTCCCTATATTCCACCAGTATCTTTTTGCATGTAAAGCTTCCTTTTATATATCACAAGTGCCAAAAATATGCACACAAGTCCAGGACTCAGCCTTGTTATCTAACATTCCAGCATTTCAAGCTTCCTCCCAGCATTTCCTTTAATACTACCCTTAAAACAGACACTTGATACCTTTGTTTTGGTGAGCAGAGCTCCAAGACCCCAGAAGGTTCCACCTCCAATTGAGCTGCCCCCAATCCATTCGAATTTGTCTTCTGTTTCTACCTGTCAATCAAACAGGGCAGATTTGTCTGGAAAAGTTCTGTCACAACGCTGAACACAGATTTAAATGTGACACAGTGCAGGGTTTTGGAACAGTGCAATCAGTGTGGGTGGAATGCTTTCATTGTGGAAGTGGCAGGGTAGAAGGGCACAAAGCACATATTCACACCACAAGCAGTTTTGGGAATCTTTAGTATTTAATTCTTGGCTAATAATCCTAAATATAGACATTAAATTTGGTGTCTTCAACAGTGTGACAAACAAACGTCAAAAATCACTTTGATCTGACAGCCTTTGTCCTCATCAGGTAATTTAACCAGTTCTCTAAACACCAAATTAAATGCTATTTTTAAAAAATTCTGGTAGTGAATAGAAAAGCATTCTTAATCTATAAAAAATAGAAGTAATTTTTAAAAGCACTATTTCCTTTTTATACCTCGCATTACCCAAGAAGAAACAAGTACAAATCCTTAATAAATTCTCCAATAAAACATTTTAGCCAGCACTCACCTTCACTATAGAGACCCCTGAGCCAATGTTCACCAGCAAATACGGGAAAATGTTGGGGTGGTTTGTCTGGAACCGAAATTCTGTGTCTGAGTCCCTCTGGTATGCAAACACCTCATGGGGGATGTTCCTCAGCACGAAGTTGCACCCCTTAATTAGGCAGGTCATTACATCTTCCTTATCAACTCTGAGGGGGAGGAAAAAGCCTTCAATAAACGTCCCAGCCCTGCTGATAAGGCAGTTTGGAGCAGCAGTTTACACAGACTTTGCAGACCAGAATTTTCACACCATGTGGCTCCAGTCCAGCTCATGGAAACATGAAACCTCCATCTGCACATGGTCTGGTGCTCCCCTCCCATGGCACAACTCCAGCCTGGAGTTCTGTTACACAGTAACTTTAATCATGTTGTCATTACAAATAATCCTGTTTGCTTGTTTACATTGCTCTTTCCTGCCTTGCTCCTTTCATGGTCTCTGTGCCCCTGCAGCAAAGTAGGTCAGGAAGCTTAGCTGGAAATTAACCTCAGAAAACAATTTCCCAACATGGAATAATTGTCTGTTGCTCTTCCCCTGCCTCCTAATAAAGCACAAAAGGCCTTCTCCACATTTCAGCACTTGTTTATGAGATTCAAGGGACTGGGAAGAGCCTGCAATTGGGATTAGCAAACACAGAAGAAGAGATTTCTCACAAGAGTAGCAGGATCCACAACAGGACATATCCCCAGTGTGGAAAACAGGTAACAGAGTCCAATTTATCAGGAGAAGTAAGTAATTTGCAAAGGCAGTTTAAAAGATGAGAACAGGCCCTCAGGGGTTGAGGAATGTACTACACAGACCACAGCAGGAGAGATGCCTTGAAGCTCTCCCCAGTGATGTTTAATACTGGAGTAAATTAATGTTTTTTCTACACTTATAGTCTAGAAGGTGTGAATTTATAGGCACCACCATCTGTAGCTTTGATGACTGTAGTCTCTGTATTGATAAGATAGCCTTGGATGAAACCTAGGCAGGTTTCAGTGTAAGCTTTTTAGTATTTGGTGTTTGATAAGGATGTTTGAACAGCAAATTTATGAGGCTGTAATTTCATGTGGCTGCCCTTTGTTCTCCTGCAAGCCTTTGCATGAAGTTTAGGTAGGAGCTATACAATAAGTGACTGTCACATTAATTACCTCTGAGCATGCCCAGGAAAATTACAGCAGCTTTTGGAGTGGGTGGAAGTTAATTCTTTACAGAAAAAGAAAAAATAAAAAAAAGAACAGTTCCACTTACTTCAACCCCAGTTTCTTCTCAATAAGGTCTTTGAATTTATAGGCACCACCACCCGTGGCTTTGATGACTTTTGTCTCTGTATTGACAAGATGGTCTTTGATGAAATCTAGGCAGGTTTCAATGTAAGTGTTTTCAAATTTAATGAAGTGAAGTCGAGCTGTAATCTCCTCCTGAACAGATATTTCATACAAAGGTTCATTTTCTATGTCCTTTAAAAGAGAAATGGATTTCTTAAGAGAACATTCTTGGAGAAACAAGGTTAAATGTTAAACTACTGAACTTGTGCTTTTTTTCCCCTTGAAACTGTGATAATGCCATTAAACAGAACACCTCAAGCTATGTCAAAGAAGAATAGAGTTTCACAGGTCTTAATTCTCTTTAAGCTGAGATAATCAATTCTCCCATGCAGCAGACATGCATTAAATCCCTTTGCATTAGGAAAGTTATGTCTACATAGGAGCAGAGTATTTTTACAGAATTACCTGTCTGGAAAATAACTATATCAAACAGTACCTGACAAAACAAACATTTCCTGATAATGCAAACACTTCCCAAGAATTTTTAAATAGAACAAGTTATTAAATGGGTTTTGATATAATTTCTGTTCTACCCAGTCCAGAACCTCATTCCTGTGAATCAGGCACATGCAGCTGATCCCTGATGGAATTCTCACCTTTCCAGAATGATCAAAGGACCTCACTCTTGCCACTTTGTGCTGGACAGTTGAATAATAAGCCAGCTTGGTTAATGAACCACCTGTTCATAAAGAGATGACAAGTTATGATTAATGCCTCACATTGGCACAAACAACACAACTGATGTTTGTCAGCTCTTGGTTCTCAAGGTCTCCTCAAGTAAAAAGCTAGAAAGGATTAAGGGAAATGCAGAAAGAACCTTTGTTGAGGAATTGATTGGCCTGGTTAACCCCCAGAGCACCACAGGAGGGGAAAAGCTCCATAAATTCAGCTTGTGCCCAGCTGATGTGGGATGAAGATGAGCAGTGAAAACTCTTAATCAGCCAGGCAAATAGATGGAAATGCTGTTATTTACCTTGTTTGGAAACCTTATGGAACCCCCCAAATCTGTACCAGGATTTTCTCACCTGGTTTGCCACAACTGAGCAATGCTCCCCATGTGCACAGAGTGTTTCACCAGCAACACCTAAATTACATTCTTACCCTGCTTCTAGGGACAAGTCTGAAAGTTCATGGCTGGTTGGAAAATGACTCTGTGGACTGAGTAACTATTTTGCAAGCTTGTTCCTGGCTTTGGGGTAAAGAATGCTCAGAATGATGTTTCTCAAGCACACAGCAGTTGGAGATATTACCAATGTGCATGTCTGAGCACAGCAGCCTCAGCAGCCTCTTCAGGCCTCCAGTCTGCTCATGGCAATAAAACTCCCAACTCTCCTCTTGAAACAGAACTCAACCTCTTGCCCTTGCTCTTGTCTTTGCATCTGACCTGCAAAAGCAAATTTCTGGAGCTACACTGAATAACTTCACTGTTTTCCACCACATTGCTCAGTGCAAGGTCTGAGGGTCACTGTGACCAACTACTGGGTTAATGTTAAAGTCCTGAAAGTAAATAAAAACCTGGCAAAGTTAGATCCTAAATAATGGCTAAATTCAGTGGCACTGCACTTTCCTGCCCTATAATAATCAAGAAATGAAGCAGCATGAGGTAATCCCTAGCGTGTGTAGCTTTGCCTTCATAACAGCACTGTCAGCTTGCCATAGTGCTCAAGTGTTTTTATCAAGAAAATATTTGCAATCTGTAGGACAAAACCAGGCAGTTTAGTCCAGCAAAATTTGAGTGAGGTCAACACAGAGTGACCATGGACACACGCTTATAGTAACAAAAGCAACAAAGCTTCCCCGACCTTGGATCTGATTTCAGTGTCCCAGCCAGTGCTTTAAAGTTTCTGGTAAACAAAATCCACAATCTCTTCTGGTAAAAGGTGAGGGTTTGGTGCTCAGAGGTGAGGGGTTGCACAGCTTTTTATGGAAAAGCTTCCTTCCACAGCTCCAAACTGAGGAATCACAAAGCCCGTGCTGGAATGTCACGCTCTTTATATTGACAGTGACACAGGTGCTGCAGCAATTTATCACCAGATCCATGGTATGTAGAGCCATGCTTTATGCATTATCCCCTTCCTCTTCCAGTTTTTAAAGACTTAAATCCATTCAGAACACCAGCTGAGACGTGTAACTAGGTTTTATAACTAATCCCACGACTCTAATTCCACGCTGACCCGCACAAAGGGCCAGATCTGGCTGGTGTTTGAACAGGCATGGAACCAGCAGCTCCTGAGGGGCTGAGGTGACTGGTGACACCACAAGATTCTCTGTTATGGTGCAGGTTTTCTTCCCATTGCCACCGAGTCCCCACCACACAGAGCAGCGTTCATATGGCTTGGTTTTCTTTATCCTGGCTTTTCTCCTAAAAAGTTCTGCTGACCTTGTGACTGTGGAACGGGAGGAAAACTGTGAACTGGCACTTCTGGCTTAGTGCATGTCCACAGAACCACTGCTGATAGGGATCACGGGTGGCAATGCGAACAGGCTCAGCCTGTCCCCGCACAACTCCCGCGCAGGTGTCACCCTGCCGTGTGTCACCCTGTCCCTCGGCTCAGGAGGTGACAAATCGGGAATGCTGGCTGCTCGGGCGTACGCACAAAGCAGGAGGTGTTTTGGGGGATGACCGAGGCAGCACTGACAGCCCCCGACCCACGCCAAGCCCTGCAGCCGCCCTGCCCTCCCCAGGCAGTGCCACAGCCTGGCCCCCGGCCCGTTTTGCCTCTTCAGGCCGCTTTCATGCACCGCAGGAACGCACGCAGCATCCCGCGGGCCGCGGCCTGGGCGGGGGGCGGCCGGGGGGCTCCGCACTCGGGCCGGGGGCACTGGGGCCGGGCCCGGCGCGCTCTGAGGGGGCGCAGCCGATGCCCCTGGCCCCGCCGTCCCCCAGCCGGTCCGGCCGTGCCCCCCGAGCTCTCCCCTGTCCCCCCCTGGCCGCCAAGGGCAGCCCCGGCAGGGCCGCCCCGCCCGGCTCCCCGCGGCCCGTTACCCGCGCGCCGCCCGCCGGGACGTGTAGTGCCGCTGCCCGCCCGCGCCGCGCCGGCACCCGGCGCCGGGACTACAACTCCCGTCACGCCCCGCGCCGCCCCCCACGCCAGGCAGCCCGCCGGGAGCTGTAGTGACCCCGCGCCAGCTCGCGCCGGCCAGCGCGCCGCGGGGGACTACACTTCCCAGCGTGCCCCGCGCGGCCCGGCCCGGCCCCCCGCTGTCCCCTCAGTGGGGCCGGAGCCGCCGCCAGCTCCCCGCCGCCGCCCCCCTCCCCGCAGGCAGCCCCCGCCCGCTTACCGATGTCTATGGCGAAGCGCTTGGCGTTCTCCAGGTTGCGGAAGATCTCGTCGGGCGGGAGGGTGATGCTCTTGTCCAGGCTGCCGTGACCGCTGCCGCGCCCGCCCCGCTCCGCCATTTTGAACGCGACCCGCTCCCTCCCTCACCCCGGCCTCATCGGCATGCAAATGTATGCGCATAAATCTGCATGCTAACGAGGGGAGGGCGCGCGAGGGAGGCGGGGAGAGCGCGCTGGCCACGCCCACTGGGGGGCGGAGCCTGGGGGACATGGCGAGGGGGACAGGGAGAGACCCTCGGGAGGGATCGGTGAGACCCCAGAGGGGGAATGGGGAGAGAAACCCCCGCGGAGGGCAGGGAGATCCCCGCGGAAAACTGGGGGGAGCCGGCGGAGAGACCCCGGGGGGAATTGAAGGGGGGGACACCAGGGAGGGGCGGTGAGACCGCCGGGGGGACAAGGGGGACACCGGGAAGGTGAGACCGCGGGAGGAGCGGGGAGGGATGGGGAGAGCCCAAGGGACAAGGACAGAGCCTTGGAGGGGTCAATGAGACCCTTAGGGGGGCGAACGGACAGAGAGACCCCCGGGGAGGGCAGGGAGACTCCCGGGAAGGGCAGGGAGACCTCCGGGAAGGGCAGGGAGACCTCCGGAGAAACCTGGGGACAATGGGCAGGGAGACCCCCGGGGGGAGCGGGGAGGGGACAAGGACAGACCCCTGGAGGAGTCGAAGAGACCCTTAGGGGGGAGAACGGGGTCTCCTCCCCCGGAGACCCCCGGGAGAACGGGCAGAGAGCCCCCCGGGGGGGAGCGGTAAGGGGACAAGACCCCTGGAATGGTCGATGAGACTCCGGGGGAGAAGAACTGGCAGAGACCCCCGGAGAAACCGGGGAGAACGGGCAGAGAGCCCCCCGGGGTGTCCCTGGTGGCTCTCGGGGTCCCGAGGGTGCAGGACAGTGACAATAAACACACACAGCAGCCCCATGTGTGTCCCCTGTAGCCAAAGCCTGGAATTTTAATCGCCTGCTTTTCCAAGTGTTTTGTGACCCACATCCCCAGGAATGTGAAATGTGCCATGGGGCGCCTTGGAAAACTTTATCTCTTAATTAAAAGTACCTCCTGTGTTTCATGTCCCTGGCTGTCACAAGGGGTCAGAATTAAATGATCTTTAAGGTCCCTCCCAACCAAAGTATTCCACGATTTTTTTTTCCGAATTCACCCTTGCAATGACCTTTCTTGGCTCTGAATTCTCAAAGAATTGGCTGCTCGGGCATGCTGTTGTTTTGTCTCACGTTTGATATTCCCGAGCTATGGAAAACAGCATTGCAGGGGGTCCTGATGGACACAAACTGGTGCAGAAAATCAGTGTCAACTCTGAATATCTCAGCTTTCACTGAAATGTGTCTCATGTCCGTTCACCACAGGGAAACCAGCTGTAAAAACTGCTCAAAAAAACCCCAACAACTTTGGATTTATTAACCAGATTTTTATTTATTTCTGACCGTTAAAAGTTTCTGCAACTTCTGACGTTCAAGATAATTCTGGCACAGGTCATACATTGGTGCAGCTCGCACTGAACACATCATAACATCCTCCAAGGACAGTAAAAAATTCCCATTTTCCCCTGGCAAAAGGGTACCAAAAAATAAATACAATTTATACGCCTGCCTTTCATGAAAGACTTTGATAAATATTTCTTCTAAAATCGACAGCACAGCCGTAACTTCCCGTCCTACAAGGACATAAAAACGAGCTCTCGCCTTTACAAAAGGCACACACTCATCCTGAACCTCACAAACAGCCCTGGCTGGTGAGCAAGACATCCCGAGGAATTTCCTCTACACAGTTTGGGGTATGGTTTAACCATTCTCAGAGCGTGCTCAGTACAGACTATAAATACTATAGAAACCCTTATGGCACCGTGGGAAGGTCAGATTCCTAAAAGTGTCCAGCGAGACCTCTCAGATCCCCCAGGGCATTCCAGGTTGGATACCTTGGGACACTTTTGGGAATTCTGAGCGTCCCAGGGCTCGCAGCTTTCCCGGCAGAGCTACATGGACAACCTCGCAGAGGTTAAGAACAGCCGTCGTTCCCCTCCGAACGACCCCTCCAGCCCTCCCAGCGGGAGGATACAGCTCACATTCCCTCAGAACGACTTTCTCTCCGCGCGGTGGGATCGTTGCAGTCCTTCTGGGAGAAAGGGAGCTCACAGCCGAGCAGAGCAACGCCCTGCAAAGGGGGAAGCATCCTTCCCTACTCGTGAGAGGAGTGGGGGCGACTTGTACAGCAAGTCATAGTCTCCTCTGGAATACGCCAAATGTCCGGGAATCATGGAATCGCGACCTGCCAAGGCCTCCGGAGGCTGCGGGAGGATCTCGGTGCTGCTGGTTTTGCAGGAGGCTGGTGGCCGGAGGTGGCTGCAGAGGAAGAAGCGGTGTCCTCGGGTGCCACTTGTGACCTCCGGGAGCAGCGGCTCAGCTTCCCCCGCCTTGCTGCTGCCCTGGGACGGAGGGACAGGAATTGCAGAGCCGCCCTGGGGCACTGCCCGTCAGGATCATCGTGCTGCGGGCTCCTGGCAGGGGCTGCGAAAGCTGGGAGGGCAGGAGAGGAGAAAAGTGTTACACGGGGAGGCTCCGGCTGGAGTTGGTCCCGAAGGAAAAGGCAGTGAGAGCGATGGGAGAACTCACCTCGCCCATATCCCGGCTCGCTCGCAGCCATCCCTAGTATGTCGCCTTTCCCCAGCTCGGATTCGGGCTGGTGCCTCTGCAATCCCTTTCCAGGAGCAGTTCCAGTGCTGTAAATCCACTCTGGGGTTGCCGGAGCTGTAACACAGAAGGGAAGAAGGGAAGGTGAGCAGCGAAGTTTCCCTTCCCCAGCTCCGAACACCCAAAAAGGCCCAGCCCTTCATCGATACTCACTCTGTGCTTCCCTCCGGGCGATGGGATTTCCAGGGGGAGAGCACCGTTATCCCAAGGGCTGCTTTCAGCTCCGAGTGGAGAAGGGAGCTGAGATCTGCCCTATTTATACTCCCGGGTCGCATACAAAAGTCTGGGTCCGGAGCGACTCGGAGTTTCCCACAGTCGCCAGCCAATCCATGCGTGCCCGGGACAATGGGAAAGCATCCATTACAGCATGGCAAATTGACTGTGAATTGCCTGGGGATAATACCCCGCTCCCAAAGGAGCAGGTGGGCTGGGGAGCGTGTGACACAATAGGGTTTGGCATCGCGGCGCTGGGCAGGGAACGTGGGAAAGCGTTTGCCGTCATTATCAGCCAGCTTCTGCCTGATGTTGGGAGCGTCAACATCTCAATGTGCTGCCTTTTTCCCAGGCTGTGTTGAAATTAAGCACAGAAGACTGATCCCAGGAAGAGATAATGCTCTGCGCCCCAAAGAGAGGCTGAAAAGGGAAAGATGCAGAATTAGAGGGACTAAACCCTTTCATTGACATTAAACCGTGCTTAGATGAATACAGTACCAGATAATTTTCAGGCAACGAGAGACTAAAATCGAGGGAAGAGCCCTTCAAACACTTAGCTTGAAATATTTTCCTCTCCATTGTTTAAAGTCCCTCTATAAGTTACATCCAGAGCTCTTCCTTGCTTTTGTTGGGGTAATCTGGGCTTTCCTACGGCAGCCCGTGACATGTAATGATTGTGATGTCTTTCCCGAACATGTCCTGTTTAATTTCATACTACTTTGTAAATGCCTCACTGTTCCTGAGTCTCCACCTAAATATATTTCCCATTTACAGACAACTGAGAGGGAGTGAAAAGTCAATTCTTGCCTATTCCTTAGCTGTATTATCCCCTTGAAGGTGTGATGCCCTCCTGTGACTCTGCCACAGGTAGTGAAGGGGAAAGGGCCAGGCAGGATCCTGGATTGGAGCTGCCTTGCAGCAATGTGTTTTTTCAGGTAGTTTGAAGTTGCCTGCTCAGGTCTGTTGCCCTCTCCCAGCACAATCCAGCACAAAGCCAGTCATGTTTAGGATCTGTCAGTCAGGCATGGGAGGCCTCATGCAGTTTTTGAATACCTGTTTCTTAGTACTGCAACAGCACTGATGAAAACCCTACTTATTTCCCGTGCCTGCCTTTCAAAAGCAGAAAGGAGACTTCCCATTTCCCTGTCAGCTGCAGTTCCACCTGCCCTCAGCATCCCTCTCAGGGCCAGCCCTGTGTCTGTGGGTACCTGGAGAGCAAAGTGTTCCAGCACACAGAGGGCTGGTGAATAAAAGGATATGATTCTGCAAAGGATGATCCTGGAACCTGAAGATTATTAACCTGAAGATTTTAAAGCCCTTTTTCACTGCCTGAATCCTCACGGATTTTCATGGGACAGGTCTATTCCCTTCCCAGCCCAAAGACATTTTGGCTAGATGGATCACTTAGGGTACAACTATTTTACTTGTCAAAAACCGTAACTGACCAAGGACTATGAGTCCTATTCAAAATCACCTCGCTGAATTATTTTGTCACTTTGTAATCTGCAGTATTCCTCGGAGCTGGGGCAATCCTGCATGTGCTTGTGCTGTTTCTGCAGAGGGAGGTGAAGCACGGGATTTTCTGGATCCCTCCCGGGATGACGTGGGACAAGGGGACAGCAGGTCCTGCCACGCTCCGTATGGGAAGGAGGATGCTGGCGGCAGCCGCGGGCACGGGAGGAAGGGAGGGCAGCTCTGACCCAATTTTCAGCCCTGGAAATATGAAATGAGCGGGTTTAAATAACGCCACGCTGGCCGCAGCACAATGCCCCGGCCTCCAACGGGCTAAACCAGCTCCCACTGATTAAAGCCTTATCCCTTCCTGGAAGGGCCGGGCAGATGGTGCCGCAGGCGTGGGCTCTCCCCGGGACCCTCCCAGGCACACTTCTTTTGTCGGCAGTTTAACACCGTGAATGGGAAATCCTGGGAGCTGCGGGTTTGCTCCGTCTGATGGGAATGGTGAACCAGGCACCCTGCCCTGCTGCCAAACTCCCGGCCCTCTGTCCCTTGGAAAAGGACCACAAATCTTCCATTCCCCCGCGCCTGCCTCATCCAGCCTCTGTATGCTGCCGGTGGGTGAGAGGAGCAAATATTCGCCCTGGTTGGTTTGGTTATTAAGACCTGAAAACTTAATGGCAACAGTATTTCCCGACTGATGCTTGTGAATAATAAATTGTCTAGACTTGGGCTGTCCCTACGGAGTGCAGAATGCACTTCCTGCAAGGATTTCAGTAGGGAAAAATTATCCTGTGATGTAGGGAGGACTGTTAGTCTTTGCTAGAAGTCTGTAATTAGTTTGCTCAGTTTTGGCTTTTTTAAAAATTCCACTGTTAGTCTGTCCCCCTGAAACGTGTCTGTGATCCAAATCCCTGTCCCTGTGCTCCATGTCCATGGGAGGAGTTTTTGCCTCGGACTGTTGCTGCAGAGCCAGCAAGTTGGGCTGTCTGAGGCTCAGAGACACGATTTCCCCTGCTTTGGGAATGAAGGAGTAAAAGAGACGAATCCCAAAAAATGCCAAACGTGGAGTTGACTGAACAACAGCACCCAGTAATTCCCTGCTTTGGAGAGGGATGCGGGGTCTGGAGATGCCATGGGCAGAGGCTGCTCCTCTATAAACTCCATCAAATCCTGAATTGCATCATGAAGATGCTGTTTCCAAAATCCCAACCTGCCAGGGGTTATCTGTACCTACAGCCCTGGCACATCAGGTAGGAGCCCTGGCTTTTTCCATGTTCATCATCTCCAACCAGAGCTGCTCCTGGTGACCCTGAGCTGTGCTGGGAACCTGTGGGATTGCTGTGAGTTGAGGAACAACCCCAGAGGATCCAGGAAAGGATCCAGGAAAGGATCCAGGAAAGGATCCAGCCACCCCAAAACTGTCATTATAGGCTGATGTCCATGACAATCCATAAATCAGAACAGCTAGAGGACCTCTACCCTGAGGAATTGCTACCTGGCCTTTCTGCTCCTGCTTTACGGGTGGTGGTTTCAGCCCAGGTGTAGATTTACTACACACACAGTTTTCACAGAAGCTGCTACTGCTTGTAATACCAATTGGCAGCTTTCTTAGCCCATCTGATCCATGATTTTCCACGGAGGGGAACTCAGCATGCTGCAATGGAGCAACAGGTCTGGGGGAGGGTGGATTATCAGCAAAGAGCGTGGAAACCCAGAATTTCCTTGCCTGTGTCATGCAGATTTAAAAAGCAGTGTCCTGTACCTCTGGGGCTGTGCTTCCAGCACACAACTTGACGGCTTGTACCAATTTTAGAGCATTTTTATTTTAGGCCATTTCCTACATTCCTGCCAGCCTGTCTCCCAGATGCCATTGACGGCGTTTTTAAAGAAATAATTACGATTTTTTTTACCTTTTTTTCCTGCGCCTTCCTTAAATGGTTTAAAATCTTTCTGACAACCCCTCTTGAGACACCTATTTAGTGTCAAAGAGCATAACGTTCCCAAGTTTTAAAAGGGCCCTGGCATAATACTGATCGATCAATGTGCTCCTTGGGAAAATAGCTCTCCAGATGGTCCATCGGGACAGGAATTGCTGGTCGTCACAATGCGGAGCCAAAAAGCGTCACTAATGTGGGCTGTTGTGAGGCACGCTTCCTTTGTGGGCCTCTGAATGCCCTAAATAGGGAAGAAAGTGTGGGAAACTCCGAGAAACTCAGGCCCACACTCTGAGGTTAATAGGGGCTTTGTCGGGAGAGTATTCCTGAGCTGTGGGATCAGCATAATAAACAACATCTTCCCTAAGGGTGGGAATGTGTTGGGAGCAGGGGAGAGTCACCCCAGGGGCTTGAGGAGCCGTAAGAAGCTTTGTGTTCAATTATGAGAAGTGATAATAATCAATAAATTGTCAACATAACCTTTGCTGGGCCAGGGCAGGGGAGGCTGCAGGTCTGGCTTTTAGCTCGGGGGTAATTGGTAAATTAAAGCCCAGAGGGGCAACTGTGCTTGATGAAAAGCAGAAGGGGAGCTCCCTGGAGCAAAATGATTTCCCAGTGGGGTTTGGTGCTTTCCCACTGCCCAAAGAGGAGGAACTCACTGTTTCTCTCCCTTGCACTCTTTTTAACACAAGCTGGAGAGGTGCTGCCAGCTGTGACCCTCAAAAAATGGTTTCCTTGGGTGGAATCTCATCCCCAGAGGAGCAGCAGTGCCACGTGTGGCTGCACATCAGGCTGGGGTGGGCTTTGGGGCACATGGCACTCCAGCTGAGCCTGAACTCCCCCAAACTGCCCTAATTAGGCTTGATTTAAAACCCCCCAGGCATGGACAACAGCTGGAGTTCTGCTGGGATTCACAAGCTTGTGCTAATTGACAAGGACAAGTCGAGCACAGCAAGGTTGAAGTGACTTCTTCAAGCTCCCTAAGCAACCACAAAACCTAAAAATATCTCTTGTGAATTACTTAGCAGTTCATTAGGAAGAATGAGTCTGGAGCATTGGTAGGGACCTGTACCAACCCCCTGTACCAAACCCCTCTTTCCACTGGCAGAGGTGAAGAACACTCCATTATTGTGGCCAAATAATAACCAAAATGATCCATGACCCAGAAGGAGGCAGAGCAGCACATCCCTGACCCAGCTGTTTGGCTTTTGGGACCTTTCTGTGTGGATAACAGAAGGTTTCACCACAAACCAAACGAGGACTGGGCAGGTTGAGTGTTGGATGCAGCTTGATCTGTCAGCTGAGCAGCTCTCAGGTTGCTCCATGCACAGACAAAATCAGATATTCGATTTTTTTAAAATTTTTTTTTTTTTTGGTTTGTTTGTTTGGGAGCAAAACCTGTGTGGTTGAAACACAGCTTTTCAAGGGTAGCTCTCCCAGGGAATCTGAGGAGGGTTGAATTGTTGACCATTGGTGTTTTATGCTGTTTCCATATCTCTGGAAGAAGGAGAGGATTCCCTGCCATACACCCAAATCAGTGAATTACTGTGGTTAAAGACTAGTTTTGTGAAATGATTATTTGTGTAAACTTATTTTACTTTGAAGAGAAGGTAAAATAAAAGGAAATAATTCAGGAGAGGAAATGCTTCCTCAGTCTCTCCTATCGAATTATACTTTTAGCCACATGTGGGCTAATTTCACTCCAGTAAAGGGAGCAATTCTGTTATTGCCTAGCAGAATTTGTGTCATAAGATTAAGACAACAAAAATTAGTTCACCCCACTGCAGGTAGCTTCAAAGATCCCCAAGCTGAGGCAGGTGCCAAACTCTTTGGAAGTTATTGGGAGATTTGTATGATACTCCCTCCTAACCAGGCAGAAAGCACAAGGCTGAGCTCAGCTTGGTGGAAAAATTAATAAGGGAAATGAAGTGGAGTTCTATGGAATGAGTGATTTGTTGAAGGCTGAATGGGTTGCTGTTAAATCTGAAAGGCTGACACCTCTCAGCACCTTGCTTCAATTCCATTTTGATTTTTGATGATTTTTCCAGAGGTTGTTTCCTTACGGGATCTGAAATCCTGCTCTGCCAAAGGGATTTCAGATATAATTAATGAACTGGAGTGAAGGGCTCAGAGCTGACACCTCCTGATGGCTTCCCCACCACAGGAGAGTCTGCATGCACCAGTCCAGCAGTGTCAGCCCTTTTAATCAAACCAAACCAAAGGATTAATGACTAAAACCATATTTATTGTATTGTACAGTGAAAACACACAAGTTGAACATCACACAGGATGAATACATCACAACTTTATAAAAGCCTTTTAAGCTCCTTAGCATGCTCAGTGAATGATTATAAAGTACTTATTGCCTCCCCTTCCTCCCCCTTTTCCTTAAGGTACAGCACAGGTATTTCCTTTACAAAAGGCATCAATTATCCCTCAAATGAGAGCAGCACAAAGTGACACGAAGAGAATTGTCCCTAGAGCTCTCTGTGATCATCACAACTTTCTTTAAGAAGGATACTAAAAATAGCAGAGGAGCTTCAGAAAGAATCAGCATTTCTTAATAACATCTTTCACTCAAAAGGGAAAGGCTCTGTCCTCTCTTTATGACACAAAATACATTCTCCAACGGGCTCCTTCTTGAGGAAGGTCAGTACATTATCTGGAGACAATGGAGCACTTGAACCAATGACCCAGGAAAGATTTCCACTGACAGCCACAGGCACTGCAGCCTGTGATGGAAACCGAAGGGCATTTGCTCTCTAAAGCACCACAGAACTTGGTCCTGCCTTTGGCCAGGAGCCACCAATAAAAGCAACAAATTTGCTGCAAGATACACCCACAATCCTTCACTATGAAGGGAAACCACCCAGCGACCCTCATTTCTGGTGACAGAAAAACAACAACCGCCCCCTCCCACCTTTGGAAAGCAATGTTTCCTACTTCACAGAGGAACTAACAAGCCACAGGTCCCTCTAGTTTTTGTAGCAACACGTGGGGATACAGTTCAGCAGCTCTACCAGGGTCTCCAGATGGTGGGAGCAGCAGCCACGCTCTTCTGGGCAGGCTGTTTTCTGGGAAACACACAGGGAGACAGGGGGGAACCACGCAGAGCTGGAGAGTATGAGACATCTGCACCCAGCTGAGCTTTGCAGAAGTGCTTGATGAGCTGGACTTGGGTCTCCTTCTTGGGCTCATAGTAGGACAGAAAGTGCATGGCTTCCTTGAGGCACCGCAGGTAGCCACTGTTAAAGTCCTGCTCTGGGCTCTTGTGGGTGAACGCTGGAGGAGAAAGAAAAGCAAACACAGTGGGTTAAAATCATGACCAAAAGGTGGGGCAGTGATGATTTGTGCAGTGATTTTCACGTGTCTGCAGGCCCAGGTGTGCAATACCTGCTCTGCACTCACTTTTTTGGTCCTGCAGCTGGCTCTGCTGCTTCAGGTAGCTGACAGCCACTTCCAGGATGTCAGCTTTCTCCAGCTTGGAGTTGGGCTGGTGCCTCTGGAACTCCTTCTCCAGGAGCAGTTTCAGCTGCTCGATGCTGCTGTTAATCCTGTCCCGGCGCATTTTCTCCACCACCGGCTTCCTCAGCTGTGAGAGACGGAGCAGATTGTTTGGGATTTTGTGAAACCTGACCCCATTTCCCCTCTGATGCCCTCATACACCCGCATTTATACATGCTACCTTTTGGTGGCAGAGCTGTGTAATGCTGCCTACCCATTCCCCCCTCATTTTAATTTTTAAAAATCTATGTAATCTCCTTTATCTCTCTTTAACATATTTGCTATCCCCAACACCACTTCTCCCTTTCCTCTTTATTTCCTAGGGGCAGCCCAGCCTTCCCAACCCTCTCAGGGGCTCTCCTTACTTTATTCTTTTCCTTTGGCAGCAGCTTCTCCTCCATGTGGATGATCAGAGCGTTGCTTGGAGCCATTCCTAGCGCTCAGCCCTGGGCAAGCACCCCACCCAGCCGCTGTGCAAAGCGTGAAGCGATGCTCTGGCAGCTCCCAAGCGCCTCTATTTATACGCGGGGAGCCCGGGCAGATACGTGAGTGTTGGGATCGCCCGTGTTTCCCACAGCCCCGCAGCCAATCCAGTCCCGCAGAGGGACAATAGGGGAAGCATCCATTAGTGCATGGTACATTGATCGCCAATGCCCCGGGGAGAATAACCTTCTGCCCACGCTGCTGGTGGAGTGTGCGGCGTGGGGAGCTGGGAAAGCACTGACCCTCCAGCTGGTTGGGCTGGGCTCAGTGGCATTCCTGCATGTGCCAGGCACAGCGTGGCGTGGAGGAGGCACGCTTTTGGGGAAGGTGGGGAAGGGAGGGCAGCCCTGCTAGGGTTCAGATCAACAGCCCTGGGGACATCTCTGCACTTCCCAGAGCCTGGGGAGCTGTGTGTGGTGTGTGTTTGTGTCACTGCACTTTAATGGGTGACCCTAGGTGTGAGCACAGGTTTCTTTGCAGGACGTTTTTAATGTGTCAGTACAGTCACTGCACTTCAATGGGTGACCCAAGGTGTGAGCACAGGTTTCTTTGCAGGAGTTTTAATGTGTCAGAACAGTCACTGCACTTTAATGGGTGACCCTAGGTGTGAGCACAGGTTTCTTTGCAGGACGTTTCTAAATGGATGTCGGATGAATAGGAAAAATACCTAGGCAATGGTAACTCCAGTTTCTCTCTTCCCCATAACACATCATGGCCTGTGAGCCTGTTGCACCAGTGTTCCCATTATCCCCACTAAAGACAGCCCACACCTCCCAGCAGAGCTGGGCCATGAAAAGTCACCCCTGTAGCTCTTGCTTGTCCTTTTTCTCACCTTTCTCTTCCATACAGACATTTCCAGGAATGATGGTTAAGATGGGCTAGAGGAGAGCATCAGGCTAAACCCAGAATCCTGGGAAGCTTTGGGAAACCAGAGGTAGGTCATGAATGGGATTTAGCATTCATGCAAAGATTTAGCCCATCTTTGGCCCTCAGCAAGGAGGTTGGTTCTGCTTCTTGCTGAGGCTTCTGGTGTGTTCAGTTCTCACCTGGCCTTGCTGCAGCCTGGCCCTGCCCAGTGCACTGAAAATCAGATCTCAGACACCACATACCTGCCTCGCTGTGTAACCCTCAGCATGTCATCCCCACTCCATTTTTTTACCTGGAAAACCTGCTGCTTGCTTGTATCTGCATGGAAATGCCAGGATGAATAGAGCAACCATTTCTTTTGCGATAAAGGCAAGAAAAAGAATGAAGCTGTGAGGGCGCTGGAGGTCAGTTCTGATTTTGTGTTATGAGAAAAATCTCTGCCTGGGTACAGTCCTTGAGGCAGCAGCAAAAATAACCCAGGACCTACCTGGGGAAAGCTGTGCTGCATCCTGCTGTGTGTGGATCCAGCCCGGTGTGCTCCTCCTCCGAGCATCTGGGCATGGCAAGGGAGGAGGGAAGTGTGCAGTGAGGTAAGAAACCAAAGAATTTCTTGCTTGGAAATGCTGAAATGAAGCCCGAGGGCAATGGGCAGTTGACAGGAAGGAGGGAGGTGTCACTGGAACAGGCAGCGACGTGGGACTCATTGTAGCAGCCTGAATGGACTCAGCTCTTTGTGAAGGGCAGATGTTGTCCTTGGAGCCCTTTATTCCCTGCCTTGTGGGAAAGCCAGGAGACAAGACATCTCATGAGCACTTTGAAGCAGTCAAGGGATTATGGTACAAAATAAGACACAGCTCAGAGACCATGCCCCAGCTCCTGCCAGCTTTAATGAGGTGTTGCCTGTTTTCCTGTGCTCTTTGGCTGGCCTTCCTCCAGGAGGTGTCCCAGGTTATCCCTTTCCTAGCAAGGGAGCCATGCTGGCAGACCTTACAGCCAGGAGCTGACAGGTAGGCATGGGCCAAGCTGCTTGAAGACTCTTCAGTGTCAAAAACCATCTTTTTCCCAACTCCTGAGAAGCCCTGACCTTTATTGCTGTATTAGAACTGATAGCCAGATGGTCTTTTGGGAGTTGGATTCTTTCCTTTTAAATCATTCAGGCTCAAGCACCGTCACTAATGTCGGGAGTAGTTGCAAGGCACACTTCTATTGTCCCAGCAAGAAATGTTATCAATGGGGGAAGAGTATGGGAAAGGCAGAGAAATCCAAACCCACACAGCCTGGTGCTAATAACTCCTTTGTGGAGCTGTGCTTCTGTCGGGGCACCATGAACTCTGTGGTTTTTCACCCAGGAAGGCTGAAATGGGCACGTTTCACCATCCAGGGGCCTCTCCAAGATCCGTGTGCACCAGAAGGAGATGGTGACAAGGGGCAGGGACACCAGTTCATGCAGGGCTGGCTGCAGAAATGCCGAGCTGGGCTGCAGCTCAGGCTGTCCTAGGGTTGCTGGTTTGTTCTGCTGTGCCTCAGTTTGCTTTTCTGAGAAATGGGATGATGGTGCTGAACTCTTGCACAGAGCTCTGGGAACTGGGAGCTGAGCTGTGCCTGTGCTGGGAGGCAGGGATGGGGCTGATGTGTTCATGTTCCCATGTGATGCTTTGCTGGCATCACCTGGGAACACCTCAGGGAGCAGAGTGGAGGAGCAGCAGTGCTGGGGGTGCTGAAGGAGACTCTTCTCCCTGCCTTGCAGAAAGGTTTCTTTTCTCCCCATCTGTTGGCAGCAGTGCTGGGAAGGCTGTTTTACCCAGGGAAATGGAGTGAGGTCAGGATCAAGGCAGCTTTATCTCACTTTAATGGGGAATGTGCTGGTGGCACTGAGGGACACAGCAGCAATAACACCTCCAGTGTCCCAGGCACACCTGAGTGGGAATTATTATCTTTTAATGCTGCTTAAAATTATGAATCCTGATGTACTGTTGGGTCTGTATGTTACTGCTGGCTGGACCTGAGCTAATGTTTAAGACTGATGGATTTCAGCACCACAAATCCCTACAGGATTACCAAACCCAGCCATCACCCTCATGCTCTCACAACCCCTTCCCTGGAGGTTCTTGGCCAAGGTGTGAGAAGAGGGAGCACTGCCTGGGTGAGGTGCTGCCTAACGATCCTCCAACAGTGTTCAAATGAGGAGCAACTACTTCTTTTGGTGTCTGAGATGAGGATCCCTTCTCCCAGCCCTACCCCTGCCCCTACCCCTGCCCCAAGCCCTAACCCTAACCTAACCCTGCCTCAACCCTGTCTATCATGCTCTGCTTGGGGTCTTTCAGTGACATGACACTCTACACAGAAAATAGTTTAAAATTTGTTTGGCTGGAAGGCAATATATGAAGAAATAGCCATGTAAAACTTGCTATTCAGGATTGGCTTCTGTTCCCACAAGGGAATCATAACTCTGCATGGGAACCAATGGACTGGGAGTCGAGGGAAATCTGCCTTTTCCAGGGGAAAAGGTTATGTTGTTATTAGACCTATTGTATGAAATATTCCATTAAATGTCATTAACATGGCATTATCTTGCCTCCTTGAGACATCAGAAGCCCCTCAAAAAGGGGTCTTAATACTCCGAAATACATTCCTCACAGATTTAACCTTTTTTAATTAGTTTTTCTTCAGATCCAGGATGTTTAATATACTGCCATTCCCAGGTGCATGAGGGAAGGAAAGTGGACTTTGATCATTAAGAAACATCTGAGACAATTTGATCTGCATTTTTAGGGTTGTTAGAGCCAAAAGCAATTTCTATAGCTGCCTGTGTGGTGACCCCCAAGTAGCCACGGCCCAATGACATAGTCCTTCTACAGTGAGTATCCCAAATAATTAAAAATTAAGGAGAATTTATTATTTTTCTGCCCAGCTGAAATTCCCACAAGTCACCTCTCGGCATATTCAAGAGCGCACAAGAGGGATTTATTATTTCCTGGTATATTGACTCTGAAAGGTCTGGGGATTACAGCTGCTTTGCACATGAATAGCTGGAGTGTGTTGTACAAAAGGCATGGTCTGTGGGATAATGGGGTTGGATGTGGGAAAGCGCTGACCCTGGGGGAGAGCAGGCTGGTGCCTGATGGCAGGAATCAATTATGGCTCAAAGGAACACATTGCCCTGGGAGCAGGCTTGGCGGGAGCCACCATGTCCTGTGTTTACCACCCTCCTCCTCCCCAGCCTGGATAAAACAGCCATGGGATATATCCTGTGCTTCTGCTGCTTCCCGGGGCTCAGCGCTGAGTTATCGGGGATTTTGGGAATGCTCAGCTCTGGAAGGGGCTGAGGATTTCCCATGTGCTGCCAGCTGGGGCTGAGGTTTCCCCCAAGCACCCTGGATAGTGCTGAGCTCACTGGGCAGCCCACCTCTTGTTTCCCAAAGCTTCCCAGGATTCTGGGTTTAGCCTGATGCTCTCCTTTAGCCCATCTTAACCATCATTCCTGAAAATGTCTGTATGGAAGAGAAAGGTGAGAAAAAGGACAAGCAAGAGCTACAGGGGTGATTCTGCATGGCCCAGCAGTGCTGGGAGGTGTGGGCTGTCCTTAGTGGGGATAATGGGAACACTGGTGCAACAGGCTCACAGGCCATGATGTGTTATGGGGAAGAGAGAAACTGGAGTTACCATTCCCTGAAAACCCTCTGGAGCTCCCCATCAGTCACCTCCCCTGCCCTGGCCAGGGAAGGGAACAGCCTGTCACTGACAATGCAGTGGGGACAGCAAACAGAAGCTGCTGGGGTCATGCACTTCCTTTATGGGTTGGTTTTGGGTAGGTTTTTTGGGAGATGGTGGCATTAAAACAGGCTCTGCATCTCTGAGGGTCTGGCAGTGCTGTCAGCCTTTCTAATATCAAAATTTGGGCTTTGAGGAACCAAGAAATAGGCTGAACGTCACAGGGGTTTAACAAAAACAATTTGATGTTTCTAATAAAAATAAAAGCATTTTGATGGATTTTTTTTTTTTTTTTAACCTAGCATTGGACTTTGGATCAATGTAATTAATTTTCTCTCTTTATAGAATTATGAGGCTTGGACATGAAGTCCTGCTGAAGGCCCTAAGTATTACAAGTTTGCTGCTAAAAGTCACAAGACTCAACAAACAGTGCTGCCAAGCCTTGGGCAGGGAGCAGGTATCCTGCAGAGAGGATATTTCAGCAGAGCAGGTTGGGAATAGGGAATGTGGCTCTGAGGTCTGCAACCTCAGTCTGGCCCCAGCAGCCCCTTGGTGTCATTGAGGAGAGGGATTGGTGTGTCTGTGCCAGACAGGAGGGCAGGAGCAGCAATTAATCCCATCTGCATGGGGCAGATATTTAATCAGCCAGAGGCCAGCCAGGGCAGCAGTGAGAGATAAGAGTCTCAGGCTTGCTGGGTGTCCCCTGAGCCTGGTTTGATTGTCCCTGCCTTGGGAAGTTTGTAACCTGAAGATGACTCTCCCTTATGCCCCAGTAGATATCTTCCCTTCCCTTGAGCTCAGCCTGAGTTTTGGGGTGAGTTTTGGGGTGGGTTTTGGGGTGAGCTTTGGGGTGTAAGCTCCCACTGGAACCCACTTTCTGGTGCTTGGCAGCCATCATCACCCTCTGAGAAGCACAAGGGATGTTGTCTGGAGAAAGTGTCCTGTGAGCTCCTGTGAGCTCCTGCCCTGCCAGCTGGGTTTTGGAGACATCTTTGCCACGCTCAGCTGGCAGCAGGATGCAGAGATGGTCTGATAAAAGCCAGAAGGGTTTTTCAGGAGGTGGATAACCTGGGTGGCAGAGGGGCACACAGAGCTATGGGCAGGGCTGGGTCTCCTCACCTCTACCCACAGGGCAAGGCTCATTGCCATATTCCCTTCTATTCCCTCACAAAATCCATGTAATTCAGGGCACACTGCATCCCCTCCCCTGAGGAGCTCCAATCCTGGGATAACCAACCTGCTGGGAAGCAGCTGAGCAGAATTCCATGGTGCTGACAGGCAGACTTGCTCAGGGACTAAGCACAGCTGCAGGCCTGCAGGAGTATGAATAAGCAAATTAAAACTTAGTTTACTTTCTAGAGAGACGGAGTTATTTTCTGTTGAATACATCATTAAGTATTTCCTGATGGGGGATTTGAGTGCATCTTCCTTTTTCAGCCATTTCATGGACTTAAAAAAATTATCCTAAATAACATTTTCAAGCCCTGAACTTGAGGGCAAAGGAGAATTTTGGTGTTTGCTTCTCTGGGTGGTGCGTGGCTGCGAGTGTGGTCCAGGCTGGAAATCCAAATCCTCCCACAAGCAAGGGAGCTGGCTGCATTCAGAGATGCCAAAGCTAATTAAAACAAAAGTGGGTGCTGAGCATTTTTGCAAACCAGATGTCTCAAACAGCCTCTTGGCCATAGAAACCTGCGACCTCCAGGCTGTTTGAAATCTTGAAATCTTGGTTTTCCCCTCTTCAGCCTCATTTTCCCGCCTTTGTAAAACATTGCTAATAATACATCCTCACCCACGGGGGAGGTCGCTGAGGATTCATTAGCTGGCATTTGTAAAGCACTTTGAAAATGCAAAGCCCAGTGCATTATTCCTACTCTTCTGGATGCTTTCCATGTTATTAAAATCAGGATTTCAGAAAGGCTTATCTGGGATCAAAACAGCATCCCAAACTTGAAAGGAAGCAAGACTGTTAAACCATCAACTGTCGCCTCCCCCTCCAGCCAGATGTTAAGCCCTAAAGAACTGAAGTGGCACAAGGAATTACTTTCCCAAGTTCCCCCAGCTGGGCTGACAGGCCTTGATCAATGGTTTTCTCCATGGTGAGGGCTATGCAGATGGTCTGCCCAGAGCAAGGTTTCTGTGGAGTACAAAGGGAAGTCAAACACCATTTCTAATTCAGCTTGTAGCATGGCACACTTCCTTTATCCTCTGCCTGAATGCCCTGAATGGGAGAGCGGTGTGGGAAACTGGAGGGAACTCCACACTCACCAGGGCTGTGGGGCTCTGAGACACCCCTGTCCCCAAGCCACATCTGCCTGTGACAGGCAGGGGGGAAAGGAGTGACAGATCGAAAAATCAGATTATAAAACCTGCGCGGAGGGAAAGTAAACCACGAGGAAAAGGGGGGAAAAAGGGCAGGAAGCTGTGGAGGCAGACGGAAATTGCACCAGCCAAGCAGCAGGATGGGGAAGGACAGGGAGGAAATGCAGGGAAGGGTTAGGAGGAAAAGCTGGGAAGGGCTGGGAGGAAATGCAGGGAAGGGCAGAACAGAATTTTGCTCATACACCTGTCAGGCCAAAGTCAATTGTCCCACTGGAGGTGGCAGAGGTGGGTTAGATCTGCACTGAGACTTCTGAGCCACATCCCCTGCTTGCCTCTTTGATTCCCCAACCTGTTCAATCTGGGAAATACAGCAATTCCTGTGGACACTAAGAGTACTGAGGGAGTTTTGTATGACCCATGTGGAGCTATGGGAGCTGAGCCTGGCTTTTAGGAAAACTCAGTCAGGTTTTGTCCCAGCAATACCAGGGGGATGAAAGAAATGGGAAACAACAGACACGATTCTCGTTTTGGTATTTGGCAGGAGAAAACTCAGGCCATTCTGATTAGTTTTTGATAAATTCTGCTGTAGGTGGAAAGGTAATTTATATTTACAAGTTGACAGAGATCAGGAAATCTGCAGGGCAAATCTTGACATCCAAATTCTCTATTGGCCTCAGTAGGGACCCCAGTAAGTCCCTTGGGAGTGCACCCATTTTATTTTCCACCTCAGGATGTTCTTCAGGACTCAGCACTGAGCATCCTACATTTTCCTGTCATTCCTGCTCCCCTTTCTAAACCACCAACTACCATAAGGCTGTGGAAGTTTGTGAGCTCTGGAGTTTCCCACACCATCCCTTGACTATATTCCCTCCTGTCACAAAGGAAGTGTGCCCAACTACAAACCACATTAGCAACGGTGCTTGGCTCTGCTTTGTGTTCAGTGGGAAACCCTGCTCCCAAAAGGCCATCTGGGCAGCACGGATGGGAGGGAAGCAGGGAGCATCTCTCCAGACTTGGGAAAGCAGCAGCATCCTTCAGGCTTTCTAAAGGGCTAACATCTGGCAGGGATGCTGGGGCAAGGCTGTTGCTGATTTCAAACCTGCAGATCCAGCGTTTTGGGATCCTAATGAGCTTTCTGTCCAGTGCTGTGTGTGTGTTTGGAGATGTGTAATTCCAAATTGCTTCCCCTTAGTGTAAAGTGCATGGACTCTGCGAACTTCATAATAGGGAGGAATTTTTGTTGTCACTTACTTTAGGATTTCCAGCCAAATCAGAGCATCTATTTTGGGTAATTGAGCATCTAATTTGAGTAACTCTTCCAACACGGTCAGTAATTGGCTAATTTTTCCCCTCAGAGCTTGTGAAACCAAAGAGAAAATAAAAAGCTCTTTCAAATACATGTTTTCATTTCAGATTCTTTACAATTCCTGTGTGACACAGAGCAAGGAAGTAGGAACCTCAGTAGATTTATCATCCAGGGGAGACTTTGCTACATTCACCTCCCAATAATACATTGAATATCATAACTCTTATTATCACACACAATTTAAATACGTAGGGCCTCCAGCTTCTCTAGCAAAAGTGGAATGGCACAGAAGATTATTTTGCATTCGGCCTCCTCAGTTTGGATGCTGGTGGACAGGAAATTCTGAGCACTGACCCTCTGACCGTGCCAGTGCACAACCACTCCCTAAAGCAAGGAGGGTGAGGTTGGCATGACTCTTCCCATGGAATTAATGTAGTTGTTATCTGGGTGTTGAGTGGAGAATAAGAGGAAAGCAGCAAGAGGAAAACAGCAATTGTCTCTGGCAAAACCGCCCTGCCCATCCCAGGACTGGCACTTTCCTTCTCCGTGTGCTCAATTAACGAGCTGGAGAAACAAATCCCATCCCCAGAGCTTCTGTTTCAGGGAATCTCCCTGACTGGGATGAGCAGAGGGCAGGATTGGTTTCAGAGGTGGCATTACATGGGCTCAGAGATAATCCACGGGCTTTGAGGAGAACATGTGAAACGGTGTCACAAAAGCTTTCCCACAACTTGACATAAAAGCCCCAGAGCTCAACAGCTGCTGCTCTGTGCTGAGAGCAGGGAGTGCATTCAGGGCAGCACAATGGGGATGGAAAAGCAGAGCCTGGAAGAGGTCATTGAAGCCTTACCTGGTGCTGCAATAATGAGCTGCAGTGAGAGAGAAATGTGCTCTGGGTGTTTCTGTTCACATTAAACACCACACACACACATTAATGTAAAGGTGAACACACCTACACAGGTATTAATTGCAATTATACAATTGGTATTTACTTACTACAGTGAGAGCTCCCCAAACATAAGCCCTGGTATTACCTGATGGATAAACTACTGGCAGATCTGGTTCAGGTTTTCCAGCAGGAATCCCTGTTTGTGTTTTTATCAGACTGTCAGCTCTCCCAGCTTCAGGCACCTCCTGAGCACAGGCTGTGCAACCAACACAGACATGTGTTGCATTCTCCCCAGCCCAAGGGAGAAAAATGAGGAATCAGGAATTTGATTTCTAATAAGTTCATGAGGATTTAAATCTCTTCTGCACCCAGTTTTCCTTCGTGTATAGACTAAATGAAAATAATTAGAGTAAAATGTGTTTGGGGAGGAAGTGAGAAGCAGCACAAGATACTGAACTGATCCCAAACCCCTTCTCCACAGGTATTTATCTTGCAGGTATTTGGAAACTGAAACATAAAGTGCTTATGACTTGGTTTGAGAGTTTCCTAAAGGGCTGCATAAAGAGCCAAGGGAAGGGAACAACCATCAAACCAGAACATGTTTTCAATAATCGGCATGCTAAAAATGAAACATTTTCATTTGCAGCAAGTCAAAGTGGGAAAGCCATTTTCTGGGGAAAAACACAAGTGGGCAAAGCTGGTGCCAGCGTCACCTGTGGGCTCACTGTGGGAACCAGGTGAGTGGATTTGAGGGATTTCTGGGCTCCAGGAGCTGCTCGTGTGGAAGTGTGCCTTGTGCTGCTGCAGCGTGTGCCTCGGCGTGTTCCCTGGAGCAGCAATCCCTCCATGGGCAGCTGACCCCCTCCTTCCTCCTCCTCCCTCCTCCGCCTCCTCCTCCTCCTCCTCCTCCATGTGAACCCCGGGCTGCCCCTGGAATGCTATTGATCCCTGGCATTAGTCAGCAGCCTTTCCCATTGAAGGGCAGCTCTTTCCCAGCTCCTGACACGTAACTCTGCCCAGCCTTTCAGGGAGCACACACTCCCCACCTGCTCATCTGGGAGAAGGTCATTATCCGCCGGCTATTCACTGCCACTGGAGCATGCAAGAATAGCTGCTTCTCCCATTGTGCTGCCCGTGGCTTGGATTGGCTGGCGAGTGTGGGAAACACCACCAAGCCACAGACCCACACAGTCACCCCCAGCTTGGCTAGTATAAATATGGGGCACAGGCAGCTCCCAGCAGCACGTTGCTCCTGGATTCCTCTCCAAGACCTCTCTGCTCAGGACAGATGGCTCCCAGCGCGGTTTTCTTGGAGCCTGACAGCCTGCTGACACCAAAGGAGAAAAATAAAGTAAGTGCTGGCCGAGCACGGCGGAGCAGTTTGCACCAGCTGAGGTTTTGCCTCACGCTGGTGAGGAGCAGTGATGGGCTGAGCAGCCCTGCGGAGTGCCAGGGAGAGGATCTTTTAATAACAGATCTCTTTTCCTTTGCTTTTCACAGCTGAGGAAGCCGGTGGTGGAGAAAATGCGCCGGGACAGGATTAACAGCAGCATCGAGCAGCTGAAACTGCTCCTGGAGAAGGAGTTCCAGAGGCACCAGCCCAACTCCAAGCTGGAGAAAGCTGACATCCTGGAGATGACTGTCAGCTACCTGAAGCAGCAGAGCCAGCTGCAGATGAAGAGTAAGCATTGAGTTTTCTTTCAGTCTCCATTTTACTGTGGATCTGTGACTGTTTTATAAATGTTGAGCCATGAACAACTCCTCTAAACTGTTCTTTCTTCCCTCTCCCTCTTTTCTCCCCTTCTCTAGCTGCAGGATCCTTCCATAAGAGCTCCCAGTTTGACTTCAGAGAGGGCTATTCCAGGTGTTTGCAAGAAGCTTTCCATTTCCTCTCTCTCCACAAAGTCCGAACTGAAACACAGACCAAACTTTTAAGCCACTTCCAGAAGAGCCAGTCAGCTGCTCCAGAGGTCTCCTTCTCCCCTGGGAATGCCAGTGCCCTGAAGCAAGTGTCTCCAAAGGACAGCAGCCCTCTCTGGAGGCCCTGGTAGTCAGGAGAATCCTTGCTGCACCGACCTGTGACAGTCCAGAGGAAGGATCTGACTGCATCTGATAGTCCAGCTCTGATCCTCTCTCCTGTAGGGAATTTTGTTTCCCCCTGTATTTTATTTATGTATGAGGGAATGCCATGCTTTTGACTTTTATTGGGATCCTCTGGCAAAAGCTGAGGTGTTCTGTTTAGTGGTGGAGCTGTGTAGGCACTGCTGCAGTGCTGCCCAGGCAGGGGCAACGTCTTCAGAATGAAGGAGGCTGTTTGTAAATGTTACAGTTGTGATGGACAGGAATTGGAATTCCTGTAGGAGATTTTCTCTAATATTTCCAGTAAGAGCCATCAGCTTTGCTCTGGCTTGACTGGCGACTCTGGCTGGCTCAGTCACTCTGGAGGATAAATTTATTCCCTTTGGTTCATGCAGACTTGGTTAAAATCAGTTTCCCTCTGTTTGCTTATCAGTTGTGCAGCATCAAAAACGGGTTTGGTTTTTTTGGTTTGGATTTCTCCCCCATGACCCTTTAATATTCCTGTATATACAGTATAAGGGATGACCAAGAGTTAGGAAACTATGTGGAATATTTCTACTATTTGATGCTTTTTTCAATTTAGAAAAAGACTATGTTATTGCTTTATGTTAAAGAAAAGTAGTAGGTAACAGGCTTGATTTGTCAATGTTATACATTCTGGGTGTAAGCTATGCTTTTTTAGCATCTTCATTATAATAATGATTTTTATCTGTATTGAGTGGTTGAATTCCTGGTGGATGCTGTTTCTCCCAGTGCTGGGACTGCCCTATGGCTCACCTGCATACTGTGTATGCATCTCTGTGTGTGTAGAGAGCAATAAAATGCATCTGTGTGCAACTTCTGTGTGGGTCTCTCCATCCAAGGGATGTGCAGCTGCTTGCACACCTGAGAAAGGTGAATGTCCTTCTGAAGAAATGATTTTTTTTTTTTGTAAAGCTCAAGGAGCTCCTATTCATGTCTACTCTCTATATTCTTGTGAATCCCATCCAGTGAGTCACCCTGAACCCCAAGAAGTGCTCCTGTCACACAGATTCCCTCAGAATCCTACTGAGCATTTCCTCAATCACTGCCCTTCCTGTCCCAAAGCCCCTCACCTGAGCAGGAATGTCCTTCACCTACCCAGAACCTCCTTCCACATGATTTATTCACAGCCTTGGCCACCTAAGTCTTGTTTGGAGGGGTTGGTTTGTGGCAGGCTTAGAGGGGTTTGTACCAGGAGTTGAGGGGTTGGTTTTTAACAGGATTTGAGGGCTTGGCTTGCCATGATTTGAGGGGTTTGTCAGGCTTTGAGGGGTTTGCCATGATTTGAGGAGTTGGTCAGGTTTTGAGGGGTTTGACACATTTTGAGGGGTTTCTCAGGCTTTGAGGGGCTGCTTTGGTACAGTTTGAAGTAATTTACTGACTTTGGGCACAGCACTCTCCCTGCCAAAGCCTTCCCTGCTGTGCCTGGAGAGTGGGAAGTGCTGTGGGAACCTGAGTGGCACAGCCTGGCAGCTTCCCTTTTCTTCCCTTCCCCTTTCTTCCCATCTCCTTCCCATCCCCTTCCCTTCCCCTTCCCTTCCCTTCCCTTCCCCTTCCCATCCTCTTCCCATCCCCTTCCCTTCCCCTTCCCATCCCTTTCCCCTTCCCCATCCCCTTCCCCTTCCCTTTCCTCTTCCCCTTCCCCTTCCCCTTCCCCTTCCCCTTCCCCTTCCCATCCCCTTCCCTTCCATTCATGCCTTTCCTTTGCAGCAGTGCAGCAGTCAGAGGTCAGCATCCCTCTCTCTCTATTTTTGGGTAATACATTAAAATCTGATTTGAGAATAGCCCAACAGTGGTTCTCACTCTTCAGAGAGAAGTAAAAGCCTGGCTGTTAGCACTGGAAAGAGCAGGATTTGCTGCTAAAAGCTGCTAAAAGCTGAGTGTTCATACTCTGTGTTTCTTTTTGACGTGTCATAAAGCATGACCAGCTCAGGCAGGCTTTGATGTTAACGAGGAGAAAGGGGATCAAACAATTGCTCCTGTGCAGGAAGTTGGTGCTGACCCTGAAAAAAGCCTGAATTGGACATTGTTTGAACTGTGGCAGACAATGGGGATACTTAGAAAACCCAAGCACAGCCCCCTTTTCTTCCCCTAAATCATCACGAAGAGAAAGGAAGCTTGAAAATGAAAAGGAGGGTTTGCAAAGGAGTTAATGAAATAGTGCAGTGGCATCTTGTGAAGCATCAAAGTCTGAACTAGCTGAGTGATCAAGGCACTGGGGTGTCATCAGGGGCTGGAAAGCTCTTCCCTTTTACATCCCTTCAGGAGCACTGGGCTGTGTGGAATGCCTGGACTTTTCTTCTTCCTCCATGGACAGTTGACACTTGGTATGCATTAATTATTTCACTATTGCTTGTTGGTGGGAAAAACTGCCTTTTTACCGTTTTAAACATCCCATGTAATTAGTACACAACACAGTTTCCAAACGCATTTTTGTATAGATTTTTCAGGTTTTAGGAGTAAAGAAGATATTGCTGAGGAAAGGAATTGTGCACAGCAGGAACCATGTGGCTTTTAGTAAAGGAAGTTAATGTGTCCACTGTGTCTAAAAAATAAAGTTTTTATTGATGAAAACACATTCTCCCTGTGAAAGATCTTCCCTGGTACCTGCAGAAGGGAAAACTCTGAGTTGTATGTCTGTTGGCTTTACCTTCAGGAAAAGTATTATTCTGGAAGAGCATCCTGGTGGATGTTTTTAAAGGAAGGATTTGGTGGGGAAAAATGCTTTAGTTGTCAGAATTGTCTATAAAAGGAGATATGAAGGAATCTGGAGAGGCACAGAGAAAGCCTGGGACATCTGGGAGGTGGAAAGAGTGGCAGCATCAACCAGCACCAGCAATCTACCAACTAAAAGTGAATTTTTTTTGCAGTGTTTGATGCTAACTGCGCTAACTGTGTGCTCGATGGAGTCTCAAACCTGCTGCTGTTGGATGTGAATTTTGGTGTTTTTGGAGCTGCAGCAGGGTTTGTCACCAGATGGCAGCATGAGAGAAGGAAAGGCTGCAGATTCCTCCCGGGAAACAATCGGGATCTTCCTTCTTTCCCTAAGTATGTAATTAAGCTTCTCTGATACTTCATTGCCTGCGAGTCTAAAGTGCAGCAAAACACCTCTGGGTGCAGAACTTTGAAGAGTTTTTTGATCGTGGAGAGGGAATGCAGTGGTCAGTAGGAATTCAGGGCCATTTCCTGGGGATTTGGGGTCTCTCATCTCACCTTTGGGCACAGCACAGCATCGGTGGGCATGGCAGGGGAGGTTGGAGTTTGTGCACTTGGCACAGACACTGACAGCTGGGAAATCTTCTGCAGGTGGGAATGGGATAAACTTCCATGAAAAACAGATTAATTCCCATGGGTTCTGATGGTCACTTGGATTAAACCCTCCCAGGCACATTTTAATTATCCCCTAAACAGTTGCATGTGCCAGGAGCTCTGATGGCACATCTTCAGAGCTCGTTGGTTTTGCAGAGTCACACAGGCAGTTTCTGCATTGCTTTCAAGTGATTCCTGAGCTGGAAAGAAGTATTTAACACTCACCATGAAATGCTGGAATTTTAAAATATTCTGATTATAGTAGGATGCTTACCAAGGAAAGCCCCCCCAACCTCTCCACAGGGAAATCCTTGCTTAATTAGCTACTGTGGTTTTTTTTTTCTTTTAAATTTTATTAAAAATTAATACATGTTACATTTTCAAGTGTAAATACTGAAAAATAGCCTATGGCAAAATAAAAAGGCACAGGATTAAAACCAGCTTAATTGTTTCCATGGATACATGTCTGCTATTTGGCAAAAGGTATTTTATACACTTTCTACAAGAATAAGCATCATTTTAAATATATCTCTGAAGGGCGGTACCCTGTAATTTAACCATAAAGACAGAATTTGTACTCCTAAAATGTGATAATTGCAGTGATGCCTCGCTTGAAGGTGATTCTTTGGAGCAGAGGAACTCAAGTGCAGGAGGAGAGTGCAACAGGCATCTCGACATAGAGCTCACCGTGTGACATGTCACGACAAATAGCAACTCTGACAACAAAGCAGTGATCAAAGGACAGAGGCACAGACAGCACGAGGGTTTGCACCAGCTCTAAGCTGATCTGGGGGAAAAAATGCACCAGAGACTGAAGCAGAACACTGGAAACGGAGCAGTGGAACATCTCAGACAGCATTGCTGAGCCTCAGAAGGTGGAGCTGACATATTAAAATTATTACTCCTGTCTGAAAAATAGATTTGTGGTTGCCTGTTGGTTTTGTTTTCACGTAAGAATGAGTCCTTGTAACCCTGATGAAGATGTTGGTAACAGTCAGGATGTCACTGGAAACAGTCGTTCTGCCTGGGAACACACTGTGGGCTCCAGCAGTCCATCAGTCCTGGGATCCCTGTGATCCCTGGGTGTCCCTTGGTGTCCCTGGGTGTCCCTGGGTGTCCCTTGGGCTTCCCAGTGCCACTGGGAGAGCTCTCACTGCAGCAGCTGCCCCAGCAGCCCTGGCTGAGGTGAGCAGCAAACACCAGGCACATCCCTGCCAGGAGCTGCTGGCGGTGTCACCAGTGTCACCTCGGTCACCACACGCGGCATTTCCCTGCGGGGTGCATGGCTGTGCCCTTCTTGCAGTGGAACACCTCGGAGAAAGCTTCGAAGTTCTGCAAGGAGCCCATCACCCTAAACAGAGAGAAGGGAAGTGTTCACATGGTGCAGGGCAGGGAGTTGGATCTGCTGGGGAACAGAAAGTGGTTTGGAGCCTCAGAACTTGATTAGAGTTCCCAATATGGGATATTTAGGAAATATAAGTAATGTGACCAATGAAATGCCAGAACAGAGTGGGTTTAGTCTTGCTCCATCCCATATGGATTGGCAAATTCACCAGGTATTGGCATGTGCTCTCCAGCAGTGTCCTACAAGCCATGGGAGAAAATCTGGAAGTCACTCTGGATTTATCTCGTGTGTTATCAAAGTCTGTCCTGGTGCAAGGGGTTGAGTTGTAGGTTAATGAATGAGTTGTAGGTTAATAAATGAGTCAAACCCACCTGTACTTCAGAGGGCTGTGAACGTCTGTCTTTATGGACTGACTGGCATATTCTGGTCTGTAGGAGCCACACCAAACCTGGACAGGGAGGATGGATCATTAGTGGGTCAGTATTAAAGGGAATTCATGTTGGGAATCTTCTCACTGGTTTTCCTAAGAGCCATCCCACTTTGTCAGGATATCACTGGTGTACATTTTATAGAGAGGCAGAATGGATGGAATTATTTACCAATTAGCTTTTGTTTTAGCAAGGTCTTGCATCAAGATCTGATGCTCTGGGACAGATCTATCAGCACTAGATGTCACCCAGGTGTTTTCTCCAGCAAAACCCCAGGGCCTGAGGCACAGCCCTGGGTGTTCTCACCTGGGCAAAGTTGAGGAAGAAAAGCTGTTTGTGGGAGAGGTTCAGTCCAGGCAGCTTTGGCTCCTTCCCTTCCTGCTCCAGCCACTTCAAATAGGCCTGGAAATGATCACAGATCCAACTCAGAGGGGCAGCAGGAGGTGGATTTTGAACGTTGTTGTTTTTTGGGGAGGGATTTTAGTCACCACATGAATGAATCAATGTGGTTCCCTTCTGTACTTTTGTAAATTTTCTCTCTCTAATACAAACAGCACACAGAATTTTATGAAAAAGCTGTCAGCATAAGCACTGTTGACTTCACTGACTCTTTCTACAGGAATTTATATCTGGAAATAAGGTGTTAAGTCTCCTCTGCTGCTCCAGTGATGATTTTTCTCTCTTCAGGTAACTGCTCATAAAATAGCAGATAACAACCTTGCTCAGTGTTAAGCCCATTACCTCTTATTGTTACACATTAATTGGCCAATTTGCTTTTTTTAGGTATATTGACATGAAGGAGACAAGTTAATGTGCCCTCAGGCTGCTTAATTCCCAACATTCTGTTTCTGCAGCCTCTCTGGGGCTGAAACAATCCCAAAGCATGAAAAAAAAGGGAGAGCTGAGGGTGAAAATAGATCCAGACCCACAGAACATCCGTGGATTCCATGTGCAGGCAGTTCATGTCACCCCACACTGCTCCTCAACATCTGTAATGGCTTTTAGAGCAATCCTAATGAAGTAATTAATTGGAATGGTGTCCCTCAGGGTTGGAATTTAGATTTCTGCAAATTCAGGATGTTCTATTAACACCATACTCAAACTACCAAAGATTAAAGGTTTTGCTGTGACATCTTTTAGGGTTCTTTGTAGGGAAGAACATTTCCTGCTCACCCCTGAGCTCCACCTTTGGCTGTTCCTGGGTGCAAGAATGGCAGCAAGGTGTGGGCAATGAGCTTCCAGATGTATAATCGAGGCTTTACCTTTTGGGATATGCTAATAACATGGTAATTGTCAAATTTTTTTAGCACAGAATAGGTCCCCTCATTGCTGGATGACAGGTAAATTCAACTCACAGGGTGTTTCAGAGTTACCTTGTAAGCCTGTCGGACTCCTCCGTTATCTGCAATATTTTCTCCCAACGTGCTTATGCCACTGACCTGTGAAAAGAATCATTTATTTACTCCACAGTCAGTAAAATCAGCAACCCTAGGGACCACAGGTTGAAGCACAGTCACACAACAGCCTGACATGCCTGCAGCAGCAGAGGGAAGCTGTGACTTTGTGAGAACGAAATTTAAAAAATCACAGGGTGAGAGCTGTAGATTCCAACAGAGAGAATAAACACAGATATCACATGGACAGAACCTGGGCTGCTGTTGGGCAGAACAGCACTGCACACACAGCCTGGGCTTTCTGAGCCACACCAGTGTCCCCAGTTTGTCACAACCTTGTCCCCAGCACAGTTACCTGGAGCAGCTGGGCTTTGTGCTCAAGATGTCCTCATCCTCCATGGGCATTCCCTGTTAAATTCTTTATTTTTGTGCAAACCCAAGCTGTGGTTTTACTCACATTCTGTCCCCCTGCCAGCTCCCAGGTGTAGTTGCCATACTGGTGCACCATGCACAGGGACTGCTCCTTGAAATGCAGCGCTGAGAAGTTGCTCCACCAGTCCAGCATGTTCCCATCTTTGTCAAAATTCCTGCCTGCGGGAAAACCCGAGGGAAAAACGAAAATTTTGAGCAAGATTTTAAAGCTTCTTGCAGTGTAGCACCTGGGATGGTGGAGCTGCACTCCTTCCCTATTTTCCTCCTTGAATTTGGGTGTTCTAAAGTGTTTTTGGCACAGTTTATTCTCTTTGTCTCGAGGGAACGGAATTGTGGTCTCTGTTATTCCCTGATTTCCTGTTCACTCAGCAGCCCTGACTTCAGCTACAGCACTAAGGCCTGGTTTTAGCTCCAAATAAAATATGGAAAATGGAATGAAAAAAATAAAACATGGAAAATCCATGTCTGGACTTCGCAGACATCATGTCACAGAACCTTCCCTCACCTCTGAGGTGCCTGAGGTGCTGGTTCTGAATGTCCACCTGACAGAACTGAGGTTTATAGAGAATTAAAGCTGGAATTGCACTTCTGGAGTTTTTGTGTTCTTGGCTCTCTGGCTAGAACAAAGTTTTCCTTCGCTCTAGAACTCAGTTGCTGAGGCTGTGTTGTGTTTCTGTGTCATCTGCACAACACAAAGAGCATAAAAAAAGCAGATTGAAGAAAACCCTTGTGTGAGAAATTACTGACTTGCAGAGTCAGAAGGGAGTTTTTCCCCCAAAGTCTTTTACATGGCATTCAAGAAAGTTAAAAAGTCAATTTATTTCAAGTATTTGCATTGACAAACAGTGTCTCCTGGGATTTCAAGACACTACTGATTGCTCTTCTATCCCAAAAAAGCTGTTCACAGATTTCACTGTATTCAGAAGCCCATGGATCTGCTTGCTTTGTGTTTCTGATCTGATGATACTGTAAAAATAACATTTTTTTCCCTGAGAATTGTCATTGCCTCGATTTATTTTGAACATCTGCTCATCTCTTGTGCTCCTTTCAGGAAACATTCCCTGCAGAACCTTCCACAGGGTGTTCCCAGTGTGCTCCTCGTGCTCCTGAGCAGGATGGGACAGTGATGTGACAGTGCAGGGATGTGACAGTGCAGGGATCTGCAATCCCAACAGTCTGACACTTCAATTCCTGCCATGCCACATGTTAAAGCTGAAATAAGAACATTTTCTCAGTCATCTCCTCACCGTTGTCATCGAAGCCATGAGTGATCTCATGCCCAATCACCATCCCAATCCCTCCAAAATTCAAGGCCTGGGGTTGGTGTTTGCTGAAGAAGGGAGGCTGGAGAATCCCAGCAGGAAAAACTGCAAAGACAGGCAGAAAAAAGGAAATATTATAAGGTGGCTTTGTTTTTACATCCTCGGCAGACAGATTGTTTGCTTGGTGTAAGAGTCAGGGAGGAACATAAAATATAAAATGATTAGAAACAAGCTCATGCCTCGTGTGAAATGGTTTCTCTCTGGATAAATGGAAAATGACAAGTTAATAAAGGTTTAATTTAGCACATCTGCAGCTACAGTAGCTCCCTGTTTGAGACCCAAGCAGCATTTCCATTAAGTTTAGCCTAATTTGGTCCACAATGTTTGCTGCAGTGAGTCAAGAACAGAATGTTTAGGAGCTCTGCTTTGGAGACAGGCACAGCTGGTGTGTCTGAGCCATTTCATGGGGGAACTAATGGAGGTTTTATTGCTTTATCTGGGTTTGGGTTGGGGAGAGGTTAGGAATCATCTGCTGGTACCAACAGCTCTTGGAGTGTAAAACATGCCCAGCAGTGATTCCTACAGAGCAGGAGGGGAACTCAGTGGGATCTGAGGGAGAATGTAGGAGATCTGCTCTGCCTCAGCCTGCTAGCAAAACCTCACCCAGAACCATGGGATTTGCTTTTCATCCCTTCTACACAAGCTGAAAAGCATAAACACTTCTAGAGCAACTCAGACTGGCAGTGATTCACCCTAATGAGATATTTCCTATGAAGATATTGAAATTTTATCCCAAGTAGTTCATTCAGAGACAAAAACCTTTTTGGCCACACAGGTTTGATCCATACAACTTTGTGCAGAAACACATGAGCCAGACAGCAGTCAGACAGAGCAGTGTGGAAAATTGTTTTCTCAAGCTAGAGACAGGGAGAAACAGGATTTAACTGACATACACACTGTTGTGGGAGGTTGTGTTTGGATTTTTCACATGCATATTCATCTCCAAGTTGCTTAAATGAGTTACTTTTGTATGACTTATGAGGACAAAGGTGGAGAGGAACCAGGTGGCTTCGAGACCTGAGTTGCCTGCCTGGAAAGCTGATTATAATCTGTGCCTCTGGATAAAAATGGTTAAAAAGAGTTTAAACCTACCTATCTGGTTCCTGTTGGGGGAATAGAATGCATTGACCACTGCAGCTCCAATTATCCATCTAAAAATAAATGTTGCACACAGTTGGTAATGTTTTTTTTTAAGACATTTTTGAAATTTAATTATTGTTAAAAAATTCAAGGTATATAGGAAATGGTTGTAAGGATTTAATCCTTGCAGGGATTATATATATATATATGTAATATATATATTTTAAGGAATGTGTATATGGATATATAAAGAAATATAATTTCCTTATTAGGAGAAGGAAAAATCTTTTAACAAGAAGGAAAATCCTTTTAAGGAGATGATATAAGGAAAGGATTAATGGAGGGAAAAAGGTTGGATTGATCACAGCTGTAAAGAAATTCTGACACCAGGAAATACCTGTTAGCTTGTTTATGGTCACCTTTCATCCCAAACACACAACATTCAAGGGGAAAAGCACTGCTCACTTTACCTTAGAATTGTTTTTAATTCCCTGATTATCTCCACCACAGGCATTCCCAGACCCCCACAGCATGACTCCAACACCCCCACCATCAACCCAAAATTCAGGTTGTGCCTGTAGCTCTGTCTGCAGACTCACATATCTTGGTCAACCCTCTCTCGAAGTTTTTTCAGGCTCTTTTGGGCTCCAGCTCGCAGGTTTTCCAGGATGTTTTCAAAGTAGTTGTGCTCACTGAAGTTTAACTGCAGGAAAAGGGGATCCAAGTACACTGGTCAGCTGAGCAGGAAGAGGAACTCCTCGTTCCACTGAATGTCCTCTAAAGCCTGTTTTGGCTGCATGGTTTCACTGAATAGTTGGCTCTTTGCACCAATTATTTATTAATATGTTCATTTTAATGCCCTTGGAAAGGGCAATTGCACAGATACAAATATTCCAGTGGCAAGAAAGTAAATGCAAGTGTTTATTTTGAGATAAAATCTCACTTAGTGAGATATGCACAGAATACTTACATTGGCATATTCCAGGTCCAGTTTCTCATTGTGATCTTCCAAAATATAATCTGGGTAGCCAATCTGTTCTTTGATTGCCATTGCCTGGAAGAAAAGAGTTGAATGTTTCCTCTTCATTGTGGGTTTTGTTGGTGTTTTGTTGTTGGGTTCTTTTTACTGAAGTTTCAATAGTATTTAAATAAAAAATACTTAAATGTTTGGGGTTTTTTTCTTGGTTTTGGAATGGTGCTGATGGTCCTGAGGTCAATTAAAAGTGGTAAATGTTTTTTTTGGAGGGATTGCATTGCACCTGGTTGATGTGGGCTAACAAAGGATTGAAAGGAAAGAACAATTTTATAGCATAATAATGAATATCTAAGTCAATTCCCCTCATTTGTAGAGAAACTGGAAATGGCGCTACTACAAAATTCCAAATATTTCATATCCATGAGGAAATACTGAAGTTCCTTTTTGTCTCTGACCTTCTCCCGAGCTTTCTCCTTGGATGCCTCATCCATCCACTGCAACTCATCCAAAGTCTCCACGAACGCCTCGCGGATCTTCTCTATTAAATCTCTCACCTAAAAGAGAGCCAGGCAGGCATTCATCACTCTCACACCATTTCCCCAGGCACAGCTAAGGGCTGAAAATCTTCCTGCTGGAATTGTCCCCAAATTCTGTGCTCCAAACCATGGTGTTGAGCATCTCAAAGCGCACCGCTAATGAGTTCTTGCACCTTCTTCACTGCTGGATGACTTCCCCAGGCAGCAACCAGGGAGCTGAGGCAGGAGGGAACGAACCCCGTGGGCATTGTGGATGTACAGTAGTATGAAGGGTAAACTACATACCATCCTCTTGCTCTCACCAGCAAAAGTCTCCCGGACATACATGGCTCCCACCGCGTTCTCCATGTTGTTGTTGACGTAACTCACGCACTCCCGCCAGCGCGCCTCCTCCAGCGTCGTGCCATACAGGGCCTGCAGCACCAAAACCTGCATCAGCCCTTCCAAACCACTGCCTAAAGGGCAGCTCGACCCTGAGGTATGCACTGCTGGGATTGGGTTGGTTTGGGGATGACAGGATGGAATAATTGGGTTTGTTTGGGGGTTCCATGATGTAATGATTGGGTTTGTTTGGGGATGATATGACGTAATGATTGGGTTTGTTTGGGGGTTCCATGATGGAATGATTGGGTTTGTTTGGGGATTCCATGATGTAATGATTGGGTTTGACTGGGGATTTAACAACAGAATGATTGGGTTTGTTTGGGGATTCCATGACGTAACGATTGGATTTGTTTGGGGATGACACGATGTAATGATTGGGTTTGTTTGGGGATGACGATATAATGATTGGGTTTGTTTGGGGATTAAGTGACGGAATAATTGGGTTCGTTTGGGGTTTACATGACATAACAATTTGGTTTGTTTGGGGTTTACATGACGTAAGGGTTGGGTTTGTTTGGTATTACATGACAGAATGATTGGGTTTTTTTGGGGATTCCATGATGGAATGATTGGGTTTGTTTGGGGTTTACATGACGGAACAATTTGGGTTTGTTTGGGGATGACCGATGGAATGATTGGGTTTGTTTGGGGATTGCATGATGGAATGATTGGGTTTGTTTGGGGTTCATATGATGGAATGATTTGGTTTGTTTGGGGATTCCATGATGTAACGATTGGGTTTGTTTGGATATTACATGATGTAATGATTGGGTTTGTTTGGGGATTACTTCACGGAATAGCTGGGTTTGTTTGGGGATTTCATGACAGAATGATTGAGTTTGTTTGGGGATGACACAACGTAATGATTGGTTTGTTTGGGGATTTCATGACAGAATAATTGGGCTTGTTTGGGGATGACAGGATGAATCACAGAATCACAGAATGGTTTGGGTTAGGAGGGAGCTAAAAATTCATCTTTTCCCAACCCTCTGATGTGGTTATTGTGTTGACCAGACTGGCACTGGTGGCAGCTCTGCTCTCCTCTTTAGGAAGAGAGGAAATACC
Source organism: Entomyzon cyanotis (assembly GCA_024500445.1). Lineage (NCBI taxonomy): Eukaryota > Metazoa > Chordata > Aves > Passeriformes > Meliphagidae > Entomyzon > Entomyzon cyanotis. The sequence goes on from JAKEPQ010001025.1 coordinate 3,007,632, forward strand.
TTCCTGTAGCTGGCCCGAGCGTCCTTGAAGCGCCGGCTCAGGCTGCTGACCCTGTCGATCACCAGCCGCCAGATGAGGTAGTTCTGGATGGTGCTGTGTGGGAAAGCAAAGCTGAGCTCAATCCCCTGTAAAAACCCAGTTCTGGTGCAGGCAGGCAGAGGGGAATCTCAATTTTGGGTGGAGATAAAGAAGGAAATAATTGCTACCAGCCCTGAGTTTCACAGAATTTTGTTTAACTGCAGAGTCATCCAGCCTGAGGACTGGGCTGTCATGTCTGTTTTGAGATTAATTTCTTATTTTTATTCCTTCTAGAATGTAACAAGACCTAAGCCTGTCATGTATTTTTTTTCTTCCCATCTACTCTTCTCTAAGCAAGCAGTGAGACACTTTGCACTGCAGCACTTGGACTTTAAAACCTCCAAAGGCATTTCCTGTATTTTACAGAGCTGTCATTTTTCCTCAGGGCAAACTATCCTCAGGGGACTATCAAGGGGGATCATTAATTGACATTTCATCAGCACTTCTATGAATTTTGCCCTGCACACTGTCTGGTTTCTTTACCTGGCTGAGTACTTGGAGATAATTGCTTTCAGCTCTTGCAGGTAAGGCATTCCATACACAACCACCTCTTCCTCTGGGTCCACCTGAACACCTACTGAAGACATGATGCCTTGGATGAAGAAGGTCCAGTTAAATTCCTAGGCAGACAGAGAGACATTCCAATGTTGGCTGTTTAAGTGCCTTAGTAACTGGACTTTTGACAGTCTCATGGCCTTGAATGTTGCTTAAAAAAGCTTTTTAAGAGACTCAGAAGACAAAATTAAGAATGGGAATGATTTTCTACCTCTTTGCCAAAGCCCTGATAAAGTCACAAAGGCATTTCCAACTGGCATGGAATTAAGAGACTTGAAGCATGAGACTGCTCGTGAAACACTTACATTGAATGCAAACTTTTCCTGCAGTTCTGCTAAGGTCATTTTGTTGTACAACAAGGTCACATCGTGCCTTTCCTCTGCTGGGGTCGTGGCCTGAAGACATTCACAAGGTTATTACTGGAATCAGCTGGCAGAAATACCAATGGCTGAAATCACATGCATGTACACACACACTCCAATAAGGTGCAAGTAAACCAGTTTTTTTTGGGAAAAGGAAAATAATTTTCAAAAAAAAGATTTTCAAAAATAATTTTTTGAAATTAATTTTCAAAATTAATTTTCAAGTTAATTGCCACTTTCAAAAATTCACTACAGGAACTTGGGTCCCCCCTGTTCAAGAACGTTTCAGGGATGTGTTGAGCCAAGTAGGTTCCAAAAAAATCCTCTTCCCCCAATTTTTCTGGGCTGTGGTTTTTCTGCTACATTGAGAACTGCAGCCCAAACCAGCAAGAGACTCTTTCCCCTCATCCCTTGCCCCCCACAGCATCCTGAGGAGTTCTTGATCTCTCCACTCACATTTGCAATCTCTGTTTCCAGCTCCATGACTTTGGCCATTTCCTCTTGGACAAAGGAATCATCTTTGGACACATTCATGTCTTCCCGGATCATTTTGGCGATGGTGATCATGAACTGCAGATAAGCTTCTCTCACCTGCACACATATAGAGCAGAAAAGGTTTGCTGTCCATAATTCCATAGAATCCCAGGCTGGTTGGGGTTGGAAGGACCTTAAGCCCCATCCAGTGTCACCTCCTGCCATGGGCAGGGACATCTCCCACTGTCCCAGGTTGCTCCAAGTCTGTCCAGCCTGGCCTTGGACATTTCCAGGGATCCAGGGGCAGCCACAGCTTCTCTGGGCACCCTGTGCCAGTGGCTCACCACCCTCACAGGGAAAGATTTCTTCCCAATATCCAATTTAAACCTCCTCTCTGTCAGTTTGAACCCATTCCCTTTGCCCTGTCACTGCAGGCTCTTGTAAACAGTCTCTCTTCACTATTTCTGTACTCCACCTTCACATTTCTCATTGAGCAAGCTGTTCTGTTTATCATGAATACCTTGCAGGGCATTTTCCAGCCTCAAAACACACTTTCTGCTTCCCTGTGCCACCCAGCCCTGCCATTCTGAGTTAGAATTACTGCTTGGGCAAAGAGAAAGCTCTGTGCTTTGAGTTACTCCATGGGAACAGTGTTCCAAAATTCCAGGCTAAACAGGGAAGGTCTGAGTTCTCTGAAAGTAATACCATAAATCTTCTCAAGTCTGGTTTTAATGTCTGAAAGAAAAGCTCTGTTTCAGGCAGTTCCCACCTTTGCTTTATTGCTGATGGGAGTTATTCTCTGACTGATTTATACCTCAGAAAGGTCTTGAAAAGATATTTGAAGGAATGCTGATCTCTGCTAGAGAAAAAACTTGAAGCTACCTGCTCTCCTCACATGCTTTTCTTCGTCCACAGACCTTGGAGGCCAAATAAACACAGTGACTGTGGTGAAATCGAGTCTGGGCACTTAGAGAGGATGATTTGTGGTTTTAGGCTGAATGCTGAGCCTTAATCAGGCCAGACTCCCCCAGGCCTCAGGAGGAGTTTTTGCCAAAAGATGCTGGACTAAGCACAGGGGGAGTTTGGGTCATCAGAGTTGTGCTCATTGTCTGGGGGCAGCGAGCTGGTAAATACAAATCAAAAGGGGTTGTGTCTCCTCCTTGGTCATTAGGATTAAAAGCACAGCCTCAGCCCCCCTGCTTGAAGCCTTCAGATTAAAGCTGTATCGAGGAGAACTGGTTTTCTTTTGCTAATTTAGGATCCTCTCTGCACTGTACCTGATTTCCTACCTCCTCCAAGTCCATCTAGGTCTGACCTTCATGCCCCAGTGCACAAATATCCCTTTTTTCCGCTCAGAGTGCTGCTCAGAGGTGATGCAGGAGAGATTCCTAGGTCAGCAGCTCTCCACATTTCCCAGCACAGCTTCCTGGAGATTGGTTTGTCCCAGGAGCTGGCAGCTGCTAAAGGTGCCCAGAAGGTGTGGGGGAAATCCCCTATAAACCCCCCAGGGCTGTATTTTAGCTTTATTAGATATAAAAAATATAGTCAAACAGACTGAAGTGAGAGGAAAACTCTTCCCACTGATGTTTTCATCTGCCTTTACAACCATGAGACAAAAGAGTCTCAAATGCTGATTGTTGTCCCTCTGTCTTCCCTTCCATTCTTGTTAGGAAAATTGGTTTGATGTTGGGCTGCAAACACCCTTTGTTAGCAAGGCATAATTGAGGGGAAATAAAATGTACTAAAGCAGTATTTTCATCTTGGAAACAGATAAATTATCTGGCTCTGTTTGCAAGAGCTTTCTGTGTATTTACAGAAACAGTGTTTTTTGCAGAATCAGTGTTTTTGCCCTGAGCATTGGCAGAGAAAAGCAGCTAGAAAAATAATCTCTCACAATTTCATGTAATTTTGGGGGAAGGGGAGAGTAAGTGGCAGCAGATTTTTACTTGCTGAGCATCAGTGATTCGGAGGAAGATGCAAGCAAATTGCCTGCACTGAAAATGTGAAGCTGTCCTTCAAAATGAGAGACTGTCTAACCCATAAAACATGATTTTATTTTCTCATTACCCTCTTTATGAGCTGGCCAATTCTGGGGAGGCTTGACATTTATACAGTTGTTCAGTCTTTTTGTAAACTTTACAAAATGTTGGCTCAATTAGGAAAAAAATGTAGCAATGAATGTCACAGTCTAACTCTGATTGTTGCGTGCCATGAAAATTCATATGTTGTGGTTTCCCAAAGCACAGGGATAAGTAACCAAGTCGTTTAAGGAGCACAGAGTAAATCAAACCCAAGGAATACTTACTCTTTGATAGTTGCCCCCATTAAAGTAGTAGTCCCTGGATGGCATTCCCAAACTGGGCTGGTCAATCTGAAGGAAAATGCATTTCTCTGGTTAGTGGGTAACAGAAGCTGGGGTTGTCCAAAGGGTTGGAATGGCACCATCGCCAAACACTCTGAGAATTTTGGGTTTTTTTGGATCTGGGGGAGGTGGAAGGTACAACTCTTGTCTCTGGGTTTCCAGGTGAGCACAGGGTGGATCTTACTGTGGGTTATTAACCAAAATCTTTCAGTAACCATTGAAATCCAAGAATAATTAAGTAACTTTTCTAAGCTGATTGACTTAAGGGTTGGACTTCCTGCACAACCACTTTTTGAACAAACTCTGCAATACTCTTTGCATATTTTAAACCCATGGTTTCCTGCTGCATGTTAAACCTCACCATCATTTTTGTTAGTCACAAGAACTGACAGCCCTTAAATGCTGCAAATCAGCAAAGTTCCATTGATTTTTATTTCTTTTGCTGGAACAGAAATCATGCTGCCATAAAACATTTCCCAACATGTCTTTGATTTGTCACTTGGGGTACAGAGCTGCTGCCTACGTTTTACCACTGTTGTTCTATGGGAAGCTGATCTGTCTGCAGTGCAAATATTTATCCATCATGATTCTGGCATATCAATAATTCCCTGGAATTTCTTTTTCTTACATAAATGATGTGCCTGCTGGAATCTCGGTCATCATTCCACACGAACATGTCGATGAGGACACGTTTGTTAAACCTGGAGTTCATTACGGAAAGGTTTTCCTCCATGCTCCAGCTTGGCTCTGGGAGAAAAAAAAAAAAAGGAAAAAAGGGAAAATAGACATCATTGATCAGTCTGTGTCAGACTGATTGAAGCTGTGCAGTGCACAAGCTGGCTGCTGAAATGGTTTGGATCTATTTAAAGAGATCAATGGGTGTTAAATGTGTGACACCCTGACTTCTCTTCATGAAGAGAAACTGAAAATGGGGGATTTAATTGGGTGACAGTGACCTCCCCAGCGCAGTAAATAATTCTAAATGCACATTGCTGAGCTTTTCCAGGATTACCTTTGGTCTTATTCCAGTCTGCAGAAGCCACTGGCCAATCTCCAACCATCCTCAAGGCCTCCAGCAGAGGCAAGGAATCTCTCTGCTCTATAAGACCTGAGGGAGGCAAAACAAATTCTGTATTGTTTTATTGTTTTCATAGAAAAAAAAATCAGGAAAAATAGATAATGGGCCTCACAGCTTAAATTTGCAACTGGATTTATCATGGTAAAAAATAAGAGAGATCATGAAAACATCCTGTATTAGTCTTCAGGAAAGGAATGAAAATACTTGTGTGGCTGCAGTACTGATTTGGACTGAATGGATCAGACAGACCTTGAATGGATTTTTTCTCAACACAACATTGGTGCTTTTGAATCACAGAAAAACAAACCCATTTGTGAAGTTGTCTTTACTCAAAAACCAAAATGTACTGAGTAAATAATACAAAAAAATAAAAAACCACAATGTGCCCCACAAAAAAATTTAATTTTAAATAAAAACCACATGTAAAGTTAAAATAACAACATATCACCATTTACTAAATAACATTATTTACACATAATTATATATATATGTATATGTATATATATGTATATATATGTATATATATGTAATATATGTATATGTATGTATATATATGTATATATATGTATGTGTTCAAAGTTAAAAAATGATAAAGTAAGCTTTAAACCAACGCTATAAAATAAAGAATAAAATTCAAAACATTCAATATTCAGTATTCAAAATATTGACCAAGGGACTCAATGGAACAAGAAGAGACTCACTCTCATTCATGCAGGACTTGTAAAGGATCTTAGCTTTCTGAAATGCTTCTCTGTCCCCTTGGTCTGAGGTCTCCAGCACACCTGGGGAAGGAACCATTGCCATGAGCTTTTTGCCCAGGAGAGCTTTGATCATTTTACAGAAATCCCCGAGGATTCAGGGCTGTGATAAACACTTGTAGGCTGCAATGACTGTGAAACTAGAGAGCTCTTCATGCTGTTAGTGGGAAAAGTGTCAGGAGGAAGGACCTGCAGAGAGCTTTTCCTGCTCCTTTTGGAGATAATTCCCAACCACCTCTGCCTGATTTTTAGTGGGAACAGGATGTTCAAGATGGGTATAGTGTGAGATGTAGAAATTAAAGGACCAGAGAGAAAAAAATCCCAATCAACACTTCTCTGCGACTTTATTTCTCTGTCTGACATGTTTGTTTCTCTGTCTGATGTGTTCATTTCTCTGTCTGAAACTCAACAGAGGGTGGAGTAACCCCGTTCCTACCTTTGAGGATGATCTCCAGCTCGTCTCTGAGGATGTCAAAGATGCTGTATCTGGAGCTGGTCTCTGGGATCACATGCCGGCTCAGCCAACCCCCGCAGGCATACTGGTAGAAATCCTTGCAAGGGTCAGCTGTGGGGTCCATGTTCTGGATGATTCTGGCAGCTGGGGCATCAAAAGTGAAGAGCTGAGTTCCACAGACTGCCCAGGGGTCTCTGGGACAGCTGGAGAATGTCAAGGAGCTGCTTGGCAAGAATCACTCCCATGTATTATGATGTTAAAAATCCTATTTTCTGCTTAAAAACGCATCAGAATGGCAGAATAACTGTCCCAGAGCACGAGGTCTGACAGGGAAGAGTTCCAGGTTAGGCACTGCCCAAGAAACCAGAGTTTCCAGGGGGCTATTGGGAACATCTCTGCTGGAATCTCACCCCCCCTGAGGTGAAGATGCCAACAATAAAAAGGTGAATGCCCCATGAGAGAGCAAATTCAGTCTAAAGGGAATTTTATTATGCTTATAGACACAGACTGTGTTGGTCAATCCATGTCCTCGTGGCTCAGAGCTCAGACTCTGTTGGCCACACTGGAATTTTCCTGTGCTACTCCCTCGTGACTGATATTCCTCACCCAAGGGGAAATCTCATTCCTTTTCATCTACTTCAGCCTTAAACTCTGAATTCTCTCCTCTTCAGGCTCAGTAACCACACATAAAACCTCCCCTCTGCATTAATTATAATTAATTCATGATAAAAATATAGAAACATATAAATAATTCATCCCAACCCCATTACCTGCTGTCACACACCCAGGGGTGGTACAGATGTTGCCTGAGTTGGTGCCATAGAGGGAACCTGCAGGGAGAGGAGGAAAGCAGATGGAATTACTGCTTTTGGGAGGAAATTGCTACCAGAGTAGCCCAATCTCAGTGACAGCTCTGTGAGTGTTGGTGTCAGTCAAGGACATCAAATGACAACCGTGAAGAAATCATTTGAGGAAAATTTATTGGCAGCAGCATTGCAACAGTCTTGACAGTGAGTTTTAGCTCTCCTGGAAGGAGAATCAGACCATCTTTTCCACCTGCTAACTGCCTCCCCAATCCTCCTGACACGAGCTGAGAGCACAGGATCCTATTTTAGACAACCTGTTGAGATGCTCTGAGCATCTCCAAAGTCACTGAGACTCAGAGGTTTAAACAAGGGGGCAAAAAGCCCAGCGCTGCTCCCACACTGCTTTCAGCCACCAGGAGCACATTTAGGGAAAGAAATGACTTTAATTTCTCCAGGTATTAGTGGGCTGGGGAGGGGGAGCTGATCACAGGCTTGTTCAGCCACAGTTTCATTTGATAAGGTTGATCCTCGCTGCTCATCAGAGAGGTTGTCCCTAATGTGGAATTTCCTGGGCTGATGGAGCAGTGTGGAAATAAGGAGGCTGTGGATTTGTGTTCAAATTTGTTCTGCCTTGAGATGAGCATGGAAAAGGCCAGTAAAGTCCTGATCTTGGCTATTCAAATTTTGTTTAGACTTGGTTTGTGAAATCCTTCCAGTGCAGCCTTGGCCCTGGGAGAAGGAAATTAATTTTGCTGGTTTAATTTCCCATTTGAGAAGCTGGATGTCTTGGTTTACTAGCTGGCTATCCACTTCTATTAAATAGACTTACATTAAATAGACTTATATTAAATAGACACTATGTGGTTCCACACTGAAAAACAAAATCTTGACACTTTCCAGCAGAATGACACATTTTCAAAGCTTTGTTTCTGATCCTTGTTTGCAGAAAAGAGTTACTTAAAAAAAAAAAAAAAAATTCCTTTCAATGCAAGTAAGTGCTTTACATGAGAGCAAACAAGATTACAGTAATTCAGAGAGAAATAAAACAGTGGGGGAGAAAAGAGGGCTTTGAAGTTCATCAGGGGAAGCGACATAAAAAGCCCCCACTGTGCTGGGGAATGCTGAGGGCTCAGCTGAGCGGGGCTGTGCTGGGTGGGAGAACATCTGCAGGAGAAAATCTATGTGTCCTGCCCTGCCTGGGGTCTGGCGACCTGAGCAGGGGAGGAGCAAAATATGTGGAAAAATATTTCAGCTTCACATATTTTATGGTTATTTATTTTTATTTATATTTTTTTAGGTGTTTGTTCCAGCATTTGATGGGATTTTTTTAATGATGGATGAAGCTAAGCCTAGTTTTTGGAGTTTCTTAAACTCTCTCGTAATCAAACAATTGGCAAAATCAAACCTAGGGTATTTTCCAAGGGGGAAAATAAATGAGGAGGAGGAAAAGAAATGAGCAGTTCAAGGGCAAAAGGAGCAATAGCAAAGAGCAAGGTGAGAAAGAAATAATTGTACTGCAGGAATGTGGTGTTTGTCTCTTTGTTTCCCAGTGATCAGGCAGGACTCAGAAAGCCTGTTTTTCTTCTATTTATTTATTTATTTACTTTTAAAATCAGATCTCCTCTCTTTAATAAAACCTGACAGTGTCTCACTTCGATTTCTGCTACCCAACAGCTCTGAGCTCCCCTGCCTTCCCCAAGCCCTTGTGGTTGTGCTGCTGTAACTCAGCAGGATGAGCTGCTCTGCAATTCCAGAGCACACTGAGAGCTCTGAAACTCTGCCCCAAACCCAGCTCATGGGAAATGGCTGGGGAAGAACTCTCAGTTTACCTCGAAAAGTATCCCCTTTGTTTCTCTATCAATTCTGTCCTTTATTCCTCAGCACCTGGCTCTGGGTATGCCCAGTCCTGCCCTGTTTGGCTTTACAAGGTCACATCTTTGCTCACTTGGCTGCACCTTGGTCACCTCCCAAAAATTAGAAATGAACTTAAAATGCCACTTCTGCATTCTCAGCTCCACGATTCTGCCCTTTGTTATCTCAAACTACAACTAACAACAATCTAAAACAGCAGCCCAAGTTTTCAGCAGAAATACAGGTGTTTATATTTATTTTCCTGCCTGGTTAAGCACTGCTGACAGGTTGATTTACACTGACAGAGAGGCTCCTGCTTTGACATCCATTTCAGTGTGATCCAGCAGCAGCAGCAGAGGATTGATCAGCGAGGAGAAGCTTTAATGGAGATGAATGAAACGACCTGAGCTGTGGGACTTCTCCAAATGGGAGAAAATGAGGGAAATTAAACACTCCAGATGTGAACTGCTCACCTGAGAGATGGCAGAGCTGGGACATTCTTCAGACCCCCTGGGCTCACTGCAGACAATTTTATTGTCTTAATTTGGCTGCACAAGAAGCCACTGAGCCATGTCACCTTCCTGGGTGGCAGCAGGAGGTGACAATGACTTGTGAGGACTCTGGGTGGCTTCAGCCCCCTTCAGCAGCCCACCTTTGCAGTGACAATCCTTTCCAAACCTTCCAGGGCCTTGTTGGAGCTCCTTTTTTAGGGAACAGAAGCCAAGCCAAGCCCTCTGCAGGGCTCTGGAGGACACAGCTTGTGTTTAGCCTTTGGAGGAGCACAGATGGCTGGGGATGTCACACCGTGGGGACAGTTAGAGCCACAGTTGTCACCAGGCCCTCACGTGGGAGCTTTTACCTCTCAGCACCTTCCCTGCTTCTCAGCTCTCCTCTGCAGAAGTGCTGCTGGCACTGCAAGCTGCCCTTGTTGCTGTACAAGCAGTGACAAACAGCATGATTGCCAAATTCTGGGTTTTTTGTCACACAGGGCTGCCTGGGCCAGATGTCAGCATCTTCCAAAGGAGTGCAGAGCACAAGTGTTCAGTTTTGTTCCACCTTTCCTAGGATTTCTTACCTATTATTAGCACGGCTGAGGGACAGTTTTGTGTGAGAATCAGTAAATTGTGTGTTTATTTGCCCCTTTTGCAGCCCTGCCTGGCCTGTCACTCCCCATTAAGGCTCTGCATTCGTGGAGCTCCATCTGAGCACGGCTGGGGAGAGTCTTGTCACCCAAATGTCACCATGACTTGTGTGGTAGCTGCCACTTCTTGAAATTTTCCATCTCCACTGAATAGCTGCCTTGTTAATGAAGGTTCCTGATGTCAAAGGACAATTGGGCAGGAGAGGAGAGGAGAGGAGAGGAGAGGAGAGGAGAGGAGAGGAGAGGAGAGGAGAGGAGAGGAGAGGAGAGGAGAGGGAGAGGAGAGGAGAGGAGAGGAGAGGAGAGGAGAGGAGAGGAGAGGAGAGGAGAGGAGAGGAGAGGAGAGGAGAGGAGAGGAGAGGAGAGGAGAGGAGAGGAGAGGAGAGGAGAGGAGAGGAGAGGGAGAGGAGAGGAGAGGGAGAGGAGAGGAGAGGAGAGGAGAGGAGAGGAGAGGAGAGGAGAGGAGAGGAGAGGAGAGGAGAGGAGAGGAGAGGAGAGAGGAGAGGAGAGGAGAGGAGAGGAGAGGAGAGGAGAGGAGAGGAGAGGAGAGGAGAGGAGAGGAGGCAGAGCTCAGCCACAGCCCTGCCTCAGTTTAGACACTGCTGCTGCTCAGCAGGCTCTTGGAAATCTGTTATTCAGCTGCACAACGATCACATTCAGCATGGGAAGTGCAGGAGAAAAATGGGGTTTGTTTTGGTTTTTATTTTTGTTTAATTTTTGTTTTAATCCTCCCCCCAGAACAAGGTGCTGCTTGGTTTGTATTTCTAGTTTTTTGGAGGGGACAGAGCAGAGTGCCATGACCTTGAGCTTCCTAACAGCCAGCAGGGACAACCTGGAGGGTGCAGACACAAAAATATCTGGGATTCTTCCTCCTTGAGAAGGCAACCTGAGAGCCAGAAAGCCAATCAAATAACCAGAGTTGTTTGGGGCTGAGGTGGCTGGAGGAGCTGCTGAGTGCTTGGATGTGGAAATGAGTGTGGAGATGTTGGATGTTCCTCAGGCTGTGACCTTTCCAGCAAGTGATGAGCTTTGGAGTTCAGGAAATACTGAGAAAAATACTGAAATACTGAAAAGGAAATACTGAAAAGAGTGCTGAGGTGGGGATGAGGGTGTGAGGGAAGGATTGAGATACAAACCCTGTCCTGACTGCTTCCCCTGCTAGGATCACCCAAATATTACTCTATTCTTCCTCTATTTTCTCTTAGCTTACTTAGACAGGAGTTTTTTAGGGTCTTAAAACTTCCTTGGATGTCAAAAAACCCCAAAATTGCATCCAGAACTCTGCAGCTGCACTGCTGTGAGTGTTTTAGTGTTTTTGTTGGCTGGCAAGAGAGATAAAAATCCCAGTCAGCATTACCAGAACTCCAGGAATTATTGCTGAACCCACAGGCCTGTTTCATGCACCACAATGCTCTTCTGGAAGTTGTATACAAGCAGAAAAATATTCTCCCTGAGCCACAAAGCCTAAACATGCCTTTATGAATTAAAAGAATATAAAGTGAATGCAAGGCAGGACAGGCAATGCTTTAATTTTCTAATTTAATTCCTAATTACAAGCTAAACCAAATTATTTTTGGAAGCCTGGGTAGTGTCATTCTGATCAAGGGTGTACCAAGGTGAAGTGAGAAATCTGAATCTGTTTTTAGTGAAAAACCCAGTGTTTCATACACATTCCAAAATCAACATTTCAACGAAATCAGAAATCAAAAAATCTCAGGATAGCAATGTTGGTTCTATCACACAAACTCTGCTCAGCCACATTTGTTTTTTTTTTTCTTGTTGTTCTGTGGGATTTAAGTGACAGAACTTTGAGCCAGAGGTGCTTTTCCCTTGGGGATTTCAGGCTTTTGGCTGAGCATTGGGAATGGGCTGAAGTGGGACAGCAAAACAGAGCCAAGGGGGGCATTGGGACAAAACTTTTGGAGAGGAAAAAGAGATGTTTTTGAGCCAAGAGGGGCATTGGGACAAAACTTTTGGAGAGAAAAAGAGATGTTTTTGCTGCAGGAATAGTCTGAAGAGCTCTTTCTGTCTCAGCTCTGGACCCAGGCAGTGCATGGGTGATTTCCTGCTGCTCATTTCCCACCTGGAATTCCCTAAAGCTCCAGCTGTGATCCCTGATGGGGACAGAGGCACCAAGTGGCTCCAGGGCAGAGCTGAACACACCTGGGAGGTGTGAGGAACCAACCCAGGGCAGGTAGAGCAGCAGCTCTGCACTCAGGGCTCGATCTGGGAAACACTGCCAGGGAAAGCTGGATTGCAGATAGGAGGCTGCAGAAATATTTAGGTTTTAGACCTGTTTTGTCACAGATAAGCCTTCCTTAAACAAATGGAGTGAGCACAGGCTGCCTCTGGATTTGGGTGAGACCAACACTTGGGCAAACATTATAAATACCTGAATTCTGGGTTGCCTGGACCCTGCAAGTGATGCAGAGCAGATTTCTCAAATCCTTTATGCATGCAGGCAGCAAAACCCTGCCTAGCTCACTGTTTGATACAGAAACTCCTCCTCTAGGACCTGACCCTGGGGAATTTCTTTCCTCTCATCCCCTGAGCTAACAGGATAAACTTTCTGATGAACTTTATGAATATCAAATGCTCAGATTCTGTCTGGTGTTCAGCTGCTGGTAGCAAAAGGAGTGAACAATAAGGAGGTTTTTTTAATGAATTATTGCTCAGAATTGTGCAGCCTTTCACTCACAAGTGCTGCAAACGCACTTCCCTGCAGCAGGGGAGGCAGAGACAGTGTGAGGAGCCAGCAGAGCCTTGCTCCAGTTTGGCTGTCCCTCCTTTAGTTTTATTCTCCAGTGTTTTAGCACAGCTCCCAATCCAGGAGGCTCTAATGGAAGTGACAAACACGAGGCAGAGCTGCTCCCAGACGTTTGATGCTTCACAGGGTTTGAAAGTGGGACTTTGCACTTGGTGTGCCAGTGGGAAAACTTGGGGTTTGGGAAGTGTGCTCTGCAGTTCAAATATTTAGGCAAAACACTTTGAAGTAATGTGCCTCAATGTCAGGTTTCTGGCAAGATATTTGCATTCAAGCCACTGAAGCAAATCACACTTAGAGATCCAACTGCCTGATAGAATATTTTAAAAGTCTCCTTTTCCTCAGCAGCAAGTGGCTTTTTCTTATTTCTTATTTCTTATTTCTTATTTCTTATTTCTTATTTCTTATTTCTTATTTCTTTTTTCTTTTTTCTTTTTTCTTTTTTCCTTTTTTTTAAAGCTTTCACATTGTAATAAGAAATTTCCCCTTCAGGGAGATTGCTTTTAGAAGTGTTTTAAAGCAGCTGTTGCTTTAAAAATCCCTGACAATAATGAATCTTGGCTTGTGCTTGTATAAAATAAGGAAATGTCAGTTCTCACACACAGGCACACACCTTCCCTCTAAACCATCAGCTTTGTCAAAACAGCCCCGAATTCAATCAAATGCACGGAAATAAATAAAAGCACAGAGTCTTACGCGGCATAATCAAAAAAATTAAGTAAAAGCCAACATAATCTCTGAGCTGGCAGCAAGGCAGAGAGAGCCCAGTCCCTCACAGAGGTGACCTCATGGTCTCCCTGTATTTTTGTTGTCATTTAGCTCTGCGAAAAGAGGACTTTGCCTGCTGTTTGCAGAGGGAAGAGGAGGATAATTCCCAGGTTCTTACCTCTGCTGCTGGCATAAAGGATCACCAGGGCGACGGCGGCACAAGTCATGAGGAGCAGCAGGACAGCCAGCCCGATGGCCACAAAGCTCCAGGGCTTCTTCCCAGCTTTGGTCGATTTTTCCACAATATCCATCTGACTCTCTGATTTCCCCATTATTGTAACTCTAAATCGGGGAGGGGAGGGCGAGAAAGGGTTAACAGCGCGGCTGCATCAGCGCGGGGAGAAACGCACGAGAAACCGGGGAGGGAGAAAAAAAAAAAAAAAAGAAAGCGGAATAAAAGACAGGGAGAGAAAGAAAACTTCCGAATTATTACATGTATTTGTCCATTTGATTGTCCACAGATTTGCCCAGCTCGCTCTCCATCTCCTGCCGGAGCTCGGCGGGGCTGCGCAGAGCCACAACTTCAGGAGCCTCTTTGGGAAGTGTGGAAAAGTCTCATGACCAGGTTGGGCAACTCCTTTCTCCCGAGCAGAGAGGGAAAAGGGGGCGGAAAAATGCCGCCTTCCACTCCCCGCTCCCAAAGTGTCCCCGGCGCTGGGAAGGATTTCCTCCGCGGCGCTGAGCAGCTCGGCAGGGCTCTGCTAGCAGGCAGGGAATCCGAGCTGGGATCTTTCCAGGTGCGAGCGCCCTGGAGCGGCTCCGCGGAGGAGGGATGGGGACGGCGGGATGCTCCTGGGATTCGGGGCTGAGCGATGCTGCGGCTCGCCGAGCCTTTTCCCAGCCATGCTCAGCGTTGGGAGCTCAGCCCGGAGTCCTTCCCAGCGCCGGGGAGATGCTCAGAGCCGCCGGGGGAGGAGGGATGGGATGGGATGGGATGGGATGGGATGGGATGGGATGGGATGGGATGGGATGGGATGGGATGGGATGGGATGGGATGGGATGGGATGGGATGGGATGGGCTGAGCGGCTCAGCGCCGCTGCGGCTTCTCCCGAGCTTCCCGGGATTCTGGGATCCCTGAAATGCGGCAGGTTGTTCGGTGGTTGTGCCGAAACCTGCTGGAGCTCTGTGGCTCCCCAGGATTCTGTGATCCCTGAAATGCCAGCCGGTTATTCGGTGGTTGTTCCCCCGAGAGATGGAAACCTGCTGGAGCTCTGTGGCTCCCCAGAGCGCTTTGGGGTGGGATGGAGGGGAGAAGGGTGTGCGAACAGGCTGATTTAGGGGCTGGTGCAGGCAGTGCACACAACTCCTGTATGGAAATCTGGCTGGGAACAGCTGGGGAAGGCAGTGGAAGCAAAGGCAGGGAAGGCATGGGATTTCCCTTGGGAAGCAGGTTTTTTGCCCCGAGCTTCCCAAGGGAAAGTTTTTTTGGGGTGTTTTGCTTCCGAGCAAAAAAACTTCGGAGATTTTTTTGGGGTGTTTTGCCCCGAGCTGGTGTCACTCGCTGCCAAAGTTCACAGCAGGAATGTTCGGGTTGTACCTCTGCACTGGGAGTTTGGGGTGAGCTCAGAGGAGGTGCTGAGGGCAGAGCAGGGATTCCTCTGAGCCAGTGCTGTCCGCTGGGAATGGACACACAGTGTTCCACCAATAGGGAACAATGAACTCCAGTTCCTCCTGCCAGGAGCACAAGCCTCCTCTCCCAGTCACTATTCCACCTCCAAATCCCTGTGAGAATCTCCTTTATTTCCCCCTTTTTTTTTTTAAATTTTCCCCAGAGTCATGTTATCTCAGGCTTCTGCCAAGTGTGAAGGCAGCAATTCTCGTGTCACCAGCCGAGGAGGAGTGGGAGAACACAGGGATGTGAAATGCAGGTGCAGATCCTGGGTGTCCAGATGGGAAAAGGAGCTGCAGAAGGCAGGGTCACTTTGGAGGACAAAGCTATACACTTAATTAGGATTTCAGTGATCTCTCATTTCTGCTTGCAGAAATTTCTGCAGCTTGCAGAGATTGTTTTCCCGTGTCCATGTGAATCTTCCTTGTTGCTGAGCAGTTTTACTCTTACCTTACAACACAGCTGGCTCTGAGTAGGATTTACCTGGTTGAGGTTCATAGCACTGCAATAGGCAGATGCCTCACAGGACTTAATGTGGTTATTTTTGTAGATTTAATGTGGTTATTCTTCTAGATTTAATGTATTTATTCTTATACCATGGTTAGAAGACACTGCAGAATATTATTTTGCCCATTTCGGAGGTGGAAAATCAAGATGCCAAGAATCCAATAACTTTACTTCTCCTATACTAAGTAAAAAAACTCCAAAAAACAAAAAACAAACAACCCAACCAAACCCAAGAAACCTTTTCTGTGTGAGGAACAGCAGCCACTGCAGAGGACATATTTGCAGAATCATTAATTTTGATCGTCTTGAGCATCTTTGTGTGGTCACTGGAATGGTGCAATCCATCATCCTGACACTGCAGCAAGGTCCCCGTTCTGGTCATTGCTCCGACAGGGACAGAACTATTTTGATTTCTGACAGCCTCAGGATCACCTTGGAGCCTCTGTGGCAAAGGCAACTCCATGCTGCAAAGTGCAATGGAGTTGCTTCATTATTTATTTCCCCCTAAAATCTCATAATCAATTTAATTATTCACGATTTAATCACTGCCTGCAGGAATTCTCCTCTGCTGGTCCACCCCCTCCATTAGCCCTTCCTTTTACAAAAGAGCCTAAAAAGCTCTTTGCAATCCTGGCAAAGTGAACATTGGTCCAGGGATTTCTTCTTCCAGAAACTGAGGAACAGTGGGGGTTTTCAGTTCTTGGAAAACATCCTCTTTCCCCAAAGCGATGTAGACGCAAAACACATGAAGCAATGAGGCATTTGCTGTTTGGGTTGGGCTGCTTTGAAAGGCTTTTCCCCCCTTTTTGCTTACTTTGTAACTTTGCAGAGGAGGTTCTCCCATTACTGGAATTTGGATGTGCAAAGAGCTCGCAGTGGCAGAGCTGCAGCTTGAAAAAAGCAGAAAATCAGAGATTTTTTCCCCTTTGGATCCTGCAGGGAAGGGGCTTGAGCAGCCAAGCTGGATGAGTGCCTCTTTGTGGGATGTGTTTACTGGGAACTCTCAGACCCCACGTGGGAATATTTACCCAAAAGGTGCTTCCTCAGGCATCCCAAACTGCACAGGACAGGGAGAGGGAGCAGCTCTGGGGTTTTATGGAGTTTTGTGTTTTTCTTCTTGGGAAAAATTCTCAAGTCTGGGGGGAATTTAGGTCAGAGGGTTCCAGCCCTGGACAGTAAATATTTGAGCTGGTCTGGGAGACTGCACTTGAATATTGAATAATTCATATTTCCCCTGGAGAATCTGGAATAACCACAGCTAAACCTGGGACACTGAGCTAGGATAAGATAGTATTTAAGGATATTATTTGAGATAATAATAGTATTATTATCTTAAATAATAGATAGTATTTAGGGATATTTTTTACCTTGCTCAGAAGTTTGGTTGCTGTGTCATTTGTGCCACAATGTCAAGTTGACTTTCAACCCTTCCTTTAGAAGGAATTAATTCTGAAGACAGAAATTGTCAGGAGTTGTTAATTTTTTTTCACCTCTGCATATGTTTGTTTTGCCACTGGTGATGTGAACCTCAAAAGCTTTGTGCTTATGAGAATATATGAAAATAGGTGAGAATATGTGAGAATATATGAGAATATATGAGAATATATGAGAATATATGAGAGTATATGAGAATATATGACCTAAAATTATATTTATATATGCACCTGATATTATGATATGAGAATATATCATCTGATTTAGCTGCCTAGCAGTTTTGCACAGTCTTTACTCTTAGTATTGATGTGATTGAATATTCTGGGTCACCTGAACGGATGATCCCATATGGTTGCTGCTCCCTGAATGCTCCCAAAAACCAGGGGCTGGATGTGCAGCAGGGCAGTGATTGCCCAGCTGGAGCTCTGGAGTTCTCCTGCAGGAATTAAACAGCTCCACCAAATGTAAAAACAATTCCATGTCCTAAAGCAATCCGAGCCAAGCAGGACGTGGCAGCATCTTTAGTGGGATTTGTCTTAAGAGTTGTTGCCATGGAAACAAGGTCTCCATCTCTATCTGTTCCATCCTTACAGACTGATCCAGAGTGAGGTGAGAGGGAAATTCTCTTACCTCTGGGTGTCAGGGTTTGTAGTTTGCTCTGGATCCTTTGCCTATGCAAAAAAAATTGATTTTAGGCAGTTCTGTGTCAGTGGAAGTGCAATTCCAGATCTGACATCACTTATCTGTGAACTGCAGGTTAGAAGTTACTAACTCAGCTCCTGCAGAGGTGTGAGCAGCTCCAAAACTCCTCAAAGACTGCTTGAAATCTCCTTTATTATTTACCTTTTTGGTTTTAGTACAATAAAGAACCACGTGTCTGCAAAGAGAGCTGTTACCTGTTGTGATCTGGGTTTCAATGTTCAGGTTACACAAAGATCCATTTCTTCTGTGTGTATAAATGAATCTAAACAGGAAAAAACTCACCTGAACCAAGATTATAATCCAGATTCATGACCAACATCACTGGTTTTTGTTTAATAACAAAAGTGTGTGTTATTCCACTCAGAATGTCGGTAAATAAGATTAATATGTACTTTTAACTTAAACACAGAAGAAAATCTGAAGCTACAGAGTGACATTAAAACAAAAAAAAACCCAACCCAAGAGCCTCTCCCCCGTGAATCAGCAGATGCCTGGCTCCAGGACAAAGGCTGGATGTACCCAGTGATTTATTGTGGCAGGGATGCTGCCCACAGAGGAGAACTCATTGTGCTCACAGAGAATGGCTTTGTCTGGGAGAGCCAGCAGAACCCTGGCATCTGTCAGCCAGCAGAAGAGAAATCAAGCTCAGCATTGAAATATCTCCCTGGAGCAGGTTGGCTGCCAGCTGTGTGGTGGTGGAAATCAGTCCTGAAACAGCTCAGAACTGGGAAAACCTCGAAGTTTAGGTGATGTTTCCAAACTCTTCTCTCGCCCTCCCCTCCCTTTTAGAGATGAGCATTTTTGGATCATCCTCAGAATTAAAAACTGCCAGACATCAGTCTTATTATGTAGGAAAGGAGCTGCCCTGAGTTTCTGGATGCAGAGAGAAGCAGGGAAAAAGGTGAAGCTGTCTTACCTGGCTCTTGTGGAGGAGGTTTGTCAGCTGCAGAGGTGCCTCGTGCAGTTTCTGGGGTGGAACTGGGCTGTTTGTGTTTTCTGGCAGTCAGAAGTAAATATTTATTCATGGTACCAGCACGGATCTCCTCCCAGGCTCTCCCCAGGAATGGTTTTGTAAAATGCTGAGCCCAAATCTCCCCCTCTCCCCCTCACTCAGGCAGGTGCCTTCCAATGCCCAATGAATTAAATGCTCTGCTCTGAGACTTCTCAGGGAGATTTAACCCCTTCCAAGGTGCTTGAAATCACTTTTTTTTGTCTAGACTGTTTTATGTCTAGACTGGAAAATAGGTTGTGCAGCAGGGCTGCCTTTAAGAGGACAAGGTGATTTCCTGGCTTGTTAGAATTTGGAGAATTCTCTTCTATTACAGTAATTAATTCTTAGGAAAGTTCTCATTTTCCATGAGGTGCTTTACCTTTTTCCCCCAGGAGGATTTTCAAGACTTCTGGAATGCAGTGTTTCATTTTCACACTTAATTTCAGTACAGTGATGAGTATTGCAATTAGATTCTTAATGACACAATGCTTCCAAATTATTTCCACGTGACTTGAAAGGTGTATTTTTGCATTGTTTTGCCATATAGGAAGATAAATCTATTTTGTTTGGAATCAAAGCCATTTTACCTTAAATTATTTTCAGTTCCAGAGCACAGCAAGTTTTCAGCTGTTCCTAAAATGTGCTGCTGTTAAAAATGACAGCAGAGAGTTTCCAAGGAAAGATCAATTGAGAAGTTTGGAGAATATCACTCCTTGAATTCAGGATTAGGGGTGGGATTTGGCTCTGGGGGTGCAGAGAGGTACCTGGGAGGTTTGGAGGGTTTGGATTCCAGGAGGGTTTGGATTCCAGGAGGGTTTGGATTCCAGGTGCACCTCTGTGGTTGGAATTTCCCATTAGGAACAGTCACTGCCTGTGGTTCCCTCTGGAAAGGGCAGCTCTGGGTGGCTCTTTGTGCAGTAGCTGGGGACAGGGCTGGGGACAGGAGTTGGGGACAGGGGATGGGGACAGGGCTGGGGACAGGGCTGGGGACAACATGCAGCTCTTTTCCAAAGATATAAAATGTACAAATAATGTCATCTTCAAAGCACTGTGTACCCAGAACTAAGAGGTACTGACAAGCATCTGAAAGAGAGAATTATCCCCATTTCACAGATGAAAGGGAGTCACACCGAGAATCAAAGTCAAGATTAGATTAATAGACATTGATGCCACAGGAGCTATTATGTCTTGTCTGGCATCTGGCAGAACAGAGCAGAGAATTTCACACAGATTGCTCCATTAAATCCCTAATTTCTGTTTGGGCTTAGGAAAAGGCCTCCAGAGCTGACACAAAGACACTGCACCATCTTCAACTAAACTGCTTTTGGGGCACTTTGGATGTTCACATCCTACCCCAGTAGGAGTTTATTTAACTTCCTGCTGCCTCGGCTAGTTTTGTTTGAACAATATTTTTAAGAGCTCCCGTATCACCTGAAATCTCCTTTGCATATTTTCTCCCTCGAGATAACTATTGAGTTGATATTCCCCAGCTTGGAGATAAGGGGCAAAAGGATGTTGGACTGGGAAAAGTTTAATCTTGATAAAAGAATTTTTATTTTTTTTTCCAGTGAGAATCATCAATCACTGGAACAGCCTCCCCAGGGATATGATAAGGTTTCCATCACTGGAAGTTTCCAAGATTTCCCACACTGGGCAGGGTGCTGGATAATCTCATGGATAATCCCTTTCCCATGGGAGGTTGGGATGACCTTTTGATGTCCCTTCCAACCTGGACTGTTCCCTGATTCCATGAAAAAGGTTTGTGGCTAGGAATTGGTTTGATTTTGTGCTTAAAAGTTGTGTTGAATCAGGTCTTGGGGACCAAACCCAGCACCAGTTAGAGTCAATTTTCCCAGTTTCCCTGCTGAGAAGTGATTTGGATCTTTCCAAATGACAGAGTCTATTCTGAACTGTCAGTTCCGTGGCATTTCCCTCTCCATCTCTGCTTGATGTGTGATTATCCTGCAGTTCATCAGTCAGGTTTATTAGGAGACTTAATTGGATTGCATTAGCTGGCATTTAAGCCATCCAAACCAGTTGAGAATGCAATCAATTAAAACATCCAGACACACTAATGGTGTGGACAGAGGGCAATTTATGGAGATGGCTAATTACCTGTTTACTTCAGGAAGCAGATCAAGAATGGATAAATGATGCAGGAGAAAAAAAGAAACAACATTGCAAAAAAATACTGTTGGCAAGGCTGCAAAAATTAGCACATGGCAAGGTATAATTGTTTCTATTGTTAAAGTCTACAGTAAAAGAACAATTCCTGCACTGTGACAGACACTCAGAGGTGTTCCCAATCATTTCAGATTGCAATGTGACTTCCAGAGAACACACTGAGCACATTAGCAGCGCTGGAATGTCTTGTAATGGCACAGCTGAGGTTTCTAAGCAATCAAGAAGCTCCCCGAGATGGTCAATTCAAGTGGGGAAGAGCTAATCCCTGCCAGTTTTCCATTTCATCCACTACTGATCAGGATCTGAGGCTGGGGCTCCGTTGTGACTCCAGGTCCCTCACTCTGGAAGTGGTTTTGGAGTCTGCAGCACCGACCTGGAGATGAAAGTACAACTGAGGAGCAGAACAAACCAGGATGGAATGGAATCATCAACATCCTCCTGTGCTTCCTGCTCCCTCCTGCAATCCCCCTCTGGCTTTACAGCTACATTTTCTCATTTACTGCTGCAGTTCAGGAATGAGACGTGCAAACTGATTATCAGATACTGCTCTTAATTTCCTTTACAGTCCAGGGGGAAATTCTTATTCTCGTTTGTTATCTGCAGCTCCTGGCTTTTTGGAGCTGGGCAGGGAACATACAAACACAAAACTGATCAGGGTGGGTGGTGACACACCTAAAGGCCCAGCTGATCTGGCACAGAACAAGTCCCCAGTGGCTCTCAGGGACACGGAGGAGGTTTGCCAAGGTCTCCAGGAGGTCATGTGGCCAAGGTAAACTCTGGAAGTGCACTTAATTGAAAATCACCTGGCTAATTCCTGGCTTAGAGGTGTAGGTTCCATTGAGGGGTGGGACCCAGAGGGTTGGTGGCACCAGCCTGGGACTTCAGGGGGAGGACAGAAGCTGTTTTTTCACTTTCTCAGTTGCTGGTTCATCAGTGAGGAGCTAAAAACATCATCACTGTGATCATGGGTGTTTTCCTCTCTCTGCTGACATTTTGGGACTGGCTGATGTTCTCCAATCTTCCATTTGGGGTGGAAATCACTTCCCCACCTCTCCCCAGACATCCCCAACTGCTGAGAGCTGCAAACAATATCAGCTGGGTTTGTTTTCTGCCCTCCAGGCAGTTCTGGGAGGCAGTGAAGCACTGCTCCTGTGCTCAGGGTGTCACAATGTCCTCACCTGGGGGAAGGTGCAATCTCTGCAGCATTGACAGAACAAATAGATATGGAAAAATCATTCCTGAAACCCACAGCAGGAGCAGGAGGGGAAAGAGTCTCCTGAACCCCACACCTTTGGAATGCTGTGCCTCCTAAATAATGAAATACTTCTCTTCAGGTGCCACTGGGTAATGAATGGCTGAGTGAACCAGCAGATCCCAACCCAGACCAGTGTGGCTGAAATCCAACTGAAACAGCCAAGGCTCCGAAGGCAGCCTCCAGTGCCAGTGATAATTTCATGTAACACATTAAATTCCTGGTGACAGCGGCTCCTCGGAGCCCTGGCAAATTGCAAACTGCTGGATGCAGCAGCAGCAGCACTGTGATAACCCAGTTAATCTTCTGCAGGGATGTGATGGTAAAAGAAATGGCTTTTAGATTAGGTGCCATTAGAGTGAAACATCTGCCCCTGCAAGCCAAGGGGAATGTCCTCACCTGGGCACAAGGAAGCTCATTAAATTCCTGGGTTTGCATGGCTCTGATCCAGAGCCACACTTCCACCACGCTCTAAAGCTGGGAAGCACAATGACTTGGGCTGAAAGGCAGGAAGATGAATTCCCTGGAGATGTTTCAGCTTCAAAAGCAGTTGCAGAGGTTGGTTTATGTGGTTAGATTCCCTTTAGTACCTGGGAGTATCTAGCTAAGTGAAATAGGAAAAATTAACGGGAGTGATGGGGGTTTAAAGGAAATTAAACCTTCTGAGATCACAAAAGCTCAAAGTTTAGCTCTGCCTGAACTCTGAGGAAAAGCTTCCAGTGGAATATTGAATTCCAAACACTTTGCCATCATTTCTAAGCTGTTCTTTGCCCGCTGGCCTGCCGAGCACGAGGTCAGGAAACTTCCCTTGTCAAACTCTATTTGTGATGCAAATATTCTCACATCTGATTTTCCCTCTGTACACTTTGAAGGAATGTTGAATACTTCAGAGAGGCAAGCCTGGCAGGGCACTGTTTGTGCAGGAATTCTCACCCATGATTTCACAGTTTTCTTTCACTGTTCATTACCTGGTGATGATGTGCAACACGCTTATTAAGGCTGCAGGACACTTTAAAGGAATAAAATTCATGGAGAGCAAAGAAATAGTTGGTAGTGCCTGTATAGAGCTCAGGGCTGAAGAAACGACAGATATTTAAGATGTAATTAATTAATGGCTGCAGCTTCAAGCTGGGTTACAAACAGGAATCCAGTTTCACCTTTTATTAGAATGTATTTTATTCTTGATTACATTAGTCTTGATTACTATAAATATACCTAAATTCTTCACAGTTGGGACATTTGCAGCAGAATTCCTTGAGGATATGTGCTACAGAACATTGTAGAAGGAGCAATAAAGTTCCTTTTTTAAGTATTCTTCAAACTGGAAGAAGTAGAACCAATTTTTTTTAAATTTTTTTTTTTTTTTTGGAAAATGGCTTTCATCTAATCACAGACTCGTGGAATGGTTTGGGTTGGGAGGGACCTTAAAGCTCATCCAGATTCACTCCCTTCCTCTATCCCAGGCTGTTCCAAGCCCTCTCCTAGAAATTGGTTGGAAGAGTAAGAACACAGCAGAGAAATAAAGAACAAATCAGAAGCCTGGGCACAGACAGAGGGCAGGGAAAATACATCTCATCTTTCTTATCTTTCCCATCTCTCCCTCATTCTTGCAGCCTCCCAAACGAACCAGAAAGCAATCAGACAGTGGAAAATCCCCAAGCAGAGAAATCAATGGATGCTGCAGCTCGACGCCTCTCTCCTCAGCCTTGCTTTCAGCCTCTGGAGCTCAGTGCTTTTATCAATTTTCAGCCCACAGTCTGTGATTTTCCAGGCCTCTTCGTAACGCTGCTTTTCCAGGTTATATTGTGCAACTCTGTGAAAAGTTTTGCTCAAAGTTTCCCTGCCAGGGCAGTTTGTGATGCTGCCCAGGGCCAGCGGCTCATCCAGCTGCAGGGCTTGCATGTAGTGCTGCACTGCTGCCTCCTCCTCAGCCAGGGCCAGCAGCAGGAAGCCCAGCGAGCAGTGATCCCCAGCCTGGGTTTTTGGGCTGTTACAGCCGTGCCCCTGGATCACTTTTTCCATGTCTTTCCGAGCTTTTTGGTATTGTTTCAGGTGGGTGAGGCAGGCAGCTCTGCGGCGCAGGTACCTGGGGCTGTGTCTGCTGGCCAGCACGGCCAGGCTGTGATAGCCCAGAGCTTTCTCATAGTGGTGGCTTTTCATCAGCACCTTCCCCTCCTGGGCTGCTGCCTGTGGGGATAGAGTTAATCCGTGGTGGTGAATAAAGGGGAAAAAATGGGGAATTAGCTAGTCTGGACTGGTTATAAACACAGACATTAAGAAATTGGAGTTGCTTTGTTAAATGTTGAAATTGCATCTAGCTGGAGAGCTAATAATTGGGGTATTTTTGCAGCTAGATGAGATATAAAACTCTTGGATCACTGGGCACTTGCTGTTATCTCAGGAGTTTCTCAACTCCTCTCCTTTGCTTCTGCAAGTTTGCTAGAATTTCTTCTGAATTCATTTACATTCCTTAGGAATGATGGATAAAAAACTGCCTGGACCAACCTCCCCATGTGCTGCCCCACAAATGCAAGTGCTAAAAAATGAAGTTTTTTGTTTCTACTGGAGCTTATCCAAGCTGTAGGGAAAAAAAGGCCAACTGGTGGCTTTGCTAATTGTTAATCTCAAGTGCAATTTGAACTCTCTGCCCTCATCTGAAGGGAAAAACAACAACAAGAAAATAGAGAAGGCAGAAAGAGCCACATAATTTTTAGGTTCATGGAGGTCAATAAAGAAAACTCCATTAGAACTGTTTGCCTTAAATGGATTTCTCATTATTCCCCTTTATTGGTAATAAATAAAGCTTTTAACCTGCTGCAGCAGAGTGAATATTCAAGTTATAAGCAAGGTTGCCATCAGCAGCTGAAGGCTTACAAAAGGCTGAGCCAAGCAAGCTGAGGCTTTAAGCAAAAGATAAATCCTCCTCATTTCTTGGGAGGTTATAATTTATTTATTATAACTCCTGCATTTGCATGCAGAAATTCAGTTAGCCCAGCCCCTGTCTCAGTAGCCACACTTGACAGCCAGCTCAGGTCCTCCAGTCTCTCTGTGTGCTCCTTTTATTTTGGCTGAGCGAGATTACAGTTGATTGCTGTCTGACAGGACTGAGGAAAACAGCTTCTGCAGGGTTTGGGATCAATACTGCAGGGCAAGTCCCAGCACCTCATCTGAGAGCAATGGCATGAAATAATTTAGCTTCTCCTAATGGTTTATGAGGAATTCTGCCCCAGTCATTTTGTTATAATCCATATAATTTTTTTTTTTTTTTGCAATTTTGCTTGACCTAGTCATATTTATTAAAGAATCTCTCAGCTTCCACACATAGAAACAACCCAAATAGTGTCAATCTTTGGCTTTAACAATTCTGGCCATAAATTTTCAGTCCAAAGCCATCTCAGATGTCTGTGAGTGCATTGAAAGGGCAGCACATTTACTTTGCCTTTTGAAATGTCTTCAACACAACTCCTCAACACAAGTGTTCCCTCAGAGGCAGGAATTTCACAAGGGATCAAGATGGAATCACAGCTGTGTGAGGAGCATCCTGGCAAGAGAAGGTGTTTTGCTCCCCCTAGAAATTCCAGAGCTCTAGATCACATTGTTCCGAGGAATGCAGCACAGTTCCTCAGAAACACAAAGTATTTTGAGGTTAAATTTTGAGGTTAAATTGTCGTTTTCAGCCTTTAAGGTGTATTTGTTGTCTCAGTGGCAGAAAAACCACAATTGTTGTTGTGCTGAATGATTATCTAATGTTGAATGTCTCAGTGCTCTAACCTGGGGCATTTGGGGTTATTGCACCACAGGCAATATTGCATTTATTAACTGAGCCACTGCTTGGACTTCCTCACATTTCCCTGAAAGTCCCCAAAACAAACCATAAGATTCTGCATTTCGTGCCACACTTGGAGGAAAAAATCCCATCTGAAAAGAAAGGATTCCCTTTCCTCCTTACTGATGGAATAAAGTTGGGCAGCTGGAATTCTGGATTCCCTTCTGGCTCTGCCTGACTTCAGGGGACATTTTTGGTGTGTGACAGAGAAGGATTAATTATCAATTCACACATGATCTCCTAACAAAGATAAAGATGAGAACCAGATTTATGGAAAGAAGATATAGGAAGCCAGAAGGACATGGCACAGCTGAGTTTAGCTGCTCCCTATGGAGAGGCTCCCTGCATGTGGCCTTGGAGAAGCATTTTTGTCATCGGCCTTGTTGCAGGTGACCTGGAAGGGCAGGAAAAGCTGTGGGGTTCTTTCCAGGGGAACTCGAGTGCAACTTGGCACCAAAGGTTTGATTTTGGCTTGCACACTGAAATAATTCTGGTGCCACCTGGCGAAGGCCATAATTGGATTTCTGGATTAGGTGCTTGCATCCCTTTCTTCCATCTATTCACCTCACTGAGTGATAAAAGACTGAAAATACATATATTTTTGGGGTGATTTTGGTTCCAGTCCCTAGGGACCAATCTTATGATTTAACCAAGGTTTCATTCCTTAGAAAGAGAAATAGTGAGGAGTTTAATGGACATGGAATTATGGCCAAGGGTTAGTCCCTGAGCAGTAAATCCCAGCAGATGGACTGATAAGCTCTGAGCTTTGCAAAGAGGGTTGGATGTTTCTAGAAGAGTTTGGAGCAAATATTTCCTTCCCCACCTGCATGTGCCATTGTGGAATGGCAACTTCACCCAGTTCTGGCCCAGACCATGCAGTTTGGAGCCCATTTTTGTGGGATTTTGGATATCCACAGAAGCTGCAGAGCTGAGGATCTGTGTGAGGAGGTGGGAATCAGTCATGCATTTACCCCCTGACTTAGGAAGCCCAAGGATTGAAGCTGCACTAGCAGCAGGCAAACTCCCTTCCTCTGACCTTTTGCAGCTTAATAAATCTTTCAGATTCCTATTCCCAGGGGGCTCTCCCAGTTGTTTACAAATTTCTCAGCACGGGACCCCATCGACTATAAATAATGGGAGAATTTTATTGCTTTGTTTTTAACGAGAAAAAAACATGAGTACCTCAAGGAGCTCTCTCCTTCCTCCACCCTTTCCTATTCAGCTTATGGAGAACTATTTTTAGCACTTCAGACCTGGCTCCAGGATAATGATGACACGTTTTTAAAATGCCTGTAATTCCAAACACTCGAAAAAACCAATGTGGCAGCAATGGTTTTGTGCTGGAGTGCTGGGACTGAGGGCTGGGTGTGAACTCTCAACTCTCCTTTTCCCACCTGGGAAATGCAGGTAACTGAACAAACTCCTCTCCCAGGGTAGGAGCAATGGAAAAGTTGGCCCATCTTTGGGAATTCTAGCACTAATTCTGTCTGTAAGCTTTTCAAACTTTGTTTGTACCGAGATCTTCCTTTCACAAACTGGAATAACCTTGCAGGCAAAAGGAAGTGCTGTTGGGGAATCCTTTGAGACACCAAGCAGGTGGATGAACCAATCCCTTCCCCACCCCAGAGAGCACACACTCATCCCCTGGTCACAAAAGGCATCTGAAAACCCCCAGGTGCTCGAGTTCAAACATTTCCAGTTGAACAAAAGCACAGGATGAAAGGGAACAATGTTTTCTTTTTAAACTCCCAGTGCTGCTGCTGAGCTCCAGCTTTGAAATCAGCCTGGTCACACCTCTTGTCTCAAGCAGAGGAAAAAATCTCGTGATAAAGAAGCCACAATGAGGGCTTTTATTTCACACTTAGCTGCCAAAAAGAGACAGAAACGAGTTCTTTTCCCATTTTAAAGGCTTCACTCACCTGTGGCACCAGAGGGTTCTAACACATCAGTGAGGTATAAATGACACAAAAGTCAGTTTGGTTTTTTTCCTCTCATTTTTCTTTTCTCATTGACAGCAAAGAACATCCCTCCTGCGTTGCCTGGGGAAGCAGCACGGATGGACTGGGCTGTGAGACTTCCCCACAGAAGGAGTGATGTGGCAGCATGGGAAATTCAGCTGCAAAATGTGTCTTCATATCCACACACCTCCTCAGGGCCTCCCTAGCCACAGTCCCAACTGTGCCTCTATCAACTTTCCAAAGTGGAAGATTGCAAATTGCCTCTGAAATCTTCCAACTCTTCCCCCTCAGACTGAACTTTTTACATTATTTAGAAGAGAGGGGCTCTTTCCTCTGTAATGGGGCACGTCTGGGGACTGGTAAATTAATACTTGTTTACTTATATCCTCCTGCTGTTCTGTTCAAACACATTCCAAGTGCTCCTCTCGCTGCATTAAGGATATCAGCATGTTGTTTGTTTTATAACCTGGCAGAGAGCATAACAATATAGCTTCTCACCGGGGTGCACACCAGCAACAAATTGAATAAAAGGAAGCAAACTGATTCTCAGAGCACAGAGCTTCTGGGTAATCAGAATTGCAGATGCTTGACTGAGTGTTAAAACTCTTTGCCATCAATCTGACCTTCTGCTGTCTTATTACTGGAGATACTTTCTGGGTGTACTTTGGGGGAGAAGTGCAGAATAGTAAAAAATGCAGAATAATAAATACTTGGGGGGGGACCAGAGCTATGCAACATTGTTGTTGTCAGACAGTTTTAGCTAAGAAAACCAACCTCAAAGGCCATTCATTTTATAAAAATGTGACCATATGTAAAATTCTTATTGTTACATAAAAGAGAAAAAAAAATTGGAGCATTTAATTTCATTGAATTGAAATATTTGCCTTCATTTCACCAAGAAAAGGGACAAAATATGAATCCCCCTTTGCCAGGATCCACCCATGAGCACCATGTACTGCCCAGAGTACAACAATTAGCAACGAGCTTGTCAAATTCCTACCTCCTGCCCCTCCCAGGCTCTGAATTCCAGTGTGGGGATCAGCAGGAACAAGGAATCCCCACAAGAGCTCAGGTGTGGCAATGATGGATTATTAGAGACTGAGCCAAAGTCCCTGCAATGGAAGAAATTTGGCTCCAACTGCCTGACCTGGCTGGAGGAAGAAGCTAATTTCTGCCCTGTGCATCTGCTAAACCTCTTCATTCACACTTCTCAAGGCAGGGAAAAATCCCTTCAAGCCCAGTTTTGCTTCCCAACTCTTTCCCTGCTAAATCCACTGGTGTGGGATCAAAAGAAGGGCTGTACCTGAGCGAGATGCTGCTGTTGCTTGGTGTCTACAAAGTTCAGGAGGAAGGCCAAGTCCTTCTCATCTCTCCTGGCCAGGCTGCTGAGAGGGGCAGCTGCCTCTGCCACGCTGCTCCCCTGCAGCTGCAGCACAGCCAGACGAGCCCTGGCAGAATCCTCAGCAGGACAGTGGCCAAAGGCTTCCTGCAGGTGCTTGAGGGCATCTGGGTGCCTTCCTGTTGGGGAACAGCAGTACAAGCTCCATAACCCATTCCATGGGGAGAAAGGTGCTGAGAAAACTCAGCTAAGCAGGGTTTGGGCAGCCATTCCTCATCTGAAGGTGTTCATTATTTCATGGCCTTTCCCAAAATGTTTTTAGGCTTCTCTTGAGAAGCACCATCCAGCACCATCCAGGAATATCCAGCACCATCCAGGAATATCCACACCCAACCCCCCCCCCCCAAGCACTACCCAGCACTGTATTTGCCATTTAACATTCACTTCCTATTCATTTACAGCTATAAAGGTGTTCATTATTTCATGCCCTTTCCCAAAATGTTTTCAGGCTTCTCTTGAGAAGCACCAACCAGCACCATCCAGGAATATCCAGCATTATCCAGCACCATCCAGGAATATCCAGCACTATATTTGCCATTTAACATTCACTTCCTATTCATTTATTCTCCCTCCCCAAGCCTGACCAGCACAAGGACAGCAACTCACCGCTTGCCATCAAAACATCTGTGTAGAAGATGTGATGCTGTGCAGCCTTGCAGATTTGAGTCAGTGCTTTGGCCATGGTCAGGAGGTCCCCGAGGGTTTCTTCTCTTGGGAGGTCTTTGGTGGCCATGAGGTCGGTGAGAGCAGCCCTGCCATGCTGGAGGAGCCACCCAGTGAGCAGCCCTCGGGCTTCAGGCTTCAAGGAGAGGATTGCTGGGATCACTGCCCCTGCCTCCACCTTCAGGGCTGAGATCAGGTCTTGCACTGCCTCCTGTGGGAAAAGAACAGCGAGGAAAGGAATGGGAGCAATAATTGAGTATTGATTATTTGGTCTTTCAGCTGCTTTCTGGTCTCTGCTGAATCGTGGAAAAGGTTTGCTTTTGCTTTGTCCTTGTGCTGCATCTCTTCCATTGGCAAAGGTGATGGGAGATCAGAAAGGCAGGTTTGAATGAGTATTTCTAAAGTGTTTTAAACTCCTTGGGTTACCAGAGAGAGTCATGACCAAGGTTTAGCCTTCCTCTCTCTAGGCTTGGGAAAACAAATCAGTAACACCAGGCAGGCTGTTTATACACCCAGACAAACCCAGAGCTTTTCACTGCCCAAATTCTGTGAGAAACTCCTGATCCCAGTGATTCCACAACAAATTCTGTGATACATTTCACTCATATTGTTTAATACCCTCAGGAAAACCAGCAAACCCCGCCATGGACAGTACCTTCTGCTGCCTCAGAGCGAGGTGAACGAACCCTCTGCCACTCAGAGCTTCCACATTGCTGGGGTTTTCCTTCAGGAGGGCATTGAAGTCAAAAATGGCAGTTTTCATCTGCCCAAGGCGCCCATAGCATCGTGCCCTGGTGAGAAGGCAATCCTCAGCATAACCACCTGGGGAACAGGGATGCAGCTCTGGTTAATCCAAGGATACCCACAGGAAGCTGGAAAAAAACTCCAATTGGCCTGAGGATACCTCAGGATGAAGTACAATGAGAGTTTGCTCAAGTGGAAGTTTCCTGTATTTCTGTTGCAGGTGGAATTCCTACCACATGTTTTCAGTCATGGCTTGAAAGGAAAAAGGAATCTGTGTCAGGCTGGAGTGGGAGCAGCACAGATGAGAGGAGAAAGCTCTAAGAGGGAGATCTGTGGATATGTGAGAGTGGAGGCACGAAGCCATTTGGCTGTTTTATTAAAGTGGAGCCAGAATCACGGAATAGTTTGGGTTGGAAGGGACCTGAAAGAGTCCACAGCCCCCTGCCACGGGCAGGGAAGGTACACATTGTTTTGGATAAATGAGTTATCCAGATGGGACTGACGAATTCCCTGCCAGAATTAATATGCACTGGGATTTGTGATACTGAGCTGCTTTTATTTTTTTCTCTGCTTTCACACAAGTGCTGCCCAAATAAACACATAGAGCTGACAGTGAAAATCCTGGTCCCTCCACTCCCTGGCTGCAGAGCATTTCTCTCCCTGCCATCCACATATCCCTTCCTTCCAAGGCAATTTTGATACGGATCTTAATATGGCCAGGGTTGCAATCAATAACTGTGGCATCCAATACTGGATGATAAATCATCAGTGCCACTGGAAATATGTTTTCATAGGGAGGTCAGCAAACGCAGCTGCCTGCAGGGATCAGCCAGCAGACAGGCTCCAAGCAATTCTTTTACAGTAATGAGGCTTTTTTTCCCTCCTGATTTGCTCCAAAACTTCTGTACCAAAGGTTATTATCACTCTGGAGCTCTACCAGTTGGCTCCTCTAAAGACAATATCTATTTCTTAACAAGCATCTGTTCTAGCAGGTGGGGAGCTGATAAGCTGGAATGCACGGGCTGTGAAATGGAACCATCTCCAAGCAATTAACAAGGTTTTTATTCCTTTCCCATCAGCCAGTCTCTCTTCTGCTCAGTGCTGCTGTCATAACATTTGCTCAGAGTGAAAGGCAGATTTCCATACAAACATGGTTTTACTTGGAACATGCCAGAAGCATTTCCATGTCAGCCTGGTCTCTCTCCTCAGGAAAAGCTGGGATATTGAAATGTGGAAGTGGCTTTTTGCAGTCACTCTTTTGCACTGGAAAAGTGGGTGAGGAAAAGGGGCTGATGTCCCTGTAGAACTGAGCTGAACCCATTTCAAGGAATCAGCAATTAATTTACTCATTGTTTAATTACACCTCTTCACAGCCCAGAGGAACCTGCTGCTCAAAGGTGACAGAGGGAGGTGACAGAGGAGATCTGGACATCCTGTCCCACCCACTGATTTCCCTCATTGGCACCCTGGTGTCCTACCTGCAGCGATGATGGCAAAGGACAGGTGGGCAATGGCCTCTTTGATGGCAGCAGCCTCCTCTTTGCCCTTCAGGATGGCCAGGGCTCGCCAGCGGCAGTGGCTCTGCAGCAGCTTTCGGTCCTCCTCCTGGAAAATGTCCAGGATTGGCAGGAGGCAGGAGGAATCTCCAATCCTGATCACTCTCTTCAGCAGCTGAGGGATGGAAGAGGAAAAGGCAGCAGAGAAAGGGTTGAATGAGGAGATGTGAGGTTGGGTTCAGTTCTGCTGGGATCACTGAGGTCCTGGGGCTTCAGCTGCCCAGGGACCACAAATCTCCCTGATTTCTCTCCTCAGCTGGCCCTGGTGGGAATGCATGTTGGAGAAAACAGTTCTTATCTTTCCTCACCACCACTGCAGCTGTGGAAATAATTCTGGGCAAATACCTGGTGCTGCCTGGTTTGCTTTGGGCAGCATCTGCTCCACCTTGGCAGTGGAGTGTTTTTATAAATACAGAATGATTGCCCAAAGAAGAGAATGTTCCCGTGGAAGAGTAGGATCCCAGTGACCCCTTTTGACTGTGAAATCAAACCCAGTGAATGAATGGAAAATCAGGGAAGTGCTGTACTTTTTTTTTTTTTTTTTTTTTTGTATTGTTATTGGGAGTCTGGGAAAAGCACGGACTCAAATCTACAAATTACTGTCCTTTTCCTGGAAAAGAATCCTACCTGACTCATGGTAGCTTTGCCTTAAAGAAGCACTTTTTTACTGCATTTTCAATGAAAATGAATCAAAATATGATTTTTACAGTGCTCAGCAGGTACTGGATATTCCAATCTGAGCCAGAGAAGCCTGAACAAGAACAAAGTTATCCTGAGGCACCAGACACATGCCTCGAACTCATTAGTGTCTCTGTTTTATTAATAGATAAAAGTGATTGGCATCTGACAGGCAGGTGGGATAACAACATTTTGAAGAGGAATTTTCATATGTTCCATGTAGAACTTGCAGCAGAAGCTGCAGATGGAAATCCAACTTCCAAGGGCAGCCTTCAGACTCTAATAAAGCCACACCCTTCATTAAGAGCCTTCCCAAAGACAGCAAATTATAGCAAACTTTTATTTCTCATAGGGAGTAGAGAAGTGGTAACAGTAAAACCTTTCTCTTTATGGGTTGGCAGAATTTATGAGGCGTTTTTTAAAAAAATACAATAGTTCCCTCTGATGGCAGAGCCTGGGAATTCAGCTTTGTATTCCTGGGAAGGAGAATCAACTTGCTGGAATTCTTTCAGGCTTTCAAGCACAATTATCAGCATTGGAGAAAGAAAACTGCAGATGGATATTGGAGGTTCTGGGTTTGTGTCTTTCCTCTCCAATGCTTCATTAGGATAATCAGGGAGGTGACCCTTGTGCCTTCTTTTCTCTAAGGGAACATTCCCAATCCCATAATGTCATCCCCAGGGACAGGATGCTCTGCCTGGTTAAAGTGCTGAGAAATGCCATTCAAAGGCATTTTAATGGCATTAAATAAGTGAGGAATGAGCTGGATTTAGCTGGGAGTCCTTGTGTGGCCTTTTGGACACAAATTCCTGTGTTTCTATGACTTTATGGAGTTATCAGCCCTGTATTTCCATCTTAAAAGTTCTGCTAGAGGTTCTGCATGTGTGCTCTGAGTTTCACTGGGTCACAGCTCTCCCTGTTGCTATTCAGGGAGCTTCTAACAGCAAATTTTAGTTATAAAGGGGATATTCACCCAAAGCACGAGGATTTATCGGTAATTGCACTGCAGTCTGGGACAAGCAGGAGGGAATGACCCTGAGGGTGAGGCTTTGCTCCTTACCTGGTTGCCATCATACACAAAACCTCTCTTCAGCTGCAGCAGGGCCAGCCTGGCCAGCACAGGAGCCCTCTGGGGGTTTCTGGAGAGGGCCAGTGACAGCATCTTGTGGGCTTCTTCCCCACGGCCCAGCTGGTACAGAGCATCAGCACACAGCAGCCGGGAGGCCTCGTCAGAGCTGTCCAGCTCCACCAAGAGAGAAGCCAGCTGGAAAACCCCAGGGGCATCTCTGCAGGGGGAGAAAACCAACAAAACAAAACACCTTCAAGGTTGGGAAGGTGCACAGCCCCGTTGCCTTTTTCTGAAAGGAAACTGAGCCGCTCTCCTGGGTACCTCTTCTTCTGGAGCATCATCTGTCCTTCCTCCTGGAGGACCTTCAGCAGCAATCCCCTCTGGTTCCACGGCACGTAGGACTTGATGGTGAAGATGGTTTCTTCCAGCTTTAGCTGGCAAGCTGTGATATAATCCAGGGCTGTCAGGTAGTTGCTGCCACCCGAAATTCGGATCAGCCCACGGCCACACAGGGCTTTGATGCAGCTGTTGGGATGTGGGGAATCGTGCTCAATGACCCTCTGGAAGTCCTGCAGGGCTCCGTGCTGGTCCTGGGCGTGGAGGGAGCAGAAGCCCCGCAGTGCCAGCAGGGTGTTGTGGTAGGTGCTCTGCTCTGCTGCCAGGAGCTGCTCGCAGATGTGCAGGGCGGCCCTGGGGTGTCCCTGCAGGAGGTGACAGTCTGCCAGGCGGACACTGAGCTCCCGGTGGGACCCTGGGCAGATGTGCAGGAGCAGCTGGATTGTCTGGATGACAGGAGGGAGCAGCTCGGTGCCACTGCTGCCCCTGAGCTCAGCCCGGGCGCGCACAGCCTCCCTGTAGGCTGCAAACCTCCCCTCCAGGGCAGATCTGACCTGCTCCTCTATCTTCTCAGCGTCACGGGGCGAGAAAAGCTCTTCAAAGTGTTTCCTTGCCTGGGCAGGGTCTGCTGAGAAGGCTGCTGCTAAATCCTGCACCATTTCCTGCGTCCATCCGCCCAGCAAGAAATACCCAGCCGCCCGTTCCAGGAGCAGAGCCAGAACCCCCTCACCTCTGAGATTCTCATCTGAGAAGCCCTCGAGGGCTTTGCTGCAGACAGCCACACACTCCTGAAATTTGCCTGTTTTTCGGAGGTGAGCTGCCTGCGCCCTGCACAGCCAGGTGTGCCCCGGTGCCACCGCAGCCAGGAAGGTGTGGCACTCACCCAGCCACTGCTCCGAGGAGCTGCTTTCCTCCTGGAACGTGGAGAGATGATCAGAGAAAGCCTGGATGATCTCAGGCAGGTGCTCCCTTTGCCTGCTGCACACATGAGCCACTGCTCCATTTGGATTCATCCCAAAGGCCTGGATATAATCCACAATTCCCTTCCCAGCCTGTGTCCCTGAGAGCACCCGTGCCAGCGCCCTCAGCAGCAGCAGCTCCACGGAACCCCTTGGGTTATCCTCCAGCAGCACGTTGCATTTGCTCACCACCTCCTCCGAGCATCCCCGCCGCAGCAAGGCCTCCAGCTCGTACACTGAGGCCACCACGTTGTTGGGAATGAGCGTGGAGAGGAAAATCGCAGCTATCCCCACGCTGAGGGACACCACGGCCAGGTTTTTGCTCTGGATTTTGGGGATCTGCCCCTTGCCTTGGCACCAGGCCTCCAGCGTGGCCACCACTTGCTCCCGGAGCTTGCTGCCCATGGAGGTGACTCTCTGCACTGCTGTGGAGGCACAGCAGCTGAAGGCTGCCAGGTAAAAAGCTGTGGCTGCTGGAAATTCCTGCTGGCAGAGGTGCTCATCCCCTTCCCCGCAGAGCAGGGCGGCGAGGTCCTCGGGGGACATTTTGTGCGCTTGGGCCTTCAGCGAGCAGCATCACCGGGGGAACGGGGCCGGGGCCTGTGAAACAGAAATGAGGGGCTGTGGAGAAGGGTTTGAGCAGGAAATCAGCAGTGAGGGGCTGTGGAGAAGGGTTTTAACTAGAAAATCAGCAGTGAGGGGCTGTGGAGAAGAGTTTGAGCAGAAAATCAGCAGTGTGGGGCTGTGGAGAAGAGTTTTAACTGAAAATCAGCAGTGAGGGGCTGTGGAGAAGGGTTTGAGCAGAAAATCAGTAGTGAGGGGCTGTGGAGAAGAGTTTGAGCAGAAAATCAGCAGTGTGGGGCTGTGGAGAAGGGTTTTAACTGAAAATCAGAAGTGTGGGGCTGTGGAGAAGGGTTTGAGCAGAAAATCAGTAGTGTGGGGCTGTGGAGAAGGGTTTTAACTGAAAATCAGAGTGAGGGGCTGTGGAGAAGAAGTTTAAAAGAAAATCAGCAGTGAAGGGGCTGTGGAGAAGGGTTTGGGCAGGAAATCAGTAGTGAGGGGCTGTGGAGAAGGCTTTGAGCAGGAAATCAGAGTGAGGGGCTGTGGAGAAGAGTTTTAACTGAAAATCAGCAGTGAGGGGCTGTGGAGAAGAGTTTGAGCAGAAAATCAGCAGTGTGGGGCTGTGGAGAAGGGTTTTAATAGAAAATCAGCAGTGAGGGGTGTGGAGAAGAGTTTAAAAAAAACACCAGCCATGAGGAGCTGTGGAGCAGAAATTAAACAGAAAATCAGCAGTGAGGGGCTGTGGAGAAGGGTTTGAGCAGAAAATCAGCAGTGAGGGGCTGTGGAGAAGGGTTTGAGCAGAAAATCAGCAGTGAGGGGCTGTGGAGAAGAGTTTTAACTGAAAATCAGCAGTGAGGGGTGGGAGAAGGGTTTTAATAGAAAATCAGAGTGAGGGGTGTGGAGAAGAGTTTAAAAAAAAGAGAGGAGTGTGAGAAAATAAAAGAAAATAGAGTGAGGGGTGTGAGAAGGGTTAAAGAAAATCAGCAGTGAGGGGCTGTGGAGAAGGCTTTGAGCAGGAAATCAGCAGTGTGGGGCTGTGGAGAAGAGTTTTAACTGAAAATCAGCAGTGAGGGGCTGTGGAGAAGGGTTTGAACAGAAAATCAGTAGTGTGGGGCTGTGGAGAAGGGTTTTAACTGAAAATCAGAAGTGTGGGGCTGTGGAGAAGAAGTTTAAAAGAAAATCAGCAGTGAAGGGGCTGTGGAGAAGGGTTTGGGCAGGAAATCAGCAGTGTGGGGCTGTGGAGAAGAGTTTTAACTGAAAATCAGCAGTGAGGGGCTGTGGAGAAGGGTTTGAGCAGAAAATCAGCAATGAGGGGCGGTGGAGAAGAGTTTAAAAAAACCCCACCAGCCATGAGGGGCTATGGAGCAGAAATTAAACAGAAAATCAGCAGTGAGGGGCTGTGGAGAAGAGTTTTAATGGGAAATCATCAATAAGGGACTGTGTTGCACAGGTTCAACAGAAAATCATCAGTGAGGGGCTGTGGAGAAGAGTTTAGCAGAAAATCAGCAGTGAGGGGCTGTGCAAGAGAGTTTTAACAGAAAATCAGCCATCAGGGGCCCTGGAACACAAGTTTTTCTGCTTGGAGGGGGACAGCTTCACAAATGACAGATGCAAAGAAGCCCAAATGCTGTGAAAAGCAAGGGTTTGGTCACTGCCAGGTTTCCTGGGGAGTAAGGCCATGAGGAGAAGAGGTTCTCAGTCCCCAGCCAGGCTGGAAAGCACCCACAGCCCCTGGTCAGCATTCCCTGCCCATGGAATGAGGTTGGGATCCCACAGGACTGAGCCACCCATTCGATAAATCTTTGATCATCAATGTCGCTGCTGGCTGGGAACACAAGGAGACACAGCCACACCTGGATACCTCACCCACTCCTTACCTTTTCCCTTCGCCCGGAGAAAAGAGGAGAAAATCCGTTTTTTTCCAGCCAGAGGGAAGGACGAGGCTCTTCCCCCCATCCTGCACACCTGGGCAAGAGCCGGCAGGTGAGGGGGGAGCGCGGATACCTGAGAGGGGAGACTGGGGACGGGAGGGACGGAGGGAGGGAATGGGGAATGGAGAAAGAGCAGGGCAGGAGCGGCGCTGTGTTGCCTGGAGACCGCAAACACTGCCCGGTGCGGCTGTCCTGTGCTGGGGGACGGGAATGGGGACAGCGCGTGTGCTTCTGCTCCTTGTCCCGAGGGAGCGGGTGGGATGAGCAGGGCATGGCTGGGGAAAGGATCCACATCACATCGGGAAAGGATCCTCCTTATCTCAGTGAAAGGATTCCCCTCACCTTGGGGAAAGGATCCCCATCACCTCGGGAAGGGATCCCCATCACATGGGGAAAGGATCCTCCTTATCCCAGGGAAAGGATCTCCCTCACCTTGGGGAAAGGATCCTCCTTACCTGAGAGAAATGATCCCTCACCTCGGGGAAAGGATCCCCATCACCTTGGGGAAAGGATCCTCATCACTTTTGGGAAAGGATCCCACTCACACTGGGGAAAGGATCCCCATCACCTCACAGAAAGGATCCCCATCACCTCAGGAAAATGATCCCCATCATTTTCAGGAAAGGATCCCCATCACCTCAGGGAAACTAACCCAGGTCACAACCCTCAGCAGGACAAGTTATAGGGAATTTCTTACCAGAAACAGAAAACTCTGTAGAGCAACCTACACTTTTAGCCTTATTCTTTTAATAATAAGCCTCATTTTTCAATTATAAACGTTCTTTTAATGGTCATCCTTATCTTTTTAAATAATCACCCTTATTTTTAAATAATACCCTTGATTTTTAAATCATAACCCTTATTTTTAAACTATAACCCTTATTTTTGAAGAATGAAACTGTTTTTAGCAGTAAGTCAACTCTGTTTTTAGGAGTGTTTAGCCTGATGATGTCCCTTTAAGCCAGGGCCACTCTGAAGTCCAACTCTTTCTTTCTCCACGTTCCTTGACATTCAAAAGAGGAAAAAACCCCTCTATGATGGATGGAGATTTTTTGACATTTTATTAAGAGTTTGCCCATTACGTTGATTTGATTACTTTCACTTTAATTACCCTAATTAGCCATCAAGACATAATTTAGCATTGCTGTCACATCGGGCCACAGATGATATTGCCAGGAAAGACTCAAGGGCACCAAAGAAGCAGTTCTGAAATAGAAATCACATTAAGGGGAGCTGGCTTGGTCAAATTCCTCTGGCCCTCCACGGAGGCTCAGGCAGAACTTGTGGGAATAAAACAGGGATTGGAGCCTCTGACGGAGCCTGGCCCAGGCTGCAAAAATCATTACCCATCATCTGACTTTGCTGCATGACTGAGTGGGCTGGAAGTTGCTTCCAGCCACGTTTTGCCCTGTAGATACAGAGAATGTGAGGATGGCAGTGTCCTCCAGCCAGCATTTCCGGCTGATGGAAATGATGGATGTCCCAAAATGGATGGATATCCAAAAAGTCCTGTTTGGATAAGGATCCTGTGTGCTTTCTGCTGTGCATGGGTGGTTTAGGGGATGCTGTGCTTGGCCAGAAAGGCAGCATCCACATGAAATTATATTTTGCTGACTTTAGGTGATAAAAACACAACTAATTTTATGTTGTGTATCAACCTTAAATCGATTTAGGTTCCTAACTTTGGACCTCGAAGGAACAAGAGGACCAACATCTAAGAAGCTCAGTGGAAAGAGAGAATATTTCTCTGTGCCCTGGTGTGGTCCCTGAGTGTGTGAGTAGATCCCAGTGCGAAAATCCCAGGTGGAACCAGCAATGTCACTTAAAGTCTCCTAAGGGTCTTCTCAATCCCCCAGACAACTTGCTGTGTGTCCTGTGGGGTAGATAAGACAAGCTCCATTCCTAAAAGGACATAAAAACACAGGGGAAGAGGGGGTGAAATTGTGGAGATGTTTATCTAAACATTAATTATTCAGTCTGCTACACACTCAATAAATAGTAACTCTACTGCAACAGCTCCTCGGGATGTCTCTGATTACTGATGAATTTTTAAAGGGAGGTGGGTTGGGAGGGAGAAAACACAGCCTGAGTTTGCAAACTTTGCCTTTTCCTGCTTTGCAGAGCAGGAGATGCATAAACACATGTCTGCAACAGCTCTTCTCAGAGACTAGGG
Organism: Entomyzon cyanotis; assembly: GCA_024500445.1. Lineage (NCBI taxonomy): Eukaryota > Metazoa > Chordata > Aves > Passeriformes > Meliphagidae > Entomyzon > Entomyzon cyanotis. The sequence continues at coordinate 3,047,616 of JAKEPQ010001025.1, forward strand.
CTGAGAAATGTTGCACTTATTTCTTTCAAAGGTTCTCAGTGCCTGCAGTGTGTGGAACAAGTCCCTCCCTGTATGGCTTTTAAATACCAAGTGTAGCTGGGGCTGAGAAACCAGCAATTTGGGGTTGAAAATTTGGCTTAAAATTAAAGGAAGATCATCTTCCTTTGACAGAAAGGAGTGTGATGGGGTGGGGTATCAATAAAGTGAAAAAATCCTTTATTTGATGACTGTTTTCCAGTCTGAGCCATACCTGGGCTGGAGAGCAAACACCAAATTCTGCTCTCTTTAGGCTGCTGTGAACAGTTGGACTGAGGAATGAAGATGTTTGTCCTGAACGATGCTGGCTGGGTGACTGAGTGCCCTCCCTGGTGACACCGAGGAGCTCTGGCTGTGTGTGAATCCACACGATGAAATTTCATCCCGAAGCATCTTTAGCTCCTCAGTCTGCTGGGAGAGCTGGGCTGCTGGGAGCTCTGCTGTCAGAGAGGATCTGACAGGTCCCCTTCTCCCATGGAGGCAATTTGTGTCCCCATGTTCCCATGTTCCTCTGGATCAGGGCAGATTTCAAAGGGAGACCTCTAGGGTTTGCTGGTGACAGACCAGCTTTCTGGTGTGGTCTGGGAGGATGGGGTACATGGAATGTTCATTTTCAGGATTTCTCAGTCTTTTGTGTGGTGTTTTTATCCCAGAATCATTAAGCTCTCCAAGACCATCAAGTCCAAGATGTGCTCAATCCCCACCTTGTCCCCAGACCAGAGCTCTGAGTGTCACATCCAGTCGTTAAATTGGTGTTTCAGAGTTCTCAAACGTGTGGATGGGAGGTGGCCCAGGCCAGAGAAGTTTTAGCCCGGTCATTTTATAATCTGACCTAGTCAGGCAGGATCTGGCTGAGTATTACAAAATTCACCTCCTTAATCTTGTCATTTCCTGCTCCAAGTTATTCCACTGGTATTTCCCAGGCTGGCTGTGCAAGTCCAGGATTTTCTAGATAGAAAGTGCTGAACTCAGGAACAGTTAGGCCACGTGTGAGCAGGGAGCAAGCCCAGCCCCTGGATATCCAAACACTCCACCTTCCCAGACTTCCCATCTCTCCCACCCTCACAATCAGCCAGCCAGGCTGGTTTTCCCTCTGGCTCAGCACCTCTGTGTCCAGTGAGGGACATTGGGACAGATTTGTTTGGACAAATTCCTCAATATGCCAAGCGAGTGGCATTCCAAAAAAACCCCCACACCCTCTGCTTCTGTTCTTCCCAGTGCAAAGTGACCATGGCCACAGTTCTGGGGTGTGTTATTTGCTGTGGTTATTGAGGATATAAACATCTGAGGCTGAGGATGGTGATGATTTCAATGGGCTGAGCCTCAGAAGGGATTCCCAGCGCTGCTGAAACCCAGAAGAACAGCCCATGAGGGGTAAAAAAAGGGAAGCTGTCAATGTTGCCAGCTCAAATTAAACAGCATTAACCAGCCCACTTCATCCCTCCTCTGTCAATATTGAAGCTTTCTGCTCTTGTTTCCCCTAATTCCTTCCCTGCTTTCCAAACAAACAGGGATAACGGGATGTTGTTAAGGGATAACTCCTTTGCTTCTGCCGTTTCTAAGTCAGCTGGCTCTGCAGTAAGTTCATCAACCAGCCATGGCAACATTAATCACCCAGAAAAATAGCACGGAGCGAAATGACTTTTCAAAATGTCGTTGGTCTAATTATCATCTCGGCCATTACATTAAATGCCACCATTTATAACTGTTATGTTTAAGTATGCAAACAGTAATTAACTTGGTAATGAACTGAGGACCCCTGTGCCTCTCTTCCCTCAGCTAATTTGCATGTTAATTATCATTAGCAACCAGGGAAACAAGTTATAAACAGCTTAATTAGCAGCTTAATCATTTTTACAAGAAAACGTGCTGCACTTTGATACACGAGCAAGAGCTGGATTAATGGAGTCAGACGAGGGAGTTCTCTCTGTGTTGGTCCTGCTGCAGAGCTGGCCTTGCTTTGGGCTTCTTTTGGGCAATTTGGGGACCCCCAGATGTGTCCTTGCACACCCCTGTGCACACTCAGGTTCTAGGCAGCCTTGCACAAGGCTCTCTCAGCCTTTCTGATTGGTATCTATGTTAGAAATTCTGAATTTCCTAATAAAAACGAAATTATTTTATTTTTTCCTCATTTTGTTTCCTTTTTGACAGAAATTTTCTGTTGATTTAATGGAAAATTCAGATATAGTTTGATTATTTAGATATAATTTGAATATTTTGTTGATTAGAAGTTTTCTTCTTTGCTGATAGAAACTTTGTACTTCCACCCCCCAACTACAAGATAAATAATAATTACATTATTTATATTGTAATATAAATAATAGCCAGCTCACATGCATTTTGAAGATTATTTTTTCTTTTTAAGGGTTTTTAAAATTACACTCAGAGGTTGAATGGAGAGCTGGAATTGTGTCTTAAGGATGTAATAATTAAAGGAAGGCAAATCCAAACAAGAAGGGGAAATGCAAGCTGTGGTTTATCGATGGTCCACTCTGTCCAGTGGCAAGTGCAGTGACCTGTGTGGGTTTGAATTTATGAGATTTTATATTTATATTTATATAAATTTATATTTGTATTTATATTTGTATTTATATTTGTATTTATATTTATATTTATATTCTGGATGGATAAAATCTCCAGATAAGACTCACCCTGTTCTTATCCCTTGGATAAAATATCATTGTGGGAATTATTCCACATTAGCCTGCCAAGAGAGTTTCTCACTGGATCAGGAGTCAATCATGGATGGAAAGCAGCAGGACTTTTGTCAGAAGGTGGGAACCCACTGTCCGAGGAGGCTGTGGAATCTGTCGCCAGAGATTTTGGGAATGGGTCAGGTAAAAATCTGCAAGGGATGGTTTGGGTATTGCTGATGCTGATTCAGGGTGGATCTAAAGTCTGGCAGTTCCTGGGATGTGACTGCAGAGCATCCCTGGTGTTCCACTGGGAGATTTGGGATCACACAGAACCCACTTCCCTGCAGCTTCGACCCCAAATCAGGGCTGAATTCCCTATTCCACAGCAATCCAGGGATTCTCTCCATCACGCTGAAGGTTCCCGTCGTTGTGATGCGTCAAGAAATCTGATTTTGTCCCCAAATTGTACCAAACTGTCCCTCCTGGTCCCGCAATGCCACCCCTGCCATGCCGGGTCCTCGCCAGCAGGGGGGGGCCAGCGCACCGCTGGAAAGGGCGGGAATGGTCCTGTTTGGGAATATTCCCTTAAATTATTATTTATTTGTATTTGGCGTGATTACCGCAGAAGCAGGAAGCTGCTGCTGCCCTGTGGGTTCAGCGCACAGAACTTGCCCCAAAAGGCTGCTGGCAAAATCCTATCCAGAATGAAGGAGTTAATGTTTGGGGCTCACTTGTCTAAATGTCTTTACTTCTTCTTATTTATTATTTTTTCCACAGACAGAAAGATTTGGATTTTAGACTTTAAATATTTTGGAATTTGAATTTATCTTCTGGCACATCGCTGTCACTTTTTACTTCTAGGCAGGTTGTAAGGATGGGTGAAAATCTGAAAATTCCCAGCTCAGGCAGGCTGAGAGTGCCTATAAACGGCACAGTGAAAAACTGCAGCCCTTGTGGGTTTATGTGTAATTTTAGCAAAAAAAGGACAGCGAACGCTGGAAGGAGAATGAATTGTTGCATGAGACAAGCAAGGCTGGAGTGCTCCAGCCAACTGCAGAGCCCTGCGTGGCTCAGGCAGGGGTGGAGGGGGTGATTTACAGCAGCTCAGGGTCAGCCCTGTGTGTTTTATCTGCTCTGCTCTGCCCCCATCATTTCCTAGCGAGGGGCACTGCCCCTGGAACGGCAGCCAGCGAAGAGAGAGCTTCCTGTGCTATGTTCCATAAATTCTTTATCAGCTCTGTAATCAGAGAGCGTGGCTGGATGTTGGTTTGGTTACGGTACCTGGAGCGAATCTCTAGATGTTAATTTAAAGCCATAAAACTACAGCTTAGGGTTTCGTTGGCCTAATTGAAACTTCCCCTTCTCGGAGGCATTCGTTCTGCTGCGGAGGAATAATAATCATCAGGAAAGAAAAAGGGAGATGGAGATAAAATGAGAGTGCATTGTTCCCAGGAACCCATAAATGCCAGGGGAACACCTGGTGGCTGTGCTCAAAGATCCCCACCTGGCCTTTCTGGTGGGTTTTACCAGCAGTGCAGTAGAAGCTCCATGAGATTTGGTGTCAGAAATGTGGGGTTTGGTTTTGGTTTTCCAGAGAATGTCCTCGTTTGCACTGTCCCTGCATGGGGAGCAGCAGGGCTGGGCTCAGCAGTGCCCAGGTTGTGGTGGTTTTATTTCAATGTCCCGTTGATATTTGGCTCTTCTGCTGTGGAAATCCTCACCAGAACAGCTGGAGAGCAGAATATCTGTTTTTAAAAGGTTGAAAGCAGTCCAGGAAGTCCCTGAGAGCTGCAGATCACCTTCTGAAAGTGTCCCATCTGGAGCATCACCCAAAATTAAGGGCACAGAAGGTTGGTCCAGGCTGGGCACTGAGCTCCCTCCTGTCCATCTGTTAATTCCTCGAGCTCAAGATGTAAATTCTGCTCTTCTACACCCTCCAACCTCAGGGTTTTGTGTCCAAAAATCCCATTAAAACCCAGGCAGGGTGTGGGACCTCGTGCTTGGAAGCGAAGCAGGAAGGATAAGACAGCAGCAGCTGCCAGACTGGGAGCCAAGGGCTGGAGCAGATCAAAGGGAAAACTGAATTATAGATTGATAGATGCCTTTAGTTTCTAAGTTATTAAGCACCAGGTAACAGGTTAGATTAATATTGTGCCTGGAGGTTTCTTTTTGCTTCTTTTTTTTTTTTTTTTTCCCTTTCTCTCTCCTTTTTTAAAAATTGGAGAAAACAAAATATTTTTCTAATTAAGTAAATCTACAGTGCTTGCTAATGGGGCCCGTCTGTGAGCTTGTCAGGGCACAGGGAGAGCTGGAATAATGATTTTATTTTTTCATTAAATAGAATTATAGGCAGTTACTCAAAGCAACTGTGAGTCTAATTGAAAGAAAACCATTTCTTCTTAATTTACTTTCACGGTTCTGGATGATAAAAGAGTGCGTTCGCTGGAAAATTAAATAAAAAACACAACATGAGGAAGCTTGAAATAATGCTGCTCAGGCACAGGTGGGAAGAAGGAGCACAGTAGTTTTCCTATTTGTTATTAATGCAGATAGCAGAGCTTCCTCTTACACCCCAAAAGTGCATTTTTGCTTCCTAAGCTTTACTTTCAACTTCCCTTCTCCCCTTCCAGGACATCTTCATATTCCAGTTTTCCATCCACCACATTGCCCATGCAAGCTCAGCCCTTTGGGGTTAGATTTCCCCTCTCCCCCCATGGATGGCAGCAGTTTTTGCCTCTATCCCAAAGATTCCTGGCCAGTTCAGGCTTTGGGATCACCAGGATCAGCAGGCAGGGGTGGGGTTGGGAACAGCCCAGGACAGGGTAGGACTGTGCTGAAATCTCTCTGGGAGAAGCCAGAGAGAAAATTCAGCTTGGAGGTGGAATTAGGGTCACTCCAGGGGCAGAGTGGGAGGTGAGGCTGTGCAAGGAGAAGTTCCAGGGTGTGAAATCACATCCAGGAGATGTCCTGGGGCTGGGAGCTGCACCAGAGCTCTGCAAAAATCACACCCAAGAGATGTCCTGGGGCTGGGAGCTGCACCAGAGCTCTGCAAACACTGCCCAGGGCAAAGCCCAGCCCAGGATTTCCTTTCCTCTTGTCCCAAATTCCCTCAGCTCCAAGCACCAGCCTTGGGCTCCTGGCTGCACCACTGGACCAGACTCCACAGGATTTCCCAAAATCTCATGGGTTGCTTGGATTTCTCTTCTCTCAGCGGCCAAAAAGCTTTCTCCATCTCTCTCTCAGCGTTGACCAGCCCCAGGGAGCTGCAGAGTGGCCCAGCACAGGCACTGGAGGGGTTAAATAAACGGGAACTGATTAATTCCATGGCGAGGGTCTCTCCCTGGCCCGGGTGCCACATCTGGAAGGGTCACAGCAGCAAAGCCCTGCTGCAGCAGCCAGAGTGGGTCTGTTTCCACTAACCAGTTCTGCTACTTCTTACACTAAGTACTTCCTAAAAAAGGCCCTGGATAAGGTTTCACCAGGGCTGCCGTTAGATTTACGGGGATCCCATTTGCTCCAGCTCTTGGATTCACTCAGGCTGGGACAAGATTAAAACCAACCCTTCAATTTCCTTTTTTTTTTTTTTTTCCTCTTTAGGAAATGAACTGTGGCTTTCCTGCTAATGAAAGTCCAGAGACACTGAACTCATTCAGGCTCTCTGCTGGCTCTGGGTGTGTTTGATGTGTCTTCAAGGTGCACCTGAAGGAAACAAGAAGTTAAGGCAACTCTTGCCAATTAGCACTTAACATTATTTTCTGCCTTTTATCAATGCCTGTGCATATAACAAAGCCAGAGCAGGGCTTGGAGTTGTCACTTTGGGAAATGCTCAGTCTTTTCTGTTTGAAAATAGGATAAAGAAAATTTAGTGAAAACTTCCCACGAAACAAAACTCTCTATCCAGATGCCTCCTGTATCTTCCTGTGATCCTGTGAGGCTGAAAAATCTGTTTCATTCCAGTTCCATCTTCACGCTGCTAATACGAAACTAAAGAAGCAATTTCAAAAGAAAATTGGAATCTGCTCTTCTCCGTCTACTGAAATATTTCTGAGGAATGGTGTTTGTAATAGAGAAGAGCTTTTCCTCACAAACTGTTCTGCTGCTGCTGCTGCTGCTGCCATGAGGCATTCCAGGGAAAGAACTTCCCTGTGATATTCCTTGATCAGCTGTGTCTTGGGTCAGGCTGATTCACAGCAACAGGACAAGATATTTCTATTTCTCCCATCAATAGATTTAGCTGGGAATTTTCTGACAAAAGGGGTTTTCATTGCTAAGTGCTGGTTCAGCCAAAATTATTTTTCTTCCATCTCATTCCCAGAAAACACTACCTTCTTTGTTTCCTTCTGCTGCTGGAGGATCTGGGCCTCTGGGATCAATGGTTCCAGTGCTGTCCCAGCACAAGCATTTTCCTCCCTTTGGAAAATATGAAGCCTTCCAGGTAGTCTGGAGGAGAACTGGACACCATAAAAATCCCCATGGAGGCGAAGGAGCTGGGATTTTGGGATCCAGCTGAACTCTGGCTTGAGTTTGATTTGCAGAGGACTTGCCAAAAGAAGGTTGTTGGGTTGTTTGTTTTTTTTTTTTCATTTGTTTATTTATTTTTCGTCAGTATCTGAAAGGATGGGTGAGGTAAAGCAAATCCCCTGTCAATGGGCTCACTGTGCTTTACTGATAATTAAAACTGGGAGGAACCATCACCAGGCTCTCGGAATTCAATGCTTTTTTAGTTTTGAGAACAAACTTCCAGTCCATGTTGTTGAGATGATCTAAAGTGAGGAGATGCTGCTGAATCTCCCATTTTTATTAAACTAGAGGCTCCCCCTGGTTCTGAACATCTCACTGAGGTGCTCTGAGGAATAACTAACATCCTGGGAACTGCCTGACAAATGCTTCTTTCAAAAGAAAGATTTTTCCCCCCAAACTCTTTAATACCTTCCTAATCTGAAGGACAATTTTTCTCCTCTATAATCACTATATTAAAATTTAATACTGAGCATTAATACAACATACTTAATGGCAACCTGCATATTATTCTGGACATATCTGCACTCCAAAAGCTCCGTGAGCTTGAAGAGGGGAGGATTTAACTCTTCCCAGGCCCTTGGGAGTAGCAAAGTTGTTTTTGTTGCTGCCACACAGAGCAAACGTCAGTGCTGGGAATTGTGTTGGCAGGTGGCAAGCAGGGAATGTGTTCTCCTATTTTTCCTGCTGGGATCATTTCTGTTCTGGAAAATTGTTCAGTTTTGTGGGGGAATTGAGATGGCAAGAGGGAGAGGGTGAGGCTGTTGGTGAGGCTGTTGTGAGGTGTCTGCTCAGTCGTGAAGGATGAAGAAATTTGGACTTTGCTAAAAAGAGAGAAGTGAGGAATAGAAAAGGACATTTTTATTGTCCCACACAGCACTGTGGCTGTGTCTGGGGCAGTGTGGGAGCTCCATGCAGGGCTCTGAAATGTGGAAAAGCAGTTTGCTTTCTCCTTTCTCCTTGTGTCCTGTGCTTCTCCAGAGAGGAGATTCTCAAGATCTTGTGCTTTGCTCTTCCTGGGGATTCTCCAGCCTCACTGAGGAGCCTTAAAAAGGGGACTTAGCCCCAAAATGGTAAGATTGGCTTTAACCCACAAGATCACTGTTGAAAGATTGTTTTCAAATTTGAATTTTGACGGTTTACATTTCCAGTGTTCAACCTGTAAAGCCCACAACTTGCTGTAAAGGAAAACTCAATTCCCGTGTAAACACAGCCAGGCAAAAGATGCAAAGTGCTGAAACTGGGGATAAAAATCTGTGTGGCTGACAAAGCCATAAAACCTCCGATCCACTTAGAGGAAAGAGCACAGGAAACAAATATTTCCGTGCAGGTTTGGTTCTGTGGGTGCCTTTTTTGCATGAGTGGCTTTATTGCGAGTGCGAGGAGCTAAAAACGGTGAGAGTCAGGGCTTTTTTTACAGCGTGCATTAACAGAGTCACTAGGTAAAACATTCTCACCTGGAAAGAAGTCTGAGCCGAGGTGGAGGGAGGGGAAAGAAACTGGAAAAAGAAAATAAAGCAGCAGGCAGTGGGTGGCAAAAGGGAGAGGGGGACACAGCGGTGAGTGTGAGGGATGACTTGGAAAGGAGAGGGATGCTATTGAGGAACAGCAGTAGGAAGGAAAAGGGGAGGGGGGGGCGAGGGGAAAAGCAGGAGACATGGTAAGTTAAGTAAATTCACATTTATTTCTGCAAGAATTTGCTTCAAACGCTCTTCCTGCCCTCGCTGAACGCTCGGTGTTTGGACGTTCTCCACGCCGGGGAAACAAAACGGCTCTGTTGGAGCGCCGGGGGTGAAGCCCCGGTCAGGGGCACGGCTGGGCTGCTGCCCCACCTGAGGAGCACATGGAGCTCCTCCAGAGCCTCCCCTGAGCCCTGGGCTGGCCTGGAAAATCCAACCTCACTGCTGATCATCTCCAAAAGCTCTTGGAGGAGCTGGTTCTGAGGCCCTGGGCTAGGCTGGAAAACCCAACCCTGCTGCTGATTATGGGGCATCTCCAAAAGCTCCTGGAGGAGCTGGTTCTGAGCCCTGGGCTGAGCTGGAAAACCCAACCCTGCTGCTGATTATCTCCAAAACTCAGTGGAGGAGGTGGTTCTGAGCCCTGGGCTGGGCTGGAAAACCCAACCTCACTGCTGATTATGGGGCATCTCCAAAAGCTCTTGGAGGAGGTGGTTCTGAGCCCCTGGGCTGGCCTGGAAAACCCGAGCCCAGTGCTGATTATCTCCAAAACTCAGTGGAGGAGCTGGTTCTGAGCCCTGGACAGCTCCCCGTGGTCCTGGTGGTGTTTAAATTCAGAATGGGCACAGCAGCTGAAATGCTGCCCCTCTGTGCCAGGGAGATGTGCTCAGAGATGGTCCTTGTTTATCCCTGTGGATAGCAGAGTGAGTGAAAGGCTTTTCAGCCCCGAGGAGGACAGCAGGGTTTCCCCCTGAGCTGCCCTCCCTCATCTCAGCAGAGCAGAGATGTCCCAGCTCCTTGGGACTACAACCAAGCCATTGTTCTGGTCAGAGGAGCTGCAGGGAACAATGGGAGACATTGTGGGGATCTGCTGCTGGAGGGTTTGAAATGTGTGCTGAGCTGGGAGGGCACAGAGCATCTCAGGGTGGCTGTGGAGATGTTACTGCACAGGCCTGAGGAGGCTCCTTCAGACAAATCCCTGTTTTAACCAGCAATTCCAATTTCCTACAGAATCCTGCATGTTCTCAGCTCTGGTGGCTTCTCCAGACAAAAGCTGCAACACTTCAATGATCATAATTTGCTATATTTTACCTGCTATGGACCCCAAATGTGGATGTGTTGCATGGCAGTTGCTTTGGGCATATCCCACAGGCCAGCAGTATTAGCACTATATTTATATATATAATATTTTTTATTAAAACTGTTTGTTCTGGGCCACTCTTGTTAATCTCTTATTTTGAAGTGGAAGGTATTCTTCCCTTTAAAATATGTTGTGTAACGGTATTTTAGAAAAGAGCTGATCCCCTTTCTATGTCTGCTAAAAAATACATTTTACTACTACAGACCAGTTAGTCTTTCATGCAGGAGAGCTGTAATTTTAAAGAAATTTTAGAGATTTCATTTGAAGCCCCCTGCAGGATTTATTTAGCTTTACCACCTGCAGTGAAAGGTTTTGACAGATAAATCCTGAATGGCTTTCTGAGGTGGAAACACCTCATGAACTGGAAGAGAATCTTTCAGGAACACCACCATGACTGCTCAGTGGTCTGACAATTAAATCTAATATTTCTTCCAGTGCAAATCATGCTTTCTGTAACAGAAACCCTCCTTGCAATGGGCAGCTTCTCCCTTTGGGATGTGGGACCTGCTGGAATTCTGAACCAGGTTCTCCCACCCTGTATCTCTGGCACTGGCAGTAATGCCAAGCCAGGAGCACCACGGTTTTCTAGGAGAGGTCAGTCCCCCTGTGAGGGCACTAAACCAGGGAGAAGATTTTAGAAAATGAAGAGAGTGTTTTTAGGATTTTTGTGTGTGTATTGGAGTTTTTTATTGTTTGGGGTTTTTTTCTGTTGAAGGGGCAGATTATTTATCCCAGTTCTGCACTGCCAGAGTCTCCTCTAACCAGGGATGCTCTGAATGACTTGAGAGGAAATCAGAGCTTTACACCTAAATTTCATTGATTAATTCTCAGTTACCTAAAGTGGAGGAGGCTGAAAGGAGGGATGCTCCTCATGCCATTTATCTGCAAAGCTCCTGGTGGGCCCTGCTGCTAACACAGAGGCCTCAAAGGCAGCCTCCAGCTGGCTGACATTTCCCACACGTCCAGGGTGTCCCCCCAAGATGTTCTCCAATTAGTCACCATCACTCACAGTCTGTTTTCCATATTCCCCCACAGTTTACAGTCAGGCAGAGGAGCACAATGGCACTGCAGCTGCTCCCAGCCAGACACAAAGGTTATGGCACTGTGTACATAAGCAAGCTGTGAAAGTTCCAGTCCCAGCCACCCAGCTCCTTCACCCTCCCGTGCTTTTAAAAGCCAACAGAAGCAGAAACAAACAGGGAGTTTGCCTCTCGTCTCAGCCCTGGAAAAACATTTGGAAGCGTGGAGTGAAGGGAGGGATTTTTGTTTTTCTAATTTGATTCCCATTGCTGCAGCTGCAGCCAAAACCTTTGGGTTCTGGAAAAAGTTCAGAAAGTGCTGCTTTTTGGAAGAGGTCGTGTTTATTGGAAAATTACATCTTGCCCAGTAAAAACTGACAGTGTAAGTACTCCAGTCTATTAAAAGCTACAGAAGACACAGTTAAGAGTTGATTTAATGGTTGCTGCAGATGGGGTTTGGGAGGCCTGGCGTTGGTGTGTTGCATTGGAGATTGTGTTCTGGGAACACAGAAACCAGCAGTGTCATATTAGTGACCTCTCTCATCCACCCTCGTGTTTAAACCAGAACCAGCAAGAAGGCTCTGCCTGGTGACTTGGAACTCATTTTTCCTGAAGGAAAAGGTGTCAGGGATCAACAGGGCAGCTCAGTGAGAGCAGTGGAGACACCACAGCTGAGGGATCCCAAAGCTGGCAGCCCTGGGATCCTAGTCTGGAAGTAGATGCTGGCTCAGGCTGGGGCATGACCCCATGAAGTTTCCTGGAACTCTCTGGATTATGGCACAAAAATACATTGTGGAAACAGAGGAATTGCTGCCCTGGAGATGTTGGACCTGACCTAAACCCCTTCAGAATGTCGTGAGTTATAGGCAGGGCTTGAACTGAGCCCTTAAAGCATAAACCATCCATGGCAGAGCTCTCAATGGAGGGAGGAAGTTCCCATCACAACCTGGAGCTCCAGGGTAGGTTGATTTCTCATAGTTCTGCCCATGAGAAAGGGAACAGCCTCCTCCTGTGCTCAGGGAATCCTCCTGTTCCTTTTGCACCAGCTGCCAGGTCTCTGCAGAGCATCAGGAGCCCAGAACAGCTCAGGTGGTTTGTGTGGCTCTCACAAACATCCCAAATCTGCCTCCTGCCCTTCTGCTCAGCCACACCCACTGAAGGTGTGAGCCTTGAGCCAGGGGATGCCTCTGCAGCTGTGCCAGATGTTGGAGTCCAGCCCAGCCCTGCTGATTTCCTCTGTCAATCCCAGCTCCTGCATTAGCTGCAGTGGTGCCCATTGTCTTTGGGCTTTGCCCCCTCTGGCAAAGTGTTCGCCTTCAATTTGCCTGTTCCCCTCAGCCTGGGGGTTGATCTGGAACATGAAGGGCTTGTGTTAGGGGAGTGGAAATGCTGTGAAATTCAGTATTTTAGTTCTGGGGTCTGTTGGGTGGAGATCCCAGGTAGCCATGGAGGTTCTGCTCCCTGAGACTGACCTGGTATGGCATCACCTCCAGCTGCCTGGGAGCCAAACTCTCCTGGGAATTCCCTCTTCCCACTTACTTCACTGCCTCCTGAGACCTGGATAGAGTGGACAGAAACTGCCTGTGCTTTTCAGAAGAGCTGCCTTTCCCCTGAGCATCAGTTGCAGTTTCACTGCAGCCAGCAGACTGTGTGTGTGTAAAGATCTTCACGTCGCAGCCGCTTAGGACAAATTCAGTGTAATTCAGTTTTACAAGCAGTGCTAGGCTAAATCCAAATCAACATTGCTTTCAGCAGAATGCAGTTAGAATTCTTTTTGGCCTGCTAGCAGAGCGTGTGTTGCCATATTTGTCTTGCAGAAGCGAAATAAAAGATGACATTTACTGACAGCTTGCTTCCAAAGTGGAACGGGCTGAGCTCAGTTACACACAGAGGCTCTGGAGCCAATCCATGATTGCTCCTGATTCCATGGGCTGGAGCTGCCATTGGAATGGAACTTCTGCAAAGAGGAAAACTCATCTAGCAGGAGTCTCTTGTAAGGAGATGGGGATGTTTCTTTCGGGAGGGATATTTTCAGCTCAAAGGATGGAGTGAATTTTGAAACTCCTCTTGTCCTGGGCTCAAGCCTCCTTCCCAACCTGAAAAGTCTCAAAGGCAGCTGTGATTCTGGTAGTTCCATGACTGAAAATTGGAGAAATACAAGTCAGCAGTGTGTGGAATATTGTGTGGCTCTTAGGACATTCCTGAGGAGCTCCCCTCACCTCCAGAACACTCACTGCTCACCCAGCATTGCTGAATTCCTTCTGCCATGGAAGGAATGGACATGGAATCATGGAATAGTTTGGAAAACTTAAAGCTCATTCTGTTCCACCCCAAGTCATGGGAAGGGACATCTTCCACTACCCCAGGTTGCTCCAAGCCCTGTCCAACCTGGCCTGGGACACTTCCAGGGATGAGGCACCTCCAGGCTCTGACTCAGCCATTATAGGGGTTTGTTCTCCATGGGGAATAACCTCGTTAGTCCTACTAAACACCCTTGTGCAAATCCATTTCCCTCCCCAACATTAAACCTGGGGGAAAAGGGACATCCAGAGGTGCAGGTGCACAGAGTGATGTTCTCTGTCCCTCATTCCCTCAGAGCTGCTCCCTTCCTGTGCCCACCTTTGGACTCTCCCACCCAGCCACTCTGCAGTGACACTTTCCCCTCGGATCAGGTGCCACCCCTACTTCAGCTCTGCACTATTTGGGCAAGTGAGCAGCTGGGACAACGTTGGCTGCTCTCCTCCCTTTATCCCCAACCTCCTCAAGCCTTGTCACGTTACTTGGTGATAAATAGTCCCAATAAATTCTTGAATAGGACGAAGATAGGCTATTCCTCATCCCAGCCAGGCTGTAGGAAGGTTGTAAATCTGGAGCAAGAGCCATTCGTTTGGCTGGGGAATCCAAAGCCTCACTGTTTAGAAGGATTCATTTCCACCCTCCCCCTCAGTTAATCATTCTCCAAGTCCTCATAAATATCCTGGGCAAAGGAAAAGAACGACCTGTTCTTGCTGTGCCATAAATGGGTGGTGTTGTGCTATGAGTTTTCACTCCTCAGCTCGCAGGTGGGAAATTCAGCAGCAAAGCAGAGGTTGTAGTGTGGAGTTTCTTGCTGGCTGTGCTTTCCAGGCTAAAAGGAGGTGGAATAAATGTGTTCAGAGAGTGCAGAATCTCTCAGAAGAGAGAATAGAGACATCCAGGATCACATGTGGGTGTGCATTGATGGGTTTTCTCTTTTTAAAATCTGTGCTGGTGGTGCAAACTTAAAAAAAAATAATGCACCAAACCACTTTAGCACATCTACTAGTTAGACTTCAAAAAAGCTCAATTATTTCATTATTTGATCAACTTTTCATTCAAAACTTGAAGGTGGGATGGATTTTCAAGGTTGATTCTCAACTGTAGAAGGCAAACCCCTTTTTGTTACTGAAGGGTGAGATTTTCAGGCATTTATTGAAAATGTCTTCTGAAAGAGAAGGAAATAAAGAGAAATTAGTCATGAGGATTTCCATGCTGAAAAAGAAACCACTGGAGAAAAGTCCATGTTGTATTTCCATTATAAGGGAAGGTTAGGAGCACTCAAAGCCAAAGTGTGAGAAGGTTTCACCCAGGAGTAGCTGAAACAGCCACAGCTCTACTCATGGCTGATTCCTTGAGGATCCAACTACGACTCTGCTACAGGTGGAGTCCATGAGTTAGCCCTGGCCAAAAATTCGTTATCCAGATGTGCAAGTTATTATTTCTTCCTAAAAATGCCATGTTTCCTTGTGGGAATGGTTTCCCATCAATTCTTGAACTGAATTGTGTTTTGGAAAAATGCTTTGGGTCTGTCAAGATGTGTTGTTTTGAAATTTTAAAGAGTGCAGTTGTCATCTTTCTGATTTAAATCACATTTTGTTGTTCAAAAACAACAAAACAGTGAAGTAAAGACACTTAAAAATGTTCCAAAATGAATATTTCTCCAAAGTGTAAGGAAACAATATGAGAAAATACTATTTTCTTTAGGCAACTAAACATACTTGATGGCTTTGGCCAGAGAAAGGTGAGACTTCAACTGCCATCCCCTGGAATGAGAAATGGGCAGGTTGGTTCTTCCAGAGCTGAGCTGTGTTTGTTTTGGTGATGGGAACATCTGGCCCTGGCAGTAACATCTGCTTCTTGGCAGTGGTTTGGTGGTTTTGGTTGCTCACAGCCCAAATTGTGGAACCACTGGTGGTCATGAAGACCACACCTACAATTTACTGTGACCACACATGTCATCTTCCCTTCATTTTCCTGTCGCCAGTTGGCTCAGCACTGATTCATCTACTCTGCTGTGGAGGAAAACTCTCTCCTCTTGTGTGACTTCTTGGAAAGGAACGTGAGCTTGGGAGGGTCATTCTTGGAAAGCTGCAAGAAACTCGGAGTTTTCTGCAAGAAATCCAGAGTTTTCTGCAAGAAACTCAGAGTTTGCTGCAAGAAAACCAGAGTGGTCTTTGGGGACGGGAAGGAGGGAGATCACTGTGGTGGTGCTGAGAAGTTCAGATGTGTTCAGGTTGGGCAACCACCACCATGGATTCATGGCTTTGAAGCTGTGCAAGCCAGCAAGAAATCCTGGAGCACAGGAGTTATTCCCTGGGAGTCTGCAAGTTATGAGAAGGAAGTGCAGCGAAAAAAACAAAAAAAGGAAGAGAAAGAAAATTGTCTATTTTCAATAAATTGCTTGAGCTTCGGTATTAGCGGGCTAGGCTTTACCTTGGGATTAGGAGCCAGCTTGGGAACCAGCGAGGGCTATCTTTGCCTTCCCCTAACCTCATTAACTCCATAATGTTAAACACATTCTCCAGCTGATCTCCTCTCCCTGTCCTGCCTTCCTCCCGGGGCAGCAGCGCCCATCTCTCAAAAACACCTCTGTGACTCCTCCACGGGCAGCTCCAGCGCTGCCTTCTTAGCTCTCATTGTCCCTGCAGCAGATAACTGAGCAGGTATACACTTAAATCCAAGATAAACACCTCCCTGGCCTCCCGTTTCTTGCTGCCCTGGGCTGCTCTGAAGCTCGCCACTGTGCTGGGCTATCGTGGCCTCTATCGCCTCCTCGCAGAATGTAATCCAGAAAATGCTTTCATGGTAACCTTAGACAGCGGCGAGCGGCGATAACATCTCGAGGCCCCCGTGACAGACAGGAACTCGCAAGCATGGAGTTAATAATGCAAACTTTCAAAAAATGAAACTGGCAGAAGGAGCCGGGGAGGGGAATAAAAGGGGCCGGTGTGGCTGTAATTGGGACCATGTGAGCTTCCTTAGAGAGGGATTAAGGGAAAGAGACAGGCCTCGCCCGCGAAGATTAGTTTCAATTAGACGGGCTGGAGGCGAAAGTCAGGACTTGGTGAAAGATTAAAACAAGAAGGGAGAAAGTTTCCATTGCTTTTGCTCCAGGCCTGCACAAGAGGGTTCAGTGAGATCATGCTAATTGAAGGCAAAGCTTGCATGAAAGTTCGGAAGAACTCGCATTAATTGATTCGATGCTGCAATTTTTTCCCCCCCTTATCCGCAGTGTTTTTTGGGTTGTTCTTTTTTTGTCCTTTTTTACTTTTTTCTGTTTTTCCCCCCCCTTTCCTTTTCAAAACCATCTCCAGCTTTTGCTGTGGTTGAAATGAAGAGGAGTTGTGGATGTCCCATCCCTAGAAGTGAAGGGAGAGCAGGGGACAACCCCTGATGCCATCCAGTCCATGCTGTTTCCATCTCCCTGAGCCCCTCCCAGTTTGGGATCAACCACCAGGACCAAATTGATGGTGTCACTGCTGCTGCTGCACAGCTGAGCTCCTGGTTTCACAAATTACAAAGCCTCTTCTCTTGACAGATTAGTTTTTCCCACAAGAAGATCCAATTTAGAGCATTATTTAAAAAGTTCCTCTCTGAAGTTTACAGTGTGAGAATCACCCAGGCTTGTGTTTTTCCCAGTTCTGAGGCTGAGTTGGGCAAACACGTGGTTTCCTCATGGCTGCTGTGAAAAGGAGCTCCTCAGGAAATGGGAAATGGTGTTTGAGTCTATCTCTGCTTGGCTGAATCCAGCAGTGGTGTAACTGCGATCCCAGGGAGGAAATTCTGCTGCTTTTCTCCTCCTGCCTCCCTCCCCACTGCCTTTCCAGTTTCAGTGAAAAAGGAAATAATGGAATCACAGAGGTTGGAATTGGGGAAGATGGGCTGCAGTCAGCTGGTGCAGAGATTTCTCTCTGGCACAGCCCTCAGTGCTTTGTCTGCTTTGCAGTGCTGAAATTACAATTACACCATTTCCTTCAAGAGGAAACTATTCCAAATATGAAAAGGTTTCCATGTTAAGAATTTTCTCCCTTGCCCCCTTGACAATACGGAAAGTTATAGGAAAATGTATATCCAATCTTTCTATATTAGATCAATATTTTTATTCCATTAAACTCGTCTCCAAGGAGCAAGAGACATCATCTTTTGCCAGATT
Organism: Entomyzon cyanotis; assembly: GCA_024500445.1. Lineage (NCBI taxonomy): Eukaryota > Metazoa > Chordata > Aves > Passeriformes > Meliphagidae > Entomyzon > Entomyzon cyanotis. The sequence goes on from JAKEPQ010001025.1 coordinate 3,065,093, forward strand.
TCTGTATCAGATTGTCACTTGGTGGGTTTTTGCTGCAGAAAGCTTTGGAATTACAATGCCCAGTCAATTAGAGTTAAATGCATTTTCACAGCCAGCCAGAAAAACATTAGCACTAATCAAAACCATCGCGCCGACAGGGATTCCCAAAGAGATTTTTCTGTTTTGTTGTGCTTGGTGAAAATGTTCCCTCAGCTAGAAACATCAAAAAGGCAACCACGAGCATGTTCAGCTAAAATATGAGGACAAGAATGGGAGCTGGAGCTGCAGGGGGATCTGTCTTTCTCAGGGATGGCAGTTGCTGTAGGATTTTTGGGTCTGAGCTGCTCTTGGGCTTGGCAGGGGAGGATCCTCCCCTGATGTGATCACTCCTTGTCCCCATCTGCTGTCCTCAGCTCCACATGAGCACATTGCTGGATTTCTGTGTCCTGCTTCCTGCTGGGCTTTTCAAATTCACTGTGAAATCAGATCCCAGGGCTGATTGCTCAGTACCTTTGCATTTTTCACATTGGGCAAGGCCAGGTCTCCCTGTAGGATCCCACCCAGCCTTGGGATGTTTCAGTCAGGGAAGAGGACAAACTGCAGGGTTGGCCCTCACTGTGGAACCCTATGTGTGCAGTAGGGATGATTTCCCCTATAAAAACCCCATTTTTAATGCACACATCACCTCAACCCATCACACAATCCCTTTCTCAGCACAGAATCCAGAACGTTCCAGCTGCAGCCCACGGGGGTCTCCGAGGTCCCAGGACCTGCCAGCTTTTTCCAGCCATGGAAATGACACCATGGATATTCCTGAAGCGGATTTGGACTCATCAGGGGTGAGAGAGGCTGCAGTTGGCTGAGTGTAAAACATTCAAAATTCTCAGAGTGGGCTATTGTTCAGCTGTGAAACCGCTGAGCAGAACCAACCGACATCACCCTCTACCTCCGAGCAGCACCTGGGCACAAACAGCACTTTGTAATTACAGCATTTCTTCTACATGGAAACATTGACAACATTCCAATGTTTCCCTGTTAAAACCCCCTATCCCTGTTTTCCTCTCCCCCACCCACCTCCCTCCAGCCTCTTTTTTTTGGGTGTTTTTTTTTTATTTTTTGGCCTGGAGTTATTACAAGGAAGCCTGATAAATGGATGCTGTGAATGAATGTTTTCCAAACATTGTAGGAACTATTAAGAAAGTGGTTTTCCTTCTTCCCCTTTTTCCTTCCCACACTCCTCCCCTCTCCCACCCCACAACTAATAGCACACAAATAGCACTTCATGTAATTTTGGCTACTCTCCACTATTCCAGGCAGACTTCAGGAAATCTCTTGATTTATAGTTGGGGCATCCAAAGGCAGCATGCTGCCTGCTTCCTTCAGGGATGCCTGTTGGTGACATTTAGTGGGGTTGAGGTGCAGTATTTCAAGTGGGCAATATCCATATTTTAGTCAGATAACTCCATGTTTATACTCATAAATTGATTTAGTAATGAAATAAGCTCCTTTCATGATGCTTGCTGGCTTTAGGGGCTTTGTTATGGTATACTCAGACTTCCTGAAGTTTAGTTTACCAAAGCAGAGCCAAACTTTTCTATCCATATTCCCACAAGCAGTCCAAGTGAACTCAATAGGGCCATTCACATTAATAGGGAAAGCAGGATTTGGGGTTGGGTTCAGAAAGCCCCTGGAGCATGTGCTGGAGGCTCAGTGGCCTTTGGGCTCCCACTGCTGCTCTTGGCTGGCCCAGGAACATCAGTCCTGGGATGCTTTATGAGGCTGGAGCTTCCTGGAGCCCTGGATCTGCTCTCCTGTGGATGGGATGGTTGGAAAGAGGCTCCAGGCCAAATCCAAGGCTGCATTTGGCTCCCTGTGTTTGGGTTTTGTCTCATGGATTGGTGGCCTTTCTCTGGGAATTGCCACCAGGAGGATTCCCTGCTGTCACAGTGTCCTGGGGTTCTGCTGCTCTCTCACAATTGGTCCTTTAGAAGGACAAGCTGGGCATTTGTGCCTTGGAAAAACATGGAAAAACTACTCAGGGTTGCTATTTTTTGACTTGCAGGCACTTAACGTAGGTTATATAAATTCCTTTTCAGCGAGGGACACAATATTCCTTGTTGGTCTCTTCTCTTTCTTAGATACTGGGAATTTGAGACCCTCAATGCTAAATGTTAATTGCCAGTTGCATCTAAATCCCTGCACTCCCGAGCTCAGATAATGGCTCTGACCCAGGATCAGGGTGTTCTCGTCCCATTTGGAGCAGATTTGTTTTTCCTGCAGTGTCGTTCCAGAGTTTTTAGTCCTTTTTTTTACAGATGGGTGACCTGTGACATTCGTTCCTTCTAGAGATGTTCTGGTTTTCTCCTCTATAAACAGAGGAAACACCCATTTCTATGAAGTGCTGAAGACAAGCCCCACACAGCCTTGGCTTTGCTGAGAGCTGTTTAGAAGAGACTCAAAGCTTTATTCTATGAAATTATTATTATTATTATTGTTATTATTATTACTATTATTATTATAGTTGTTATTATTATTGTCACCGTCATTGTCATCATCATTATTCCAAAATAATGTTATTATGCCAAACTGGGACACTTTTTTGACAATTCTGGGGCATCATCTGGGGCACAGGGGATTTACCTGTTTCAAGAAATATTTGGAATTCTGCCCGGAGTTAAGAACTTTTTTGTTGGTTTAGCCTTGTTTTGAAGGAAAAGCGTGTAACAGCACTGACAGGTATCTCAAAGCTTTTTAGGGGATGTAGCTTCAGGTTTCCCATTAATTGCAAAACTGTTTATCAATAGATAATCTTTCTTTCTCCAATTATATTTCTCTTCATGTTGCTTTTTCTCCTTTATTATTCATTCTTTATCTTAAATGTAAAAAACATCCCACATGAACAGGAAAACAAAGGAGTTCATCTTTCCCCACGACATCCTCATATTTTCTCTATCTGCATTTCTCTCTGGATTATGGCAACAGTCAAAGCTTCTCCCAAGAATAAAACAAACCATGCTCACAGAGAAAGCAGAAAGTTTTAAAATTAAACTTAAATTAAGTCCTGAAGTGGACAAAACTCTCCAACAATTGTAGTCCCAAAAACACACCGTGAAGGTACCACATTAAATTTTTTTTAGACAAGTTTGAGGAGAAAAAATTAATGGAGGAATAAAAAGCAGGACAAGCTCCAGGGACTCTGTTCCTGCAGAGCCGTGTGGGACTGAGGTCTTTGTCTATTGAAAAAAATGGCCCCAAAATTCCCCTTCTCGTCTCCCACTCCTCCCACGGCTTCAGTTAAATTCTCAGATCGTGAGGGCATGTAGGGAACAGCTGCTTATGATCTCTTCACAAGTGCTGGGTCATTGGTAAACAACCATCCCTCCACCCTTCTCTCGGAGCAAGAAGAAGAAGAAGGAAAAAAAAAACCATACAAAAAATGTATTCATTTCGCCGATGATGAAGAGTAATGAAGAGCACGTGCAGGCAGCGCGGGGAGAGAGGCAGAGAAAAATGACAAATTAAATCATGTCTGGTTTGACAAGCCTTTAAGTGTAACAGATCTGCACTTGTGCTGGCTGACAGGCGTGATTGATACCGCGGAGCGCTCGTCAATTTTTAAACACACGGCGCTGAACAAAGAGCCACTTCATCGTGGGTCTCAGCGCTACGCGGGCTAAGCACCCTCCACGCCGCGTGTTTTCCTTGGCAAAAACCCCTCTCCTTGCTGCTTGGACGACTCTATTTATTTTTATGATCCTTAAAATATTGTAACCCAGTCAACTCGACAGTCATTTGAGGTAATTTCTGGTCTGAACGGCATCTATTTTCTAGGCGGCTTTACAATGATGTGTGTTTGCTGTGGGCCAAATTCTTTGTGGAGGTGGCTCTGTGTTTGGAGCTGTTAACTGGGGGGGAGCTGTAGGATCCAGGAATTTCTAATAACTTGAAATTTAAACCTCCTGGATGTTTCAGGCCGTGGTGTTTATAGAAGATATTTAGCGTGGCCAAACAATATGCTTTTCTTTATGTTTTATTTGTGTACAAACCAACCAAGCCAGACTGGGTTTTTGGGGGGGGAAAACTTGGTCTGAGACAGGCTTTGAAAATTTCAGTCTGAACAGGTCAAGGTGTTAAATGTGAAAAAGGGAAATACTGTAAAAATAGCCAGGGTCTTTAATTATCAAAGTTTTGCTAATGCACCACATGAACAGTTTCTACAGGGCTTTTCAATGTATTGAATAGGAGCTGGAGGATGATGGATTGTTTGATATCAAAAATGGCTCAGCAGTTCAGAGGAGCCAGAAGGATTTGTGATGACACAGAAAGAAGCACAAAACCCCTGTAAGTAACCTAGAATGTGGACGATCCTGTGGAAGGAGACAAAAGTGCAATAACTTTGATTTTTAAGGATTTAACTCACTTAAAGCAGAGTTTGTGGAGGAACATCCCACCTCAGCCTGGCCCAACAGTGAGGGAATTCAGTGACAATCTCTGTCACCTCTAGGTGCCCTTCAGGATGTCTTTATGTTTCTGTGAAATTATTTATCAGCAGGGAAGGACAATCAGCACAGCTTTTAGCTAAATCCGTGGTGTCTGTAAATCCAGGAGCCTCCTTAGCCTGGGCTTTAGGAGATTCTTCCGTTCCTATCAGCTGTGTCTGGGCAGGGATCATTCTGTGATCCAGCCTTTCATTTTCTGTATCTTTACTGCTTGTCCTGGGCCCGTGGCTCCATTAAGGGTGGATGCCCAGCTCTGTTTATTTAGGCCTTTTTTAATCTGACATTTCCAATCAAGCTAATTCATCCGAGAGAGACCAACCATCCTTTTATTTATTTTAGCCTATTTCAGCAAGGTAACCCAATCCAGACCATCTCCATATCTTGTTTACAAGAGCAGCCGTGGTGACAACATCTGTCCTGTGTAAAATGTCAAAAAAAAAAAGAAAAAAAGAGGGGAAAAAAAGAAAACAGTGAAAATCACAGAGGTATCGGAGTTGTTCTTCAGACCCACGTGGCAAAAAGACAGTTTATTTCCTGATGTAACTGGTCAGATACATCAGCAAGAGAAGGTTAAAAGGAATGAAAAATGCTGTGAAAAAATCAGGTTTTGGGCCCAGTGATAGCTGAAGAGGCAGAAAATGGGTTGTGATTATTGTGATTATTTGCATATTAAGCCCTTGTAGATTCTGAATGGCACCAAGAGGATTTTACACCTTGCTGGTGAAAACTGCTGATTTTAAATGATGCCGGGAAGTTGCTTTTACCATCCAATAAATGAGGGGAAGTCTGACAGAGTCCCACTCTGGGTGGTGAACTCACACCAAAATCACATTTCAGACCCATAAGGGATGCCAGGGAGGGAACTGCCAGGGTGACACCACTTTGTGTCCCCAGCAGGGAGGGAAAGCTGAGACCTCCCAGGGCTGGGACGCCTGGGCAGCACTCATGGCTTGTCCTGATCCTTGCTGATCCCCAAAAGCTCTTGGATTTCAGGAAGAGGTGGAAGCCTGAGGAATTTATTTGTCACTTGAGCCAGGGATGACCACCAGGAATGAAACCTGCAGAGCCCATTATTCCTTGTCGTGTGGGGAGCTCCTGTTTAATCTCACTGCTGCAGTGTGGGGTGGTTTGACATGAACTTCGTGCTGGTGGAATTCTCCTTATCAACAGACTATGGAATAACGTTGGAATAATATTTATTTGTATGGACAGAAGGGGTTGTACTTCAGGGGTGGCAGCAGCCCTTCCTCGAATCAGGTCTGACCTACCCAAAAGAAAAAACCCCATGGGCAGAGCTGGCAGAAGTTTAGTGTTCCTAAACATTTTTTTTTAGTGTTCCTAAATTTTGGGGTATTCGACACATCCCCATGCCAAGCAACAATGGAACAATTATTTTCTGAATCAAGATTAAAGTATCTGTGTTTTATCAAAGAGCCATGTCTGACAGGAAAAAAAAAAATTGAAAAACTGACAGGCATCTCTTTGCTATTATGTCTGGAAAAAGAAAAAAGATGTTAAATTAGAGAGAGGAAGAATTGCCCCACTAATCCTTCAAATTTCAACTGAACCAGGAGCAGATCTCATGAAACGCACTGTGTATGATAGAGAAGCCAAACATACCTGAGAGAACTCCTCAAGTGCATCATGGCCCAGCCCTGTGAAACACAAACATGTGCTCCTGCTGCTGCACTTGCACCGTGTGACAGAAGAGCTGAAATCAAGATACCAGCAGAAAAGCTGATTGATCTGGGAGGAGCGAGTGGGAACTCCTGGAAGGAGATGGTGAGATAGTGACAGCCTGGAATAACTCCAAACCCAATTGCAGCCCGGAGAAATTGGCTTTCTGTTGTTCCATGTTTTCTGTAATGCAAACCAGTGTGTGTGAGGGGGCTGGGGGATGGGATTGTCGTTAGGGGAGGCTTTTGCCAGCACAGTAGCTCAGTCAGACACCAGGGGATAATGCATTACACACTGATGCTTTCCAGGAGGTGGATTCCACCAGATTCCATCGGGAGGTTGTGTTCCCAAACCACACTTTCCCCTCTTGGCACGGCAAGGTGAAGATCCTGGCTCAGGGAAATGCCCCCACCTTGCTGCCATCCTCAGGTTTCACCGCTGCCCTCTGAGCTTCCAGGAGGGTGTTGGAGTTCAGACAATGGGGAAAGTGACCCCCTGGTCCTGTCACAGCTTAATCCCACCCGGGGAAAGGCTGCCTTGGCACTTCAAAGCTGCTGCAGGTCGGAACACTTGCGGAGATGAAAGCACTGAGCAGGGATATTCCTCCCCTCAGCCCTGCCCAGCTCCTGCTCTGCTCCCAGCTTTGACTCAGGAACCACTGCAGGAGCTCAGGAGGATGGAGCTGATGGTCCTGACAGCACCAGAGCTGTGTTTAACCCTTTGGGCACCCAGGGAAACAGAAGACCACTTGTGGCCATAAAGGAAACCCAAATACCTCGGTGCTGCACTGAGCAGTGGTGACACCCAAACCAAGTGACAGCGAGTGGCTCTGTGCTGCTGAGCCCTTCCCTGCTGCAGTTTCCAATTCATGCAATAAATTTGGCTTCCTGTTCTCTCTCCTTTGCTGCAGGACATGGCCACGTTCCGCTTCAGAGGGAGCAGGTGCTGATGGCTGCGAAACCCGAGCTGGGATCGATCGGAACGCATCTTAAAAACTCCCCCTTGCCAAGACGTGAAAGGGAGTCTGCAGAATGAGATTTTCTTCCCTTAGACCTGGAAAACCTGGTGGTGTCTGTGGTTTTGTAAAAGCTCTCATACTTTATTTATTTTTATTCCTCTGCTAGCCCTTGGGTACAGATTACTTTCGAACAAGCTGGTTTACTGTTTGCATAACACGGGCTTAAATTCAGTTAGAAATAGATCGTTTTTCAAGTAAAATTCCCCAGAAAATAATTACATCTATTTGGGGGTGTTGGGGAAAACATCAGAAATCTTTCTTGCTAAGGTCTGGTGACACCTGGCAATTAAAAATAAAAATCCACTTCATGATCCAGACCTTCCTCCTTCTCCTTGGGGACAGATTAAACGGAACTGCAGAAGTTTCAAACATACTTCTAAATCCAGCATCGTTTGCTTCTGGGTAGATTCTACATCCTACAAATTATTTCTTCCTGGGAAAGTGTCTTGGATTCATATTAATGAGGATTCCATGTTTGTGGTTAGGGGAAATTCAGTCTTGTGGCTTAAGCAGCCTCAGGACTCTCATTAAGTGCAAGAGGTTAATAATCTAAACTAGCAGTTAACTAGCTCTGGTCAGCAGAGCATTACTGCTTTTGGCTCGGGTGAGCTGAGCTGGTCCCTTGTCCTCTGCAGTGCCAGAAATGCAGGTGGAACGGACCAGAGCAGGTGAGCTGCACATGAGCCATTCCTGATTTTGGTGCTGGGGGAGAGGGTGGGAAATGTTTGGAGTGGAAATGAGAGACTGATGGGGAAACTGTGGGAGAGGAGGGAGGTGGGGTGAGCTCTTCATTCAGGAGAGGTTTGTCCTGTGCTGGTTTGAGATCCTGGCCCAGCCAAGGGTTCTGCACAGGAAAAACTCTCTTTTTTTGGTGGGAATAAGAGGTTGTTTTGCTGCAGCACAATTTAAATGTGCAGAACTCTCAGTGGTGCTTGGCTCTGCATGGGGAGGTGATTCATGTGTCCAGCAGGTCAGGACAGCCCAGGAAAAAATCAGGGAATTCCAGAGCACTGGTTGGAATGGAGCTCTGGAGATGCTCTGTGCCAACCTGCTGGTCGAGCAGCTCCACTTAGGTCAGGCTGCTCAGGGCTGTGGCTCAAACAACCCCGAGGGCAGAGCCTGCAGAACCTCTCTAGGATTTGGCTGCTGTCCTGATGTGTATTTGGGAATTCCATCTGGTGCCTGGTGTCCTCACCCCATTGCCTGAGCCCTCCAAGGAGAGCTCTGCTGCCATCTCTGCACCCTCTGCTCAGAACCAGCACTGAGCTCTCCACTTTGCCACCTCCTTGTGCCAAAAAGTGCCACCTCTCCCCAATTCTCCCTCCAAGCCACACTCCAGCCCCTGTCCTTTGGCCCTTCAGTCCTTTGGTGAACCCAAGCTGGACACAGAGCTCCAAACTCCATGGGAAAAGCAGGAAAGGCTCATTTTCCTGGCCCTGCTGGCTGCATCCCTACTGGGACAGCCTGGGATGTTCCTCCCCTACCCACCCACCAGCAGGATTAAGTTGCTCTGTGATTCTTTCAAGAGCCTGAAAGAATCAGCTCAGGTGTTGCTGACATTGAAGAATTGCTGCAGAAAGGGGGAGGGCAGTCACAAATTGGCTCTGTCCTTCTCCAGCCCACGGAAACTTTGGTTTTAATTGCCCAGACCCCAAGCAAATTAAAAAGAAGCAGCCAAATCAGTTAGCAGGCTGGCTTCCTGCAGTGTCCTGACAGGTCCCAGAGGCCTCTGCAGAGACAAGGTTTGGCTGGTTCCTGCCACATCCTCTCTGCCTAAATCCAGAGGATTTTAAAAGAGATTCTAAATTGTAAGAGATCTTTGTGCAGTTATGGAGTAGACTCTGCTCTAAATAAAACAGGACATGATCAGATACCTTAAAATGATGTCTCCCTGCCTTTCTAATGGGGTTATTTCAAGGATACAGTTTATTTCAGCAGCGTCTCCTCTTGGAATATCCACGGATTTATATTCTGGCATTTTTGGAGAAGAGATCCCCAAACATCCAGAAAAACACATTTCATTTCATCTCACTGAGCATCAAGCTGACAGCATATCCAAGATGTCTAGAAATCCAAAACATTATTGTGAAGAATCAGAGCCTGGGCTGAGATGACTGAAAGAAGAGCTCTTTTTGACCCTGGAGTGCTGTCCAGCTCCTGCTAACACAGCTCCCACCATGCCAAGATGCCTTTTCTCCTGCTGCAAAAGAGGAAAAAGCTTCATTATCTATGATTTTTGGGAGAGATGGAAATGTTTTCCTGTCTGGATCTCCCGTGGCTGTGATCTCCAGGCTGTCTCTGCCGTATCAACAGGCAGCTGAGGTGTGGTGGGAGCTGCAGGGGCTGCTCAGGGTGAGAGCAATGCTCAGAACACTCAGGAGCTCTTGCTGATGTGGTTTGGGGCTGTTCTGAAGCCTCTCTCTCCTCCTGACAGCCTCTGCACAAGCAGTTCCCCTTGGGAAGAAGTGCCTGGGACTCCAGCCTAGCCATACATCTCTGTCAAAATCCCTATGAATAAATTAACCTTTCTAAAGATTAGTGCACCCTAATACCTCAGGGTTTTTTTTTTCTTGTTTTTTAACAGAACAAATGCTAAAAACGCCTTGACAGACCTGGCTGGGGTTTGTGCTGTGGAGCATCTACAAGGGATTATGCTGTGAGTGGTGTTAAAGGCACAGCCATGTGATTGTGGCCAGCACTGGCTGCTCCCTTCCCCTGCAGAAGTGCTTTAGTGATGGCAAGACACACAATTATGAGTAGGAAAACCTCATTTGGGCAAATAATAAAAAATCCCAAAGAAAGCTCTCGTGCTTTTCCATTTAAAACACCTCAAACTCAGTGCTTCACCCCTGGTAGTTCCCCAGAAAAAGACACAGTGGGATCCAAACAGCTCTGAAGGTTTTGGGATGCTGGGAGAGCTGAAACTCTTGGTGGCCAAATGGGAACAATGGGCTCAGTGTCAGCAGCCCACCATCCCCTGTCCTGGAGGCTTTTCCCTCTTTCCCTCCTCCTCTCTAGCCCTTATTTTGGTAGGACAGACCAAAGGGAGGTCAGGTATCTGTGGCTCCATTCTCCTGCCATTGGATTGCTGGAATGGATCTGATCCTTTCCAGGCGGCCATTCCAAAAATGGTGGGGAGTGTTTTGATTTTTGATCCTTTCGAGATGAATTATGGGGAGGAAGCTGTCTGCTATCAGAGGAATTAGTCAAATTCCTTGTCAGATGTGCAATCCCATTAAAAACGCATTATCTGTTTTCAAAGCTTAAGGGTGGGTGTTGGTTGAGAGTCTTTAAAATATTATTGTAAACTTTCACTGAGGAAAAGTATTCCCGAGTCTTTCATGAGGGCTAATCCCACTTCAACTACCGTAAACCATCAACTTCTGGGGTGGCCTTCCAGCAGAGCGAGGCCAGAAAATGACATTATTCTGGGAAAATCCCCCTGGAAGATGCACACATTTGTTTTATGATGTCGTTAGCAGCTCCCAGCACTGAGCTGATTTGTTCTGATAATGATTCTGCTCCTCAAATTCTCCCTTGGCTTCCCTGCCTGGCATTTAGAGCTCCAAAATCTCCCTCCATCCAGGGCTGAACTCATCCCAAGGGAGATCCCCAAAGAGCCAGCAAAGAGTAAATTCATGACTTGTAAACTCCTCTGTCCCTAAGCTGAATATCGACAATGTAGGTGGAAGGAATCTCAGTCAAAGCTTTGAAGAATGTGTCCGTGGAGGGAAGCCACAGGATCTTCTGCGAGGGATTAACAGGATATCCTGGAGCAGTCAGTGTCTCTCATTCTTTGGAACACATTCCCTGGAATTCTTTTTATGAGCAGATAAAGGTGGCATGTGAAATTCTCTTTTTAAAGTGCCTATTAGCTGCAGAATCACACACTCTTCCTATTTTTTTGGTTGATTTTTGACATGTCAAAAGGATTTTCAGGAGAATCTCACCGATTTCTGACGCATTTCACTGACACCACAACCCCAGCACTGCTCCAGTTGGATTTACAGTGGCCATGGCAGGTCATCAATGATGTTCTGGGGCCAGCTGAGCTCTGTTCCACAGGTTATTTCCCCAGCCCTTTGCTCACTGGAATTATTATTCGACAACAGGGGTGACTCCATCACTTTTACTTGCTTCTCTGAGCACAGCTGGGGCGGCCAAGCACCTGCAAATCAGGCTGCACAGCAAAGACACACATTTTAATCATCAAAAAATGGGGTGGTCACCTTTTTCAGAGGAAGGAAACAGCTTTGGCTGGCGAGGTCTCCTCTCTAGACCTGTGCCAGCACCGAGGGCTATGTTTCATGTTACTTTGTTTTTCTGTTCCATGCAAGGAGTTGGCAGAAAAGAGGCAAATTCCTCAGGTCTGGCTCTCCCAGTGACCGTGTTTCCTGCCTGCATCTCTGGCAGGTGACTCAGTTTCCAGAACAGCTCCAGCCCTCGGTGTCACTGCAGGGTAATGGAGCCCAGATTGGTGCTTATCTCCTGAAAGATCTTAAAAATTCTGGGCTCAAATCACTTTGGACATCATTGCCAGTCCACCTGTTAAAATATTTTGTGGACAACAAAGTAAGAAAGGAAAGAACATCAGGAGAATTTGGGATATTGTGATGTTTTTGAGGGTTTGTAAGGCGCTTTGATTTTATTTGGATGGTGGCTGAACTCCCTGGAGATTATAATTGTGACCTGTTAACAAATGCTGGATAATGAAATAAGCTGTGTGGGAAGGTGAAAATCAGCATCATTCTTTCTTTAGCCGATTTATATAAAAAATCAGCCCACGATTAGAGTTTAAAGAGAGTTTCCCTCTTTGCTAAATAAATAAAAGAGCGCCAGGAAATATTCCCCTCCACCCTTCCATGCTCAGCAAGCAGTGAATCCTCAGAACCTCAGCTAATCTTTACCTTGCAAAATCCCCACCACTCTCTGCAGCCTTCTCCCACAGAGCTCCCGCTGCCCCAAGCATCAGAGGCAGAGCATTGCCCAGACAGCCCTACAACCAGGGCAAAGCCAGAAAATCAAGAAATTCCCTTGGATTCCAAGGGCTAAGCAGAGAACATGTGGTGCTCAGGTCTTCCCCAGGCAGCTGCAAACACAACTCACTGCAAAGCTGCAAAGCAGACACCGGTGGCACTCGAACGTTTCCTTCGCTGGAATGGCTTTATCTCAAAATTTTTATGTTATTTCAACAAAGTGGAGTGTTTACCATAAATAGCAGGGCCTGCAGAAAGCCTGCTGGAACACTCTCCCTACTGGGAAGCAGCAGGACCTCAAGCCTGAACCAATTTAGGGGCAGGCAGTGGCCATATGATTTTAATATCAACAAGTGGAGCAAATTTGTGAGTGGGTTGTTGGCTGTTTTCATAGCCAGGGGCACCTGCAACCCATCAACACGGCTCAGGCAACAAGGTGTCAATGCCCAGGCGGAATAATAACACGAATTTGGTGTGTGCAGGGATCACTCAGCCGCTGGGGAGGTGTTAACATGAGCGCGAGGAGGAGACCTCGCGGTGAAACGCTGGGATTTGTTGCTTGGTGGTTCAGTTCTCGGGGGTGAGAGAGGTGGGGTGTGGCACAGGGAGCGCCCTGGAAGGCTCTGATGGGTGGGGTTGGAGGTGGAGGTGGTAGGAAGGGGCTTTGAGTTTGTTTTGGGAGGCTGGAGAGAACTCCTGTGACACGAGGGTTGTGCAGCTCTGGGAGAATTTGGAACATGCACGAGGGGCAGGTGGATCTCAGCACAGAGCAGAGTCCCTAAAGTCACCCTAAAAGACCCTTCCACCCTCCTGGAAGAGTCCTGGCAGGATCCTTCCCAGCCATGTCCCGAGCTATTGCTCACATTTTTGGCAGAGATGTAATTTCTTGCCCTGTTTCATAGATTTCTCCCTCCTTGCAACATCCCAGAGGGTGATCTCAGCTCTCTGCTATGTTCCTTCCATTGTGTGCCAGCTTCAGGGCTGTGTTCCCATTTCTCTGAACCAGCACAGACCCACAGGGCTGTCACAAAGCCCTGGGCCTGTGCTTGAGGGAACACAGGTCACCTCCTGATCCCTCTGACCAACATCTGGGGCTGCTGGAGTTCCTTTCTCTCCGTTTGCCTTTCTTCTCTGTTGCTTTATTTCTTTATCCAGGTTGGGAATGTTGGGGATGTTCAGCCTGGAGAGGAGGAGGTTGTGTGAAGACCTCTTGGAATGTTCCAGGATCTGAAGAGGCCCTGCAGGGAAGATGGAGAGGGATTGTTCATCAGGAATTGGAGGGAGAAAACACCTGGCACAGGTTTCCAGAGAAGCTGTGGCTGCCCCTGGATCCCTGGAAATGTCCAAGGCCAGGTTGGACAGGGCTTGGAGCACCATGGGACAGTGGAAGTGTCCCCATGGCAGGGGATGGAATGAGAGGAGCTTTAAGATCCTTTCCAATCCATCCCATCTCATGATTCTGGGATTCTGTTGCTCAGCAAGACTATTCACCCTTCCCTTCCTTGGTTCACACCCACCCTGGGCACGTGGGGACTTCTCTGTGCCCATGGGCACATCCTGCACATCCCAAATAACCCCAACCTCCCTTCTCCCCACAGCTGAACCCCCCTGAGCCCCCATTCTGCTCTGCCAGTCCCTGTTTCCTGTCACTTGCCATGGCCTCTTCCCTGGAGGTAAGAAAATAACCTGGAAGGCTCTCTCCTTCCCAGTGGTAATCTGTTGTTTTGGCATCCTGTGAATGACTGGTTTCAGGCGAGTCTGTCAGTGGCCCTTGCCAGCAACCAGGTTTTGGATGTTTGCTTTGGGAACATTTTGTGGTTGAGTGGCTGTGTTCCATTCCACATGTAAACACGGGCGAAAACTCACATTTAACAGTTCTAAACACTTGGACCCTGGTCAAAGGGGCTACTCCGCTTCTCTTTATTTAAAACACTGAGATTTTGCATAAAGTACAGAACAATTTAGTAGCAGGAATGCCCTGGACCTGCCAAACGTATGATTTTGTTTGATTTTATTTTTAAAAAAAAAAAACTGCCTAGCGCACAAACCCAGCCTTTATTTGGAAGGAGATATGGAGCAAGCACAGCTTAATTGACTCTCAGACTGTACAATTGGAGTCATGTCTAAAAGCAAAGCTGCCTTTCCCCTCGGCGTGTGCTCATACTGGAGGCCACTTTCCACTCTGATTTGCATGGGTTGAAACCACAGTAACTCCCCACAGGACTGTGCCAGCGTGGCTGGAGGTTGGGGCTTGGTTCTGCAGCGATTTCAAGCTTTGTTTTTGGTTTCCCCAGTCATCTGCTCTGCTCCCAGTGATGCCAAGCTGGGACGACCACGTGCAGAAAGCTGGCTGCAGCACCAGGGCCTCGTGTCTGCTCAGCATTTTTCCAAATCCAGGCCTTTTCCTGCTTCTTTGTGTGGCAGGAGATGAATGTGTTTGGCCCTGTGTGTTTGGGCAATTTTGGGATGGTTTGTTCAGGACCAGCCCTTCAGCACTGAGCTCACACTCATGAGGAGTGCAAGGGGTGCTGCTGATGTCCTTACATGTATTTATGGTGAGCTGACATCCACTGTGCAAGGAAACCACCATTGCCAGACCTGTTTAGCTCTAAATATGTCCTTCAAGCCTCCAAAATTAGGGTTTTTCCTAGTGAGGAACCCATGAGCAGCATGTGTTTCAGGCTGTGCAATTTAAGGGCACCTCTGGCTGATTGAATTCTTGTGAGTTGTCATGCCCAGACTGGAGAGGACTGAAGATCTCTGGTAGCACTTGTTGGTGCTCCCCAGCTTGTCTGCTCACATGATGCTGGAAAACTGCCTCATTTCCAGCTGCTAAATTGCATTCAAAGGCCATTTAAAATACTTTCCTAATAAAACTCGCCTATAAAAATAGTTACTATAGCTGCTGCAAGGATGTTCTAGGAGCTGGTCCAACAGACAGTCCCCAGTGAGATGAGATCCACCCTACTAAAAAAAGCTGAGAAATTGCAGCCTTAGCAGGATTTCCAGCAGGATTTCCAGCAGGAATGAGCAGCAGCAAAGCGGCAGGGGAAGTGTTAATCAAACCTTGGGTTCTCTTAGTTAATGCACAGTCACTGCTGCAGCTGATGGATCAGATAGGGAGCAGGGCTGCTTGGGTAGGGTTTCCGAGCTGTTTAAACGTGTTACAGCTTGGCTTTTAAAGTAGAAGAGCTTGGATTAATTGAGTAAGTGGCACTTAAGAGATTGCAGTTTAGGAGTGTGGCTAAACACAGCCTGGGTGTTCGCTGGCTTTTTCCCTCTCTCAGCCTGTGGCTGCACTTTTTCCCCGTGGCTCTGGCTGGGGACACAGCAGAGCTGCTGCAGCTTTTCTTGCCAGGGAGCTCAGACATGCAGCTGTTTGCATGCTTTGATCACAGCAGATAGCAGAACGAGCAGACCCAGTGCTGATGAAAACTCCATTTTTTTTGTTATTCAGAACCTTCTCTGCTAATCCCAGCCCAGCTGCTTGGGCTCCCAGCAGGGGCAGGGAGCAGATGGAACCTGCTGAGTCCTCTTTCTGCCCAGGTACAACCATTCCCTGTTGGCCCTTCCATTCCCAGCGTGCTGGAAATGCAGCTTTTCAAGGAATTATTTCTCTCTGGATGCAGCAGAAGCTCCTGGGGGTGATATTTCTTTCAGAGCTTGAACATTTCTGAGCTTCTCAGCATTTCCCTTCTCATGCAGAGGAAAAGGTTCTACCTCAGCCCCATCCACACTGCTGATGATTTAATTGATCCTTCTGCCATCATGAATTCCGCAAGGAAAACCCTCCCAGGTCTTTCTAACTCTCTTCTCCTTCTCAGCACTTTGTCCCAGGACAGAGATTGTTTTTGTTCCTCTTTGGCCATGCCTGGTGCATATTCCAGCTGCCACAAATAGCTCAACCTCTCTTCTTCATCAAGACTTTTTCCTTCTGTGCCATTCCAGGGGCAGACAGAGCTGGATTCTCTGGAAGATTCTGGATTCTCTGGAAGATTCTGGATTCTCTGTACAGAAGGGAATCAGGAGCAGAAGGAGCTGTCAGAGAGCTTCTCCCACTCCAGAGTTTGTACAGAACTGGGCATTTTGGTGTGTTTTCAGGGGGGATTTAAGGACAAACATTGCAGGAACTCCTCCTTCCCAGACTTAAGCCCATACCAAGGATACAAGTGCACATCTCCAGGCACTCCTGTCATTCTTAAAAAGCTTTTTACTGTTCTGCTCCTCCCCCAAAAAGTGGAATAGTTTGATTATGCCCTTCAAACCAGTGTGATTTTTTATGAGTCCTTTTGGAAATGGGTGATTTTAAATTTTTTTTATATTTATTTTTTTCTCTCTCACCCTCTCCTTGCTCTCTCCTCAGTCTTTGCTTGTGAATTCCAGAAAGCAAATGTTGCACCACTTTGTTCTGTGGTGAAATCCAACCTGGGACACTCGGGGTTGATGAAAATAAAGCAGCAGCGATGGAGCAACAGGAGGTGCAGACTTTCTGCCTTTGGAATGGGCTCTGTTCCTCTGGCTGCAAGTGGAAATTGTCCCAGTTGGGGATGCTAAAACATTGATTTCTCCTGCTAGAAAATTGCTTTCGGTGAATTTATTCTTTTTTTTAAAACTTACCTGGCTTTGAAATGTATTATAATGTAAATTTTTAGGCTGCTAATTGAGCTATTTTAGCAAGACCTAAGATTACAGAAATGGTCTCCAGGAATTAGTTTCTTCATTTTTGTTTTTATGGAAAATCGCAGCACAGGAAGTGCTGGGGTGTTTTTCAGTGAATTCAAAATGAAATACAAGAACTCTTCCTTTTTAAATTGTCTAATTCAGGCGTGGGCATTTAGAATGAGATTTTTCCATCCCATTTTCTAACTGCCTTAATTTCTGATCTCTCATAAGAGGCACAACATAGAGGGATATCATTTATTTCATCCTTCTGCCTTCCTAGAATATTAAACTTCAGGCTTTTGGGATCATTAACTGAACAAGATCTGTGTAACGCTGACCTGACCCAGATTATCCAAATTAACAACAAGATTATTTATTTAAATAAATAAACAAACCTCGAATTTTTTTCAGAAGTACCATAAGTGTTGGCAACACATCTCAGCTTTAAAGGGACATTTGTGCTTTTCCTTGTGGCTGCCACTACAACTACCATTTAGGACACATTTAAGATGTGATTTTTATAATTTGCAAGCACTGAGCTTGAAAATTATTGACTTCAGCGATGCTCAGCCTGCATGGAAATCAATAAATATTTAAGACCTCACTGCAAGCCTGTAGTTTTCAGTGTGATTTCCTGCCTTGCCAAGAAATATTTTGACCACAATAACACTCTTTGCCAGTAGGTGGGGTTCCAATCCTGCCAAAAAAAAAAACCCCAAACTGGGAAAGCCTTTCCAGGGCTGCTCGCTCCTCTCGCACTTCCATCCCCAAGCTGGCCACATCTGGAAATGTTTGATTTGATATAGTGTCGTTTTACATTGCAGAAATGAGCGTAAGCGGTTTCTTAACCCACCAAGTGAGAAACGTGATCTGGGTTTTACTACCGACCCTTTAAATAAAAACCAGATCGCTTATTAAACCATTATCTATCAAGGATATGGGGAGGGCTGGAAGTATCCCAGGATCAGGATGGGAATTGGAAAGGACACATTTCTGTCTACTGTCCGAGCTGAAATACCTCACAGGAGGGGAAACAAATGCAGCGAGGCAGGAGAAGGGAAAAAATCCATCTCCTCTCCCTGAATCTGCCTTGGCTGAATCCTGGACTTTCCGGATTGGGAAAGTGCTGAAATGTGTTATCAGGTGGTGTTTGTTAGCAGGGCTGGGGGAAAACCTTCTCTGTTGGGCAGGAATGGATCAGGGGATGGCAGTGCATCCCAAATGCTTCCTCAGTGCATCCCAAAAATCTCTCCTCAGTGCATCCCAAATCCTTCCTCGGTGCATCCCAGATTCCTTACTTGGTGCATCCCAGATTCCTCCTCAGTGCATCCCAAATCCCTCCTCAGTGCATCCCAAATCCTTCCTCGGTGTATCCCAGATTCCTCCTCGGTGCATCCCAAAAATCTCTCCTCAGTGCATCCCAAATCCATCACTCAGTGAATCCCAAATCCTTCCTCAGTGCACCCCAAATTCCTTACTCATCCCAATTCCCTCCTCAGTGCATCCCAAATTCCTTACTCAGTGCACCCCAAATCTCTCCTCAGTGAATCCCAAAAATCTCTCCTCATTGCATCCCAAATCCTTCCTCATTGCATCCCAAATCCTTCCTCAGTGCATCCCAAAATCCTTCCTTGGTGCATCCCAAATTCCTTACTCAGTGCGCCCCAAATCTCTCCTTAGTGAATCCCAAATTCCTTACTCAGTGCATCCCAAATCCTTCCTTGGTCCATCCCAAGTCCTCCCTCAGTGAAAGACAGAGAGAGCAGCAAACTGCTGCCTTTCAAACAGAACTCAGAATTGCTGCACCCATTGTGCCACCTCTGAAAGTGTCACTTTGTCACCCCCTGGGAGCTGCAGCTCATTTCTGTCTCCCAGAGGATTCACCTGGATATTCCCACAAATCCCTGTTTTCACCCCTCTTGGAGTGCTGTCCCCTCCCTGACAAAGTCACATCCCTGACAAAGCTTTGGCTCCCCGTGAATTCTGACAGTTGGCATCAGAAACAACACAAAGATCAGCTCTGAGATGGATTTTTTTTTTTTTTTTTTTGGCCCTCATGTTGCATTTAAAAGCTCGGATTACTCCGGCTGTGTTACATTGCATCACACTCGGCTGGGTGGATGTGTCACAAAGCTGCCTGGTGTAATTTCACCCTGCAGAAATGCACCAGAATGCCCCCGAAAAATGATATTTCATGCTTGCCAGCTAACGCCTCGGCCAAGATTAAATCCCCCAAAAGTAGGTATGTCCAATTGTTCGTTTGGATCAGCAAATAATTCATTACCCACATTATCTTTTTTTCTTTTTTTTTTTTTTTTTTGGAAATGTCACCCCCGTGTTGTAAATCGCTACAGGGCCTGCTTAAAAATGCCAGCGTGGGGATTTGTTTGAAAGGGAAAATTAAATTTTAGGGTCAATTCACACAGTAGTTTTCCCCCTAAAGCAGGGCTGCCCAACTCCAAAGGCAAAATGCCTGCCTGGAGGATTTCCCTGAATTTAAGCAGTGATTCTCCCTGGGCTCAGTTGATTCATCTGGAGGCTTGGAAAGCCCGAGGGGAACAAACTGGGAATTGTGAATGGAGCTCCTGGATCCTCCTCTCTGCTCTCTTTTTGTGAATTATCTCAGGGAAAAGGATCATTCTGCTCTCACTGGGCCTCAGTTTGCCCATCTGCAGGAGCTCAGGAGATTGCTGGGGCAGCAAGGTGAAGCCTGGCTTTCCTAATTAATTCCTTCAAGGGAATGAATTATGTCCTTCCTGGGATGAAGGGGCAATTTTGGGATGTGGATGATGAGGAGAGACTCAGAATCTCATCAATCCAACCCCTGGGAGAGAGAGACCCCAAAATCCCACCCTGAGCATCCCTGGGAGTGATGTCCAAAAACTCCTGGAGCTCTGGCAGATTTGGGAATGTCACCATTCCCTGGGGAGCGTGGGCAGTGCTCAGCACCCTCTGGGGGAAAAAATCCCCCAAAATCCACCCTAAAGCTGCCCTGCCACAGCTGCAGGTGATGGGAGAGGTCAGCACTGTGTCTGGAGTTCAGGAATTCCCTTGCTGAGGTTAAGGGAAGGCGACCAAGGAGCTGCTCAGGTGGGAGCTGCTCCTGTCCAGGGAGAGGGAAAGGCAGCTTCCCTCCAGCCGTGTGGCAAGAGAGGCTGGGAAAGGCAGGGAAGGGGAAGAGAAAGCCCAGGATTTCGTGTGGCAGCTCAGGTTGCTGACAGGGCTGGGGAATGGGATGAGGAGGCCAGCTGGGGACAGCCTGTGCCCTCCTGCTCCCTGGGCAGAGCTGCTGAGGGGGAGAGCAGTGTGTGGGGAGGAGAAGTGGGGTTTGGGGTGATGCCAGACTGGCTGGAGGGCAGGCAGGGAGTTTTTGGGGCACAAGAGGGGTTTTCAGTGTGCACAGGAAAGCCTGAGGCTCTGCAGAGCTGCTGTCTGTCAGCACAGGGAGGTCCCAGGCTCAGGTTGGGTGTGATTTTTGACTAAGAATTACCTCGAGAAATGAGTTCCTGAAACACTGATGGAACTGGGGAAATCAGAATCCAGGTGGCACCTTATGCTTGGGAATTATTTCATGGAGAAGAGAAGGATGTGTGGAGACCTCACAGCACCTTCCAGGGTCTGCCAGGGGACCAGAGAGGGACTCTGCATCAGGAACTGGAGTGACAGGACAAGGGGAATGGGTTCAGGCTGAAAGAAGGGAAGTTTAGGTTGGATTTTGGGAGGAAATCCTTCCCCATGAGGGTGGTGAGCACAAATTGACCTTTTCTTGGCAGTGATAACTGAAAATATTTCGCCATAATGTAAAATTAGGGACATTCCAACAGCTACAAGTGTTGGGAATTTCCCTCTTATCAGAGTGATGAGATTAAGGATCATCCAGTGCCACCCCCTGACATATCCAGGGACACCTTCCACTGTCCCAGGTTGCTCCAAGCCCTGTCCAGCCTGGCTTTGGACACTTCCAGGGATCCAGGGGCAGCCACAGCTTCTCTGGGCACCCTGTGCCAGGGCCTGCCATGTGTGCCAGACACATTAATTAGCCACCTAATTAACCTTTTTTAAAGCCTCTGTGTTAATTCAGGAAGGAAGATACATCCAGGTGGTTATTACCATTTAATTGCTGCGTTTTGCCCATAGAAAGTCCCACAGAATATCCTGAATATCCTGAGTTTGGGAAAGACTCACCAGGACCATCGAGTCCAACATCCCCTTGTTGTTGGGGCATCACTCAAACTTAGGGTTTGCTGTCGTTGGGAATGTCAGGAAGTCCCATTTGTGGGGAATAAAGCAGGATTTATTTGCTGCATTAGTTAATGGCACTTCCTCTCCTCGGCCAGCATTCCGACTAGGGGGATGGATCTCAGGCAGAGCAGCAAAACTCGTGGTAACACTTTAACAGGATTTATTAAGTTTGTTTGCTTGAATAAACATCAGAATCCTCAAGCACTTCCTCTTCTGATTAACAAGGAGCTTGGTTGCCTGACACTGCATTTTCATCATGTCATTGGGTGTGTTTATCTTCAAATTCCTTCACAGATCCCAAATTTTATCTTTTTTTAGGTGGCAGGATGGATATGGACCCTGAAGTGAGCACCTGTGTTGGTGAGTTCCTCAGCTCGTGGGTCACTCAGTGTTTCTCCAGCTGGATTTAAAGCCATTGCAGTCAGGTAGGTTCAAAAGATTCCTAAATCCATCAATCTGTGTCCCCAGTATGCAGCAGCACAAATCTGCAAGACATTTACTCAACACAAACCCTGTCCATGCTAATTTTAGGAGCCATTTTTACATCACTGAGAGTGGAAAACATCACAGACCTTCACTGTGAGCATCAGCTGGGAAGAAATAATATTGTGATTCATGTCCAGGCATGAAAGTTTATAGTTATTATTTAATGCCTGTTACACCTCAATCCCTGTCTGTGTGTGGAGCTTGTTTGCTGCTCATGTTTCTCCTCATGCTTTATATTCCATTTCTGCCATCTCTCCCCTCTTGCCTTGCCCAGGTAATGAGCTGTTCCACATTTGGGGCTAATTAGGGGAAATTCCAGGCTGCTGATAGAGTCACACACTTTGATTTTCAGACCTGTGTCATGAGAAAAATCCTTTAAATTGGGGTTGAATTTTGGGATCCATAGGTTTCATTCCAGCCTGGAGTGATCCTCTGCTAAACCTCTTCTCTAAGCTTATATATTCTACTTATACTACACATACCTTTGTGTTTTTGTAGAAAATCTCATAGGCACTACTCAATAATTCTAGTTTTTGAAACGCTCTGAATGCCTCCCATTGAAACTTTTTCACTCTGAACCATCTTTCCATGCCTATATTGAAAATATTAACAGCCTGTTTGGGAAAGAAAAAGAAAAAAAACCCCAAGTTTCCATGTCCGTATGGAAAATGACTGAAGGGTATGGACGGAATTAGGGTTTGCCTGTTGGAACATTAACAGATTTGTCACACTGCTAGTCCCAGCTAATCCATGCAAAGTTGGGCAGAAAGCAGTTCAGGGTGGATTTGGGAGCTCCTGGCTGTCCAGAGTGCAGAGCTGAGATGTTCCTAAAGCCTCCTAAATGCCAAAATCCTGATTTCCACCTGGAAATCACCTGCTGGGGAAACCTTCTGCATCTTACAGAACAAAGCTTGGACATGTAAATCCATTTCTCTTCATCAGGGATTGATGGAGAACCAGGATGTGCCCCAGGAAAAGGTGTGGGAAGAGCTGTCTCATGGATCTGGAAGAGCCTGAGGAAGGGAAAACAGTTGAAACAATGCAGAAGGGTGTGAGCTCCCTGCCCTTCCTGAGGGGTTTGTACCCCAGCAGGTTGGGGTGACAGAATTCGGCTGAAATGCCCAAATTCTTCTGGGTTTTTGTCACAGCTGAGACCCCCAAAGTTGGAGGTGCTGTGGGTAAATGTGAGACCCAAGAGACCTCATCCTTGTTCAGCTGGGAAAACAGTGCTGAGGGAAGGGCAGATCTGCTCTGCCTTAGACTGACCTTATTATTTTATCCAAACAGGTCTCTTTTTGAATCAAAATGCAGATGCCAAAAATTTCCTGCAATTTCCCTATCTGTATTCATCCAGAGAAAACCCAGGAAATCAGTGCATCTTGCTGCATTTCCCACTGCACACGCAGGATTAAGGATGAGCTGTGCTGCACGCTGAAGCTGGGCTTTGATCTCGGGGTGTTCCTCTTTAATTTCTGGGGTTTGTAGCTTTTATCCCCAAATCTTTCCGCCTGGGAAATGGGGATTTATCCACACACCTGAAGCACAGAGCCAAGAGAGACAAAGGCTGAAATGCAGAGGCTGCAGGAGGTTGGCACTTTCCTTTTGTAATGTAGGGTTTGTTTTTTGGTTTTTTTTTTCAGTTGTTGCTGCATTCCAGTTCTGATCCTATCTGTTAATATCCCAGCTTGGCTTCACTCCCTCCGAGTTTGATGTCCCAACTTTTCCTTGTTAGCACCAGGAAATCATAAGCTTCCAGTGAGTGATAGCCAGTGGGCCTGGGATTGATTACAAACAAAAAACCCCTAGATAAGATCATAAATTTAACCCATCCCTGTGATGTGATCGTATCAGGATTCAAGAACGTCTCAGAGTTGTTTCCGATTTTTCAGCCACTTCATCTGGTTTCCATCCACCCCAGCTGGGAGCAAAGTCCTCTTGCGGTGGACTCTAATCCATGCCAGCCTGGGCTGGGAAGAACCCCTCGTTTCTGTTATTATTGTATTATAAAATGGATAGAAATGCTTTAGACAGGATAGATGTTTCGAGGAGGATCAGCTCAGGCAGTGCTGAGATAAAACTGACTGGTGAATGAGAGCACAGGGCTGATTTCCCACCCTCCCTGGACTTTGGCTGCGTCTGGATGAATTCAAAATGCTTTTTTCACACCCTGAAATCACGAGGAGGAGCACTGGAGATAAAATGTGGTTGAGAATTCACCGAGAAAAGCAACTGAACCAAACCAGCCACGGTCACACCCCGCAAACCCAAACCCTACCATATTCCATCCCCACTCCTCCACCCCACCAAGAGATTTCCCTCTACAAACTGCTGCATCTCACTTTTTACATTCCCCCTCCATCGCAGCTGCCAGCTTCCCCTGCTGGAAATGACTGCTGGGCTGCATCCCCCGTGCCTGGAGCAGACTGAACTCTCCACCTTGGGCGGCGGCGATGCGCTGCCATCCATCCTGCAGCCCCCTGGCACCAGGTGATTTAATGTTACTGTGGCTTTAACGGCCTCATCGCTGCTCTGGCTGCACAGTAGTTGTCTCCTGTGTGACTGTGCCTGGGAAAATCTATTACTGGAGTGCCATTAATCTGAGGCTGCCGCCTCTGGCACTTTCTGACTCTTCTATTTAATGGGCCTCTGCTTCCGGAGCTCTGGAGACATGCTGTTTTCCTCTCTTGATCAGCTTTGTTTAATTATCAAAATATTTGATGCAGAAAATTGACATTAGTTGTGAAGGTTCCTGCCTTCCTCCTCCTCCTCCTCCTCCTAGCTCTCCCTCCCAGCTCTGCAGTGACATTGGGATCTTCGGTGTGTTCCACCTTCACCAAAAAATGGAAAATCCCTGGAATTGGTGAGCCACAGGTTCCTGCTGTGAGTCCTGGGCACTCAGACCTGCCTTTTGTCTCCTTTCTGCACAGGTGACAGTGCAGCCAGCTGGAA
The DNA here is from genome assembly GCA_024500445.1 of Entomyzon cyanotis. Taxonomy (NCBI): domain Eukaryota; kingdom Metazoa; phylum Chordata; class Aves; order Passeriformes; family Meliphagidae; genus Entomyzon; species Entomyzon cyanotis. The sequence continues at coordinate 3,089,581 of JAKEPQ010001025.1, forward strand.
TTTTGGGAAGTCTGGGCAGAGGGAAGGGAAGAAGCCACACAATTCTGTGTGGCTCCAGGCTGAGCTAACCCATAAGTGAAAGCTCAGTGAGGTTCAAAGTCATGGAAATCCCTCAGAGCTGAGATCCCCACTCTGCCTTCCTTCTCCTGCTGCCAAAGCTGGAAGCTTTAGGGGTTTCAGGGGTTTCAATTCCATCTTGCTGACCACATTCCTCCTTCCAGGGCTTTGGGATGAACCAATATTTATGGCTAAAACAAAGATTATGGGGTAACCCTTGTATTATATATTTCAGTATCTTCACAGGTGGAGAATTCCTGCAGAAGTCCTCACATTAGCCCAAAAATCCATCAGTAGGGAGAAAGCAAATTCAAAAAAGGTATATTATTGTTCTCACTGGATGTCCTGAGCTGCTGGAGCAACCCTCACATGGAATTGCTCTCCTGTGCCATGGAGCATGGATGCCATTATGGAAAATATCCTTTTTCCAGCCAAACTTGGCTCCTCACAACCACCCAAATTTCTCCTTCCCACCTGCTCTGCTTTCTCCACAGGACACACACAGGCAGAGTAAAATACAGATGGGGCCCATAAATGTGACCCAACTCCCTATTACGGTGATTTTCAACAATTAAATCACATCCCAGCAATAATTATCCTCTTTCACCAGCAAAACCTGACATGCTGCTGTCACCCTCAGACTGGGATTAGTTGCTGTTTGATGTTTGTGTAGTTGATTTGGGTCTTTAGATATAAATATTTCCACTTCCCCTCATTAATTACATTAAAATAATTACGTGTATTAATGAATTCCTATCAGAAGGCTGTCAGAGAAGCTGCGGTGTTTGAACAAAGCCTTTTGCAGTGAAAAATAAACAACATTTCACTGGAGCCAGAGCGTTTTGCAGAAGGACACGGATTTTAATGAGGAAGCTTCTGGGCATCAGAATATTTTCTCCAGCCAAAGGCAAAGGGACACTGAAGGAAGAGGTGACCGGACAGGAGTGAGCTCTGCCACTGCACAGATGATTTTGTTTTCACCCCATGCAAATAGAAACAAGTCCAAGGTCTCCAAACCTCGCAGAGCTTTGCTTTCAGCAGCTCCAGGGCTGCATCCTCACCTCTGTCAGGGATGAAGCAGGGGATGTGCCTCACTTTGCCCAATAGACAACCAAAATGGGGCTTTTTGGGCTCAGGTTTTGAGCAAGTTTTCAGCAGAGAAATAAATCTGCCTTAAATAAAGGGGTAAATGGGTGATTCACAAAAGTCTGACCTGTCAGTGACTGCTCCTTGGCTGTATCATAAAAAAAAAGAGAAGAAACAAGGTTTATGGGTTCTTTCCCCTTCCTCCTCCTCTTTGCAAGGTTTATCCTTGTGTGGTTTAAACTACTCAACCCTTCTCTCCCTTGGAATATTTTTGTGGAAGTCAGTGGAGTTACCTGTGTGTAATTCTGGAATAATCCCTGGCAGGCAGCTCTGGATCACTCAGATAAATGGGGAATGCACTGCAAGAAAGAATCAAACCCAGGCTCTCCTTGTGAATAACCACAGCTGAAAGATCAGGGAGAAACCCCAGTGCTGTTTGGGGCTCAGAAATGCAAAGCTGCTCTGGAAACAGGCATCACCCGTTTGGGCATCAGGAATACCTCGAGCTTCCTTTATGCTGCAAACGAAAATAATCGTAAAGATACAAACCACCAAGGTGCAAAATGAGCTTTCCAATTCATAAGCACAAGGCACCGCAAGTTAAAAACCTCTTGGTTTCTTTGCAGAGTGCCCCAGGCAATAGTTTTCATCTATATTTCTCCATGGTCAGAAGTCAGAGCAGACCACTGCTATCTAAGACCTTGACTTTTTTTCCCTGACAGTTACAATTATTACAGCCCGGGGGACTCATTTTCTCAGTCTGGCCACCCGCTGACCTAGCCTGCAACCAGAATACACTTTAAAACAAACAAACACCAGCTCAGCTCCCCTCTCCTCCTCCTCCTCCCCCAGCCCCTGGAATATTTTCACACCGCACCCCTGGCAGAAGGATATTAGCCACTATTGCTGAAGGCACAATCACATTATCAGCACCATTCTCTCTCCCTTTCTCCCTCTCCTCCCCCCAAAAGATAAATTTTTTATGTTGCTATTTTCTTCTCTTTTGTATTTGGCATTCGATATTTACGTGATGAACTGCAGAGCTGCTGCTAAATGGGCTCTGATACAACTTAATAAATACAGAACAACATCCAGGCTGCACGGCATTGCCTTGTCCTGAGCTCCTCGGGATCCTTGGAGATAATGGCTGCTAAATGAGAGTTAAGCCTTCACCGTAAGGAAAACAGATATTTATCCTGGGGTAATTAATAGGATGGAATGAGCTGCTTGATAATCCTGTTTGCTCTGTTTCCCCGATGGTGTTGGAGCACCAAACTCCTCGGGATGAATTTGTAAGGAATGCACAACTCAGGATTTTTTTACCTGCGTGCTGTTGTCTGCTGCTGCTGCTGCAGCCAGGAAATGTCCACAGGCAGAGCCTTGGCTTTATTAGGCCAGATTGAAGAGAGAAGGCAGTGAACTGGACTGAATTCCCATGGAACTGAGGGGATTCAGTGAGCACAGAGAGAGCAAATCCAGGGGTTGAGCCTCACTGAAGAGAGAAGGAGAGGGGAGAGAGCATAAAAGGTACAGAAGGAGGGAGAGATGCCAGGGTCAGGTAGATCCTCCAGCCATGGAGGTGTCTCACTTTCCCCTGAAGTGCACAAACCTTTCTCTGTTCTCACAGTTTAACGTTTCTAAAGTTTTTTCCAAATTTTAGCATCTTTAATATTTTTTTTATGCACAGACAGCAATTCAACCTGGGTAATTTCTTATCACACAATTGACAAAATATTCCACACACACACACACACACACCCGTGCCAGGCAAACATCCAGTGAGGTTTCCCAGCTGAATCATCACTCTGTGTCCTGGAGACATGGAATCACAGAATACCAGAATGTTTTGGGTTGGAAGAGACCTTAAAGGTCAACCCATCCCAAAACTCTGTCCAGGGCAGAGAACCTCCCTCAGATCCCATTTGGGCCCAGTGAAGATGTTCACAAAATGCTCTTTCTTCAGGTTTCTTCAGGCATTTCCTTAGCCAACACTGGGATCTCTTTCATGGAATTAGCATTTGCTTGTTTAATTCCTGATAAAAAGACTGGTCAGAGTGTCAGAGGGTAAAAAATTGGGATGGAGTTAACCTGTGAGAGTTGAGCAGCTGAGATTCACGAGGTAACTTCAGTTCCTCCACTACACACACAAAGGTTTTGTTATCTTTCCAGGAAGAAAGGAGAGATTATCCCAGAGTTTGACTCAACCACAGAAGAACGTTAAACAAAATGCTCCAGCAATCTCTAAAATCGGGGTGCTTTTGAGATGAGCTGTTTTCCCTGTGCTAACAGAGATGGGAGGATGAACTCCTGCCCAAACACAGGGGACACATATGGAGGGACATTCAGGATTCATTCCCCCAATTCCCCCCTACTTTCCCTTTCCAAAACGCCTCTCTTTTCTTCGCCAGCCCCTTTCCCGACTGTGTCCTAATTGCTGAAACCCTGGGCACAAAGTGCCATCAGCCCAGACTCACACAAGATGCAAAACTTTGCAACACAAAGCCGCCGCACAAAGAGCTCGCCTCCATAGAAACCCGTGCTGAATGCCAGGAGGAATCCCACAAAACTTTGCTTCCCAATGCACCCCGGGGATGCCGAGCTTGTTACCTCCTGTCACCAGCGCTCTGGGAAGGAAAACCACCCAAGACCCGAAAATTCAGAATTTCGGGGAGTGTCGCATCCCGAATTTCGGGGAGTTTCGCATCCCGCAAAGAACATGAGGAGAACCTTTGAGTTCCCCGTCGAGGCTCCTGGAAAAGCCTCAGGTCTTTCAGCCCTTCAGATCCGGGATGTGGAGGTATTTCCAATTTTTGACAGGTGACTGTTGCGGGGCTGTCAGAGCTGCCAGGGGTTATCTGGATTTAGCTAAATGATCCCGGAGAACAGAACCACAAAGCGCATTCAGAGATCTCCCCGCTCTCCGCTTGTTTAGAGACAAGCCATCCCCAACTCATTTGAAACCCTTTTGATTGCATTCACACCCTCGTGCCAAGCCCTGAAAGATTTACTTTGGCTCTTGCGGGAAGATGGAAAGCACATGAATGCGTGGCGGCCCGCCAGCTGCGGGTGAGCTCTGAAAGCGCCGCGACAATGCGGGGTGACAAGGGACAAACGTGAATTCAGTGCCCTGACATGACCAGAAAGGGGTTCTGGCACTCCGAGGGATGCTGGAGGTTCTGTCCAGCGGCTGGAGAGGGAGCTGGACATCACAGGAGATAACAACACAGGGAATAACAACTCCTCCATCGCCAGCCGCAGCTCCACACGTGCAGATCCAGCTGTTCTCTGCGCAGATCCAGCTGTTCTCCCCTTCCCCACTCTTCCCCGCTCTCCATCTGCACAGGAGAAGCCCCAGCCGGACTCATCCCAGCCAAGGTGCCCCGGTGGCTGCTGCGTGCTCCTTGCAGATGTTGCCGTAATTTTGTTGTGGTACAATTTGACGTACGGCTCCCCGCTGCATCCGAAAGGGGCACATTATCTCAATTAATGTTTCACGGCAAACATGGCACTGATAGTATTCATGGGACTAAAGACTATTACCATTTGCATGGTGACTAGCACAAGAATTATGACTATGTGTGTTTTCCGCAGCAAAATTCGCCCTCAGGCTCCCTTTTTTTTTTTTCTTCTTTTTTTTTTCCCTTTCCCCTTTTTGGCTTGTGACAATGTTCCCTTTTTTCTTCCTCCTTCTGTTTTGATTTCTACTTAAAGTTTTATGGCTCTGTCCCCTCCAGGGTGCTATTATCTTGTATGCTAATAGGGCTATGCATATTCTATTAGCGTTGTCAGTGTGAGATAAGAGGCACATTCTGTAAGGAGCACTCAGGGGGTAATAATCCCAGCAAGGGGTCTCAATGTTAGTACATTATCAGTCATCTTCACATTTCACTGGAGCCTGTTTATGCACCTCTTCAGCTGCGCGGCCCAGACACCGAAAATTGCTGAATGTTTACGGAAACTCTTGTAGGGGAACATAATGGGGCTTGGAGATTGACTTGATAAAGGAGCCTTCTGCTTTTGTCGCTGCCACATCCAAGATGTTTGGTGCAATAAGCAGGAGAATATGTTAGGTGGCAGTTAGCGGCTGAGATCCGTGCTTCGAGCCGAGGATGAAAACAATCAGATTTCCTTCAGAGATTCCTCTTTTTTTGTTTTTCCGCCGCCTCGTTTTTCCTCACCTGGTTCGCATCACCAGGTTTTAGGGTTTTTTGCACCCTTTAGGCTCGGATTGGAGTGGTCGGGAGAGAGGAGAAAAAAAAATCAGTGCACAAAAAAAAAAAAAAAAAAAAATCAGTGCGCAAAAAAAAAAAGAAAAAAAAGAAAAAAGAAAGAAAAAAAAGAAAAAAAAGAGAAAAAAAAAAAGAAAAAACCCAAAATCAGTGCCAGCGTGTGAAGGGCAAATGAGTAACTATTTGCGACTCTTTGGGAGCTCCATAACATTCCTGGGTGGCAGCAGCGGGCAGCGGGCTGTGAAATAGGTGTCAGCAGAGGCTTTTCCCCAGCTGGGCAGGCAGTGCTTGGGTGGAATTCCTGTTTCTCCCACTTCCCTCGTGTTCCCACTGAAATTCCCAGCGATTCTGGTCCTCCTAGAGACGAGCATCTCTTCTCTTCCCACCCTCCACTGGGGCATTTCTTGGGGAAGTCCATTATCTACCAAAAAAGGGAGAAATTTGGTCTCTTTTCCTGCTTTTCTGAGAGCACAGTTTTGGGGGAATCTCTCCCAGTGTTAGGTTTTTTCAAGTGGAAATTGTAGGAGAAAAAGCAAGGCACAGGGTTTGTTCTTTGTATGTTCAGTTAGAAATAAATGTGGCTAAATGGCATTTTTATGGGGTTTTTGGGTATTTCTCAGTAATGGGGTTACTTTTCTTGTAGCAGAGCAGTTTATGGATTATGGATTTATGTGCTGACACCTGAAATATTGTGGGATTTGAAGTTTTATCATTTAGCTGAGCTAAGGATGGGAAGAAAAGGAGATTTTGTGTGTTTGTTACATAATCAGGTCTAAAATCAGGGATTTTGTAACAAATTCAGCGCCTGATTTTGCACAATCAGGGAAAATTTGGGGGAAATAATCCAATGGGGAAAGAAAAAAAAACCAACAAACCAAACACAGAAGTGATTAACTAACCTCATATTTAGAATGAAGGAACAATTTCTGGAGAAGGGGAGCTTTTGCTGTTCCTACAGAGAAACTTTTCTCTGAACAGAGCAGTGAGCAGTCCCATGGGCAATGTCTTTGGGAGAGGCTGAAAATGTCACTTAGTGTAAAAATGCAAATTTCTAAATGCAGAGGTGCTTAGCTAGGGCATCTAAACTCGATTCCTGCCTTCAGGAGGGAGAAAAAGGCTGCTTTGGATCACTCGTGTAGGACTTCAGGCTGCACGTGGATACAAACACTCACTCCTTACTTTAAAAATATTTGTCCTTGACATTTCCAGACACATGGCTCACGCCAAATGTATGCAGCTCCATCTCCTGAGGGTCCTGAGATTAAAACCCCTGCTTTCTCACCTTGTGATCTGGCATTAATAGCTGATAGAAAAATCACAGACGTGACTGACATCTTCCCAGAAATGTGAGCCTGTGGAATTAATGAATGCCATGCAGGAAAGCAGGGGTCAGTTTGGAAATAGGATTTCTGTTGCCAGCCATCCAGTCATGAACTGGACAATCTGCTGTGCTTTTTTTCTTTTCTTTTCTTTTTTTTTTTTTTTTGTGCTTTAGCATTGAGGAAAATTGGTCTGGAGAATAAAGCAGTTGGAAAATAAGCAGCTCTGCTCCTCTGGCCACTGGAGGCTGATGGACTTGTGGAAGTGGTGGAAATCAGGCTGGCTGCTCTCTGGGTGCCCTCAGCACGTTCTTTGGCTGCTAAATTCTGTCTCCTGGTGTTGATCTGCAGGATAAATCTGCAAATTTCCAGGTCCAGGGGCTGCTGGGGCTGCTGGGGTTGGTGGTCAAGCCCTGGGTTGAGGTTGGTCAGTGGTGGCAGAAGCTGAGCCCTGGATGCTCCAGGGAATGGCAGGGAGAGAACTCCAGAATTCCAGAATTCCAGAATTCCAGCATTCCAGAATTCCAGCACCAAAATCCATCAGCTGATTGAGGCATGGAAAACTCAGCTCTGGAGGATTTTACATCCCTTTGATCAGGGATTTGTCTCATTTTGTCTTGAGCTTTGGGGAACTCCTGTCCCCACTGCAGCAGTGGAAATAATTTTGTCACCTCTTTCCTCCTTTTTTCCTGCTGCATCTCTCTCCAGATTTGCCAGCACTGATCGTGTCAGGATGAATTTACATTATCAGGTTGAAATAATGTTCTATGTTGAAATAATGTTATTCATAAAGGAAACAGCTCAGCCTCTGCAAAGCCATTGCCACCAGCATGGGTTTGAATTGATAAAAGTTCTGTGCAACCAGTGATGATCTCCATGGAAAAACTGCACTTTTCAGGAAACTCAAATATTTCATCAAAAAAGCAACGTCTTTCTGGGTATTTTTAGTGTGAGATAAAAAGTTGGAGAAGATGGATTTCCTTTCCCTTTTCTTTTAGTATTTCCATTTGTGTGTTTCCAAGACAAAGCAAAAAATTAAATTAAAAAAAAAAATAAGAGGATAGATACTTAGGAAGTTGGAAGAGAAAGGACTGAAAGCATTTTAGTTACACTTTCTTTTCCCCTTGGTAAAGAAGGGGAATATTTGAACAGCAATCCAGAAATGCTGCAAAGCTTTCATTTGGGAGTGATATGCCATTTCTCATGGCCCTGCCAGGGCAGCTCCCACCCCTCGCAGCTCTGCTGCAATCACTGCTGCTGCTGCTGGGTGCACAGAGCTTGTTTTGGCTTTCCTCAGTGAAAATGCACACAACTCCTGAGCTTGTCACCGAGCCGGGAACAAATGCAGAAGGGAGGGAATGGCATTGCTGCTGCTCTTTTGACATCTCATCAGGAAAAAAAATCCCTGTGCCTCGGTCCTTTCTGCAGCCACATTATCCACTGAGTGGCATTAATCTGGTGAGGGTTACATCCTTCTGACTGCATTCCTCACTCGAGGTGGGTTTGAAGGGAGGTTTGTTGAATTCAATCGAAATTAGGGTGTGTTCAGCTCAAGGAATCGCTGCGAATCACATCTCTCTTTGGAGGATTAAAGAGGAGGAGCTAAAGGATAAAATTAATTAATTAAAGGATGAAATTAGTGGAATCCCCAGGAGAGACCTATCTGATGCTTTCTGGGAGTTTGCTGTTGTTTCAGAGCAACTCCTGGAAAAAGAAATCCCCTAAAGCATCCTGGGTTTGGGATCTATAAGGATCTACAGGGTGGGAGGGAAGCACTTACCCAACTCCTCACGGCACATCAGCCCAAAAGCCACCAGGAGTCCCCAAGCTGGGGGACAAGAGTGCCCCCAAAGCCCTGCCCTGCCTGAGAGCCACCCGTGCCACCGCCGAGCGCAGCAGCGCTGCACCAATGTGGAAGCAATTACTCTAAGAGCCGTTTTTTGGGGCAATTCCCAGAGAGACAGCAGACCCTGTATTTATGAAGCCTATTGCATCGAGCCCTAATGAAGCAATTAAGCAAAGGGTCCTCTGTGTTTGATCTAAATGTGGTAATTTTTACAAAAACATCGCCGAGTGATAGATACCCATAACTCAGAGTCCTTAATTGTACTTAATTTGTTTGGAATACGAATGTGCATTTAATTAAGCCGGGGGCTTTGCCCACATGTTTAAAGAAGGGCTGTCAAGGAAAATTAAGGCCCAGTTTGTTTTCAAAGTTACTGGTTTTTATCAGGCCAGGACAGCGATCTTCGAACAGAAGGTTACAGATAATTAGGCAGAGACCTCAAGCCAAAAAGAAAAAAGAAAAAAAAAAAAAAGAAAGAAAAAAAAGAAAATCCAGAGACACTGTACAGCTGAGAAAGCAGGAAGAAAAAAACCTCCTTGATGGAGAAACATAAGATTCGGCTGCTCACCCAGGGAAGTCATGCATGGCTGGGATATGGGGAATGGGACCTATTGGTTCAAATGTGGTTTCAATGTGGTTCAAATGTGTGTCTAAAATTGGGGGTGGTGGATGGCAGGAGCAGCTGGTGCCAGGAACACAAAAATGGAGCAGCAGGGACACAGAAAGGGCAGGAAGAATTATTTTTTTATCTATTGGATTCCTATATCTAAAGCTTGGCTGTGAAATCTGGGTTTGAAGTGTCTCTTTCCCCAGCACAGAAATGGTGTAGGTGCAAAAATTCACCCTGTTGGGAAGAATATTAACCTGATGCTTGGAAAAGGATTTTAGTCCTGGAGGAGCAGAGTTTTTGACTGGTTTTTTTGTATCACATTTTTATGCACAAAGTGATTTTCAAGAGTAGCAAACATGGACCAAAACTGCCCAAAATGTTGAGCAACTGTGGACTTAAATCTTTATGTTTTTGTTCTTTCGTGGAAAGAATTAAAGAACTCAGTTAGGAATTAGTAACACTTCAGCACATGGAGGAAAGGCAGATTTTTTGATGTTGAAAAATTGGCTTCTCAGCACAACAGCAAACAAAGTCCACGTGTGGACACTGCGACTCCTCACCACTCACACGCTGGTTATCAGTTCCTCAACACTGTCATTTTTAATATCCTGGGGAGACATTCCTCTCAGGAGATCCTTAGGCTGGAAAATGCTTCCTGTGCTGTGTCGCTGTCGAGCCGCTAGCACAGAACAAGACCTGGATTCTCAGCGTGGCATAAAAAAGAGAGCTTTTATTATTTAATTCCAACTTATATAGAGTTTTCAGAGGTCACTCAGATTGGTCAGTCAGAAACCTCCCCCTAGGCCTGATTGGCCAGGCCTGAACTGTCCAAATCTTGAGACACTGTTTTTAATGACATCCAAACTTTATCTTTGTTTATAAAACACAGGAGAAAGTTCTCCTGGGAAAGACCTGTGCTAGCCACAGTGCTGTTGCCTTGAAGCCTCAGTGGGATCTGTGGCCAGCAAGGAGCTGTGAACTCATCAGAGAGGGACTTTCCACAGAGAGGAGCTGCAGCTGGAACACAGCTGGAACTGAACCCAGATTCCCCACTCTGAGGGTCTGAAGTGGGAAAATCCTCTTTTCTGGAGGTTTTTGATGGGCGACTGTGCTGCTGACAGCTGTGGTGGCCTTAATGATGGAGCAGGAATTGGGGGAAAATGGTAGATTTTGAAACAAAAACCAAAATCTGCATTGTCATTCTGGAGCTGCTTTTATCCACTCCTCAGTGGAGCTCACTGTGGGATGGGATTTGCCTTTCTCTTCTTGGGTGGCTCTGTTTAAAAGTTGGCAAAACACCCAGAACAGCCCTAATTTAGTACAAAATGAGCCGGCTTAAAGCAAACAGAATAAAATAGAATAAAATAAAATAAATTAAAATAAAATAAAATAAATAAATTAAAATAAAAAGAATGGAATAGAATAGAAAGAATAGAATAGAATAGAATAGAATAGAATGGAATGGAATGGAATGGAATAGAATAGAACAGAATAAAAAAGAATAGAATAGAACAGAATAGAATAGAATAGAATAGACCAAAGTAAAATAAAATAAAATAAAATAAAATAAAATAAAATATAATAAATCCCATGGCATTAGGGTTCCTTTGGCTGGGTCACCAAGATTTATGGCCTGGCTGTCAGGAGGAATGCCCAACCCAGACATACCAGGATTCTCCCATGCTACAGCCGTGTGAGAGTTTGGAAACCCCAAAAATAAGATGTTGAAGGGGAAAAAATGCTGTGGGAGAGGAAGAGGGTGATGAGAGGCAGCAGGAGGGCAAAAAAACGGCAGGAAGAGGCTGAATTGTGGCAACCCTGGGTGTGAGGAGCAGGAAGAGGAGGATGAAGAGGAGGAGGATGAGGAGGAGGAAGAGGAGGTCACTGGTTTTTGCTGGGTCTGCCCAGCCCATTTCAGCATTTTGCAAAAGCCCAAAGCACAATTCTCCTCCCGGTAAATGAGTGTGGCAGCTGCTTCAGCCCCTTCCCGGCGTTTAAAATTTTTGCAGCAATAACAGAGAATTCGAAAGGACATCAGAGGTGGATTTACGGGGCTCCTGGGAAATCAACTGCTTCCTGTTTCAACAGCTTCTTCATCATAACTCGCTTTCTCAGTCACTGACGGATGTTCTATTAATCTCGGTGTGCAGTGATTACTGCTGAATTCAGAGCTGGGCTGAGCCTCGATTTGTGAATTTATTTATTTCTTTTTTGTCTCTCTGGCAGAGCAAACTTTGGGCAGAGCTCTGCTGACCAAGTGGGTAATTGCCTTCCAGTGCATCCTGTGAATAATGCAGATAAAAAACCTCCAGTGAATAATTCATTTTGCCTGCACTCACTCTGAATTAGCCTGTTCAGGGGTGGATCCTTCGCAGCCCTCCCGGCTCCCTCCGCGCTGGATTTACATAGCAGTGCTGTAATTCGCAGGTAATTAAATATCAAAGCGAAGCTGCTGCTCCCTGCCTGGGTTTCTGACCATTCCGGGGATAACCGAGGGTTGTGTGCTTCCCAAAAAACTCTGGGTTTGATTTTGGGGTGAAACGTGGCACACTATTCGGATAGCTAGGATTAATAATAAAAAACTTGCAAATGAGGGTGGATATTTCAGCCAAGCTATAAATTTAAGTATTTTGGGTTATGCCGTGCTCGGATGCCAGTTTTCTGCGAAGATGCCTATCACCAAAAAATCAGTTTACACACTCACAGCTTGGCAGGGCCTTCTGGATCTTGGGTCAGGCAAAGGCTGTGAGCAGGAGGAAGGGTTTCCCTTGAGGGATGACATTCCTGAGGTGTGGGGACAGCACTGGAAGTGCCTCAGCATCACCAAGAACTGCTGAGAGCTCTGCGGAGTCTCCCTGACCAGAGATATTCCAGAACTATCCGAACACAATCCTGGGCTCTGGGATGACCCTGCTTGGGCAGGGAGGTGGGAAAAGGTGACCCAGTGTGGTTCCTTCCTCCCCGACCCGAATATTTTGTTGATTTGAACAGAATGAGCCTTTCCCTGGTTGGGGTTGGGTTTGTCAGAGGAGTTCTGAGGAGCCTCAAAGTTCCTTTGGGTGCCCAAACTGCTCTGGAATCACTGCCACCCACATTTCAAACTTCTCCTGGGTGTTGGATTGATGCTCAGGCTGCTTAACTCGTGGCTGTGTGGGAGAAGGAGCAGGAATGGCCAAGGTTTTCTGGAAATTCCAGTGGGAATTTGCTCTCGGAGCTTTCTCCTGCCTGGACAGCCAACAAGTAGTGAGGATGCGCTGCTAATGCGGGCTGGCAGGGCAGGGCTTATCTTTGCCTGCCTGGGGGTTGCTGCTCTGCAGAGAGAGCCTGATGCTCCTCCGGGCTCGGGGTTTTCTCTTTCCAGTCCATTTCAGGTGCCAGAGCCGATGAGGAGCCTGTCTGTCACCGCTGTCCCCCGCGGGGGGATCCTCATCCCTCCCTGCTCACACTGCCTCTGCTCTGCTGTCGGATCGGGCCGGGCACTGGGAGAGGGGAGCTCCCCTGGGGCTGGATCACGGCTGGACCACAGCTGGATCACAGCTGGATCACAGCTGGATCACAGCTCCCCAGCCCTGCAATCCCTGCCCCGCTGGCACTGCGCAGCAGTTCCGGACAAACCCCTTCCTTGATGGTTGGTGCTCCAAAGAAATCCCATTTTCTGAGTGGCTCCTAGCAAGGGGAGGTTGGAGGGGCTTGGCATTCATTTCCTCATCCAGGAAAATGTGAATGCAAAGATTTGTATTCAGATCTTTGCTGAGGAAGATCCACCACAGCAAACATTGCCCTGGATCCATCGCCCAGGAAGGAAAAACGGGAACAAATAAATCCCATTTTCTGAGTGGCTTCAAGCAATGGGGGGCTGCAGTGAATTGGCATTAATTTCCTCATCCAGGAAAATGTGAATGCAAAGATCTGTGATGTGAACAGCTCTGCCCTGCTGCTGAGGAAGATCCACCACAGCAAACATTGCTGTGGATTCATCACCCAGGAAGGAAAAATGGGAACAAATAAATCCCATTTTCTGAGTGGCTGCAAGCAAAGCGAGGCTGGAGAGGCTTGGCATTCATTTCCACACCCAGGAAAATGTGAATGCAAAGATTTGTATTCCAATCTTTGCTGAGGAAGATCCACCACAGCAAACATTGCCCTGGATCCATCACCCAGGAAGGAAAATGGGAACAAACCCCTGGCAGCTGGGGACAGTGGGGAGTTATTTTGTGCAGCCACATGAGGGGTATCTACAGCTCTTTAAATCACAGAAATTCACATTTATAACCCAGCCAGCTCAGGCTGCACTGCTGGTGGAACTGCTGCTCCCACCTTGCAGAGGAGAAGGGAAAGGAGATCTGCCCAGGATGGATTTCTCTGCAGTCAGTGAGGAGCTGCCAGCCCGGTCTGAGGGGATCTGGGTGGCAGAGGGACCTGGCTGAGGCCAGCAGGGATTCTGTGGCAGAGCAGGGATGGATCAGGAGGGTTTGCATCCCAAGGCATCGATCTGGAGATCTGAATATCTCCAGCAGTGGTACCAATTTGGATTTCACTGCTCAGGAGCACATGTGCTGCTGGCTGGGCTGAGCCCCACATTTTCACTTCCCACTTTGAGCTGACCCTCTGTCCCTCTGCCAGAGCCCCAGCCTTGCTTCCCAATGCCCATTCACGAGGAATAAAGGCAAGACAAACACATCTGTCCACATGTGTGTGCATCTCTATTTGTTTAAGTTTTCTCCCATATCGCACTTCCCTCTCCCTGGCTCCGTAATACTTCTTCTTTTCCCTTCCTATATCAATTCCAACTCAGTTTATTACAGTTCTCTGTCTGATATTCCAAAAATTATTTTTCTAGGGTTAATCCCTAACCCCCAGCAATACCACTGGGAGAGCTGTATGGCAGGCTTGAAATAGTTACTACTTGGAGCAAGCAGCCTTTTCAAGTCTTTATTTATAATTCATGGGTTGGAGAAGCTGGAGCAACAATTTTAGGGTGTAATGCATGACTCTGCTGCAGTTGTGTCTGACAGACCTGTGCTAATTACTCGGTGTGGGTTTGATAGAGAGCCAGGAATGGCTTGTAGAAAAATGTGGATCACTAAAACTCAGGTCCCCCAAGTCAAAAGTAAAACAAACAGGGAGAGATCATTATCTGAAGCAGACCCTTGCTTGCTGTGCACAGCAAAAAAAAAAAAAATCATTCCCATGTTTTGTGCTTCTTTTTTCCCCCTTTAGGTGCAAACAGCGTTTCTGTCTGTATTTGGAAATACCTTAATTTTGTGCAGTTAGGGCAGACAGTGCATTTGTCCTGCTCTGTTCCATTTTCCTGTTCTCTGGAAAGCTGCAGCTGGACTTTGTGTGGCCTTCAAACAGTTACTTCACCTCCCTGTGCATCACTTCAGTCATTTCCAAAAGGAATATTATAATAATGGACACCCCTGGGGGCTCCTGGATTTCAATAATTAATGGGGCTAAAGCCGTTTGTGAGCCTCAGATTAAAGGTGCTAAATAAAGGCATTAAAATCATATTTTTTACCCCAGAAAGAGCAAAGCACCAGCGTGGGAAGCACTGGTTTAGAGCCAGGAGTTGCTGCAATCCTCGGAGTATATTTTAATTTCCATGCTGCCAATTCAGCAGAGCTCTAAAATCCATTTTTAATTTTCCAATGCCCTTTTTTTTTTTTTTATTCCCCCACAGGTGAGGAGCTGTTTGAGGCCCTGGAAGAGCAGCGACAGCAGAGGAGGATCTCTGTGTGTTCATCCCTCAACAAGAACATCCTCAGCACCCCCCAGGAAAACGGGAAACCTAAAAAAAAACCCACAAAATTCACCCAAACCCACCCGGGATGGGAATCAATAGATGGAGCAGCAGGGAAAGCACAAGCTGTGCATTCACAGGGAGGTTCTGTGGGATGGATGGAGGCTGCTGAGCGTGACCTAACGCCGCAGGAAAAATCAGCAAGCACCGACCTCAGCATCCCAGCAGCCGAATATTGAACCAGAGGTCCTTGAGTAATTGTCCTTCCTCCACTCCGGGGGTGAAAAGGCTACATTAGACATTCACCAGCAGCAAATGGCACCTGACATCTCTTTAAGTGAAAGTCAGCTCGGGATTTTTTTTTTTTTTTTTTTTTAATGGCCGAGCATAAATCTTTTAAATTATAAATCGATAAATAGTTAATTCAATAATAGGAATCTTTTAAATATTTAATGAGTCATATGCAGAATGGCTCTGTGGCTGGATGTTGATGGAACTGTGTCAGAGGAATTTGAATCAAACTTTTCTAA